>OZ030021.1:50516504-51116504 GCA_964023405.1 Apodemus agrarius | reverse complement strand
TGCAAGAACAAGTACTCTTAACTGCTGAGTCATTTCTTCAGCGCCCCAAACCTTCCCCAGTTTTAAAGATTTGATGCTGTGTGTGCACGTGCATATGAGGGCATCAGACTCTAGAGCTGGAGAGAAAAGCAGGAAAGCTTCTGAGCTCCCCACACCTATGAATAAGACTGTGAACTTTGTCCACAGGAACTGCACATGCTCCTAACCTGAGCCATCTCTTTATCCCATTAGATTTTCTCAACTTTTCTTTTGAAAAAATTTTAAGGGTGTTTTGCCTGAATTTAGGTCTGCACTCCATGTGTGAGCAGTGCCCTTAGAGGACAGAGACATCAATTGGAACCCCTGAAATTGAAGTTGCAGACGGTTGAGAGCCACCATGGCAGGGCTGGAATTGAATCTGGGTCTTCTGAAAGAGGAGCCAGTGCTCTTAACCACTGAGCCATCTCCCCAGCCTCCATTTAGGTAAAACATGTGGTTTATGCATCCAGACAATTCAGTATTATCCAACAAGGGAACAGGGCATGTGCACATGCCCTGGTGTGGATCTTCAATACTATGTCACCCAGATATGACAGGACACTTCTCCAGTAATCCCAGCACCCAGCACCGAGGGGCCAAGCAGGAAAATCCATACCAGCATGGGCTACATAGGGAATCCTGTCCCCCCACTCCCAATCAAAACAAAACAAAGCACAACTCAGGAACCAAATATTTGGCAATGGGCTTAAGAGAGCCCCGCAGTCGAAGAGTGCTCTCTTAGAGGAACATGAGTTCAGTCCCCAGCCAGCACCCAGGTCAGGTGGCTCTCACAACCACCTGCAGCTTCAGCTCCAGGCTAGCAACCTCCACCCCAACACACAGCAGATGGACTCACACACACAAATCTAAAACCAAACCAAAACACCTATGCAAATGTGCTAGGGGCTTTTATCTAAAACCGGTCTCAGTATGTGGACCTCAATACAGAGTTCTCCCTGCCCTTGCCTCCCAGAGTGCCTGGGCTTAAAGACATGCTTCCAGACCTGGTTTTTGTTTTGTTTTGAGGCAAGTTTCAAATTATAACCCAGGCTGGGCAGTGGTGGTGCATGCCATTTTTGTTTTTGGTTTTTCGAGACAGGGTTTCTCTGTATAGCCCTGGCTGTCCTGGAACTCACTCTGTAGACCAGGCTTGCCTCGAACTCAGAAATCCACCTGCCTCTGCCTCCCAAGTGCTGGGATTAAAGGCGTGTGCCACCACTGCCCGGCGGTGGTGCATGCCTTTAATCCCAGCACTTGGGAGGCAGAGGCAGGCAGATATGAGTTTGAGGCCAGCCTGGTCTACAGAGTTCCAGGACAGCCAGGACTACAGAGAAACCTGTCTCGAAAAACAAAACAAAAAAAAAAACAAAAAAAAACAAAAAAAATTATAACCCAGGATATTCCCAAATGTGTGGCAACCCTAACTTTACTAGGATTACAGGTAAATCATCAACAGCAACTCTTCCAAATTACTTTTCATACTGGCTTTCTTAGCTGTTATAGAAATAACACTAAAAGGCTTAAGACTGTTTTTTTGGGGGGATGGGGATGTTTTTTCTTCAAGAAAGGGTTTCTCTGTATAGCCCTGGCTGTCCTGGAACTCACTCTGTAGACCAGGCTGGCCTCGAACTCAAGAAATCCGCCTGCCTCTGCCTCCCAAAGGGCTGGGGTTACAGGCGTGCACCACCACCGCCCAGCTAAGACTTTTTTTAAGACTAAGTACATGGGGGGTTGGGGTTGAAGGACTTTAGGAGATGGCTCCATGGTTGAACACTAGCTGCCCTTCCAAAGGACCTGGGTTCAATTCCCAGCACCCACATGGCAGCTCAGAACTCCAGTTCCAGGGGATTCAACACCCTCACACAGACATACATATGGCACATGCTTTTAATCCCAGAACGAAGAAGGCAGAGGGAAGCAGTTAGGTCTACGTTGGTCCAGGCCAGCCAGGGATACAAGTCTCAAAAAAAAAAAAAAACCAAAAAAAAAAACCAAAAATAAACCAAAAAAAAAAACCAAAAAAAAAAAACACCAAACCAAACCAACCAAACAACCCACAACCTTCCAGAACACTCAGTACCATCTGATAACACCGTGTCCTTGGAGCTAGATGCAAGCTTCTGGAAAGCAAGAACCGTTATGTTTTACTGCTGATGAAAATAGGACTTGGTATTTGTGGGGTGACTGATTCCTAGGTACTTTATGTACCAATGTGGAACAACCTAAGAACTGCTAAGGAAAGCAACAGAACAAGCCACCCATCTTGCACAGCCGGTGTGGGGGGAAGAAACACACCCACTCAGGTTTATATATGGCTCAGGTCTGGAGGGCTCCTCTTCAGCTCAGGCTACACTTGCATCAAGTTGCCCTGCTCTGGCCCTTTAAGAAAACAGAAGATTTGGTGGTGGTATGTGCCTTTAATTTCCACCTATTGGTGGAGACAGACAAGCAGATTGTGGGCCAGCCTGATCTACAGAATTTATTCCAGGACAGCCAGGGTTATACAGAGAAATCAAAAAAGTAAAAAAATAAAATAAAATAAACAACAACAACAACAAGAACACCAGAACCAAAATAGCTTACACAAAGCAATTTATTAACAGAAAATAATTTGAGAAGTCCTGTTCACAGACGGCGACCACGACGACCCCCCTTTCTTCGAGTGCTGTCAGAGGGGATGGGGGTGACATCCTCTGTAAGAAGAAAATGTCATTGTATCATTGTAGCCACACAAATCTAACTAGCAGCAGACTTTATTCTTCCCCAATATATCTCCAATGGTCATCAATCACGGGGCTGCCCCTCCTGCCAATTTCTCATTCTAACTCTATTTCAGAAGTGGACATAGGCTCTGAGAAGGTGCGCCATCAAATGGAAAAACACCAAGTCCCCACCTCAGAGCCTGCTGATTAGTAGAAATGACCCTACAGCGAGCAACTGCAGCTGTTTGCTTTTTACACCAGCAGAGAAGAGCCGGGAGGGCAACCAACAGTCAGAGATGAGCTCTCACATGCCTTTTCCAGGCTCCTCAGCAGAAGCAAGCAGACAAAGCTGACCCATCAGGGGCATCGCATAGCACCCCACCTCAAGTGCTCATGGGGGCTGGGGTGGGGGACACTTACCAATCCGCCCAATCTTCATCCCAGAGCGGGCAAGAGCTCTGAGGGCCGACTGGGCCCCAGGTCCAGGGGTTTTGGTCCTAGAAAATGAAGGATTGTCAGCAGGAGTTTTTCTAATTTTAATTTTCTTCTGAATAGGGAAAGCCAACAGTTAAAATACTTGCATACTTAATCTCTAACTTCACAACACAAAACCCTTTTCAAAATTACTAAATGAAGGCTGGACAGAAGGCTCAACAGTACTGGCATTTTAGCAGAGGGCCTGGACACTGTTCGTGCTGCCCACACGGTGGCTCACAACCATCTGCAGCACCAGTTCCAAGAGATTCATTGCCCTTCTGACCTCCACAGGCACCAGGTATGCACGTGGTACACACAGACAAGACACTCATCATTTCTTTCTACCTTTTTTTTTTTTTTTGGTGGTGAAGAGGAAAAGGAAGAAGGGGACACACAAGACACCCTCACCTGGCCAGTGGTTAACCTCTTCCCCACTGCATCTAAGACACCACTTTCTCGTGGGACTACCCCAAGAGCTTCCCCTGGCGTCTTCCCACCCAGTAGCTACCTGTTCTCGCTTTCACACACGCCCTTGCTGTCCCATTAGGACCTAAGATCCGCGAGGCTCTACCCCATTCTTGGATCACAGCTGAAGCCACCCATTCCTCCGATGCCCACCTTCTTTCTCAGCTCATCAAGTTTCTCTTGCAGCTGTCTCTACTGAACTATGAACCTCACCTCATCATGGAAGCATCAGTGTTTAGCTCAAGACGGCCTCAAAATCATGATGTAACCAGTAACAGACCTGGAGCCCCTGACCCCCTTGCCTCCATTTCCTGGATGTAACACCATACCCAGCCCATGTGCTGTTGGGGAAAAGAGCACTCTACTCCATCCCAAGTCCTCGTTTAAGTCACCCCACCACCAACTCCATACTTCCTAGTATTTACTACAGACTGAAGCCACGCAACCTCCTGCATGTTGATTAAAGCCCAAGTTTCCTCCAAGGTGAGGTGGTACCCAAAGCCATCTCAGTCGTGCTTACTACCTGCTAAGTCGTAGTTATTCAATAAACACAAAGGACAAAAACAAAGGAACATGTTTATATATATGGTTTAATATATATTAGGGATAATTTTTTTGAGGAACTCACTGTGTAGCCCAGGCTAGCCCCAAACTCTAGCTCCTCCTACATCTGTTCCTGCACGATGGGATTAGCTACTACCCCTAACTAGGAAAATACATATATGCCTAAAATAGCTTGCTCTCAGACAGAACTGAGAATCAGATCTCAAACCCGCCCCTAGTCTTCAGTACCTGTTTCCTCCTGTGGCTCGGAGTTTGATATGTAGGGCAGTGATGCCCAGCTCCTTGCACCTCTGGGCCACATCCTGGGCAGCCAACATGGCTGCATACGGAGAGGACTCATCTCGGTCAGCCTTTACCTTCATCCCACCAGTCACTCGGCAGATAGTTTCCCTGGGGACAAAGGCAGACCCCTGTCAATTTCCAACAAGGATGCACAGAACACTCACTGACACCCCCCCCCAACCCAATGAGCAGCATACTATGACAAAACTGGTCAGCTTGAGCATATTATCCTAGTTCTGAATAGACAGCTGTGTTTACAGGGGTTCAAAGACCCCTATATAGCTAAACTCCGTGTGCCCAGCAAGCCCTGGGTTCAATCCCCAGGGTTACATAAAATCGCAGCAAGTGGGTAGAGGAGACAGGAGGATCCTAATTTCAAGTTTATCCTCAGCTCTGTGAAACATTGTTTTCTTATAACTCATGGGAAAATTAAGCAAATGGAAATTCTTTAGGGCAAATGCCATCAGCTGGTACACCCTTTCTCTCCAGCTCAGCCCCTTTGAGGCTTGTTTTATGCCTTTCTGCAGGAGTACTCACTTGCCAGAAAGATCGGTAACATGGACAAAGGTGTCGTTGAAGGATGCAAAGATGTGGCAGACACCAAATACATTCTCTCCTTCAGCCACCTGAGGCCCAAGGCTGATGACCTGCTCCTCCTTCTTTTCCTTCCCCTTGCGAGGTGCCATTTCTAGGTGAAGAACCTCAATGTTAGCATCAGGCAAAACGTCCCCAAACATTTCCTCTTTACCTAAGTTTTGCTCCTAACATTCTGTCTCTGTTCTTGGCATTTATCAAGTCATAACTTAAAAGGAAGGTGCCGAAAGCGCCTTTAGGATGAGCCTACCGTCCCAGCAATGAACCACACGCACCAATTAGCTAAGTAAAACAGCAGAGACATCAGGTCTCAAGCCCGAGTCAACCAGCTAACTCTCCTCTTCCCTGTGCCTCTACTTGGAAGTTTATCTGGCCCAGCAGACAGCTAAGTAGCAGGGACCACAACTAAGTTAGGGGATTCTCTGTCCATATACAATACTTAAACCCAAGTTTCCTGGACCCTAGATATCACTTACAGTTTAGGCCCAATGCAGCCTAAAAAGACAAAGTCAAAGAACTTTCCAACTTATCCTTGCCCACAGCTTCTACATCCCACCAGATGCCTCCCCAACACAAGCTCCTCACAGCCTGTTTTGAAGCACATCGTTCAACTTTTACTGGTATCAAACATTAAAGCAGAGCGTGGTGTGTTTTTTAACTCCAGCACTGGGTAGTCAGACGTAATGTTCTAAGACAGCCAGCACATGCCTCTTCCAGGCAGTCTAACAGGAAGGGTCTACAGACCAGTGTTCAGATCACCTAACTCCAGCCTATCATCAAAGTGCACTCATGGGAACTAAGGAAAAGACAGAAACAAAAAAGAGGCTGGCTTTTTTTCTCTTCCTAGTACCAAGATGTCCCCACTCCCCACACAGAGACAGACACACACCCCCAAAACACCTTAGATGTAGGTTTCTTTCTTTTGGTTTTTCGAGACAGAGTTTCTCTGTATAGCCCTGGCTGTCCTGGAACTCAGAAATCCGCCTGCCTCTGCCTCGCAAGTGCTGGGATTACAGGCGTGCTCCACCACCGCCCGGCCAGAAATAGGTTTCAAGTGTTCCTGGCATCTCTCTTGTGCCTTCCCCATACACTACTTGAGGTCCAATTGCACAAGGGCAGGTCTAGGATATACAGTCCATCTGATCTCACCCTCACCCTTTTAATGTAATCTTGATTTACAGAGGGGATCGGTATGAACCCAACTCGTGTTTTAGAGAAACGAGGTTCGGTGCAGGCGGGCGACTGCCCCTATCAACCTAACAGGGTACACAGGCGACGGCCCGCACGCGACCAGGGGCCCGCTCCCCGAACCAGTCTGTGCGACGGCTGTGGCGAGAGGCCCAGGGCAGGCCCCGCACTCACTCCCACTTCTGACTTCCCATCTCAGGCCAGAGGCCGCCACCGGGACACGACGGAGCCCTGAGTCCGGATGGGTCGCGGCGGGCGGGCGACTGCTCATCCCTACCACGCCCTTGCCTCGGCTACCGCGCAGACCCCAGCCCCGACCCCGCAGAGGGCCCTGGCTAAAGGATGCCGCACGATTCTCATAGCCCGGGCCTCCTACCTGAACGTCGTCTCCAGACTCCTACACCGGAAAGAGAGAGGCGGAAAAGGCGGGCAGACGGGTCACTTCCGCGTTCCGGAAGTGTATCTCTGAGGTCACGGAGCGAGAGAGGCAGGCTCCCGGAAGAAGTCTCTATCACGGTTTCCAACGAAGCTAAAACGGCCGGTAAGGAAGATGACCTATAAAGGAAGCCGGTGCTACGTGTTGCTGTGACCGGATCTGCCTATGAGAACTCACGGAGCGGACACGGCGTGGGAGAAGAGGCGGACTCAACTGCAGGTCGCGGTTGCAGCAGCTAGACGGACTTCCGCCATCAGAACCTCGGGCCAGGCAGCCTGGAGGCGACAGCGCTCCTCGTGGTACGGAGGTGAATAACAACAACAAACGACCTTGTAATTTTACCCCATTTTGCACACTACAGAGCAGCTTAGGAATGAATTATTCAACACTTCTTTGCTTCCCTGAACTATGCATCTTATATTCGGTGCTTCAGTTAATGCTCAAAACATAAACTAGGTCGATTTTTATTTCCATTGTACAGATAGATGTATGAAATGAAACCATATGTGAGTAGCAGATTTGGGGTTATGACATAAAACCCCTGTATCTAATAGTTATTTCATATAACCCTCTAATAATAATATTTCAGGCCATTGAATAATTGGGAAACTTTGTAGATGGTAGCACGGAGGAAAGCACAGACTTATACTTAGTAGAATTTGAAAAACATGGGTGCAATATTCACATACATACACTGGCATACACATACATCTCTAGATTCATATTACATATATAATGACATGTATATATTTCAGAGCATGGCACACAGTAGAGCTACAGATATATACTCTATATTGCATATAACTCTGTATACTGAAATTGATACCATTCTGAAAGACTTTAGTAAATTTAGGGAAATTTTATTCTGTGTTGTTGTTGTTGTTGTTGTCGTCGTCGTCGTTATTGTTGTTGTTTTAGATACAGGGTTTCACTGGCTGCCCTGGAACTTACTCTGTAGGCCAGACTGACCTGGTACTTGGAGATCTGCTTGCCTCTACCTCCTCAGTGCTGTGATGAAAGGCAGCGGGCAATACCACCACCCAGCTAAATTTTTATTCTTTTGAGACAGGGCCACACAGTGTTATCATTACTGGCCTGGAACTTGCTATGTAGACCAGGATGGCCTGGAACTCCCAGAGAGTCCAGCCACTTCTGCCCTGAGACCACTAAGATCAAAGGCATATATTACCATGCCTAAAGGAAACTTTCCTTTTTTTAAAAAAAGTATTTTTTTCTTTCTGCTTTGTAAAAGCAGCTACAGAAAACCTATAAAACACACACTAAGTAAAGGAACAAGAAAGAACGGGAAAAAAAAGGAAGCCACGTGTGATGTAATTTCAGCACTTGGGAGACAGAAGCAGGCAGATCTCTGGAGTTCAAGGCCATCCTGGTCTACTTAGTGAGTTCCAGGACAGACAGAAGTACCCAGTCTCAGAAAAACAGAAGAAGGAGAAGGGAGGAAAGAAGGAAAGAAAGACTAGTCTTACCCACTATTGTTAACTTATATTTTATATTTACCTGTTGTCCTTTTCCTGTATCACTTTGAGATATTCATATGGGGAAGGACTTTGGGGGATGGAGACAAGGTCTCCTGTATCCCAGGCTAGCCTTGAACTGGCTATGCAGGTGAGGATAACCTTAGACTCCTGAATCTTTACCTCTGCCTCCCGGGTGCTTCCATCAAGCATAGCTTTTTTCTCCTTTCCTTCTTGTTCTTTCTTTAAGGATTTATTTATTTATTCACATTTTATGTATTGAGTGTTCTGTCTTTATGTACACCAGAAGAAGGCATGAGACCACAGATGCTGTGAACCTCCATGAGGTTGCTGGGATTTGAACTCAGGATCTCTGGAAGAGCAGTCAGTGCTCTTAACCACTGAGCCATCTCTCTGAGGCAGGATTTCATGTAGTCTAGACTGGTATGAAACTTGGTGTGTAGCGCAGACTGCCCTTTAACTTCTGATCTTTCTGCTTCTACTTACAAACTTCTGGCATTATATATGAATGTCACCACGGCCATCAGGGTGGTTTTAAAAAGCCATGCTTATTGTAGACAGTTCACACAAAACAAAGCATAGGTGGAGAAACTAGGAGTGGTGATGCACACCTTCAATGCCGACATTTAGAAGACTGAGGCAGGTAGAGGTTTGTGAATTCAAGATCAGCCTGGTCAGTCGGGCGTGGTGGCGCACGCCTGTAATCCCAGCACTTGGGAAGCAGAGGCAGGCAGATTTCTGAGTTCGAGGCCAGCCTGGTCTACAAAGTGAGTTCCAGGACAGCCAGTGCTACACAGAGAAACCCTGTGGGGGGGGGGAGATCAGCCTGGTCTACACAGCCCTGTAAAGGGGGTGGGAGGTGGCGCTGGGGAGATGGCTCAGCGGTTAAGAGCACTGGCTGCTCTTCCAGAGGACCCAGGTTTGATTCCCAGAACCCACATGGCAGCTCACAACTGCCTGTAAGTCCATTTCCAGGACCTAACACCCTCTATAGACTTGTGTGGCATTGCTTCCGCGTTACGCACAGATACGCTTGCAGGCACATGCCCATACACAGAAAAGCTAGAACAGGAACAAATGCAATAAGTGCTCTTAACCACTATGCCGCTCTCCAGCCGCCCAGTGGAGACTCTTGTCCTGTTTTGAGAGTTATTTATTTATGTATATATAAGTACACTGTAGCTGTACTGATGGTTGTGAGCCATCATGTGGTTGCTGGGAATTTGAATTCAGGACCTCTGCTCACTCTGGTTGAGCCCAGTCGAGCCCACTTGCTCTGGCTTAAAGATTTTTTTTTTTTTTTTTTTTTTTGGCTTTTTGAGACAGTGTTTCTCTGTATAGTCCTGGCTGTCCTGGAACTCACTCTGAAGACCAGGCTGGCCTTGAACTCAGAAATCCGCCTGCCTCTGCCTCCCAAGTGCTGGGATTAAAGGCGTGCGGCACCACCGCCGGCTAAAGATTTATTTATTGTTATATGTAAGTACACAGTAGCTGTCTTCAGACAGCACCAGAAGAGGGTGTCAGATTTCATTACATATGGTTGTGAGCCACCTTGTGGTTGCTGGGATTTGAACTCAGGACCTTCGGAAGAGCAATCAGTACTCTTAACGGCTGAGCCATCTCTCCAGTCCCCCAGCCTGAGAATCTTAACATAGATTTAAATGAAGTTAATAGAAAGCAAGGGATTAGCCGGGTGGTGGTGGGGTGGTGATGGGGTGGTGGTGGGGTGGTGGTGGGGTGGTGGGGTGGTGGTGGGGTGGTGGTGGGGTGGTGGGGTGGTGGTGGTGCCGCCGGTGCCTGCCCTGGAACTCATTCTGTAGACCAGTCTGGCCTTGAACTCAGAGATCCACTGCCTCTGTCTTGAGAGGCTGGGATTAAAGGGGTGTGACATCACTGATGGGGTCTGAAGCAGCCGAACTCCTTTTTCCTCTGGTTCCCACGTGGAGCGCCATAACCGCCGGTGTGTGCTGCCTGGTGTGCCAAGAGACTTATCTTTCAAGATGGATTTGTCTGTTTACGTCTTCCTGAGCTGTTCACGTTCTCTAAAGGTTAGGATGGTTTGTTCTCAGTGTGTTGCTCTGTAGAAGGAGGATGTTAGCAGAGAGGAGAGCCAGGGAGTGAGCTCCTGCTTTGAGTCCAAACTGCATGAAAGCACGCTGTAAGCCTCCGGGAGAGCAAGCAGCCTACTCGGTCACCCAGACTGGCCTCCCACCCCCGCTTCTCCCTCAACGCCCACTTCTCCCTCCTCTGCTCCCCGAGAGCTGGGATTACGCGCATGCCCCACTACACTTGGTTCTTAACCTCTTCTTACTATCTCTCTTGCCATCTTGCCCACCCAGGCCACTTACTTACATGTTGTCAAAATTCACTACCTGTTAGTCTTCCCCAAACCACCATCATGCTCTTGGCCCCTAGACCCTGGTCAAAACCAACGGGCAGTGTGTTGGCTTTTACCATCCCTGGTGAGTGTGCACTTCAACACTGAGCCCTTCTTCCCACTCCCTCCATGCTGCCCCTCGTGCCCCTGACAGTCCTCCAGCTTCCCAGCATGCTCTGTCACTCTCACCATTTCCTTACTCTGCCTTCTATTTCTTTGTCTCCTCTTGAGAAAAACCATAGCCTCCAAAGTCTATGAGCTGAGGAGATGGACAGATCTGAGGGATAGAGTGCAGAGGGCCTGCCAGTGCCCCCAGGGACTGGCATGTGTACAGGTAAAGGAACCATGGGACTAGTGAGTGTGTTCGGTGTGCTGTAGCAGGGACGCCAAGCCCCCCTCACAGCCAGTACCCTGCATGTTCATCCAACTAGAC
Source organism: Apodemus agrarius (assembly GCA_964023405.1). Classification (NCBI taxonomy): domain Eukaryota; kingdom Metazoa; phylum Chordata; class Mammalia; order Rodentia; family Muridae; genus Apodemus; species Apodemus agrarius. Next base: position 51,105,472 of record OZ030021.1, on the reverse strand, counting down.
TCCCAAAGACTGGGAGAGGCAGGGCGTTCCTGTCCCCTCATTTTACAACCTAAGAAACAAATAAAATGCCGTGCGGGTGTGGTGGCACATGCCTGTGGTCCAAGTACTTGGAAGGCCGAGGGAAGAGGATTGCTAGGAGTCTGAGGCCGGCCTACTCGACACAGTGAGCTTCAGGCTAGCCAGAACTACACAGCAGCCCCTGTCAGAACAATAAAAACAAGCATCTTAGCGTCTCTCTGTGTTTCCGGATTAGATATCCTGACAGGCCAGGCAGCGATAAAACACATGCCTTTACCTTTAATCCCAGCACTTGGGAGGCAGAGGCAGGTGGATTTCTGAGTTCGAGGCCAGCCTGGTCTACAGAGAGAGAGTTCCAGGACAGCCAGGGCTACACAGAGAAAACCTGTGTCAAAAAAACCAAACCAAGCTTGGTGGTGGTGGTGCACGCCTTTAATCCCGGCACTTGGGAGGCAGAGGCAGGCGGATTTCTGAGTTCGAGGTCAGCTTGGTCTACAGAGTGAGTTCCAGGACAGCCAGGGCTACACAGAGAAACCCTGTCTCGAAAAAAAAAACCAAAAAAAAAAAAAAAAAAAAAAGGGGTGTGGGGGGTGACGCACGCCTTTAATCCCAGCACTTGGGAAGCAGAGGCAGGTGGATTTCTGAGTTCGAGGCCAGCCTGGTCTACAGAGTGAGTTCCAGAACAGCCAGGGCTACATAGAAAAACCCCAGTCTCGGGGAAAAAAGCCAACCCCCCCCCCAAAAAAAAACCCAAAAAACCAAACCAAACCAAGATAAAAACCAAACAAAACAACAAAAACAAAAAGCAACTTAAGGAGGAAGGCTTTCTTTCAGTCCACAGTCCACAGAGGTGTGGAAGTCACAGCAGCAGAAACTGGAAATCACTGCTCACCTCGCATCTATGTCAGGAAGCAGAAGGCAGTAAATGAACACACGCTGCCACCCACCTGTCCTGCGCTCTTATCCAGCCCAAGGTCCCCAAGCCCAGAGAGCGGAGCCACCCACTGAGGAGGGCCTCCCAACTAGTGTAATTAGGAAATCTCTCACAGCCAGGGCTGCTAGTGCACGCCTTTAATTCCAGCGCTTGGGACACTGAGGCAGGCAGACGTTTGCGAGTTCAAGGCCAACCTGGTCTACGTGTGACCGCACAGTGAGACCCTATCTTTAAGAAGAAAAAACTTTAACACACAGTCTCTGGCCTCTCTCTTAGGTGATTGCTAGGTGGTGTCAAGTTGATGACTAAAACTAACCATCCTAACTCCAGAGCCCTTTATCAACCTGACACAACAACGGAGCACTTTAAACTACAGCCCCTTTGTCCTGATAAGCTCATGGTCACCTTCTAACTCAAAATACACCAGGCAAAGTTTTAAAGTTCAATCATTTACTATCATACTTGTTAAAAGTATCGATACTTTAAAAGTCCAAAGTCTCCTGAGTTCCTATAAAATAAACCACATGTTATATATCCTTCCAGCATTATATGGCACAGAGTACACAGTCCTGCTCCGCAGCGAAAGAACCAGGGTATAGGAGCAGTCACACCACAGCCAGACCAGAGGGTACAGGAGCAGTCACACCACAGCCAGCCCAGAGGGTAGAGGAGCAGTCACACCACAGCCAGCCCAGAGGGTACGGGAGCAGTCACACCACAGCCAGCCCAGAGGGTATGGGAGCAGTCACACCACAGCCAGCCCAGAGGGTACGGGAGCAGTCACACCACAGCCAGCCCAGAGGGTAGAGGAGCAGTCACACCACACCAGCCCAGAGGGTATGGGAGCAGTCACACCACACCAGCCCAGAGGGTACGGGAGCAGTCACACCACAGCCAGCCCAGAGGGTACGGGAGCAGTCACACCACAGCCAGCCCAGAGGGTACGGGAGCAGTCACACCACAGCCAGCCCAGAGGGTACGGGAGCAGTCACACCACAGCCAGCCCAGAGGGTACGGGAGCAGTCACACCACAGCCAGCCCAGAGGGTACGGGAGCAGTCACACCACAGCCAGCCCAGAGGGTACGGGAGCAGTCACACCACAGCCAGCCCAGAGGGTATGGGAGCAGTCACACCACAGCCAGCCCAGAGGGTACAGGAGCAGTCACACCACAGCCAGCACAGAGTCCGAAAGGCCAACACGAAGTCCCAGGGCACTGTGTTCTGGATATGGGCCTTGTAATGTGAACGTCTGGGCTCTGAAAAGGCTCCCACTGCCTGGCACTGCCCTCTCCTCTGCCCTTGGCACACACACAGTCTCTCCTTAGTACTATCACATGCGAATCTCAGCACATGTTCCAGTGGTCCTGGCTTCTCCAGGATTCTGGGGTTACCAATGTAGCCTTAGACTTTAAAGGCACAGCCTCACACAATAGCTTCTCAAGCCTCTCGCCGGAGCCTCCATGGCCCACCCCCAAGTCTTGCAGCTTTTATGCCGTCAAAACCAGTAACGCTTGGACAACAGATGGAGCCCAGTAAGCACCCTTGGGCCACAGCTGCATCATCTTATGTGGGTTGACCCCAGGGAAACACTTTCTTGTCTCCTAAAAAAAAAATTACAAATATAAACAAACAAACAAACAAACAAACAAAAGCCAAGCTGGGCCGCGGTGGTGCACGCCTTTAATCCCAGTATTTGGGAGGCAGAGGCAGGCGGATTTCTGAGTTCGAGGCCAGCCTGGTCTACAGAGTGAGTTACAGGACAGCCAGGGCTACACAGAGAAACCCTGTCTCAAAAAACCAAAATAATAATAATAATAATAATAATAATAATAATAATAAATAAAAAATTACATAGAGGATGGGCTTTGTGGCACATGCCTTTAATTCCATCACTTGGGAGGCAGAGGCAGAGGCAGAAGGATCTCTGTGATTTCAACACCTACCCAGGTCTTGATAGCAAGTTCAAGGACAGCCATAGATCTATATAGAGATCCTATCTAAAAAAAATTACATTGCTATACTTTGTGTGCCTGCGTGCGTGTGTGTGCGTGCGTGCGTGCATGCATGCGTGCCTGCATGCCTGCGTGCGTGCGTGCGTGCGTGCGTGCGTGCGTGCGTGTGTGTGTGTGTGTGTGTGTGTGTGTGCAAATACTGTTGTGCAGATGCAGTGATTGGAGGACAGCTTGTGGGAGTTGGTTTGGTTCTTGCCTCTTATGGGGGTGGGGGGTGGAGGGGTGGGGGGTGTCCTAGGAAGTGATCGAGGTAGTCTGGCTTTGACTTATCCCACTGAGCTCTCCTGTCAGCCCTAGGTTTCTCTTTAGTGGTGCTAACCTCCCCCCCCCATTCCTTGTCCCCCTCCCCTCCATCATCCCTCTCTGAAACGTTAAATTTGCTGACGTTACGTCTCCTTTTGTTGAGCAAATTAATTCATTATCTTTATAATCAACCTCACTCAATTCTCAGGGCACAGGCAAAATGCAGTCACGACAGTCTTCCCTAAATCATCACACTCAGATGGCCTCTCACATGGTTCCTGATGCCATCCCTCGCCTCCTCTGAGACCTAATGAGCCAGGGACCCACTCTCCGAATTTATGTCATAATTTTTAATGTACACTGGTATTTTGCCTGAATGTACGTCTGTATTATGAGAGTGTCAGATCCCTTGAGCCTGGAGTTACAGACAGTTGTGAGCTGCCATGTGGGTGTGGGGATTTGAACCTGGGTCCTCTGGAAGAGCAGCCAGAGCTCTTAACTACCCATGCATCCCTCTGTCAGTATTCATATCTTCCAGGCTTCTACCAGAATGGCCCATTAAGCTGTTTTTCTAGCCCAGTGTTGCAAATGATCCTTATTCCTCCCCAAAACAGTTCCAAGGGCCTAAAAGCCCATGATTAGGTTTATTGCAATACCCATTCCTAGTATCAATTATTGTCTTAGTTTATTTTCCTGTTGCCATAATTAAATACCCTGACAAAGGCAAAGCAAGAGAGAACAGATATATTTCTGCTCACAGTCCAAGGTGTGGTGAAAATGTCAGGAAAGCAGGATCCTGAAGCAATTGATCACACTAAGTCTACAGCAGGGAGTAGAGAACAATGAGTGTGTGTGTGTGTGTGTGTGTGTGTGTGTGTATGTGTTGGCACTCAGCCTCTCCTCTACACTTACACAGCCCCAAATCCCCAAGCCTAGGGAATGGTGCCGCCCACAGTAGATGAATCTTCCCATTTCAACTGGTTTAAGTAAGGGATTCCCTCACAGACACTCTCAGCGGCCCTTCTTCTTTTTCTTCCTCTTCCTCTTCCTCCTTCTCCTCCTCCTCCTCCTCCTCCTCCTCCTCCTCCTCCTCCTCCTCTTCTTTTGGTTTTTCGAGACATGGTTTCTCTGTGTAGCCCTGGCTGTCCTGGAACTCACTCTGTAGACGTAGACCAGGCTGGCCTTGAACTCAGAAATCCACCTGCCTCTACTTCCCAAGTGCTGGGATTACAGGTGTGTGCCACCACCGCCCAGCTGTGACCCTTCTTTTAAGTGACTCTAGATTGTGTCAAATTGATGATTAAAATTAACTGCCATAAAAATAAAGCAAATAAAAATTACAAATAACTGTAAGTTGGGCACAGGATCAGATCTTTCAGTGTTTGGAAGATGTGAGGGCAAAGACTGGAAGTCTCAAAGACACAGGAGAAGGGCTTCTTGCAAGGCCCTTAGCTGCAACTCTGAGAGCTGAAACTCAGAGAGTGACTCTGTTGCTGTGTCCTGACTAGCACCTAGGAGGTTCTGGGTTCAATCTCTGGCAACAAAACAAAAAAAACTCAAAGACAGTCAATGGACTCTGACATAGCAGGACACACTTATAATCTCAACACTTGGCGAGGAGAGGAGAGGCCAGAAAAATCAGCTCAAGACCTGTCTGAGATACATAGTGGTCAACCAAGGCTACATGAGAGGCTATTTCAAACAAAACAAAAGATTATCAATGAGTAGGACTGACATAAGATTATATGAATGGAAGCTGGGACACTGGGGTAGGAAAATCCTGTTCTTACTCAAGCATCCGCTAGATGGCGCCTGGCTCCATGAAGCTAGTAGAAGGCCCCAGTACTGGTCTTAGCTCTGGAGTTTGTTTACCCCACTTAAGACGTGTGATGTGACCAGGGCGATAGCGAAACTGAAGCAGCACCCAATTCTACTTGCCCGCTTCAGAGATGAGCAAGTGGAGACGTTTTGTGCAGCAGTGCCTTTGTGCACTCTGTCAAGTCATGGGCTAACTTACAAGGAAACCAGCCTCCTATGCTCTTTCAAAGGGAGAAACCACACCCATTGGGTTGTCTGTATTAGAATATATAGCCTGTATCATGTGTTCAGTCTGCACATTCAGTGAACCTTCATTATTGATGAATGACAAAGCAGTGGGTAGGGAAGTTGTATGTCTCTCCCCATGGGCAGAGTTGTCTAATGTGAGTGGTAACTCACATTGTGTAAGTAGCCTGGCCATAATTGTGTCATTACAGACTGTGGGAAGTGCTGGGAAGGAAGACGACTGGATAGTAGTGGGCCACCACTGGAGAAGTGGGCAAAGACTGCCAGGGCCAGGAAAGCCTCGTAAAAGACTAAGAGCAGGGAGAATGAGTTAGGGGAGGGGAGATCTGGGAGGGACGGTAGTGAGAACGCTGAGGAGCGAACCCAGGCACTCTGCAAGAGAACAAGTGCTTTTAACCATCCCTGGGCCATCTCTCCAGCCCCCTGCATGGTGTCTTTATAGGTCTGTTCTGGAGGCTGGAGATGAAGTTCAGTTGGTAGAATGAATGTCTAGACTATATGAAACCTTAGGCTCAACCTCAAGGGGCAGCATAATCCAGCTGAGATAGGGCAAGGCTGCGGTCTCAGCACTTGGGAGGTACAGGCAGGGAAAGCCCAAAGTCCATGATCACCCCCAGCTAGTAAGCTTGGGATCAGCAAGAGGTACTTGATAGATAGATAGAGAGATGGATAGATAGACAGACAGATAGACAGACAGACAGTAAAGTAAATGCTGGCTTTGTTTGGAGAATGAGTGTCAGTAGAAGGGGAACAGGAGCAGGACAAGAAGAGAAGATGAGCTGGAGAGCACTGGCTGCTCTCCCAGAGGTCCTGGGTTCAATTCCCAGCGACCACGTGGCGGCTCACAACCATCTGTAATGGGATCTTTCATGAAGACATACTCACAAATAGAGTGCTCAGATACATAAAATAAATTAATAAATCTTAAAAATGAAGAAGAAAAAGAGAAGGAGGAGGAGAGGAAGGTGGGAAGACAGCTGTATAAATGGGAAATCACAGTGGCTCAGACCATGACAACAGCTACGGAGAGAAATAACACAGATTTTAGGGGGACGTGGAAGTGACACAGTGCTTGGAGCAAACCCTGAGCCTCAGAGGCAAGAGCTCTGCCCTGGAGCTACATCCCCAGAGCAGTATCCATGTTGGAGACCAATTTGGGAAGCAGACTCTAACCTTTTAAGATGAGTTGGGCTAATCCAGGGCTGAGAAGGATTCAGGCTTGAGGGATGGGTGAAGCTGAGACCTTGTGCCGAGGAGAGGAGGCCTGGGTGAGGCGCTCTCTGGGCAAAGGTGTGGGTTGACCTAGGCCCTGCCGTGCATGGAGTATCACTGTGACAGCCTAGCAGAGAGACAGCAGCCTAGCATTTGGAGCTTACTGGAAAGACTAAGGCTGCTGAAGTGTATCAGCGGCCCCGAGGTGATACTTTACACCAGGGTACTGGAGGAGACCTCTTTAAACACTATCATCTAGATACCCAAGCGGTAGGGGGCAGTGAGGTCCATTGCTGTAAGTAAGTAGCAGGGGATGGCTGATATTGGTCAAGGCTACTGGAGAGGGGAGGTTTCTTAGACAGGAAGCAGAAGGAATCCACCCAAAGGATGTCAGACACACACACACACACACACACACACACACACACACACAGTGACTCTTGGGCAATGTGGAGCGGTTGGCCATCCTTACTCCATCTCTTTGTCTGGTTACATCTTTCTTTCTCAGTGGTACCCTTCCCCCATTGCCATATGGCAGGGCCCAGCTGCTCGCAGATTCTGGGGAGGGATGGAGATGAGATAGGGGCGGCCTCAGGGATGGGGTTGTAATTTCAGCTGGAGACAAGGCTCCTACATTTCAGCCGTCCGGTTCATGTTCTTTCGGGCATTTCTCACGTGACTATCTGGGCTGTGAGACTCCCACCACACCACACCCCCTCTGCCCCAAAAGCTTCTTCACCTTTCTCCAAGGAGAGCCAGGCCCAGGGGGTGCCGCCTGCCAGCTCCCACCCAGAAAGGTGTGGAGTCGGGAGGCCCAGCATCCCTGGGGACCAGGGGATAATTGGAGGGGGCTGCCATGTTTAATTAGTGGTTCTGAGGTGTTGGAACCTGAATCTGAAAGTCCCCACGCGATGTCTTTCATCTTCAAACCCTCCCCACCAGGCTGGATGAAAGGGCAGTGCTCAGGCCAGGTATTAATAATAATTATTAGTTCCACTAATAAAGTGAAGAAGTGGGATTATCCGCCCGCTCCTCCCTTCTCCTCCCCGTCTTCTGTGCTCCCTGTTGCTCCACCTTCTCCCCCTCTTGTTTTTCTCAATACTGCAGTTTGTTTTCTTTCTGTTTCAGGGCCTGGGGCTCTGGCTCTTGGTCTCATTAGTGTTGGGGCGCCCTAGGACAGATGGAGAATACTCCTGTGCTAGTCTGGGCGGTAGAGAGAGCAAGGAAGTAGGAGAAATGAGGCAGAAGAGCGTGTGCTTTTGAGTCTCACGTTCCCTCGGGCATCGGGTCCCCATGAGGGCCCCCCTCCCCCCCGCCCGTGTGGTTGCTGGGAGTTGGACTCAGGGCCTCTAAGGAAGAGCAGTCGGTGCTCTTACCGCTGAGCCTTCTCTCCAGCTCTGTGAGATAGTCCTGCTATGTGGGCAGTCCTGCTGACTGTTACTAACTTAGGTTGGCCTTGAACTTGCCCAGTCCTCCTGCTCTGCCTCCTCCGTGCTGGGGTTAGGTGTGTGCCAACGGGCTCAGCAACAGTCCTTAAGGGAGTAATGTGCCACGTGCCAGAGTAGGCATCAGGAACCCAGTCTGAGCAGGACAGACATCTGCTTTGCTGTCTGTCATGAGTTAACATTTTAGTGGGGAGGGGGACAGTAAACTAACTGGCGGACACAAATGACGTCATAGATCAAGATGCACTCTGAAGGGAGTGAAGTGCCAGGTTTTGTGACATGGTTTGATTTGGGGTGTTTTTTCATTTGGGGGGGGTGTTGTTTTTTGTTGTTGTTGTTTGGTTTGGTTTGGTTGGTTTGACTTCTTTGAGACAGGGTTTCTCTGTGTAGACCTGGCTATCCTGGAACTCACTCTGTAGAGCCAGGCTGGCCTCGAACTCAGAGATCGGCCTGCCTCTGCCTCCCGAGTGCTGGGATTAAAGGTGTGCGCCACCACTGCCTGGCTTGATTTTTTTTTTCCAGTGCTGAGACTTGAACACAAGGCCTTAAGTGAATGTTAGGTAAGTGCACTAATACTGAGCCAAACCCCAGGCTCTAAATAGAAACTCCAAGGAGAGCCATGTGGGTGGCTACCTTAAATTAGGGAGCTATGTTGGTGACATTTAGGCAGAGTCTTGAATGATAAGAAAGATCAGCTATGGGGGGAGTATTGGAAAAAGCAGTGGACAAGCTTTCAGCATGAGGGTGTAAACCATTGGCTCTCAACCTTCCTGATGCTGCGACCCTCCAGTTTCCCCCACCCCCGCTCCCAACCACAAAATTATTTTCTGTTGCGACTTCATAACTGCAGTTTGCTACTGTTATGAATCATAATGTAAATATTTTTGGAGACAGAGGTTTGCCAAAGGGATGTCGACCCACAGGTTGGGAAGCGGCCTTGTGAGGGATGGGAGGGGGCAGGAGAGATGGCTCAGCAGTTAAGAGCAAGCACTGCTCTTGCAAAGGACCAGAGTTCCGGTCCCGAGAAGCCACACTGGGCACTTCACAACCATGGATAGCTTTGACTCCAGGGATGTGATGCCCTCCTCTGGCTCTCTCGGTATCTTGAACACATGTTCACACACACAAATAAAAATAAGATACTTCCTTTTTTGTTTTGAAGATTTCTAAGAAGCATGTGTTGGTGGAGGCTGCGTACATTGTATCTTATAGCAGGTGTAGGCGGTTGAGTTCGTTCTAAATGTCTTGATTTTTTTTTTTAAATAAGAAAAGGCCTTTTTTTTCTTTATTTTTTAGCAGTGATGATTTTGAGTTAGGGTCTCTCTAGGTATTGCAGGTTACCTGGAGCTTGAGGTGATTTTCCTGCCTTTTCGTGCTTGGGTTTATATACCTTATTATAGTTCCCGGCTTGAAACTGGGCTCTGCAAATTACTGAGTCGGCCATAGTAGGAAAAGCTGGCAAAAGGAGTGGGTGTCCGTGCATGGAAGTGTGTGGGCCAGTTGGCTGGTGTTTGATGAATGGATGAGTGAATCCGTGGGTGTACACGTCTAGGCACATTCATGGGAAGCTTATCTGGGCAGCTGTCAGAGGTGCCGGTAGACCAGCCGATGAAGCCGTGCGGAGACCGTCACAGGCAGGCACTGCCCCTTCTCAGTAGAGACCGTCACAGGCAGGCACTGCCCCTTCTCAGTAGAGACCGTCATGGGCAGGCACTGCCCCTTCTCAGTAGCTCCCAAGCTCCGCGACACTGTTTCATGTTGTCAGGGGCTGGCGCTCTGCTCCCAGGACTATATGGACCCTGCCTGAAGCAGTGCAGTGGGTAACTAGTGGGGGCAGGCTTGCCCCCTAATTATTGTCTGAGAAACGGGATAGGGATAACCACTCACCCCGGGTGATAGTGGCCATATCTTGAAGAGCTGAGACTGGGGAGCTAAGCAATCTTGACATCACGTGGATGATTCACTTCTCTAAACCTTGGTTTCTCATCTGTGAGATGGGGCTCACTACTTACAACTGTTGAGAGGATTACGTAAGGTAATAAAAGGAAAGTGCTTGCAGTCAGAGCCTGCAGACTTTTGATAGTAACAAGATTCTTGTTTGAACAGCAGAGCTGACCCTCGTAGTGGAGGAGCAGGTGGGAGGGAGCACCGGAGAGCTGGCTCTACTTGTCTACTGTGAGGCGGGGTCAGTTTGGGGGTACTGCTCTTCTCCCTCCACCTCTACCCCTCACCCCTCACCCCCTGTAGCAGTCAGGAGAGCTGACTCCAGGGTCTTAAGAGTGGGTGAGCTGGCCGTGTCCCTAGCCATCCTCAGCACTTGGGAGAGTGGCCCTGGAGGAGAGAGTGTAGGTGAGCCAGCCCTGAGGGCAGAAAGCCAGCCTGACTCCTCTGCCTGGAGGTGGCCTGGGAGCCAGGTTGGGTGTCCTCCCCCTTTCTCGGCTTCCCACCTATGGAAGTTTGGAGAGCTGGCCCCTGGCCTTGAGATTAGGATCGGGAGAGCTGGCCCTGTCCCCTCAGTGGCTGCAACACGTGCTGCACCTCGCCTGGGCAATATAAGGAAGCTACCCTGACAGCAAAGCAAGTGAGCCCATCCCGAGGCTGGAGAGCGAGAGTGGGTGAGCTGGCACAGCCCCTGGCGAAGCACAGCGCTGGGGAAGTGGGCAGGTGGCCCGCATCGGGTGGCCTGGCTGGAGCAGTGCTAGGGCTTGTCCTGGTGGTTCAGATAAAGGAGAGCTGACATGCTGACTACATACCACCCAGGCCCAGGTCCAGGGCTCTAAGTTGGCCCAAGCCAAAATCTATCATCTTTGAACAGTTGGGACCCGTGAAAGGTCAGTCCTGCTGATCCAAAGCTGCAGGGTCTCCATGGCACAGGACAACAGCAGGATAACCAGGAGTCCGGATGAAGATCCGACGTTGATGGTGTCATAGAAGCCGACCATGAACATTACAAGTTAAGATGTGAGACCAGACGGGTAGACTGTGGGACACACTGTGACATACTGTAGCTTCCAGGATTTGATGGCTTCTATGCTGTGTTGTGATGTACCTCAGCTTCCATAATGTGATGTTTTCTGTGCTTTGTTTTTTTGCTCTCTCTCTCTCTCTCTCTCTCTCTCTCTCTCTCTCTCTCTCTCTCTCTGTGTGTGTGTGTGTGTGTGTGTGTGTGTGTGTGTGTTATTTTGGAGGGAAATGGCAAGAACAAAAGGTGGATATGAGGGGAGGGGAGATGAGTGGGACTGGGGTGCTTGATGTGAAACTCACAAAGAATCAGTAAAAAGTTATCAAAAAAAAAAAAAAAGATTTTTGTCTTGCTAGAATGTGGCTCAGTTGCTAAAGATGAATGCATGAAGCCCTGGCTTAGAGGATCCAAAAAAAACCTAAGTGTGGTGGCACATGTCCATAATCCCAGCACTTGGGAGGAGGAAGCAGGAAGTTCAGGATCAAATAAAACCACACAAACAGAACCCCGAACGAACAAACACCAGGCATCTTGAGCCTCCAGTTTCTGGAGACCGGCAGACCCGTCATCACGTTTATCACTAACCGCCTGCATAATTATGAAGGCCCCTCAGTCCTTCAGGCCTCACTTTTCTCTTCTGTTAGGTCAGGGTTATCACAGTCTAACATCTCTACACTGGGTGGCTGAATCCCCCGTCCTCACTATGGAAAGTCCACAGATTTTGAACATATGTGAGTTTCACATGTGCCAGCCTCCCTCCCCCCTCCCCTTCGGGACAGGCCTTTTCCAGGTCTGCCACTCAGAGAGAAAATGCCTTGCATTTCCTGTCAGAACCTAGAACTCAGTCCCTCACTCTGAAAAGTGTGCCTGGAGAGAGCCTCAAGCTTCTAGAGTTGGGCAAGAAAGAGGAAGGTAGCCGGGCCTGGTGGCGCATGCCTGTAATCCCAGCACTTGAGAGGCAGAGGCAGGCGGATTTCTGAGTTCGAGGCCAGCCTGGTCTACAGAGTGAGTTCCAGGACAGCCAGGACTACACAGAGAAACCCTGTCTCGAAAAAACCAAAAAAAAAAAAAAAAAAAAAAAAGAAAAAGAAAGAAAGAAAGAGGAAGGTCCTGCAGTTGGGGGAGGGGGAGGACCAAAGTGGGTGGGGGACGGTGGTTAAGAAGCTGAAGCCAAAATCCCCAGTGGCTTTCTTCCTGCCTCTCTGGGGCAGGAAGCTGTGGAGAGCTAGTCTGACAAAGGGCCTGCTTTGTCTCCCACATCTGCTCCCCAGAGGTGCATTTGCAGCGGCCTCCAGAACTCTTGAATCCTGAGCAGAGCCTTGTTGGTTAGGGCTCAAAGGTTCTCAGAGCCAGCCCAGGGTGGGAAACATTAGTTTCCGGGTCAGGCTGGTTCAACTATGGTTTTAGGTTTCCAGTAAGACCCCAGGGTTACTCTCTTGTGTCTCCAGTTTACCGTCTGAAGCAGGGGGACAACAGCCAAGCCTTCTCAGCCTGGGTGGTGGTGTCACGTGTCTTTAATCACAGCACTTGGGAGGCAGAGGCAGGTGGATCTCTGTGAGTTTGAGGCTGTCTTGGACTATACAGAGCATGTTCCAGGACAGCCAGGGCTACACAGAGAAGTCCTGTTTCAAAAAACAGTCACGCCTTCTCATGGTGCTGTGGGAAGAAGTGAGTGTTCTTGGTGCCCCGCAAAGCCTAATGCGGAGTGGGTATTATGGGAAGGTGGTTAGTATCCCGTTCTTGCAAAACTGGTGCTGTCCAGCAAGCTGAGAAGGAGTGTGCCACGTCTCATGTACTAGGTCAAGTTCCCCCCCCCCCTTTTCTTTCTTTCTTTTATTTCCCCTACAGTTCTGTCTTGCGGCTCGAATGCATGCAGGCATGCATTTTGTTTGCTTATATAAGTGCATGTAGGAAGTATATAGTAGCATAGTGTAGCAGATGGTCCCTGACAGGTTCCTGGAAAGGTATCAGAAGTCCAGGGTCATTCTTCACTGCAAAGTAATTTTAAAAGCCATCAAGGGCTATATAGGACCTTGTCTCAAAAAAAAAAAAAAAAAAAAAAAAAAGCTATTGTTAGCCTCCAGTTTCAGGAGCCCTAGGCAAACAATAGCTTCTACCTCTAATTGTCATGGCCAAGTCACTCACATTTACTTACTATCTGTGGGTCTAGCTCCAAGAACTTAGGTTCTTGCTACTCTGGTCACAAACACTGCAGTTAGAGGAGGAAGCCCTGTGACTGGGCACCCCAGACCACAGATCTGCACAGAAGTTCTGAGTACTCGATGCCATGCCCCTCTTCACTGCATGGGTTGTGTTTAGAATCTAGATTTAGAGACTGCCTTCCTGCTGGACATCATCCCCGCCCTTCTCCCACAACACCCCTAACAACACCCGCCCCCTCCCCCACTCCCCCCACCAGCTTTCTCCCACCTCTGCTTGGTCCTTGGTCAGAGTTCGATCCGCTGAAGCCCTGAGCTGAGCTGTTTTCTGTTGTCTTACACAGGATTTTTGTCATTTCCTCCCCAGATTCTCCTGACCACAAAGAACCATCCCGGGGGTTTCCTTGCGTGGGGAAGCCCAACCTGGAGCCAGCCCATGGAGCATGCCGCTGTGGGCCGCTCTGGGCATTTGTCTCCTTAGTGACAGGGCACAGGGTACCTGGGGAAAGAGTGGTGCACTTCCTGGGATGGGTGCCTAGCCAAGGTCTTCTAGGTGCCTAGACTTAGTCTCTGGCTCTGAGACAAGTCCTTTGCCTCAGGGGCTCACTTTCCCTGTCTATCAGAAGAGGGGACATAATAAAACTCCAGAGCTGGTCCTCAGGCTAGGTTTTATCTGCAGATGACAAGTCGTCCTGCCTGCCTGGGTGCAGATGTGCACAGGAAGGGACCACGGCTAGGAAAGGCCTTGGGCCACAGAGGTGGACGGGGGCAGCTGAGAGGCTGGCTTCTGCTGGCAGAGAGCCTCCTGTTCAGTCAGTCATGTCTAACTTCTTGCCTCTTCTAGGATGGTGACCAAACCCTGTTGAAACTAGGCTCTGGGCTCAACAGGAGCTAGATTAAGTCTTTAAAAACAAACATGCATTCATTTAATGTGAGTGTATCTATATGCATGTGTGTGTGTGTACTGTCGGGAATTCAACTCAGTTGTTGGGCTTGGAGACAAGGGCCTTTATGTGGTAAACTAGCACGTGGCACTCCCACCCCATTTTTAGGTCTAGGCCCTCACAGCAATAGGTAAGGACTTTCTTTCCTCCTCCTTTTTAACGGTCTCGGGCTGTTTAGAAGTATTCCAGGTTGGCCTGAAACTCGGTGTGTAGCCGCACCGTGAATTCATGATCTTTCTGCCAGAGCTAGGTTTACAGGTGTGTGCCGCCATGCCCAGTGTGTGCCATGTTGGGAGCTGACTGCAGAGTGCCATGCATGGTCGGCTGACACTTTCCCAACCACTGATAAACCTGGAGGGGCTGAAGAGGCAGCTCAGTGGTTAAGAGCTGCTGTTCCGGAGGGCACCCACAGGCCACTCACGACCATCTATAACTCTAATTCCAGGGGCTCTCAAGGCCCTCTTCTGGCCTCCATAGGTACCAGGCACACCCAAGTCTTACGCAGACGTACACATAAAACAAAGCGTTCATACACAGAAAAAGTAAAACAATCTTCTTTCACAAGAGGCATTCAAGACAGGGTTTCTTTGTGTAGCCTTGGCTGTCCTAGAACTCACCCCGTAAACCAGGCTGGCTTGGAACTCAGAGATCTCTGCCTCTTGAATGCTGGGATTAAAGGTCTCTTGAACTTCCTCTCTTCCTGTGGAACTGGGTTTCAGCAGGATATTTCTGAGCATCCTGCTGTACCTGAAAGCCATGTGGCCCCAAATCCGTACATTGAAATCCTACCCCCCAATCTAATGGTGTTATGAGGTGTGGGCTGTGGGTAGGTCTTGAAAACTGAACCCTGACGGGTGGTGGTGGATCACACCTTTAATCCCAGCACTTGAGAGGCAGAGGCAGTTGGATTTCTGAGTTCGAGGCCAGCCTGGTGTACAGAGTGAGTTCCAGGACAGCCAGGGCTATACAGAGAAACCCTGTCTGGGGGGGGGGAGGAGAAAACTGAACCCTCACAACTGGAGTTAATGCTCTTATGAAATAGGCCCAAGGGTCTCATTTGTCTTTTCTACTATTGAGGGTACAGCAGAGTCCTCTATGAACCAGGAGGTGGCTTGCCTCAGACTCAGAATCTGCCAGAGCCTTGCCCTTAGGTATCCCAGCCACACTGGGAGACAGATTTCTGTAGTTTACGAGCCCCTCCATCCACGAGATTTGTTCTGGCAGCCCAGACAAAGAAACACCCCAAAGCCAAGGAGGAGCCACCAGACAGCAGTGTGTGTGGCCTCCCGCAGCGTCCTCCACACTTAGCCTCGCCGAGCTTGCTCCTTGTCCTCCCCCACAGGAAAGTGGTGATTAGGATGAGGAGCTTGGGGGCAGAGGAGACTGTGGCTCAGCAGATGTTCCTCTGGGCACAGTGCAACACTCACCTTGTGCCTAACTTAGGAGAGCCCTTCCGTCCTTAGGTCTGTTTCCCTATCCTCATAGTGAAAGACACAGCTGGTGACCCTCAGAGACTTTTCTGACCGCAAGCTCCAAGGCAGGGCCCCCGACTTCTGTCCTCCCAGGTCCCCAGACTCCAGCCTTGAGCAAATGGCAGGCCTAGCTCATGCTTGGAGAATTCTGTCTGGGCTTAACTGACCCCAGATGCTGTCCTGAGTGGGGGGAACCCAAGGGAGGGAGGCAGGGGCATGCCTGTTACCCACAAAGACTCAGGGCAAGAGTCTCACTTGCAGACTTATGCACACGGATGGAGACATGAAGAACTCCAGAGATGACAGAGAAGCAAGGTCCCCCATGTGGAGAGGCACGCCCATCCCCTCTCCCACAGGCTGGGCCAGATGGTGCAGGCAGCTGGGGGGGGGGCTTTGCTCCCACCTTCCCCCATTGGCTCTGGAGGAAGCTGGATTTATTTCCACAGGAGACATGTGGAGAAAAGCCTTCTTCACAGGCAGTCCTGGGGCTCAGGAAACATTTTTAATCCAGTAGAATCACAGTTGTAGCATTATGGAGCCTTTAGCAGGCTCCCGGATACCAGACTCTCAGAGGCCCGGCATCCTGGAATGCTAGAAAAGTGAGTCACAGGATTTTAGGCTTGGAAATCCTGCTCTCAACACTGTAGCCATGGGCACATGTGGCTTCAGAGTATTTGGAATGTGACTAGTCCATGTGTTCTAAGGGGAGAGCACATAGCTTTCTGAAGACTTTATAAAGACTTTAAAACAGCTCACTGATTATTATCTGTGTGTCGTGTGTGTGTGTGTGTGTGTGTGTGTGTGTAATTTCCTTTTTTCTCCCACCTAATGTTTCTCAAATCCAGAATCCAAAAAAGATTTTTGTTCATGGTATCTCATCTGGAGTTTTTTTTGTTTTGTTTTGTTTTGATGTGCCTTTCTGAGACAAACCATCTCCCTCAACTCTTTATAATAGCCCTCACAATGTGTGAAGTCCTGGGTCCATGAATCCCTCTGTGATATGTCTTCCAGATGACTGAGCCTTGGACACTTCATGCCTCCCATTCACAGGCCCAGTCTGTCTCCACCTCACCAAGGAGCCACTGGTCTTCTTGCTTCAGGGCGTCCCTCAACACATGTCCCCAATGGCAGTCTTGGGGAGCCCCCATTTGGGCTTCTGATGAACCTCTCTGCTGTGCTTTCCTCAGCAGAACCAGTCCTGGGATGCCAGGAAGAGGCTGGGGTCCTTTTCATCCACCTATAGTCTCATTTTTTCTCCTTGGAAACCAGCTGGCCCTATGGACTCTCTAGAGCCTACTGGCTTCTGGGCCCCAGGAAGGCTTCTGAAGATAGGTAAAAGTGGGTAAAAATTACATCCATGAGGATAGCAATGCCAGACTAGGTGCTAAAAGGACTCCTAATATCTCATTTAATCTCCTCGGTGATGGCTATGAAGGAAACGATCACCCCTGTTTTACCAGTAAACCGCTGGAAGCTAGGCGAATGCCTATAGGCTAGGGCTGGTCCTGGATTCCAAAAGAGAACCACTTGGCCTCAGCACCAAGCTAAAGGCAGTTTGCAGGATAAGGCTTGAGAGCTGTGGGGAATATGTACCTTGACTGTGACTGTAGCTGCCTTGTGTGCTCTGTGTGGACATCCTTGTCATGTCCCTCACTTTCCCTACCTAGTCTCCAACTCTTACTCCATCTCACATCAACCCTGGCAGGTGGACATGCAGAGGATCTCGGAATGATAACACTCACACTGAATCAGGTAGGCGGCTGAAACAGGGTAACCCACAGTGCTGGTCCCAGGGCCAGCTCCCCATCAGCGTCCACACTGCTCCCCTTCCCTTAGGATATCTCTCCAAGGACCCAAAAGAGCATCTATTCTTGACACTAGCTCGTCATCAGAGAGGAAGGAGCCTCAGCTGAGAAAATGCCTCCATGAGATCCAGCTGTAAGGCATTTTTTCAATTAGTGATCA
Organism: Apodemus agrarius; assembly: GCA_964023405.1. Classification (NCBI taxonomy): domain Eukaryota; kingdom Metazoa; phylum Chordata; class Mammalia; order Rodentia; family Muridae; genus Apodemus; species Apodemus agrarius. The sequence continues at coordinate 51,088,041 of OZ030021.1, read as the reverse complement.
ATGGGGGAGGGCCCAGTTCATGGTGGGAGGGCCCTCCCTGGCCTGGATCCTGAGTTTTATAAGAAAGCTGGCGGAGGAAGCCAGTGAGCAGTAAGTCCCCTCCATGGCTCTGCATCGGCTCCTGCCTCTAGCTTCTAGTCCTGCTTGCGTTCTGTCCTGACACTTCCTCCAGGGACGAGCTGTGATCTGGAAGTGTGAGCCAGATAAGCCCTTCCCTCCCGTTTGCTTTTTGGTCATGGTCTTTCGTCACAGCAATAGAAACCCTAAGCCAATGGTGCTCTGACAGATCAGATCCCTACCCTCCCTGGGTCTTAGTTTCTCTATTTCTTTTTCTTTACTTTTTTTTTTCTTTTAAGATTTATTTATTATATGTAAGTACACAGGATCTGTCTTCAGACACCAGAAGAGGGCGTCAGATCTCTTTACAGATGGTTGTGAGCCACCATGTGGGTGCTGGGATTTGAACTCATGACCTTCAGAAGAGCAGTCGGTGCTCTTACCTGCTGAGCCATCTCTCCAGCCCTCTATTTCTTTTTCTTTTTTTTTCTTTTTTTCTTTTTGGTTTTTTTGAGACAGGGTTTCTCTGTGTAGCTCTGGCTGTCCTGGAACTTACTCTGTAGACCAGGCTGGCCTCGAACTCAGAAATCTGCCTGCCTCTGCCTCCCAAATGCTGGGATTAAAGGCGTGCACCACCACCGCCCGGCCTATTTCTTTTTCTTTTTTCTTTTTTCTTTTTTTTTTTGTCAGACAGTGGTGGTGCACACCTAAATTTAATCCCAGCACTCAGGGGGCAGAGGAAGGTGGATCTCTTGAGTTTTTGGTCAGCCTGGTCTACAGATCCAGTTCCAGGACAGCTGGGACTGCAGAGTGAAACCCTGTCTCAAAAACCAAAAACCATTCACCCACAAAACCTTCAATTTTGTCTCATCTACAAGATATACAGGGACAAAGATGGAGCAGAGAGGGAGGGAATGGCCAACCAATGACTGGCCCAAATTGAAACCCATCCCATGGGCAAGAACCAATCCTGGGCACTATTAATGATACTGTTGTGCTTACAGACAGGATCCTAGCATAACCGTCCTCTGAGAGGCTCCCCGCAGCAGCCAATGGGAAGAGGTGCAGAGACGCACAGTCAAACGTTAGATGGAGCTCAGGGAGTCTTGTGGAAGAGCTAGGGGAAGGATTAAGGGACCTGGAGAGGACAGGGACCAACAGAGTCAACTAACCTGGACCCTTGGGGGCTCCCATAGACTGAATTGCCAACCAGAGAGCCATGGGCTGGACCTAGGCCCCCACCCCTGGACATATGTAGCAGCCTGGACTTAGGTCCCCCAACTTCTGGAGTGGGGGCTGTCCCTGACCTTGTTGCCTGCTGTTGATCATCTTTCCCTAACTGGCCTTGTCTGGCCTCAGTGGAAGAGGTTGTGCCTAGTCCTGCAGTGACTTGATGTGCCAGAGTGGGTTGATGAGGGGCCTCCCCCTTCTCAGAGGAGGGGTGGGGACTGAGGGGGCTGATACTGGAATGTAAAGTGAATAAATTAACGAAACAAAATCAAATCAAAACCAAACCAAGCCAAAAGCCAACAGCATGTTTATTTAAGTTATGAATGTTTCGTCTGCATGCATACGTGTAGACCATGCCCAGTGCCCATGGAAACCTGAAGAAGGTGGATCCAATGGGCACTAGGACCTGAATTCCAGACCTCTGCAGAGCAGCAAGTGCTCTGTACAGCGGAGCTGTCTCTCCAGCCCTCTCTGTTTCTTTAAGGAGAACTTGAGTAGTTCACAAGTCAGAAACTCAGACGCCAATAGGCCCAAGGGAGAAAAATGCAAATGAATATGAGCCAGGGTGGGGTGTGGCTTTGGTGAAGAGAGCTCGTCTAGGGTGTGAGGCCTGGGATCCCACCCTTTAGCACCCACAGTACAACAACAGGAAAGAGCTAGGGCTGGAATGCTAGCTCGGTGGGTAGGATGCTTGCCTGGCCATATAAAGCCGGTGTTCCGGGGGATTTGATTCCTCTGCAAGGCATAGCCAGGTGTGGTGGCATAGACCACATTACCACTTAAGAGGTAGAGGAAGGAGAACCAAAAGTTCAAAGTTATTCTAGACCACACAGTTAGGTTGAGGCCAGCCTTGGCTACAGGAGGCCCTGCCTTAAAAAAAAAAAAAGTCAAGGGCCCTGTCAGCCCGCTCGCTCACAGGTGGCAGCTTGACAGAGGCTGGGCTCCTGCACCTGGCCTGTCCTCGGGGAACCTCGAGCCGCTTGCTGATAACAGTCACTTAGAAACCACTGGCCCCTGAGAGTGTTTTTCTTTGTCTTTGTCGGACTGTAATTGGAACATGACATGAGCAGTGTTGGGGGGAATCACCGAATGGCAGAGGCTGCTTTCTTGCTTGATGCCTCTCTTCTCTTCTTCCCTCCCCTCATCTTCCGTCTCAAAACAAACTTTGGTTTCCAAAACATTTCATTTTATATCCATTCTCCATTGGATTACCTGCCCATTTTACAGGTTGTCTCCATTGGCTTAGCAGTTATCAAGTTTTTCCAGTCCTTGCCATTAAACAGCCTCTCTCTGCCTGTCACTGTCTCTCTGTCTCTGCTGTGTATGTGTGTGTGTGTGTGTGTGTCTGGTGTGGGGTTGGAGGAGGGGAACTGTTATGCCATGTGCCATGTGGTCAGTGCTGTAATTATGGTGACCATGTTCTCCAAACCACAGATCAGGTCACATGGTCTGACACAGGCTATTTTCTGTCTCCACTGCAGTCCAAACATGAAATCATATGTAGTTATACATTCATCAAATCACCTTTAATTTCTTTTTAAAAGGCAAATGACATGACATTTGGATTATCCTTGACAAATCCCACTATCCACAGAAAATCATTAAAACCATGATCAGGGCCTGCACAGGCCTCTGGACAGGGCAGGGTTCCCTGGATGAGGTGCTGTGGATCAGAGTTGGAGGCTGAACAGGTCTACAGAAGGAGAAAGAAGGTGGCGAGGGTCTATTCTGCACTATCTCCCTGCTTAAGAGAAAGCCAGCTGAGGCTCTGGGGAGGCTGACTGTGGCTGGCGGCAAGGGCCCCACTGACAGTGCACTGTGTCTTCCTATGTGTTTCCGTGCCTCTCTTTGCAGTAGCTAACACTGTATATTGGCCTAGGAGAGGCCGTACCTTTCTCGCTCATCAGGAAGACTCTGAAGGATAGCAGTGTATAGGAACAGGGGTGAGGCCGTCGGTGGGCACTCTGCAGGTAGGCACGGCACTGGCCATATGCCAGTGCTGTGCAGGGCACTGAGCCTCAGCAGGGTTCCAAAGTCAGTCCTTCCTCCAGTGACCTTGGACTAGAGAGGAGAGCTGGGTAGCTGGCCTGCACCAGGACAGGGTGTGAGGAAGGAAATGGGAAGTGAATACTAGAAGGCCTGTGCTGTGTCAGGGGTTTAGGAACCTAAAGTTTAACCTGAGGCCTAAAGGGTCTCCGTTATTCAGCCAGTGTTTATACAGTGCTTACCATGTGACAGATACCACATGAAGGGCTTCCCTTATTTAATTCTCACACAGCTCTCAAAAGCACCAACACTTATTACCCACACTGCAGGGATGAGAAAACAGTATAGACAGGTTGAAAAGATAACCTTGGCCGCATAGTTTAGATGTGTCAAAGTCCTGAAAGACTGGCCTTGGGACATTCCTTTAACAAAAATCAGCAGCCTGGGGGCTAGGCTTTGTGGCAAATGTCTTTGATCCCAACACTCTCGAGGCATAAACCAGCCTGGGCTATACCACACATTCCAGGCCAGCCAGGACTACACATTTGAGACTGGGTCTGAAAATAAATAAATGGACAGGCAAAGCAGAAGGTGGGGCTCTGTAGCCAGCAGACACACCCAGGCAAGATCCTTATCCTCGGAGGGTGGGAAACTAAGCGGGTGGTTGTTTGCGGTGGGAATTGGGCCTGATGGAGGGCAGGGCGGAGCACGCTAAGGAGGCTCAGCATCCGCGCTGCCTGATGAAGGAGAAAGGGATTGGGAGAGAAAAGCCGCTTGAAGGCAGAAGGAATGGGAGGGCTCACAGGTGAGAGCCGTGGGGCAGAGCCTGAGGGGGCGATGAGTTCAACCTCTCTGCCTTGCTAAAATGGAGCGGACAAGAAGCCGGAACAGCAAGGAGGTCTCAAGCCTGCAGAGTGTGTGTGTGTGTGTGTGTGTTGTCGTCACTGTCACTGGCCCTGGCCCTGAGGAGTGGTCATAGAAAGGGATAGAAGCTTGAGCACTATTAGAAAGTAGATCCTGCGGCTGGAGAGACGGCTCAGTGGTTAAGAGCACTAGCTGCTCTTCCAGAGGTTCTGGGTTCAAGTCCCAACACCCACAGGGCAGCTAACAGCTGTCTGTAGTTCTAGTTCCAGATAACGTCACACCCTCACACCCTCACAGATATACATACAGGCAGAACCACAGTAACGCTGCACAAAGAGGAGGGATAGAAGAGGGACAGCCGGAAGGAAAGAAGCAGGAAGAGTGTAGGTCCTCAAAGGGCAGCCGCGGTGCGTGCCTTTAGGCCCGGCACTCAGGATGGAGGCAGAGGTTGATCTCTGCAAGTTCAAGGCCAGCTCTGGTTACAGAGCTACACAGAAAAACAACAACAACAAAAAACAAATACATAAAACACACAGGACATCTGCCAAGCTGGAAGGTTTCTGGCTCAGTTTAGGAAGCAGAAGTTTTGAAGATTCAGAGATGCTGTCAGAGACATGGGGTTACTGGACTTACAGGCTAGCCCCAAGTCTGCCTTGGCCACGCCCGTGACATGACTGGCTGCCTCCACCGCACTCCTCCCTCCTCACAGCAGGTCCTCAGGATTACTTTCAGTCCGGGCTGCACTCAGCTGCTCCTGACACCCTTCAGTCTCTTCTGAGTCAGCTTTTCCTTCCTGCTTCCTCTGCCATGCTCCACGCAGCTTTCCCAGAACCACTTCCACACGGTCCTGGCGAATTGTTCCTCATATTAGAAAAGTCCATCTTCCTTCCCCAATCTCACCCTAGCTGCTGTTCTTCTGATCCAACCTAAAGGCTGACATCCTGGACACCTGCCGACCCCTGCCCCCAGGTTTCTCTGTGGAGCCCAGGCTGTCCTGTAACTCACTCTGTTATGTAAACCAGCAGGCTGGCCTCAAACTCAAGAGATTCATCTGCCTCTGCCTCCCAAGTTGCTGGGATTAAATGCTTGCGCCAGCACTGACCAACATTCCTTCAATCTTGAGAAGCCATAGATCTTGCCCTGAACGGGGGTCGGGGGTTGCTCATGCCCACTTCAACTCTTTCAGCACCTTGCTCCTACTGCCTCTACTTCCCGAGAGCAGTGGAATTACAGGCGTGCACCATATATGCTGTGCTGGGGATTGAACCCTGGGTATCCTGCCGGCTGAGCACCAACTCTGACTGAGCTGAACCCCCAGATCATAGCCTGAGCATAAACTTGTGTCCTTTTCAACCCTGCCCCTCCCACACAGTCTCTAGACTCCAGGTCATGGTCACAGGGCTGCGTGCTGATGGAGTGGACCTTCTTGGCCAACCCAAGCCTCAGCCAGTTTTCCAGAACTTTACACTGCTTGCTATGGAAACTCAGACTGCCAAGAATTTGCTAGTCTATGCTGTTTTCCCTGGCCAAACTGGTAGTGGGTGCAGTATGTCCTTGGGTCACAGCCTGTCCATACATAGCCTGCAGTAGTGGACTGTGTCCCTATCTTTGAGTTCAGTCCCATTTGACCACATTCCTTCCAGAGGTACAACATGGACACATAAAGGAGGCAGAAGCCTGGTCATTTCTTAGCTCCTAGACCAGCATCCCCACCCCCGGAGAGACACAGTAGGAGAGACCAAGGAGGTTTCCCGATCCGATTGGAAAATTCGATGGCTCTGTCCTGATCCCAGAGCCAGCTGCCCTCTCCGAACACTCCACTCTGCCCTGGCTTTTGTTTTGTTTGTTTTTTCAGTTTTGTACCTACAGTTAACAGTCCTGAGCCCCTGATGGTGCTGGAGATTCCAGGCTGTGGTTGCCCGTGGCCTCAGTTTGCCTGGTAATCTTCAGGACCTTTAAGGGCTGTTAATACATACACTCCCACCTTTCTCTCCCCTGCAGTTTTACTGGCTGGCTGAGGGATGGCAGACCTCTCTGGGCTGAGAATAAATCTCAGCACCAGCTGTTAAGGGCTCTCTGTACAGGATAGGAGACTCAGTGTTCCCACCTGCTTAATGGGAGGAATCTTGTCCAACTTGCAGGGTCTTAGAGATAGATGGAAGTGTTGAGGGTGGGAGAAACTTTTGCTCAAGGTCATGTACCTCTTTGTCTGCCTGCTGTATGCCACAGAGGGGATTGACTGATTTAAGCTGGGGACAACTTGTTGACGGAAATGACATTCTAGTAAGCAGTAAAATCAGTACGTGAATCAGATCCACACAGCAAGAGTGTTCCAATTAGAGCGAGGGCGTGTGGGTGTGGGTGTGAAGTCCTGCCCTAGAGGGGTCACACGGACAGGTACCTGTTGTCGCTAGCGGTCGGAGGAGACCCTGGAAGGTCGTCACGGGCCAGCGGGGCAGATCCCGCAGCTCCCGGGCCCAGCTAGAGGGATTCCAGGCCGTAAGATGCAGCGAGATCGAGTCTTTGTCCCCCCTCCTTCCCTCTGCCGCCTCTCCGACCCCCAGCGCCGGTCCCTCCCTGACCCCAAATAACTTGTTGGCTTCCCCAGGGCTTTGTTTGCTCGGGGTCACCGCCTCCGGGACCCTGGCCGCCGCGCAGCGCCCGCCCTCGCGGGTCCCGCGCCTAACACCCCTCGGGCCGGGGGCCCCCGCCCCCTACCCGCTCCGAGACCGGGGTCAAAGGCAGCCCGCGTCACGTGGTCGCCGAGCAGCACCGAATCGGCCGGGAGAGCCGAGGGAGAATCCGGGTGTAAGAGAAGAGATCCAGCACGGCTCGCGGCGCCCGGTCCCGCCCCGGCGCCCGGCCAGCGTGCGCGCCCCGAGCCGCCGGATCGAGCCCCGCGCACGGCCACGGCGGGGGAGGTAGGCGCGGGCCGAGGGAGGCGGGCGGCCCGGCAGCCTTGTGCGCGCTCCCCACGGGCGGGGGCGCGGGCGCGGGCGCAGCGCGGCGCGGCCAGCAAGGGGTTAAGCCGGCCCGCAGCCCGCCTCGCGCACGCCCGGGACCAGCGGCCGCGCGGCCACCCGCGCCGCTTCTCCCTGGCGTCCCGGCCGAGGCAGGTAAGAGGCCGGAGGGCCGGGCGGCCGGCGTCCCGGGGCCGAGCGCTCGCGACCAACCCGGGCACGGCGTGCAGGCCGCGCGGGGGCCCGAGCGGCCCCGGTGCAAGTTTGGTGCGCGCCGGCGCCGGGCGGGTGGTGGGAGGACAAAGGGGTGGGGGCCTCGCGGGCCGGGCGGGCCGGGGTGCGGGCGGGCAGCGCGGCAGCTGTAGGTCACGGATAATGTCACCCACGAAGAATGCCCCCTCCCCCTCCCGGCTCCCGAACAGGGGAAACTTTTGTCTGGCATGGGAGGGGGCGAGAGGCCGGGTCCCAGCTTCGGGAAGCGGGGAAGGCGGCCGGACCGGTTTTCTCCGGGGCCCTGAGCGGCCTGGTCCCTAACTCCCCTCCTCCCTCGGCTGCTCGGAACCGGGACTCTAGCGTTTGACCAGCACGAGGAGGGGACGCCTGTAGGACGTGGGGGTCTGAGGGCTGCCAAGAAGCCGAGGACTCATCCATCACCTGGCTCTTGCGTGCCAGGATCCCCTACAGATCCTGCCTCCCACTGTTGGTCCTCCGTCCTGCCCCTAGGCCAGCTTGGGGGACATTCTGGGGCAATATTACCCTCTGGACTGAGGGTTAGACAGACCCTCAGTGTTTGTCGCTACCCAGCTATGTGACCTTGAGCAGGTTCCTTACTTTCCCGAGCCTCTGTTTCCTCCACCTGTAAAATGGGTGTATCTGTTAGAGTTGGGATGAAGCCAGGGTGTGGGACCTCAGAGAACGTTGGCATGCTTATATTCAACAAGTGTTCAGTTGCGTGTTGTCGTGTGTGCCAGGCACTGGGCTGATTCACTGTTTTACATAGTTTTCCTTTACAGAATTTCCCCACATTACTTTTAGGCACATTTTACAAAAGGGGAAACTGAGGCACGGAATGGAAAAGGTCAGGAAGGTAAGAAGTGGGAGCTGGGATTTGTCCCCTCTCCCAGTCCTTATATACCAAGTACAGAGTCCTCCTAGTGCCTTCGATGTGACTGGGTTTATAGTTTCAGTTTTGGTTGAATCATGAGCTGTCTCTTCTTACCCCATCACCCTTCCCCCCAGGTGAGGCACCCTTCTCTCTGGCACTTGCCTGGGTGAGGTCTTGTGCCCTTGTTCTGTTAGGCTAGCAGCTGCAGCAGGAGGGGAGGTCAGTCGGAGCCTGTGATCTGTGGCTTCGAGATGGTCCAAGTTCCGTTGCTGGCTAGGTCCTGGTAGGAAAGGTCTCCCTGTGTGGGTGGTGGTTCAGGGAGGAGGAGTCTGTCTCCCTGGCTCCAACTGGGGACAGCTGGTGGCTTTGTCAACAGACTTTTCCCCAGCACCCAGGAGACCTGCAGAGCCTTTTTATCTCCCTTTAGACTGTCACCTTCAGATCAACAGGGGGTAAGAGGTTGGGCTCAAGAGTATAACCCTCGGGCAGATAGAGACCTAAGGTCAAGGATTTATGTCCTAAATGTCTTCGCTACAGGGTCCACTGCCAAAGTGAGAGGCAGGCCTTGATACCTTAGCCTTAAAGGTCCTTGGAGCTAGTATGAAGATGAACTTTGAGCCAACATCAAGATTGCAGAATTGTCATGGAGATACCTGTATTTGTGTGTTCTGAAGTCCAGCTAGACCAGGACTGGGCACCTTCTTAGCCTTTCAGGAAAGACCCCACTAGTGACTGTGAAGACCGGCTCGGATTCCCACTGGTTTTCCTGTGCTAGGCAGGCCCAGTCTTTTGGGGTGTTGTGGGGGTAGGGTGGGGAGGAATGATATCATATGATTACTAATCAAGCTCTGATTGGGGAATTTGAGTACTTACTTAAAAGATGGGATACAAATTGCTAATTAATGACATCTTGAAACCTTGGACAGAGTGTGATGGGTGAGGTGGGTTCTTGGGGGTGGGCGGTTCTAACTGCTCCAAGGCCCTCCAGCCCAGAGTGTGGGATTTACGCGGTTCCCAGGCTTTCCTTAGGTCCTGGGAATAGAGAGCTCTCCGGGCTGACATCACTGTCATCTTGTAGGAACAAGAGTGGAAATTCTGCTACTTAGCCACTTAGCTCTGAAAAGCGAGGGATTAAGTAGAGGCCAGGAACCAGTCCTGGGGCTGGGGCTGTCCCTGGTTCTGTGGGCAGACTTCGTTGTTTGTCATTGTAATCAGAGCAGAGGCTTCTGGGAGAGTCAACAGGTAAAGGAAGTCAGCTACAGAGAGGTGGAGAGGGACACCCCTCCTGTCTGAGGAGTCTTGAGACTGAGAGGTCAGGAAGCCAAGAGAGAATGTGAGAGACAGTCTCAGCAGCCCAGCATTCTCTTGGCCCTGCCTTGGGGACCCGCTTTGCTGTGCTTTGGGCCCGTGCGTCTGTACTTTAGAACCACAGCCAGACTTAGACATCTCTAGGGCTTGCTCAGACTTCTACTAGGTTGGAATTTGTTTTGGGTATGGCTTGAAATAACAGGACTATTTGGAGGACTCGGACATTCTTTACTTGAGATGGGGAGTTTGGGTAATTTTTGAAACTTGTATGGAATATTTCTGTGGCAGGGAGGGTGACGGGGGATCTGAAATAGGGGTTATTTTAACTAGAGAGGGCAGACAAAGACCAGAGGAGGGATGGCTGTGAAGCAGTGTGTCACTGGGTGATCCTCGGGCACCCCTTGATGCCCGTAGGGCAGTGGAAGGAAGAGCTTCCTGGTTGGTGATGTCAGCAAGGCTTCCTAGAGGAGGAAGTGTGTGAGGATTCAGGCCCTCAGACAGGACAGCGGGCACCAGGCTGGACTGTGGGGGCTTACATTGCCCTGCTCCCGAGTTTGGGTTTTATGCCTTGGTGGAGAAGACAGAAGGTTGTAAGCAGCTTGTTGAGACGGTGCCTGTTACTGTGCTCTGTGTCAGGCATGGTGCCAGGCTCCTTACAGACACTCCATTGACTCCTCACAATACCCTGCAGAGTAGCCACTGCTGGCTACCCCACCCTGCCCTATTTGTAGGTGGAGGAAATGGAGCCTCAGCGGGGTAGTCACTTAACAGTGACAGATTCTGAACCCAAAACTCCGTTCTGGTTTTGTGCCAACCAGTTGCCCTTCTCGGGGTCATTTGGCCAAGGATGGTGGCAAGAGTGACAGACAGGGTGGAGACCAGAAGACTCCCGGCCTGTGACCCAGCAGTCAGCCTCGTCAGCTCAGGCCCACTCAGGCTGAGGCTGACGGTAGGAGAGGGGCTGCAGGGTCTTGTAGCCTCCTAGGGATTGGCCAAGGTTTGGGGAAGGATCCCAGGCAATTCACTGCTTTCAGATGCCATAGGCTGCTTGGCCCTGTATGCTTTTTTGAGATTAGAGACGGCAGAAAGGTCAGGACCAGAGCACCTAACCTGGAAAGAGACTGCCTGAGGACCAGGGAGAGCCTCATTGCTAAGTGTCTACAGGAGACCGAGCCTGTTGGATGTGGGAGGGTGTACCCACAGGGTCAGGATTGGGTGGCTGCTTTCAGTTCCCTCTTTGCCTGAGAACCCGTAAGTAGGGTAGTACTCAGCTTACTTCCAGCCCTGCTGTCTTTTCTCATAGCTCTTGAAGTGGCCTTTGCTGTGCAGCTCAGGAAGTACCAATACCCACAGGCCCGCACAGCAACTCCTAGATAGAGTCCCTAGACTCTGAGGACACCCAGCCCAGCCTTCTTCCAATAATACTGGTTTTTTCTTTTCTTTTCTTTTCTTTTCTTTTCTTTTCTTTTCTTTTCTTTTCTTTTCTTTTCTTTTCTTTTCTTTTCTTTTCTCTTTCTTTCTTCTCTCCTCCCCTCCCCTCCCCTCCCCTCCCCTCCCCTCCCCTCCCCTCCCCTCCCCTCCCCTCCCCTCCCCTCCCCTCCCCTCCCCTCCCCTCCCCTCCCCTCCTCTCCTCTCCTCTTTTCTAACTTTTGTTTCTGTTTCATGTGTGTGAGGTGTTCTGCCTGAATGTATGTCTGTGTACCACATGTGTGTTAGTCTTCTGAGATGGGAGTTACAGAGCATTATCTCTGGAACCTATCGGAGCCTGGCCTGCCAAGGGCTTGGTCTCCACTTCCACAATGGAACCAGCTTCTCCATCTCCATCTGTGCGCAGGTACTTCCTGGATCATGAGTTGGGAAAGGGGCTCCTGGGTCTGTGGGCTTTGAAGGTGAGGAGTGCGGATGGGGATGGGGTGAGGGTGTGTAGCAAGGTTGTCCCCCTACTCCTTCCTTGAGGCAGAGATTAAAGGAGGGTATTGAGATCCCCAAGGGCTCTAGAGGATGCCTTATTCTTGCCCGGGGCCTATTCTGATATCTGTTCGTCACCCTGGAGTTTGGGACTCCGTAGAAGGGTGGACGCACCTTGGCGCATGCAGCCTCGGAGCTAGAGACAGTATGCTATCAAAGCTCTTTCCTCCAGAGGGAGGGGACCATGCTGAGTTGCTATGACTTGTTACTTTGATATGGGTGGGGTTAATCAAAATTGAAAATGTGCATAGTGACTGACGTTGAGGGCGTATGGAGGGGGCTCCACTACGTAACGGCAGTCGTGCCCCGTGTCCCGTGCCCCTCAGCCGCCAAGCAGAGCCCATTCCTTTTCTCCAGCCGTGTCCCTCATCCCTCCTGGGGCCCTTTTACCCCTGGTTTGAACTCTAGCTTACAGAAGCGCCTGATCTTTTGGCTCTGTCTTCCAGAAGCTGAAGCTGCCTGGGACTTGTTTCCACTGGTCTGAGCAGCTTTCTGGAGTAGAATCCAAAGTTGTGGGTTCAAATCCCAGTTCTTTCATTGACTAGATTAACTGATTCCTAAATCTGAGCATTGGTTTCCCCAACTGCAGAGCAGTGCTCAGGGGATTCCTGTTGGGCCTGTGAGATTGCTCAACTGAGTAAAGGCACTTGCCACCATTCCTGATGATACGAGTTCGATCCCCGGCATCCCATATGGTAGAAGGAGAGGACCAGCCCCGTCAAGTTGTCACCTGACCTCCACAAATGCCACACTCCCTCACAGCCACTCTCATAGATTCTAAATGTAAAACAAAACCAGTAATAAAACCCCAAACTCTTCTTTTTGGAAAGGATGGTTGGTTTGCAGCATCCACCAGGCAGGAGCTGTTCCACGCAGCAGGAGCAGCTTTTTACTGTAGAGGACTGGGACGTGCAGGTGAGGAAACGGAGTCCAGAGTGCTCGGGCGCCTGCTGGCCTGCAGCAGCCGTGGCTGTATCTCAGAGGCCTCGCGGGATTTCTTCCCTGTGTCAGTGCCTCTGCTTTCTCTCTTCCATCCTGGCATCCGAGCTAAGGGACTCAAGTCCCATCTCCTCTCTGGTGACTGTGTTGAGTACTGCCAGCTTGGGCCAGGCGAGTTGGGCAGGTAGTCTTAATTATGGTGGCTCTCATGACCAGGGACCCAGCTCTTCCAGCCTGGACTGTGGGCTTGGAGCTTCCCGGAGGGAAGGCTGAAGGCACTGCCTGGAGAGGTGGTGGACCGGGAGGGAGGGACTTAACCTCAAGGCGGTAGTGAGGTCCACACCGAGTCAAGGCTGAAAATAAGACTGGATACCAGATAGCCTGCGGCCAGGCTCCTGCTGTCACTACTGCTTACAGAGCCTTGGGCCAGGACTTTAGTTCTTCACCTGTACAAAGGGACGGCAGGTGTCCTTTGAAGCTTCTCCCCCCCCCCCCCAGACAAGGTTTCTCTGTGTAGTCCTGGCTGTCCTGGAACTCATTCTGTAGACCAGGCTAGCCTCTAACTCAGAAATCCACCTGCCTCTGCCTCCCAAGTGCTGGGATTACAGGCATGTGCTACCATGCCCGGCTCCTTTGAAGCATTTTAACTGAAGACCAGTTTGGTTATATACAGTTATTGAAACTTTTTTTGGATATGGTCTCTCTGCAGCTCTGGTGGTTGGCTTATAAGTAATTGCTACTGGTCTGGAAATTTAAGTGATCCTCCTGCCTCAGCTTTCTGAGTGCTGGGATTACAGGTATAGCCACCATACCTAGTTTTTTTTTTTTTTTTTTTTTTTTTGTGTGTGTGTGTGTGTGTGTGTGTGGTGGTGGTGCTGGGAGGCAGGGTTTCAAGTAGCTTCCTTTGCCCTCAGGTTTGCTGTATAGCTAAGGATGACCTTGAATGTCTGACTGTCCTGCCCTTCCTTCTGCTCAGATTCGAGGCTTATGCCAACATACCTTGATTCATAAGTGCTGGGAACTGAACGAACCCAGGGTTTTGTGTATGTTAGGCAAGCACTTTACCTTTTTTACTGTATTACCTCTCCCTGGTTTCTGGCTCTGGACTCCTGATCATCCTGTCTCTACCCCGTAACTGCTGGCATCGCTGGCCTCTGTCACCGTCACCGTGCTCAGCTCCATGTCTAACTCTGATAGTTGTTTACCAGACACAGGCAGGGTCTCACTATGTTTCCCAGAGGACCTGGGTTCGAACCTCATCAGCTACAGTTCCAGGGGCCCTGACCCCATCTTCTAAACTTCCTGTGGGCAGTGCACATAAGTAGTACAGACATACATTCAGGTAAACACTCATGCACGTAAAGGAAAAATAAGTTAAAAAGAAATCCTAGAGCTCATGTGATTCTGGTTTTTCAGACCTGGAGTCTGACCCCACGAGGGAAGGCCTGGATTCTCAGCACCCTCGGGCTGGCCAAGGCCTGGCTTGTCTGGACAGGTCTCGGGTGGTGGTGGGGGCGGATGTAGTCTTTGCTCAGTGGCGGACACCTTGGTGTGTCTCCTCCGCTCTGCTTGCACATAGCTACCTGCCCAGGCAGATGCCAGGCAAGAAGTGAATGCTGTCCTAGCAGGCCCTGCGCTCACGCTGTGTCCTGCTGCCTGTATGCCAGTCCTCCTGACGGTTGTGACACCCTGGCTCTGTGCTTTTATGGGGATGGAAGCAGTAGGTGGCTTCCCTGCCTCTCCTGCAGGTTTAGCCGGAACGTCTCAAAGTTGGCTGTGGATTGTTGGCATCTGTCTCCCCTGGGAACTGGTGGAATGTGCAGACACGAGGCCTCCCTACCCAGACCTCCTGAGGCAGGTGCTGAGCCGTGGGGCCCAGCAGTACGTGCCCAGCAGTACGTGTGCACAGATGCTCTCCAAGTGGTTCTCATGCATGAGGACCACGGAGCTAGGTCATAAAAAAGTCAGGGCCGCTTTCCGGTTTCCAGTCTACTCATTGCCAGCACCAGGAGGAACCCAGGAAAGCCCAGGTTTTTTCCTATCTTAGGTCATTTTAAAAAGGAATGCTTCTTTCTTTGTACTCCTGTTTCAGCATTTCAGACATGGAATAACTGTGGTGCTCACAGAAGCCTGGTTTTGCTGGGCAGTGGTGGCGCACGCCTTTAATCCCAGCAGAGGCAGAGACAGGCGGATTTCTGAGTTCGAGGATAGTCTGGTTTACAGAGTGAGTTCCAGGACAGCCAGGACTACACAGAGAAACCCTGTCATGAAAAACCAAAAAAAAAAAAAAAAAAAAAAAAAGAAAGAACATTGGTCTGAGTTTGAGGCCAGCCTGGTCTCTACACAGAGAAACCCTGTCTTGGAAAACAAACAAATAAACAAACAAACACCCCCAAAAATCCTGGTTTCTCTCTACTTTCCCTCTTTTATTTTTTGAGGGAGTCCAGCAGTGCTTGTTATGAAGCCCTGGCTGGTCTGAGCCTGTGTAGACCAGGCTGACCTTGAGTTTATAGAGATCCACCCCTCTTGCCTCCTGACTACTGTGATTAAAGGTATACACTACCGTGCGCACTCTCTGCCTTGTTTAGAAAGAGCTGCCATTTTGGACTAGTGCCCTGTACCCCAAGAACCAATCATGTAACAGCATTGGAGTATTGTCAAACTCTGTGAGTATAAGAACATTGGAGGCTGGGCGTTGGTGGCACACGCTTGTAATCCCAGCACTTGGGAGGCAGAGGCAGGCTGATTTCTGAGTTCGAGGCCAGCCTGGTCTACAGAGTGAGTTCCAGGACAGCCAGGACTACACAGAGAAACCCTGTCATGAAAAACCAACCCCCTCCCCCCAAAAAAAAAGAAAGAAAGAACATTGGTCTGAGTTCGAGGCCATCCTGGTCTACAGAATGAGTTCCAGGACAGCCAGGGCTACACAGAGAAACCCTGACTCAGAAAAACCAGAAAAACAAACAAACAAACAAACAAAAACCAAAAAACCATTGAGACAAATTGAGGAAGACAGTAGTGGGAGGAGGAAGAGTGAGGGAGGGATTGTGTGGGCAAAAATGAGTGCCAGGAGGCGGGGCCGGTGGCACGCCTTTAATCCCAGTAGACAGAGGCAGAGTTTCTGTGAGTTTGAGGCCAACCTGGTCTACATCTTGAGCTCCAGGACTGCTAGAATAACACAGACACTATCTGAATAAGGAAGCAGATAACTGGAAGCTAGTCAGTGGTGGTAAGTGACTCGGTGATCCTAACCATGACCACAACTGCTCCTCATGTCTATTGACAATTTATTAGTGCTTGCTAGACATTTCCATGTCATGGTCTCAGAAGCAATTTCCAGAATAATCCTGTAAACCAGGGAGGCGCTGTAGTCCTTTCTGTTTATAGATGAAAGCACCTAGGCCATGCATAGCTGCGAGGGACTAGATTTAGGAATGTTTGTTTATTAGTCTCACTGTGTAGCCCTGGCTGACCTGCAACTCTACGTAGACCAGGCTGGCCTTGAAATCACGGAGATCTGCCTGCCTCTGCCTTTGATCAAGACATACTCCACCAAGCTCATCTTGCTTGTTTTTGAAACGGGATCTCACGTGGTCCAGGGTGGCCAAAGACTCTCTCCTCTTTCTCTACTTTCCAGTGCTGGGAATGCAGGTGCTGGGAGTGCACCACCATTACCTGTTCATATGGTGCTAGGGATGGAAGCAGGGCTTTGTGTGAGCCAGGCATCACTGCGACCTGCGCTGAAGTCCCAGGCTAATATAACCCAGGCTGGCCCTAGCTAGAGCCGGTCTTGACCTCCTAATCCTCTTGCCTCCACCTCCCAAGTGCTGAGCTTGCAGATGTGTCTGCATCACTGAGTTGAGGAGCTCTAAAGCATTCCCCAGAGTTAGGGACTGCTTGGGAGTGTTTGTGTATCACAGAGTGGAGCTGATAGAATGGATTCTATCAGATGAGTGAGAGAACCTGATAAGATCGTGTTAACTTTGAGAGATAAAGGGAGGTTTTTGTTTGTTTGGGGTTTTTTGTTGTTGTTTTTCTTTCTTTTTTTTTTTTTTTCTTTTTTTGGTTTTTTTGAGACAGGGTTTCTCTGTATAGCCCTGGCTGTCCTGGAACTCACTCTGTAGACCAGGCTGGCCTCGAACTCAGAAATCCACCTGCCTCTGCCTCCCAAGTGCTGGGATTACAGGCGTGCGCCACCATGCCCGGCGTTGTTTTTCTTTTGGTTTTGATTGGAGAGGGCTGGAGAGAGAACTGAGCCACTAACGAGCACTTAGTCCTTTAGTAGAGGCCCAGACTGCGTCTCAGCACCCTCACAAACACCTGTAACTTCAGTTCTGAGGGGTCCGAAGTCTGTTCCCGGTCTCTTTGTGAGGGCATGCACATAAATAAAAATTATTAAAAGTCTGTCTCCCACCTCCTCTGTATTTTCTTTTTTTGTTTTGTTTTTTTTTGTTTTTGTTTTTCGAGACAGGGTTTCTCTGTGTAGCGCTGGCTATCCTGGAACTCACTCTGTAGACCAGGCTGGCCTCGAACTCAGAGATCTGCCTGCCTCTGCCTCCCAAGTGCAGGGATTACAGGCGTGCGCCACCACGCCCGGCATGTATTTTCTTTTTTTAAGCTCTCTTTATCTCATGCTTATATCCTTTTTTTATGATTTATTTATTTTATTTATATATGAGTACATTGCTGTTGTGTTTATGCATATAAGAAGAGGGCATCGGATCCCATTACAGATGGTTGTGAGCCCCATGTGGTTGCTGGGAATTGAACTCAGAACCTCTAGAAGAGCAGTCAGTGCCCTTAATCACTGAGCCATCTCTTCAGGCCTCCTCTGTATTTTCTTGCCTGGGTTCTCAGTGCACTTTCTAGGAGCCCCAGGACTTCCCCTGCTGGTACAGGAACCCTTAGGGCTAAGACTCAGGCTGCACAGGGTGTCAGAGTCACTGTGAGGACCAGAGCTCAGTATTGTCACTGTTCTTGCTAACCAGGGAAAGGATTTCTCCCTTAAAGGGTGCCATTCTTGGCAGACAATGTAGCCATATCCTCTGTGTGGCCCAGGGCAGTTCTGGGAAGAGAGATGGAGGTGCCCTGGGAGACAACAGCTGCCAAGAGGGGGAGGGACAGTTTCCATGAGGAAGAGCACCAAGAAGCCCAAACCCCAGACGGAAACCGAATGTGTTTTCTAGGTCCTGAGAGGATATTTGGAACAATGGCTAGACGGGGAGGCTGCGTTGGAAAAGGGCTTCTTGACATCCTTAAACAAGTTGAGCCTGTAGGGTTGACTTTTGTTTCTCTGAAGGATGTTTATGTAATTTCCGAGCTCTGTGCAGCTGTCAGGCCTGCTGTTTATAAATCCCGCGCTGGAGCTGGGCAAGACCTCCATTAGGGAGCCGCCCCGTCTGACGAAGGCTGTGGGATGGGGCTGCCAGAAGTCACCCCGTGGGAGGCAGCAGAGAACTTGGCATAGGATGGGGTCCTTGTGGCCTTGCCACCCTCAGATCTCTGATTTTTTGGAGGTAACAAGGGTCATGGGTAGGTGGGGGGCTTTCGAAACTCATTGCTGCCAGGGTAGGGGAGGGTCAAGTTGGTCTTCAACAAGGCGGTGGGCAAAAGGCTGGATGGGGTCCTGCGAGAGCACCCTGTCCAGATGCCGGGCCTAGCTGTGTAGCGCCTACCCGGCAGCCAGGAACTGTGAGTCACACGCAGTGAGGGCACAGTCACAGGCCATCGCGTGTCCTGATTCATTCTTTTCTCCCAGTCCTGCAGGATGACTAGGCCCTGGCCCCGACTGTGCCCATAACTGTGGGCGAAGGGCTCTGTAGCTACAAATAATGGAAACCCAGAGAGCCTGTGAGCGTCCTTCCCTCCGCTCCTTGTTGCCTGTCTATAGGGTACTGTGTGGTCAGGACCCACTCTTCTCCCCAGTACAGGGTCTGTGAGCCCTGACGTTAGAGTGGCATTTCGAAGGCATTTCTGTATACTGCTTCTCCCTCCGCCCCTTTTTTTAAAATTAAAAAAATTTAAATCTATTTTATGTGTATGGGTGCTTTGCTTGCATGTATGTCTGTGCACCATATGCATGCCTGATATTTGTGGAATGCAGAAGAGGGTGTCAGATCCACTGGAACTGAAGCTAGCGATGATTGTGAGCCACTGTGTGGGTGCCAAGAACTGAATCTGGGTCCTCTACAGGAGCAAATGCTTTGAATCTCTAAGCGCCTCTCAAGGCTTTAATTTTTAAGCTACCTCTATTGTGTTTCTTTAAAAAAAAAAAGGAAAGAAAAAGATTATTTTATGTGTGTGGATGTTTTATCTGTATACACATGTATTTGCACACTAGTAAAGGTTACCTGGTCTTATGAGGATACAGTTATAGAGGGTTGTGAGTCACTCTGTGGGTACTGGGGGTTAAACTCAAGTCCTCTGAAAGAGCAGCTAGTGCTTTTAACCGCTGAGCTGTCTTCAGCCCTCTGTACTGTGTTTAAGAAAGAGTCCTGTCAGTTCGTCAGATTGACAGAGTGATAGGTATTCCTGTGATGAGAAAGGGCCTATGCACTGCAGCCCAGAGAGAAAGGGCCGCGCCATATTGAGAGTTTAAGTACAGCCACAGAGGCCGCTGTCAGGTTTGAAGCCAGCTCCTCCACTTAGGATTTGAATGACCTTGGCGTCTTAGAGTTTCCAGTTCCTTGTGTACAAAATGGCAGTAACAAGGATGTATCTGTTCAGTCTGAATGTGCAAGTGGAGGACTGTCCCATGGCCTGCTACAGAACTGTCACTTGAGAAGAGTTTGGGAATGGCTGTCCTTGCTCTGGTCTGTGGTTTGGCCTGCGTGCCTGCCCCAGCTCTGGGTCCCTATCCCTGGGCTCACCTGGCTCCCGGGAGCTGCCGTGGGGAAGGGGTAGGCAGTGCCTGGAGCCCTCTGCCTTCTGGGACTCAGACTAGGCCCTTCCTTGCGTCCTGAGGCAGGCTTATGTAACAACCTAGCCTGGCCAGGCAGGACTCAGTCTGTCTCACTTTGTCCCCCCATTGTGTCTTCCCCTCCCTTCCCCCTCGGAGCTGGGTTGGCCGGCTTCCTCAAACTGCAGGTCTGTAATCGGACCCCTGCTATTCTCCCAATTGATTTAGTCTGATTGATTTAGTCTGCCGGTCTGTGAGGCGGGCAGCCCCTTCCACCACCCAGAGCCTGTGCTTGCTTTGGAGGCTGGCAGGCACCTTGGATTTTTGGGGAAATGTTGGCTTCTAGATGCTTTGGGCTCCTGGTGTGACCTGTCAGCATGCAGAGTGAGGAGGCTCTTGACCCCTGTAGTCCCAGTTCTATACCTTTCCTAAGGCTCCCCCCTCCCCCCCCCACCTCACTTCTCAGCCCAACCCCTCTCCCAGGCTGGTACAGAGAAGCTATCTTCCAAACTGGTCTCCACAGTGCTGGTCACACCTCCTGTGCTGAACTCTACAACACCATGCTTTCTGTCCTTGGAGAGATGGCTCAGTGGTTAAGACACTGACTGCGCTTCTGAAGGTTCTGAGTTCAAATCCCAGCAACCACATGGTGGCTCACAACCATCCATAATAAGATCTGATGCCCTCTTCTGGAGTGTCAGAAGACAGCTACAGTGTACTCACATATAATAAATAAGTAAATCTTAAACAAAAAGAGAGAGAGAGAGAGAGAGAGAGAGAGAGAGAGAGAGAGAGAGAGAAAGACAACAGAGGTTAGAGACTGGCAGGCCACATCTGCCCTATGGGCAGATTTTGTTTGTTCCATGCCAGATACCGAGTTAGAAGTCAGTAGATTTTACAGTATAAAATGCTTCTGACTTTACCAGAAACAACGGAATATCACACTGGGCATAGTGCTGGTAGTCCCAGAATTTGAGAGGTGGAGGTGGGGATCAGGAGTTGAGCCGGCCTTGGCTGTGCGAGACCATGTCTCACAGCTTGCCCGGTCCCCGTTAGAAGATTGAAAGCCTCAAGCCTGTGTTCTCCAGTGGGACGAGGCCTATGGCCTTTCCTGACCCCTGCCTGTCACTTCATGTGCTTCATAATTTTGGGCTGCAGAGGCATCAGAGTTTGCCGCCCTGTCCTTAAGGCAGAGGCTGCTTTCTCTCCTGCTTGGTAATGTGCTGCACTGCCCTCCCCCCACCTACCCCCCCCACCCTCCACCCCGCCCTGCCCCGGGGTTCTCCTGGAGCTGGTGTTTGTTTGTTTATTGGCTTGTTTGTTTTGAGATAGGCTCTCACTAGGTAGCCCAGCCTACCTGGAACTCACAGTGATCTTTTTGACAGGCCTTCCCAGTGAGTTACAAGCGTGAGCCGTGTCTGGCTCTCTGCTGTAGGGAGCAGCCTCGGAGAGTGCTGCCTCGCATCGGCACAGCACATAGTGGGAGCCTTTTCCTTGCCGTGGTCCATCACATGCTCATGGGAGCTTGTGCGGCTCAGCAGTTCCCAGCATACCATGTGCATCCTGGGCGAAGGGAAGGGTGGAAACCAGTGTGCACAGTTCTGGTATTTATGTCACTAGGTGCTCCTGGCTGCTTCCCGCCGCTTCATTTAGCCTTCAGCGTCTGTCTGTCAGTCCAATCAAGGTTTATTGGATTTGTTTTTCCTTTATTCTTTTTATTCTTAAGATTATTTATTTATTTATACCCTGTTACTGTCTTCAGACACAACAGAAGAGGGCATCAGATCTCATTATGGATGCTTGTGAGCCACCATGTGGTTGCTGAGAATTGAACTCAGAACCTCTGGAAGAGCAGCCAGTGATCTGAATCTCTGAGCCATCTCTCCAGCCCCCCCACCTTTGTTTTTGTTTGTTTGTTTTTATTTTTGTTTCTTTCTGAGACAAGTTCTTAATTGCATAGCCCTGGGTAGCCTAGAACTTGCTATATAGATCAAGCTGGCCTTCAACTCACCGAGATCCACTTGCCTCTGCCTCAAAGAACTGGGATTAAGGTGTGGGCCTCCATGCCAACGAAGATGACACTTTTTGGAAGTGGTCTTTGTTAATAAATCACAATTATTCTGTGGATATGAAACTGGGAAACTTACAAAAACTGCCTATAGATTTCTGTTCCCTGCCTCTGTTCTAGGATATAGTCTTTCCCTCCCAGAATACCCAGCCATGGAGAGCCTCTGAGCTCAGATTACAGTTGAGCATTCACTATGTCATAGTACACAGAGCCCAGACTGGTAGAGCACCTCAGAGTAACTTTAACAGGAACATCTCCCCTACCCCCACCCGGCTTCTCTTTCACCCTCTAGGCCCACATGTAGGGCTCCTCCCTGTCTCTGTGGCTCTCCATGTTTCTTGAGCAGCTCTTCCAGGATAGCACATTAGGCAGGTTTGTGAGGTGAGGTAAAGGCCCAGAAGGATTCCCCTCAAACAGGCTGGCAGCTCAGGAGACAGACACACTAAGAGAGGTGTGCTTTGATCCCAAAGGGGAAGACGCCGGCAGCTTGGCCCTTAGCAGGTAGGTACGAGGCCTCTGCTTCCAGGCCTTGTCAGAAATGACTGGTCTGTTGAGGTCCTGTGGCACATAGGCTGAGACAGTAAGTATAGGACGGGACAAGCCATTTACAGTGGAGAGAGCTGAGGCTCTCAAGGGAGGAGGCCCTAGCCTCAAGTCTGTGTACGTCTGGGCTGGAGCCTCAGGTCTCCTCACTCTAAGCCAGGCTTGGCCTCTATCTTCTCCCTCTGCACGGTTAGTGGCAGATCACCCAGTGGAGACAATCGACTGATTGTCTAAGGAGGAGAAGGTTGGGGCCTGGAAGACTGAGCAGGACCACAGTATCCTGGAGGCATGAACTAGCCCGGGTATGTGAGTGACCCTTAAATACCCTGTATCCTGTTTCTTGGTTTTTCCCTTGCACTGTCTCTGATGGGCCAGCTGTCTTTGTGCCTACTTCTGCCTGGCACTGGCTTTGTGCTTTCTTTTGAGAACAACGCTAATTTCTGATAGTTTTCCTGCTGACAGAGGAGAAGGGCAGACAAGGCCCTGGCTTTCCCCTCCACCTGCTGAGAGCATTTGTGGGCTGTGGGGGAGACCAGCAGCTCTGTGAAGACTCTTGGCAGAGCAAGTGTCAGGATCTAGAGCTTCCCCAGGGGCCCAAAGGCTGTTGGCAGAGAGAAATGGAACACAGAATCCAGTGGTCACCATTGGGGATTTGGCCAGAACTGGTCACATGAAAGCCTAGAGATTTCCCTCAGGCCCAGGTGCAGTATTACCCTTCAGGGCTCAGGGACTAGATGTGTCTGAGTAAGGGGACAATAGTCACATTCAACACATTTTTACGAACGTCTGCCTCATTTAGGCTTTTTCTAGGAACTGACACACACTGACCAGACCAAGTCTCTGTTTTCATGTCACACCACCAATGGGGCAGCGCCAGCCAAGCTGCAGACACACCTGGTATGTGCTGAGTGTGGTAAGAAGTGCCTAGAAGGAGAGGGGAGCTGGCCTGGCCATGGCAGGTGACTGTCAGGAGGGAGGAGCGTGCCGGGCAGAGGGAGCACCAAGGCGGGTGGGGAGTGAAGGTAGCCATGGGCCTAAGTGAGGAGCAGCAAGGCACCTGGGCAGGCAGACAGTGGGGGCGGGTGTGTGTGTGTGTGTGTGTGTGTGGTGGAGAGCTTCTTGTCTCCCAGGAGGGAGAACTTTGCTATTTAAGTCTGAGTAAAGGAGAAGCTGCCAGAGGGCTTGGGGTGGAGGACTCAACCTGCTTAGCTTTTCATGCAGGGGGGGGGGGGGGGTGTCACGTGGATACCTCCTGAAGAGGGCGGGAAGGGCAAGGGCTATGCAGTATGAACTGCCAGGAGGCGGCCATACCCCGCCCCCCACCCCTATGATGATGGTGGCTCAGTGGAGGGGGGTGGGAGGAGGGAGCACTAGGAGTCCCCTCTGGATTTATCTTGCAGGATGAGCTGACAGATTTGCTGAGGGATTAGCTGTGGGGGTGAGAGGAGAGTGTAGCTGGCTGGCAGCACCGGAAGGACATTGTTGTTACTGACTGAGGAGACAGGGAGGGCTCAGACCACGCAGGCTTGGAGAGAGAACTGCGATTTCTAGTCATTTGTGTTGGGGTGTGGCACACACGGGTGGGTGTAAAGTGCCTGGGGCTCTGAGAGCTGTCGGGTTGTAAGGTGTGCTGTGGTGTCCTCCCCAATCCAAGACTGCTCTGAGACAAGTGGTCTACCCCCCTCAGTTTTGTTTTCTCTTGGCAAACCCAACTTATCCCTCCTCCTGGCAGCGGGCAACAGATCCTGGTGGAAGTCTCAAACCCTCTGTCTGGCATGTCTCATGAGAAGTTTTGTTTTTGGTGGGCCTAGGGGAGCTTGAAGAGGAGTGGGGGGCCTCAGGCTCTGGCCCTCTGCACTGCTTTACCTGCCTCTGCACAGCAGTGTTGTCCTGGTCTCTGGTTCCCAGGGCAGTAAGGAACATCTGAGGAGATAGAATCTGGGCTTGGCCGGCGGTGGTGGCGCACACCTTTAATTCCAGTACTTGGGAGGCAGAGGCAGACAGATTTCTGAGTTTGAGGCCAGCCTGGTCTACAGAGTGAGTTCCAGGACAGCCAGGGCTACACAGAGAAACCCTGTCTCGAAAAACCAAAAAAAAAAAAAAAAAAAAAAAAAAAAAGAATCTGGGCTTGACTCAGGCAAATGGACAGTGAATACTTCCTCTGCTGCTGGGCTGTGAGACTCTGGACAAATGAAAGAACCTCTCTGATCCTCTGTTTTCTCGCCTGCATAAATGGGCCCATCCTCACCCCTGTTTCGTAGGGGGTTACTTTGAAAGTTCCTGATAGATGTGCAGAAAATACTTCGCAAAGATTTGACACCACACTCAATTTGAAGAAGCTATTAGCAGCAGTGACCCACGTGGTTCGTCAGGATGACAGGTTTTGCCTACTAGGTGAAGGGCGCTGTGTCCATTTTTTTGAGTAAGAACACATTTACTTGTGGATTAATGGGGGCAACTGTAGGTGTTCAGATCTGGGGTAGTGGAGTTCTGGGGTGCACTAGGGATCCCCTTTAATAGCTAAGTAAACTGAGGAATGGGGAGGCAAGATGCTTAAGCAAGGTCCCAGGCGGCCCCCCTAGCCTTGCTGTCTTCTTTTGTTCTTATGAGCCTTGCTCAGAATCTTAGCCCCTTCCTGGTAACTTCCACCTCAGTGTGAGCACAGGGCTGGCCTGGGCCCCGCGCCCTCCCTAGCCAGTCTTCGTGGGGTTGGCATGGCAGCACAGGTCTCAGGGAGGAGGGTGGTGATTTTCCTTTTCCTAGAGACTGTCTCTGCAGTTCCGTGGCCAGCCTTCGGGAAATGTGGGTGGGAGGTTTGGAGGGACAGGTGTCCCTGAGGTGACTTTAGGGCATTCCAGACATTGAGTTAGGCGTGGTGGCGCATACCTGTAGTGCTAAGTACTCTAGAGACTGAGGCAGGAGAATCACTTGACTTAGGAGTCCAAATGTGGGTACCACAGCATTTGAGGTCTATCTACAATATATAATAAGACATTGACTAAAAAAAAAAAAAGAAAGAAAGAAAAGAAAAAAAACAACCAACCAACCAACCAGTCAGGGCTGTAAACAGGGGCAGCCCTGGGGCAGGCTGGGCTGGAGTGGCATTCCTCTGTGCTCTTGGATGTGGCTGGCCTCGACTCCTGGTCTGGGTCCAGGCAGGGTGGTGCCTGCTTCAGTGGAGCCACGGAGAGGCTGACAATGAGTGGAATGTGGCCCCCTAAGGATCCACACATACTTCACTGGCCCCGGCGTGCCAGGTGAACCCTGTGCTTCTGTAACCTTTTCCAGCAGTTAAGTTGTGCCAGGACAGCCAAGGACATTTCATAGTTCCTGAGGTGACACTGGGCAGTGCTTGTTTTCACAGGGTCCAGGGGTCTTTAGGTACAAGGGAAAGGGTCTGGAGATATTCCAGCTACTTTCCAGAGAAAGCAAGACACTTGAGCAAGATCTCACACGGCCGGCCTTCCCCTCACGTCTGTCACCTCCTCTGTCCCTGTGTCCCTTGCTCAGACTCCTGGCCTACGGCCCAGACAGAAGTTTACATCAGCCTGTCTCTTGTGGCTCCCCGCGAGTTTTGTTTGTCCTCCTGCTATCGTAATTTTGCCAGGCCCTGCCAGGCGCTCACACTACTTGATAGGTCTGACCTCTTGTCCCCTGCTAGCATCTGCTAGCTGTGGAGCCTCCTCGAGAGTACAGAGGTCTAGGCCTCAGACTCTGGGCCACACAGGCTGGGTTTAGGCCACTCAGCTCTTTTGTTTGTGTGTAGCAGCCCACCGGCTGCCTCGTATCCCCTCTGCACGGTGAGATCAGTAGAGGCGTGAGCGTGCGAGGCTGTAGGGATGGTCGGAGAGATGACGGGTGCTCTGTGGCAAGATGGGAGCTCTCACAGTGTTCGTGGCTGTCACAAAGCGGGTTGGCGTGTTGGCTTGGCAAGTTGAGCGTGTGGTGGACTCAACTCTGCACAGGGAGGCAGAGGAATGTACTTCGAGTTTACCATTCCCTGTGTGCCTTTAGGGGAAGTTATGTGTCTTCAGAGTCCAGCTTCCTCCTCTGAAGATGGGGGAAGAAATCCCTATTATGTTTTTTCAAAGCTGTCATGTGATTTAAGGCACTGGTGTGAGGCAGTGTTGTGTCTGTAGCTTTAGAATGGCAGGTGGCAGTTGGTGGCAAGGAGGGCACCAACCGTGTGGTGGGCAGGCGGCTAACCTGCAGTCCTCAGTGCCCACAGGCTCTCCACCTGCCCTTCCCAGCCACCGTGCACTTTAGGTTCGATATTATGTATTAGGGAATATGTGAGGTGCAAAGATTCACAGCATTCTCCAGGACTTGGTAGGGTTAGGGTAACCTGTGGCCAGTGCCACAGTCAGGAATTAAGACCCAAGACAGGCACCAGTTTGAATGTCAGCTGTCTTTCCTCCCCTGGGAGTTTGATCAGTTGCCCTCACCTCCCTGAGCCACAGTCTCCTCCTCTGTGAAGTTAGGCCCTGAAGATAAGCGGCTAAGGGGAAGCGGTAGGGTGCTGGGCAGTGGTGAGCTGGGCCGTTGTGTCTGTTGGGGGAGTAGGTATAGGTCAGTTGTGCCTGTGCTTGAACTACACAGTAGAGGTCAAGAGAGCTCATGAGACCATCTAGCACAATTCCTTTTAACAGATGAGCAAAGGCTACCCAGAAAGGGGAGGAACTTGCCTGAGGTCCCAGGCCGGTTATTTCAAAGTTGGGTGTCTAGTGAGGCAGGGAGATGTGTGGGTATGGGGGAGCCACCCTCAGCCATGGAGCCCGCGCCATGTGTCAACTGTCCCCACACCTTGCTCGCTTCACTGGGCAGAGCCCTGGGAGTGGTGTGTGGTATAGGAAACAGCTTCAGCTCTCCTGATCCTAAGAGCCTTTGAGATACTTGGTGACACCCAGAGTGCCCTGATCCCTTTCAAAGTATGCTCACACAAGTATGTGTCACTCTCTTACTGTCTTTCTGCTGCCACTGCTGCTCTTGGGTCTGAGCTTCTGCCATTAGGAAAATGCTTCTGCCATTAGGTGGTCTTTTCAGTTTTTTGGGTGGGGTCCAAGTCTCTGTGGTGGACACTTCTGACTGTTGGCTGCCATTGAGCCTTCCCCACTGGCCTTGCTTTCCCAGTGTCACCAGAGCCGAGCTGCTGCTTCTCTCTGGGCCGTGGCTGTGTGAAGGCTTGGCAGCTGTAGAGTGTGCACACTCAAAGGGACTCTGACACCCTCCACACTTCTGCCAGTCACCCTGCTTCCTCCTCTGTGGGGCGGGGCAGTGGGAAGGGCCTGACAGCTCAGCTAGGCGGGGTCAGGAGCCAGACGCCACTGTCATGGATATTTTGACTTCCAGATGGTACTAAGACAGAATATCAGTCTTTCCTCCTTTTCTCAGGACAGGTAGGAAAACCGAGGCTGGCTGGGAAGGTTACGAGGGGAGCCAGGTGCAGCAGGGACTTGATTACACTTGTTGACTGCAAAGTGTCCTTCTAGTCCTCGCTGCCATCTTTCCTGAGAGGGACCAGAGAAGCCAGACACTCCTAGGGTTGGGGACATGCTTTTCCATTTGTATGTAGGGTGTCTCCAGGTAGTGTGTGCTTGCTCTGGGGGTCCCCTGCTTTGGGAGCCCTGGAGGTCCAGGAGTCCTGGCTGGCTGCCCTGTGAGAGAGTGAACAGGAGGCTTCCTGGAACAAAGTTGTTGCTCTGGGAACCCTAGCGCCTTCTCCTCTCCTCCTTTCTCGCCTCCCTCTTTTCCAGAGGGAACTAGGCAAACAGTAATGCCATTTGTTCCGGCTCTCGGCTTAGGTGCAGCTGGGGGAAATGAGTGTGGAGCCTTTGAGAGATGCAGCCAGACGCAGAGCTTCTGAGAGGCCATCGCCTGAACCTGGTGGTCCTGTCACTCCCGCCCTAGTTCCCCTGTCTGTGATGGCCTTCTTGATCCTCTTTTTTTGTTTTTGTTTTTTTTTTTGTTTTTTTTTTTGTTTTTTGTTTTTGTTTTTTCAAGACAGGGTTTCTCTGTGTAGTCCTGGCTGTCCTGGAACTCACTCTGTAGACCAGGCTGGCCTCGAACTCAGAAATCCGCCTGCCTCCGCCTCCCAAGTGCTGGGATTACAGGCGTGCGCCACCACGCCCGGCCCTTCTTGATCCTCTTAATGATTGTCCTCAGTCCCCTGCCCTGTCTAGTTTGAATGTGTGTTAATGTGCAGTGTATGTTTATGTGTGTCTCTGTGTGTGTTGTATATGTGTGTGTTGTGTATGTGTATGTGTAGACCCACACAGCTGGTGCCTGTGTATAGTAGGCTCCTGAGCCTGCCTTGGGGTTCTGCCTGTCAATAGGAGGAGAAACAGGTTCCATGAGTGTCCTGGCAACATGGGTTGTCATAGCGGGGAGTGCTGGCCCCGTGGATTATTGAGGAGGATGAGAAAGAGATGGCATTGCGGGATATGGAGGGGAAGGGTTTAGTTCTATAGCTTCCTGGGATAGCTGGGGGGACTCAACAGCAACAACTGAGGCAGGCAGACCCAGGAACTGAAGATTTCCTTCAGTGCAATGGGGACCCGAGTGCTGAGTTCTAAAGCACTAGCCGTTACACATGTAACTTTAGTTCCATTGAACCAGAGTTGGGTGTCTTAGTCATTGTTCTGTTGCTAAGAAGAGACACCATGATCAAGGCAACTCTTTTTTTAATTTTCTTTTTTTCTTTTTGAGTCAGGGTTTCTCTGTGTAGCCCTGGCTGTCTTGGAACTCTCTCTGTAGACTAGGCTGTTCTCAAACTCCAAGATCAACTGCCTCTGTCTCCCGAGTGCTTGTATTAAAGGTGTGTGCTTCTGCTAAAGGCAGCTCTTATCAAGGAAAGCATGTAGTGGGGGCTTTGCTTGCGGTTTCAGAGCTTAGTCCATTCTCACTATGGTGGGGACATGGCAGCACATGTGGCCCTGGGGAAGCAGGTGAGAGCCGTGTGTCCTGACCCATGGTAGAGGTAGGGGGGAGAGGGAGAGACAGACAGACAGACAGGCAGACACGGATAGACACTGGGCCTGGCATGGGCTTTTGAAACCTCAAAGTCCACCTCAGTGACACACTGCCTCCAATAAGGCCACACCTTGTGCAGCAAGGACACCGCCTACTCTTAATCCTCTCATACAGTTCCATACCCTGGTAACTAAACATTCAGATGTATTATTAATCTCCAGATTTGTCAGAGAAAAAAGTTCTCCCTTTTTGGGCCAAATTTAAAGCAAGCTTTATTAAATGTTAAATACTGACCAAGAGGTAGACTTTGGTCAAGACCATTTCCTAGATTTTTTTCAGCCAAAATGGCCCCAAGACACATTGTGGTTTGAATAGGAATTGCCCCCGTAAGTTTATTATGTGCTCCTTGGGCAGGTGGGGCTTACAGGTTAACTTTGGGCATTAGATTATAAACCTCTGGGGTGCTTATTCAATGCCCCACACTGGCATGCCAAAGAGAAGGCCCCTGGAGATCCAGGTTCTTCACTTGGCTTTTGGTAGGGACTGGTCATGCCCATCCAGAATTTGTGGATCTGGGGAGTCTGCTAGCCACGCTCATAGCTTCTCAACAAAGGTCCTAAACTCCTCCTGCTCTGGTGCGCACAGTGTGCAGCTGGGGAGCCAGGCCCAGCAGAAGGGATTACCCAGATGTCTTCCTGCTTTGCTGTTCTTAGCTCTGACCTTCTAGTTGATGAAGGGGAAGGCTGGGTGCTGATGTGGCTCACACAGGTGTGTATGCTGGTTCTCAAACCCTTAGGGGATGCTTGCCAGCCTCGGGAGGAAAACAGGAGGGGATAGCGTTTCTGGTTTCCCTGAAAGGAAGGCAGTTCAAGGTATAGATGGACGTCTACTGGGACACGTGGCAAGATGTCCTGCTCTGACGTGTATTCTCTTCTGTTCTTTAGCGTGAGGCCCCTGACGAGAGAGTGTGTGCATTCATTGCATGTTTCTCAGTAGGGCTCCTACCGGAGTCGGGGAGACAAGGCTCCTCTGCTGTGGCCCTGGCGGAAGAATGGGATGGAATGCTGAGTGGGGCTCTAAGGAGTTTCTGAGTGGACTTCCTGCTCCGTGTGCACTCCGCTGTGTGATCTTTAAGTCAGTCACTTGCCCTCTTTGGAGTCTGCACTTTCTTTCTATAACTTACACACCCAGTGACCCCACCTAGTGTGGTGGGCATAGCAGGGATACTCACCACAGCTCTGATAAGTTCCCTCTGGGTTAGTGGCTATCAGTAGGGGTGGGGGTGGGGACTTGAGAGGGTATTTGTTATAAAGAAATGTTTTTCTTTTTTTTTCTTTAAGATCAGATTTTTTTTTTCCTGTGATCAAAACCTAGGGAAAATAATTTGGATGGATTTACTGGTTTTAGGCATACTGGAGTGAGCAGAGAGTGTCTGTCTCTGGAGCATAGCTTGTCCTGCCTTGGCTTGTTATCCGCAGAGCCCATCCTCCACCCGCTGTTTGTTTGCTTGGTAAACCCTTTTTCTAGCTGGTACAGAGATAAATTTTCACCTCAGGCCCTGCTGGGAGTAAGACATTAGCCACCCACAGTCTTGGGCCTGCCTTTGCCTGCCAGGAGGGGACCCAGAACAAGCTCCCAAGCTAAGAAGCTGCGTGAGCGGTGCTGTTCATGTGCTTGCTGACAGGAGGGTTTGTGGGGCTCCTTCTGGAGGGGGTTCCTGCATGTGAAACGGTGGACAGTGCAGGAGTGAAGATGCAGTGTGTCAGGCTCTGGACAAGCAGCGGCTGTCTCTGGTGAAGTAGGCCGCAGAGGAAGAGCCTGGGCGGGGCCCTGAGAGCCTCTTGGGCCTCAGTTGCTCATGTAGACCATCGGGGGATAGAGGTCACCAGTGCCAGGGTCATCTCACCACGTGGTTGTCCAGGAAAGGGAAGTGGCTGTACTCAGGGCAGCTGGCTGAGACTCCTGCCCCAGACTGAAGAGGAAGGTAAGGATTCCTCGCCGTGAGCACCTGCTGGAGACATGGAAGCTCTTTCCCTCGGGAGACTTGGGGAGAATTAGGAGTCCTCATCCAGGTGCTCCCGGAAGCCACCGCAGCCAATCTGATGCCCAGCAGGACTTGACTTTGTAGGAGATGGCGTGACTTTAGTGGGTCAGAAAAGGGATCAGGGGAGGTGGGAGCAGGGCGTCCTGGCTAGTACAGTTCCCTTCTATTTCCTCTCTTCAGGTCCTAAGAGCCCTGTATGCTTGCTGCGGGGTGGACTATGCCCTGTGGCCCTGAGTCCAAGCTAAACCACTTTGGCTGATGGTGGCAGTGGAGCGGTGAGGTGACTGATAGGCATGTCACAGCTTGGCCACAGGCCAGTCAGTGCTGTGGGATCATGGGGGATGGGAGCGCCACAAATTCTACCAGGAAGCGATCGCTCCCAGTCTTGGCCTCCTGGGAGAACTTAGAAGGCAACAGCTCGCCCACAACTGGGAAGCAAACGCAGAGGGTAGGGCAGGCCAGGCTGGGTGGCTGTGGGGTGTGGCTCAGTGGTAGGGTGCGTCTGGATGGTGTGTGCAATGGCTGGGGGAACTGGGTCAGCTGTGAGGCATGGCTCTAGGTGCGTGTGAGACTAGTGTCTGGACCTACAGGTGTCACCACTCTTCCCACGTCCTTGGCCAAGTCCTATCATGAAGATCCTTGGAACTGCCTGCCTGCGAGGTTTCCTCTTATCTCTCAGTGTCTGCCTTTTAGCAGGACTGTGTGAGTGTGCCTGGCATCCACTGGAGCTAGGATGTGTGTATTGGAAGGTGGGCACCGAGCATTATCAGGAATGTCTCAGACCAGACTGGAAATAAAATATGTGCTGGGCTGTGAGGACTTTCCCTCACTCACCTGAAGTAGCATTACACTGGAGACCTAAGACTCCAGAAACTCCCAAAATCTTCCCTGAAGCCCTGGCTCCACACTGCCTCATCAGTGCCCTGTGCTGTGCCTGGCACCTCATGGAGCGTGACAGACAGGCCGAGGGAACTGGCAGGTCATCTGAGTGCTTGCAGCTCCTGGGGAGATGTCACAGAGACACTGAAGCTTCTCCTCCTGCTTTCCCTTTCTGGCTTCATCCTCTTGTCTTTGGACCACAGATCCTGTTTTGTTTTGTTTTGTTTTGTTTTGTTTTGTTTTGTTTTGTTTTGTTTTGTTTTGTTTTGTTTTGAGACAAGTGGTGTTACTCTGTTGTCATGGGTGGCTTGAAAATTCTTGTAGACCAGTCCGGCCTGGAATTTACAGAGATTCACATGCCTCTGTCTCCTTAAGATTAAAGGTGTATGCCACTGTTTCTGGCCTCATTCTTTTAAAAAAGCTAATTTGGAGTTAGTGTCTTTAATTAATTTTTTGGACATTTTTATTGTTAGTGTTTTGTTTTTGTTTTTGTTTTTTGTTTTTGTTTTTTTGGTTTTTGGTTTTTTTTTTTTTTTTTTTTTGAGACAGGGTTTCCCTGTATAGCCCTGGCTGTCCTGGCACTCACTCTGTAGACCAGGCTGGCCTCGAACTCAGAAATCCGCCTGCCTCTGCCTCCCAAGTGCTGGATTGTTTTTGTTTTTTTGAGACAGGGTTTCTCT
The DNA here is from genome assembly GCA_964023405.1 of Apodemus agrarius. NCBI lineage: Eukaryota > Metazoa > Chordata > Mammalia > Rodentia > Muridae > Apodemus > Apodemus agrarius. The sequence goes on along the minus strand of OZ030021.1, from coordinate 51,055,543 downwards.
GTGTAGTCCTGGCTGTCCTGGAACTCACTCTGTAGACCAGGCTGGCCTCGAACTCAGAAATCCGCCCGTCTCTGCCTCCCAAGTGCTGGGATTACAGGTGTGCACCACCACGCCAGGCTTTGTTTTTTTTTTCTCAAGACAGGGTTTCTCTGTGTAGCCCTGGCTGTCCTGGAACTCACTGTAGACCAGGCTGGCCTTGAACTCAGAAATCCACCTGCCTCTGCCTCCCAATTATTGGGATTACAGGCGCCACCACACCCGGTTGGAATGCGTTTTATATATAGGTGTATAGGCTAGTTCACAGGAAAGATAAGGATTGTGTTTTGATAACTGTGAATATGCTTTGTAATCTTGCTTGTGAGAGTTTTTGTTTTTCTTGCCCTTTTGTTTTTTTTAAAGATTTATTTATTATATGTAAGTACACTGTAGCTGTCTTCAGACACTCCAGAAGAGGGCATCAGATTTCATTACGGATGGTTGTGAGCCACCATGTGGTTGCTGGAATTTGAACTCAGGACCTTCGAAAGAGCAGTCGGTGCTCTTAACTGCTGAGCCATCTCTCCAGCCCCTTTTCTTGCCTTTTTTAAGGTAGGGTCTGGGACTGGAGCGATGGCTCAGTGGGTAAGAGCACTGAATTTGGAGCCCTAGCACCCACGTCAGAAGTAGGTATGGCCAAATATCCAGGCATAGCTACATGCACTGGAGAGCAGGGGTAGAAACGGAAGATTGCTGGGGCTTGCTGGGTGTCAGTCAGCCTAGCTGAAAGATGGCTGAGTTGAGGTTGAGGGAGAGACTGTCTCACGGGAGTAAAGTGGGGGAGAGTAGAGGTTAGCAGTCTTCCTCAGTCTCTTCACATCTCGATTGTGAGTGCTGACACCTGCACATCCCCATAAACTTCACACAACACACATTTGTGCATGCGTGTGCATGCTCACACATACACACCACCTGCACACATACAAACATACCTACCTGCACACACACACACACACACACACACACACACACACACACACACACATACACACACACACACACACACACACACACACACCTTAACACACCCCTTAAAAAGGTCTCTCTAGAGCCCAGGCTAGCCTCAAACTGTCAGCAGTCCTCCTGCCTCAGCTTCTTGTGTGCTGCAATTACAGGAATAAGACACTACACCCAGCCATCATGTAATAGAAAAGAGTAGCCGGGCGTGATGACGCACGCCTTTAATCCCAGCACTTGGGAGGCAGAGGCAGGTGGATTTCTGAGTTCAAGGCCAGCCTGGTCTACAGAGTGAGTTCCAGGACAGCCAGGGCTACACAGAGAAACCCTGTCTCAAAAAAAATCCTAAAAAAAGAAAAGAAAAGAGTATGGCACAATTACTTTTTTTCTTTTCAGCAGAGGAAGAGAAACTGAGGTTCAGAGAAGTTGAGAGACTTGTCTAAAGGTCACAGGCTGGTAAATAACGAAGCCGAGATCCCAGCCTGGCAGGCTGCCTTCAGCCCGAGCCCTGACTGCGCCTCGCATCCACGCTGCTTCTGTTTCTGGTGGAGTTGGGAAGAGGAGCACAGCGTGGCACACTTCACCCTCAAGTCTACAGCTCACCCTCTTTCATCTGAGCTAGGTTGCTTGCCCCCTCTCCTGCTGCTGTCTTCTGAACAGCTTGCTCTATAAGAAGCCTTTAGTTTCCTGTGGGTTCTGAGGAAGGTTGTCTCTACAACTTTGAGGTAGGGATGTAGGGTAGAGAGTGACTTTCAACTCCAGAGCAGTGGCCACATTTCCCAAAAGTGCTGGGTTGCCATGGTGTCTCCATGACAACCAGAGCATCTCATTCATTCTCTCCAGCACTGAGGAGAGCAGGGAAAGCTAAGTCTAGGATTGGGAGAGTGTGGTGGAAGTCAGGCTGAGGGCTGGGGCCTCTCTGGCTATGGGCCCTCTCAAGCTACGAGTTAAGGGTCTCGTGTGGCTCTGGAGCCCTCCTTCTCACACGGTCTGGGTTCAAATGTTAACTGTGCAGTGGTCTAGCTTTGTGATTTTGGGAAAATGACAGTGTCTAGGCCTCATTTTTCTCATCTGTAAATGAGGATATTGACCCATTAGTGTAAGGATTACGTGAGATACGGTGTGAAAGGTGGTAAACATAGTGTGAGCTCATAGGAAATGCTTCATGTGTGGTGGCAATACCAGTCGTGATGATCAGAACTGTAACTTGTTGTGATCTTATTAGAGGAACGAAAGACTAACTCAGAGTCAGGAAGAATCAAAATTTAGTGGTTTTCCTGGGACTATAACAGAACCTCACCTGGAGCTAGTTTTCATATCTGGAGACATCAGGATCTGAGAGAGTGTGGGAGCTTCCATGATGACTGAGACCTCGGTCCTCACCTTTGTGTGACAGGGTAGAAGCAAAGTTTATTGTTTAGGGCTCTTAGAAGCTAGTCAGGTGGACAGGGTCTCAGTGGATGGCAGATATAGGGAGGTATGCCTAATCATTACCGGAACATGCTGTGTTCCAGTACTGGATCACACTGGATCCAGTACGATCCGGTGTGTGTGGTGTGGGTGTAGGTGTGTGTGTGTATACTAGTGAGTGCACATGTTGGTTGTGGAAGCCAGAGGCTGATGTCAGATGTCTTTCCTTTTTTTTTTTTTTTGTTTTTTGTTTTTTGTTTTGTTTGTTTTTGTTTTGTTTTGTTTTGTTTTGTTTTGTTTTTCGAGACAGGGTTTCTCTGTGTAGTCCTGGCTGTCCTGGAACTCACTCTGTAGACCAGGCTGGCCTCGAACTCAGAAATCCGCCTGCCTCTCCTCCCAAGTGCTGGGATTACAGGCGTGTGCCACCCCGCCCGGCTGTCAGATGTCTTTCCTAATTACTGTCTTCCTTGCATCCTGAAGCAAGACCTCTCACTTGAACCCAGAACTCTAGTTCATCTAGTCAAGTGAGACACCCTGCTGGGGGGATCCCATCTTTGCCTCCTGAGCACTGAATTACAGGTGGTCTTCCGTGGCACGTGGCATTTGTGTTGGTGCTGAGGATCTAAGCTCTAGCCCTCACTCTTACGTGACAGCACTTTACCCGCTGGGGCACTGCCGTAGTTCTGTGTGTGCCCTTTTGAAAGAGAACTTAGAAAGGTTCAGACCATTAGGAGACATCTCCTAAATGAAAGAAAAATGTTGTGTAAACTAGAGAGCACACATCTACCTTCTGATTGCAGGACTGTATTTCCCATCCTCCAACAGGAATGGGAGGCACTCAGGTTTAGGCTTGGTGTGGGAATGACTTCAGAGAGGCCATGACATTGGAACTGGGGTGTGGAGGATGACTGAGTGTCTCAAGAGGTTGGGGGATGGGAGCATCATGGGCTATCTGACTAACATGGTGACTGACTGGGAAAGGCTCTGGTTTCCAGGGAAGAGCCCGCTGGCCTTAGTGATTCTGGGGAGAGTGGATGCCCCCAGTTCTTTGTCCCATGGGCCCTAGTGCTCTGTAATGGAGAAGGTGAGAAGGGCTTTCAGCAGCTACTGGTGGCTCATGGATGGTCTGTGCAAAGGCCCCTTACCAGAGAGCTGGGACGTCCGTTTGGTTTACAGGGGAGCAGGCTATTCTCTCCTCTCTCTGGTCTGGACTTTGCCAAGGCTTTGTCCCTTTGCTGCTGGGGAGGAGGAAGAGGAAGAAGAGGAAAAGGAGGAAGAAGATGAGGAAGGAGATGAGAAGACAGCTAAGGAACTGCATTGGGCCGGGCCCGCTTCCGCACTTTGTCTTCCTCTGTGAAACCAGGGCTGGCCCCGGCTGGGTTCCAGGGCTGCCAGGGAGCTGAGCTCCGCAGTGCTGTGTGGACTGAGCTGCTGTCCATGTTGTGAGAGTCATCGTGAGCTTGTCCAGGAGGCCCCGGGAGCAAATGCTAACAGCAGTGGACAGCTCAGTGCAGCGTGCCAAGCCGCCCTCAGCCCACGTCATGCTCATAAGCCGAGAGACAGGATGTAATCGCTTTGGCTTATAGATAGGAAACTGAGGCATGGAGCAGTTCAGAAACGGTTCGGGATCACATAGCTCCTGGGCGATGGGGCTTGATTTGATCAGAAGCCACCTGGCTGTGACCTATGACCTGCATGACATGGAACCGGAAGGCTTTGTAATGCAGGACTCTGGGTTCGTGCTTGGACTTGGGACATCTGGTCTGAGTTCTCTGGTATTGTTGCACTTACAGTGTGTGTACATGTATATATTTTCAAAGTTAAAATTATTTTTATTTTGTATTTGAGTGTGTGGGAATGCTACTGGAGGGTAGCAGAGTGTTGGGTCCCAGGAGCTGGAGTTACAGGATGCCGTGAGCTGCCTCCCATGGGTGGGTGGAGGGAATGAGTTCAGGTCCTCTGGAAGAGCTGTTCACTGTTGAACTGGCTCTCCCTTTTTTTAAAGAACATTCTGCTTTCACAGTAAAACTAATAGGGGAGTAGTATTCCTTGCTGCACATACAGTGCCCCCCATTATCAGTGACCCCCCACGCCCCACTGCAGCAGTGCAGTGTTACAGCTCATAAGTCTGTGCGTAACCCCAGTTTCATTGACAGCAGGGCTCACTCCTGATGTCACACATCTATCTGTGGGTTGGGGCACGTGTGTAAGGCTGGGACTTGAGCATCGCACAGAGCCATCTCACTGTAGAAGGAGCACACCTATGCTTTGCCCAGACAGCCTTCCAGTCCCCACTCAGCCTCTGGCAAGCACGGACAGTTTTAAAATGTGCACTTTTTTTTTTATATATGAAAACTGTTGTCAGATTCCCATCAGGGCTCTTGACCCTCAGATGCCCTGGGCCATGAACTGCATTATGAAAACAAGCAGAAGGGCTGCTATGGACAGAGGCCAGTGACACACACTTGAGCTTACCTCCTCCTCTTCTGTAGAGCCAGATGGCTGGTGTGGGCAGGACCATCAGGGGCTTTCCCCCACCCCCGTGCCCTTGGGCCCCCACTTTGTGTTCTTGTGTTGACATGGTGTGGGGTCAGGCCTGGCCACGGCTGTGACTGTAGATAGTCTTTATCATTGGTAACTGAGATAGATGCTGGTCACATTAGCCTTCCTGGCTCTGTTGGGACCCCTGCCCTTTCCTCTGCTGGTCTCTGGCACTGCAGGGAGTAGTGGAAAGCCTCACACACAGGTCCTCACCTCCAGGTTGCTGCCAGGGTGGAGGTGGGGGTGGGGTGGGAACAGGCAGGCCTCTCGGGTTCATTGGCCAGGCAGCCTAGGCTACCTGGTGAGTTCTAGGCCAATAAGAGCTCTTACTTCAGGAAAAAGACATTATCTGATAATGACACCTGAGGATTCCAGCTTCTAAACACACACACACACACACACACACACACACACACACACACCTGCAGCCTGCCCCTCTCCCAAGTCTGTGGCAGATGTTTGTGTCCTGCATTCTGTGTTTGCCTAGGATCCTCTCGTCATGTTAGGATTTCCTGTTTGTTTTTACAATTTGTTTGTCTTTGAGCCAGGGCCTAGCCATGCCCTGGGGGACTTGAATGAAGAAGGTTAGACTTAAATGTGCACTGGTCCCCCCACCATGTCCTCTTGGTGCTATGATGTCACAGGTGCCGGTGTGCCTAGCTTGCACAATGGTTTCCCGAGCCTACCCATGCTGGACACCTGCTGTTATAAGATACACTGGGACTTGGATTCCTGTAGAGAAATCTTTTTTTTTTTTTTAAAAAAGATTTATTTATTACACTGTAGCTGTCTTCAGATACTCCAGAAGAGGGAGTCAGATCTCATTACGGATGGTTGTGAGCTACCATGTGGTTGCTGGAATTTGAACTCAGGACCTTTGGAAGAGCAGTCGGTGCTCTTAACTGCCTCTCCAGCTCCCGAGAAATCTTTTTTTTTTTTTTTTTTTTTTTTTTTTTTCCCCTGAGACAGGGTTTCTCTGTGTAGTCCTGGCTGTCTGGCTGTCCTGGAACTCACTCTGTAGACCAGGCTGGCCTCGAACTCAGAAATCCGCCTGCCTCTGCCTCCCAAGTGCTGGGATTACAGGCGTGCGCCACCACGCCTGGCTCCAAGAAATCTTTTTTTAAAAGCATGTATTTCTTTTTATTAAAATATGCAACCTGTGTTTGTATAATGGTGTGTGTGATAGCGTGTGACTATGGTCCTGTCCATGACAGCATCCACACGGAGACCAGAGAACAACCTCTCCCAGCTGGGTCTCAGCTGCCATCTTTCGGTTTTTGTGGCAGGGCCTCTCTGGCTGTTTCTACTGCTTTGTCCTTGAGGGGAACCTGGGGCAGCGGCGCTCGAGCCTCCTCCCATGATGTAGGAGCGCTGAGACTGCAGATCTGTTGCATCTGCCTTCTTCTGTGGATTGTAGGGCTCTGAGTTAGGTGTGCTTACCCTGCGCACCGATGCACCGAGCCATCTCCCCAGCCCTTTATAGGAGTTTGAGTTTGTACAAAATGATGGCTTTCTTTATGGTACTCTGTGTGAATTTATTTATTTATTTATTTATTTATTTATCTATCTATCTATCTATCTATCTATTTATTTATATTTATTTATTTCCGAGACAGGGTTTCTCTGTAGCCCTGGCTGTCCTGGAGCTCACTCTGTAGACCAGGCTGGCCTCGAACTCAGAAATCTGCCTGCTTCTGCCTCCCAAGTGCTGGGATTAATGGCATGCACCACCACCGCCCGGCCAATTTTTTATTTTTATTTAAAATTTTACAGTTTTTACTATGGGTGTGAACGTTTTACATGTGTGTATGCTTTTGTACCGCACGCATACCTAGTGCCCACAGAGAGGCCAGAAAGGGCATTGGACCCCCAGGCACTGAAGTTGCAGATGGCTGTGGGCTGCGGTGGGCGTTGACAGTGGAGCACAGATCCTCTGGTAGAGTGGCTATGCTCTCAACTGCAGAGCCATCTTCCCAGCCGTGGCACTTGATTTTTTTGTTTACAGCTCCGTTTCCTTACCCCATTCCCTACCCTGTCTTGCTCCTCCCATGGGGAAATCTTTACATGCCTCTTCGGTGATTACATCCAGGATGGATTCCTAGAAATACAACTCTTGGCTGTCTGTCCTGTGGTCCCACTGCTGGGCCTAGGAGATTAGAGATCTTTACCCATAAGGCCAGCCCCCGGAGTCCCAGCTCCTAGCTGGTGCCTCAGCCTAGTCTGTCTCACTTCTTTGATTTCTGGCATGGGGAACTTCTGGCTAGCTCTGCAGGGGTGCCCCATGTGAAGTCACTGTGGTTTACACTCACATAACGGGGCGGGGGTGGGGGAGTGGGCGGCCAGGAAGGTGGCAGCATCCAGGGCTGCTGTGGGAACGTGGGAATTGGAGCCTTTTGTACAGTGTGTGTGGTCTCTGCTCACTCTTTCCAGAGAGATGGGTGTTCTGGCTTGGACACCCTGGTGGGGCTCAGGCTGGGAAAGAGCTAGAACCTAGAGTTCTGGCTGTGTGAGGGGGTAAGGCGCGGTGTGGAGGAGGCCCTTGCCTGTCCCATCGGTCCTCAGGCAGTATCGGCGGTCACCGGCTGACCAAGGTTGCCGAGCATGTATGTGAGGAAGAGAGATTTCATGACGGCATCCGGGCAGACCGTCCATTTCTGAGTGTCCGGGTATGAGGCCCTCAGACACGTGTGCTCGGTTAACCTCAGCCGCCCCCCAGCAAGGAAGGACCCTCCTGGAGGAGCTCACTGATGCTCCAGAGGTAGTGACCTCCTGCAGGCTTGTGTACTCAGCTCTGGGTGGGATCCTGCTCTGCCTGCTTCTCATATTGAAGGGGGTTACTGGGGAAGGGAGGAGGTGGAGCGGAGGGTGGGAAGGGTAGTGGGCGGGGAAGGAGGTGGAGAGGAGGGTGGGAAGGGTAGTGGGTGGGGAAGGAGGTGGAGAGGAGGGTGGGAAGGGTAGTGGGCGGGAGGATGTGCTGGTTGGCTCTGACGCGGAATTCTACCTCCTCCTCCTGGGTCTTGGAGTTGTTCAGAGTGATATTTTGCTTCTGGATTTTTTTTAAAAAAGATACTATATTTGTTTTTATTGTTTGTAAATTAGCCTGCAGGTGTGCAGGTGTGCCATGTACATGCCTTGTGCTTATGGGAGTCAGAAAAGGTCACTGAAGTCCTCAGAACTGGAGTTTTAGATAGTGGTGTGCCTCCGTGTGGGTGGTGGGAACTGTATCCGGGTCCTCTGCAAGAATAGCCAGTGCTCTTAGCCCGCAAGCCATCTCTCTAGCCCTGCATTTTTCTTGGCCTAGTCTTGGTTTAATAATGACGACAGCCAACAGCTCCCCGATAGGTACTGCGTTAAGGGCCGTCTTCGTGATTCCCACGCAGTGTTGGTCTTTGTTCTCCGACTCCCTCTGATGTGCCTACTTCTGTTGCTTGCTCCATCTCACATATGGGGAGACTGAGGCTCAGAGAGATAAAGGAGGACCAGCTGGGGTAGCAGTTCTTGAGTGTGAGGGAACCTTGTCAACACCTGTGTATCTGGTCAATTGACTCTGAGAGCACACTCGTAACTCTGTTTTTCTCCACAGCCTCCCGGTCTTCACCCCGTGGGCCCAGCGTGAAGAGCGAGCGGCATGCGGCACCCCCTGGCTGGCCCGGTGTCTTTTGACCTGCTGTTGACTGCTCCCAGGAGGCCCTGACGCCCTGGGGCACTTTTGCTCTGCACAGGACCACGTTGGGGTTTGCCATGGTGACATAAAGGGTGTAGAGGAAGGAAGGAGCAAGACCAGCCTATAGACTGCGCCCCTGGCTGGGCGGAGGGCCAGGTGCCCAGAGCCTTCTCACCACTGCCCTTGGACAACTCATTTCCTAAGTCTCTGCATTTCTCAGTCAGTGGACAACTTTTGGGACTCCCGTGTGAGGACTTCGGGGGACCAGGCCAGGCTGGGCCTCTGCCGGTTGAGATCTTGGGGGCCAGGATGCCTGCCCTGGCGTGCCTCCGGAGGCTCTGCCGGCACCTGTCCCCACAGGCTGTCCTGTTCCTGCTGTTTGTCTTCTGCCTCTTCAGTGTCTTCGTCTCTGCCTACTACCTGTACGGTTGGAACCGGGGCCTCGAGCCCTCGGCAGATGCTTCCGAGTCCGACTGTGGGGACCCACCACCTGTCGCCCCTAGCCGTCTCCTGCCAATCAAGCCTGTGCAGGCGGTCACCCCTTCCCGAACAGACCCGCTGGTGCTGGTGTTTGTGGAGAGCCTTTATTCACAGCTGGGCCAGGAGGTGGTGGCAATCCTGGAATCCAGTCGCTTCAAGTACCGGACAGAGATTGCCCCGGGGAAGGGGGACATGCCCACACTCACTGACAAGGGCCGTGGCCGCTTCGCCCTCATCATCTACGAGAACATCCTCAAGTATGTCAACCTGGATGCCTGGAACCGGGAGCTGCTGGACAAGTACTGTGTGGCTTACGGCGTGGGCATCATTGGCTTCTTCAAGGTATTCAGGGACCAGGCCCCTGAGCAGTTCCCAGCACTGCCTCTATCTACTCTCGGCTAGCCAAGCACTATCAGTTCACAGTGTAAAACGAGGGCGGTGGGAGCACTTAGCTCCCCTGGCACGAAGGGGGAATGGTTGCCTGCCTCCTGCCACTGAATGTTTACTAAGTATTTGGAGGCCCTGCCACTACTGTGGGGCTCGGGGCACAGTAGGAGCTTGTGTGAAGGAAACTTGGGTCTGGTGCAAGGTAGGAAAGGCACACTCCGTTAGGTGCTCATCCCAGAGGATGGCGCCTCTGAAGGACAAGGGTTAAGTTACTCATCTGAGGCAATTTGGTTTTCTACCCGTGGTCTTCCTTATGGAGTCAGTGGAGGGTGGAGTCTGTGCAGAATGTGCTCCTAGACCAGAGCCACTTTGCACAGAGAGAAAGGAGAAAGAAAACCCACTGTGCAGGCAGGAACTGTTCTGGACTGGCGGAGTGCCCTGGACCACCCATGGTATGGGGTCATCGGGAAAGCTTGCCTGGAGCTCTGCCCTTGAGGAGGGGGCGGGAACGGTGATCTGTGTGATGCAAGGTGAATGCAGGGCCAGCTAGAGACTCGGCTGGGGGTCTTGGGAGACGTTTGTTTTCTGGATGCTTCCAGTGTCCTGGGCCCTGTGCTGGGTACCAGTGCATGGAGTAGTCAATGGAAACAGAAATCACAGCTGAGGTTTTAACATAGTAGGGATGGAGTGGGTGTCTGGCCGCACAGAGGCTATGGAGGTGTGATCAGTCTCTAACGGAGGGGCACAGAGAAGGGTATGCAGGAGTGGGTGTAGGGGGACAGTGCTGCAGTCTGTGGGCAGCCGGGAACGTTGTCCCCCATGAAGCGGCCTGAAAGGCTGGGAAGGGACAAGGCTAAGGTGTGAGTCCAGAGCCGGCAGAAGGTGCCTGTGTCCCAAGCCTCTCTGTGCATGGTTCTTTGTTCGGTGCTGGGGGAGGCCGCTTTAGCCCAGGCTTCCCACGGCATGCTCTTTCATGTACTAATACAGCAGGAGGCTCTGCCACTGAAAAGGGAGAGTGAGTCAAAAAACCAAAGGCCCTTAGAAATCCTGCAGCGCCCGGGGCGGCCCAGTGTGAATTGTTTCCCCCACCAGCTTGGTCTCTTTCACAGAGCACCCTCTGGGGAGCACTGGCCTGGTTTCCGGGCTTCACAGAAGCAGAAAGTCGGCCTGGCTCCATTGTCTCCGTGCTTTTTTCTTCTCTCCTGCACTCTGTACCCTTTCCTGCCATGAACTTCATTAAGGCTGACTCAGAGCCCCGGGCCTGAGAATCATCAGAACGGCAGACAGTTATTGAGAGCTCATTCAGTGCGTGTGCGGCCCGCCTGCCTCACACAAATTAACTTACTTCACACTAATAAGCCGTTCTCCAAGGCAAGCAGAAGGAATGCTGATTTAGGTGAGGGGTAAACTGAGGCAGAGACAGTTTGGGAAATGTATCCAAGCCCGCAAGCACACACCCCTACCAAGTATTATCCAAGATCCGAGTCCTAGAAGCCCCAAGGCATAAAGGCCTGGCCTTCCTGAAGTTTCAGTCCAGGAGCTGAATTTGGTTTACCCAGGGGAACTCTGTGCCCGAAGCTCTGGACTGTGTTCTAGACCCCAGCCAGGCCTGGGGCTTGGACATTGAGCATGCTTAAAACAACAGAGCCTACGAAATCCCAACTTCTTGTTGAAGGTGACCATGAGTGAGGCTCACTGAAAAGCAGGGACATGCTCAGTCTCACTGCGGTCAGTGGCAAAAGCCACTCTCCCTACTCTGTTGCCTTAAGACTCCAGGATTTGAGCTGAGGCTTGTGACTTCTGTTAGGATGTACGCCACCTGGTGGCTGAGGCGCATCACTGCTCTTTCTGCAGAGTCTGGTTTTGGTGCTGCTCCTTGGCCCTGTCAGACTCAAGTGCCAATGCCAGGGCTCAAGTTCCAGATTCTCAAGGCAGGGTGAGATCACAAGCTTAAAAATCCAGACTCTGGGCCAAGCCTTTCTGAAACATAGAGGCGGTGTGACCTTGGTCAGGATGCTCGGCTCATGGCAGGAGTTACCGTCCCAGCTTCCAGACCATGCATGCAGAAAAACTGGAGGACACGAGGATGAGGGCCAGCGCCTGGAGCTGCTCTGCTGCGGCAGCTGGGGCGTGCCCACGCCCTGTGTAACATACAGCATTGCCCTTGGCCTGTGCCTCTGAGAAGGCCTTGAGGTAGGGGTTGGGTGGTCATCTGTGCCTATTCCTAGCACTGCTGTGTGCCAGCCTCACAGAGTAGATGGACGACTGGTGTCCGCCTGCACCAGGGTTGGGGAAGGTCGTGTGACCTTTCAGTGCCCAGCACGTTGCTTTGCCTGTTTTGTCACATAGAGTAGGCACTTTGTTTTCAGATAACGAGACAAAACATTAAGTGACTTTACCAGAGTGACATAGTTAGTATGCCACCCAGCCAAGATTTGACAACCAAGCTTATTGCTTCTAACTGGATGACTCCAGACGCTACATAGGAGCAAACTGATTAGAGACTCAGAGAAGGGATGTAGACTTTCTCAGAGCATTTACCTGCTTCGTAGGAAGTCTGTGCTCTGCCTATCCCGCTCCTCGCTCTGGGTTTTCCTTACGTCAGGGAGACCCCTTTGGGAGCGTGGCCATCTGCTTAGTGTTGAGTAGGAAGAAGGTCTCATCTAGATGGACCATGTGATCGAGCCAGCATCTCCAGTCCTAGCCCTTCTGCTCTCTTCCCTGGCTGCCTGCGATGGCTGTTGCAGTCTGGCTTCGTATCTAGACAAACTATCAGCATCTCTCAGCAAGCTCAGGGCCAGGACTTTGAAATGGGATCCCTGAGAAGCAGTGTCCCAGTGGCTTCCCGGGCCTGAGCCACGCAGGCAGGGCCTGATGTGTCTCAGGCCCCCACATAGGTTACACTCTGGGCCAGTGCTGACTTAGGGTGGTGAGGTTGTCTCTGTGGAGGGGTCTCAGTCTCTTGCACCTCAGTACCGAAGCTGCCGCAGACGGGAACTTGGCAGGCGTTCTGTGCATCTGGAGATCCAGTGTGGTTCCTTATCACAGTTTACAAAACCAGGCCCCTGCAGAGGCTTTATGCGGCTAGGAAAAAGCCTGACTGTTAAGATTAGTAACCAGCTTTCTCTGCACCAGGCACAAGCTCAGACTGAAACCTACCGTCTTCTTTGTTTAGCATGTGCCCAGCCATGGTGCTCACCAGGACAGCCCCATGGGTGTCCTGTGGATAGCCTTTCTCCCTTCTCCGGATGCTGTGAACCTGTGACCTCATTCATAATCCTTGACAGCTCCCGGCTCTGGCTCTACCTCCGTGGCCTCCCTGCCTCCTCTTTGGATCTCTCCTTGGCTTCTTGCTGTTTCTTGATTGCACTGTGCTCTCTCCTGCCCCAGGGCCTTTTCACTGGCTATTCTTAGACCTTGACCTCTGTCTGCCTCCTCCCCGTGCTCACTCCTCCTGTAGCGTGCTCCCGTGCTCCCGAGGCCCTTTCTCCAGGAGCCTCCTGAGCCAGCTGTCGCCCAGCACGTGCTGGTCTGCAGCGCTGACCTTTTCCATGTATGTACACCGTGTTTTATTCTTATTTTGTGGTTTTGAGGGTTGTCTCTCCTTCCTGCTTGACTCTAAGGGGAGGGCCACATCTGCTTTTCTCAGTTTACACTCTGTTTCCTGTCTGTCTTTTTTCTCACTATAGCTCATTAAATACTTAATGTCGGGTACGGAGCTGTGGATTGATAAATTAGCCCTGGAACCCCCAGCTATCAGGTGTTAGCTATTGGCAGTTGTCTGGTCCTCTTTCATTGCTAAAAATAGTTATCAAATGATTGTGGGTCCCTGTTGGGTATCAGGGATCCGCAGTCAGAAATACAGCCTTGTTCTCAAGTAGCTTAGGCTGGAAGGATGGAGGCCCTGATCCCAGTGCAACAGCTGAGGCTTCGCCATGATCTTAGGGAGGCCATTGAAGGAAGCAGGTATATGTGTTGGCTTTTGAAGGCTAAATAGGAGTTTATTGGTCCCAGGGGAGGTAATTGAGCCAGTATACAAACAATGGCACATGTTCAGAGGCAGGTGTTTGGAAGGTGAGGGAGAGTATGACAGAGTGGTGGGACCAGGAAGAGGAGATGCTGCACGGGGAGTGGGGGTGAGGGTGGGGGTGGGAGTGGGGGTGGGGGTGGGGGTGGGAGTAGCAGCAAATCCCAGGAGGAAAGGGAGGTGGTGAAGACCGTATTGCTCTCCGTGGTGACTAGTGGGCAGGAGAGCTGCCTTTCCCTGTGGGAGGGTGGCCGTTTTGTCAGGAATGTGTGTGTGTGTGTGTGTGTGTGTGTGTGTGTGTGTCTGGTGTGCATGCATGCACATGGGTCTGTATGTGTCTGTGTGGGTCTGTAGATCTGCATGTCTATATGTGTATCTGTGTGCATGTGTGTGTTGTGTGTGTATGTGTGTGTCTGTATGTCTCTGTGTGTATGTGTTCAGGGATTCGGTAGCTCTTGTGAAGTTGTAAACGTGATGACATCACTGTTACCGAGTGCCTGACGGCTGTTCTACCCCACACGCTGCAGGCCAATGAGAACAGCCTGCTGAGCGCGCAGCTCAAAGGCTTCCCCCTCTTCCTGCATTCGAACCTGGGCTTGAAGGACTGCAGCATCAACCCCAAGTCCCCACTGCTCTACGTGACACGGCCCAGTGAGGTAGAGAAAGGCGTGCTGCCCGGAGAGGACTGGACCGTGTTCCAGTCCAACCACTCCACCTACGAACCAGTGCTGCTGGCCAAGACGCGATCCTCCGAGTCCATCCCACACCTGGGCGCAGACGCTGGCCTGCACGCTGCCCTGCATGCCACTGTGGTCCAGGACCTGGGCCTCCACGACGGCATCCAGCGCGTGCTGTTTGGCAACAACCTCAACTTTTGGCTGCACAAGCTCGTCTTCGTGGACGCCGTGGCCTTCCTCACGGGGAAGCGCCTCTCATTGCCTTTGGACCGATACATCCTGGTGGATATTGATGACATTTTTGTGGGCAAGGAGGGCACACGCATGAAGGTGGAGGATGTGAAGGTAAGGAGAAACTTGAAGTCGCCATGGGGCCACACCCCAGCTGCACCTCCTGTGCTGTTCCTCGTAGACCTATTGATCCCCACTTCAGCCAATTACTGTCTTACTATGTACAAGACATATGTATGTAACATTTTGTTGAAGTGTTAAATGAGGGATTTTGCATGTGTATTCTGGAGTTCAGGAGGAAGAAACAACAATGAACCCGGCAAGGGTTATAATCTGCTTTTTAACCCACATGAGATTTTTAACTCTTGAAAAATGTTTGTTATTGTCAGAGCCCCCACAAGATTCTTCAGAAGTGTGTTTTTTTTTTTTTTTTTTTTTTTTTTTTGGTTTTTCGAGACAGGGTTTCTCTGTATAGTTCCGGCTGTCCTGGAACTCACTCTGTAGACCAGGCTGGCCTCGAACTCAGAAATCCTCCTGCCTCTGCCTCCCAAGTGCTGGGATTAAAGGCGTGCGCCACCAACGCCCGGCTAGAAGTGTGTTTTAACAGCTGCACACCGATAGCTTGTGTTAAATTCCGAAACAATTTACTAAAGTGTTTGAGTAGGGTTGCACACACACGTGCGCTATCACCAAGAAAGAATCCTGCTAGAGGACAGTCTAAGATGCAGTTGTCTCCAGTTAGCGGTGTTACCGGAGACTCTGCAGAGGAGACAGCATGCTGGTGTAAGGGCACCAGTGTAGTTGCCACCACAGAGGGCAAACAGAACAATAAAGCAGATGGAGACAAAACAGGGATTAAGTCCTCAGAGCTGCTGCCTGCTGACTGGGTGTCCTCTCTCAGGAGATTATCAAGGCTAGAGATGTATTAGCACCAGACACAGACCTCTTTGATGCTACGAGAGGCTTTAGACAGTATGGCAGGCACTTTCCCTGAGCAGTGCAGATCCTTTGGTGTTGTCCTTCTGAACTTGAAACCTCCGGCAGGGCTGGCCCAAGGTCTGGAAGGAAGGGTCCACTGGAGTTGTGGCCCTGTCCTGCTCAGAGGTGAATTCTGCAAAGAGGGGCATGGTGGATAGACTCAGGGAGTGAAGACCCAATTTTAGTCAAGTCCCAGTGTGACTCTGACTGGGTGACTTGGCGAAGTCCCATCCTGTGACTGAACCTAAAGTAAGGGGGAGTGTCAAGGAGGAGTTCAGGCTGTTTCCTGTCCTAGGCTTACATAGCCATGCCTGGGGAAGGGGAGTGTCCACATGGTCAGGCTCCTCCCTCCCCCACTCCCACGGCAGGCTTGGGCAGTGCTGGTCTGCTTTTTTTTTTTTTTTTTTTTTTTTTTTTGGTTTTTCAAGACAGGGCTTCTCTGTGTAGCCCTGGCTGTCCTGGAACTCACTCTGTAGACCAGGCTGGCCTCGAACTCAGAAATCCGCCTGCCTCTGCCTCCCAAGTGCTGGGATTAAAGGCGTGCGCCACCACGCCCGGCTTGGTCTCTTTTTTTTTTTTTTTTTTTTTTTTTGATGTTGTTAGATTTAAATTTATTTCAAGAAAGCCAGGTCTCCTCTTTTTTTTTTTTTTTTTTTTTGTAAATTTAATTTAATTTAATTTAATTTAATTTAATTTTTGCTGGTCTGCTTTTATGGCCAACGCCACTCCTGATGTTTCTCTAGCGCTCTCCTTTTTTTTTTTTTTTTTCTCGAGACAGGGTTTCTCCGTGTAGCCCTGGCTGTCCTGGAACTCACTTTGTAGACCAGGCTGGCCTCGAACTCAGAAATCAACCTGCCTTTGCCTCCCAAGTTCTGGGATTAAAGGCGTGCGTCACCACCGCCCGGCTTATTTATTTATTTTTTTTAGTGCTCTCCTCTTGAGGCTTTTAAGTTCACTCCAGTTGAGCCTTCCTGCCAACGCTGTCATGCAATGCCCTTATCAGCCAGCAGTTGGCAGTGTAGTGCTGGCGGCACAGTACCGGTTCTGGAGTCCCCACAGAACTTGTGGAGCTAGGGCTTGGTGAGTGCTAAGTTCTGTGCTCAGCTGTCTGCTGCATCACCTCACTGGGTCTTCACAGCAGAGGTATGAGTGCCATCTTATGAGGAGGCCACCGTGGCTCAGAGAGATGGAGAGGCTTGCTCAAGGTCACGTGGCTGGATCGTGTGTCTGTCAGGCAGTGATTAAGCTTGGTCAGATGCCCAAAGTAACAGTGCTGTCTGCAGGCAGGCTCTCGAAGGTGAGGCCTTGTGAGCAGTACGGTCCTAGCCCCGAAGTCAGCCCCTCCATGAACTAGTCAGTCCCTTCCTTCCGTGGACTGGCCAGCCCCTTCCTTCCGTGGACTGGCCAGCCCCTTCCTTCCGTGGACTAGCCAACCCCTTCCTTCCGTGGACTAGTCAGCCCCTTCCTTCTGTGGACTAGTCACCCCTTCTTTCCGTGGACTAGCAGGGGCTAGACACACTCACATGGGGAGCATTGGCACCCAGAGCGCAGAGGATGTCCTTGGACAGGTCAGGATCCTTTGGTAGTCTTGCATTCTCCCGAGGAGGAGAAATCCTTCCTGGGAAGATATTGCTGCCTGTGGTATCTGGCCTCCTGACCACCCCTCACTGCTGCCTCTCCTCTGTCTGTCCTAGGCCCTGTTCGATACACAGAATGAACTTCGCACACATATCCCAAACTTCACCTTCAACCTGGGCTACTCAGGGAAATTCTTCCATACAGGTACGTGGCGGACTTACCCCTACAACCACACAACCTCTTGGACATCCCCCAAACTGCCCCTTCAGATTTTTATTGCAGGAGCACCAAATACACACTGGTAGGGGGATGGGTGACTCCAGAACTCATAGTCCACAAGGAAGATCCAAGCAGAGGGTATTTGGGGACAATAACAGCAATAAGGTTTGCCTATGGCTGGGCAACCTGTGTAGTCCTAGGTGACGTATCTTTTTTCTGTCTCCTCACCCTTACCTTTCAAAGTGATTTCCACTTATAAAAGATAATAGTTGAATTAAAATGCTTTTATTAAATTTTTATTTACTGTGTCTATACATATGTTTGTGTTCGTGTGTCACAACATGTGTGGAGGTCAGAGGACAACTTGGGGCTTGGCTTTCTTCTTCCACTGTGTGGGTGCCGGGGATTGAATTCAGGTTGCCCAGGCTTGGCTGTTTCCTTGCTGAAGTGGCACTGCTGAGCCTTTTCAGTGGCCAGAAATGGGCTGAGTTTTAAGAATGTTATACAGGTTCATAGCATAGACATTGAAAGCCCAAATGACTGTCCCCACCCCCAGCATGGCCACCCCCAGCATGGCCACCCCCAGCATGGCCACCCTTAGCCTGCGTTTTGTTTGCAGTAGCAGGACAGAGGTTGAGGGTTCTTCCAAGTTCCTTACGTGCTGGGCGAATGACAGGGAACCAGCCCTAACTGATGGTCTGCAGTCCCCAGTGAGGGTAGCCTGTGCAGTTCTAGCCAGGGCCACCACAGCCATCAATAGGTAGAGGCCGAGACTGAGCACAGAGGCCCAGAGGTAGCTAGAGTGCTGCTGGTGGCGTCTGCACTTTCGTATTCTTGGCCCCGAGCAGATCAGGGGTGGTCGTTGTTGCTCCTCTGAGCCAGAGGTTTAAGCATCCTGTGTCCACTCTGAGCTTGTCTAGGTTAGTGGGTAAGAAGGCATGTGACCCAGTTTGGACCCTCAGAATAGGATGAGAGAAGGCATATGAGAGGCAGAAGAAACGCTTGGCACTGTTGACTTCAAACACTAAGAGCCCACAGAGGAGATGATGTAGCCAAGCCATTTACTGAGGGAAGAGCAAGCTAGACTGGGCTTGTGTTTCCCCTGTGCCAAAACGTAGTTGACTCTTCCACACAGCTCCTAGGTGGTCAGTGGCTGACTAGTCCATCTGCACTCAGGGGCCAGGGTGGAGGCCGTGTGGCCAGCCAGCCTTGCTGAATACACTGTGCCGCTGCCACAGGTACCGACGCTGAGGACGCCGGGGATGATCTGCTGCTGTCCTACGTGAAAGAGTTCTGGTGGTTCCCTCACATGTGGAGCCATATGCAACCCCACCTCTTCCACAACCAGTCTGTGCTGGCTGAGCAGATGGCCCTGAACAAGAAGTTCGCTGTCGTGAGTAAGATTCCCTATGGGACAGACCTGGAGGGGAGCAGGGGCTGGGCTGGTATTTGGTGGCCTTGCAGTGCTGTTGTGGTACAGTTTGATAGATGTGTTTCTGTGCCAGGGCCTGGGGTGAGCTGCCTTGATAGTCACTGTCTCCTAGATAACGCAAGAGGGCAGTCCCACTTTATAAATAGGAAACTAAAGTTCATAGGGCCTGGCGGTACATGTCTAGAATCCCAGCATTTGGGAGGCAGAGGCAGGAGGATCAGTTATGTAGATCACAGCCTGGTCTACATGAGACCCTGTCTCAAAACAAAACAACAACAAAATCCAAAAACCCAAATAAAAGAAACTGAGGTTCAGGAGGTCACCTCAGGACTCATGCTAAGGCCTGTTCATTTCCTGAGCCCAAACCCTCACCGTCAGGCACAGTAGAAGAACCTGTGGGGAGCTGGCAGAGGTACTTAAGAAAAGAGAGAGTCAGAAGACAAGCGTGGGCCACACTAGCTGAGCCGAGGCAGGAGGCGGCAAGCGCATGAGTCCTCTGAGCTAGGTTCCAGGCGTGTGTACCGAGGGTCGGGAGACCTGGGGTCTGAGCTTGTATCTGCCAGTCAGTCACTCTTGAGATTCCAGCCCCTCCTCCCCATGTCAGGCCTCAGTTTTCCCTTCTGCACCTACGGGCTTAGACCACATGCCCCGTCCTCCTAGCCTTTGTTTTTTTCTTGTGTTCTGAAAAAGAGAAACAAGATGCAAATGGAAGCCTCCCATTCTCATCCTGCCCGGGTCATCCTCTCCGCAGGAGCACGGCATCCCCACAGATATGGGCTATGCGGTGGCACCCCACCACTCCGGTGTGTACCCTGTGCATGTGCAGCTGTATGAGGCCTGGAAGCAGGTGTGGAACATCCGTGTGACCAGCACAGAGGAGTACCCGCATCTGAAGCCTGCCCGTTACCGACGTGGCTTCATCCACAATGGCATCATGGCAAGTGGCTGGGAGGGGCACGGTGGGCACTGTCATTATGGGGCTTCCTACTGCGCTAGGAGGCATCGCTGCAGTTGTCTGGATTAGGGGTTTAGGGCCAGTTTCTGCTGCTGTTCTGCCTCAGAGGCCTCATCACGGGGAGGCATCACAGATTGCCAGCCCTTAGCTTCTGTGACAGGATTGGGAAAGTTTGCTTGCTTGCTTTCTTAAAATTTATTTTTAAGAGTGTGTGTGTGTGTGTGTGTGTGTGTGTGTGCGCGCGCGCGCGCGCGCAGATGTCGGAGGTGCCTGATGTGGGTGCCGGGGATGAAGAGCATTTACAGAGCCATCCTTCCAGCCATGGCGAGCATTATTGGAAGGGGGGGCTGATGAGGGGACAGGCAGGGCTCTGCCACACTTATTTGCATGTTCGAATACTGCTCTTGAATCTTTGCTGCGTATCTGTCCCTTTTCTAGGGGCTAGGAGACACAGAAGTGAAAAACTCAGACAAGTCTCTGACCTCGTGGACCTGACAGTTCTGTAGGCAGAGAGACAGACAAGGTGGTCCCGAGTGTGAAAAGTCTACCCTTGGAAGCCGATGGAGTACCCTGGAGAGAGCCGAGCAGGGGAGGGATGCAGTTACCAGCAGCTTCCTGGGGGAGCTGTGCAGCTGTGTGCCACAGGGAAAGCACCCAGGCTGAGGAAGTTGAGAGTGGAAAGGCGCCAGGGCAGAGTGTGTTTGAGGACCATTGGGGCGGATGTGGAGGGTGTCGGAGAAGTGTCGGGCCAGGTGGAAGGCCCCAGTGAGGAGCTTGAGCCTTCAGTGAATGGAGCATGGTCTGGTGTGGACTGATTGTCCTTGCCTATTGTGTGGAGCAGAGTGTAGGGCACGGAATGGAAGCAGGCGGACCCGCCGGGAGCCAGCAGCAGGTCTCCACATGTGAGGTGGCAGTGCCTTGGTCACACTGCAAGGCTGGAACATGGTCGTGTGCTGGACTTGGAAGGTAGAGTTGAGTTGGATTTAGTGTCTAGGAAAAAAGGAGAGACCAGGGTGACTTGGCGTCATGGCTTAAGACACTAGAAGGATGCATTGCTGCCAGCTGAGAAGGTGTAGGAAGGCAGGCTTCTGTCTGTCCATCCGCACACCCATCCACCTACCACTTACTTGCTTCTGTAGTACCTTTGACTTAGTTTTTTGTTTGTTTGTTTGTTTTTTGTTTTTGTTTTTGTTTTTTTCCGAGACAGGGTTTCTCTGTGTAGCCCTGGCTGTCCTAGAACTCACTCTGTAGACCAGGCTGGCCTTGAACTCAGAAATCTGCCTGCCTCTGCCTTCTAAGTACTGGGATTAAAGGCATGCACCACCACGCCCGGCATGACTTGTTTTTATTAAAATTTATTTACTTTTTTTTTTTTTTTTTTTTTTTTTTTTTGGTTTTTCGAGACAGGGTTTCTCCATGTAGCCCTGGCTGTCCTGGAACTCACTCTGTAGACCAGGCTGGCCTCGAACTCAGAAATCCGTCTGCCTCTGCCTCCCAAGTGCTGGGATTAAAGGCATGCGCCACCACTGCCCGGCCATTTATTTATTTCTTATACTATTTGTGGTGTTTGTCGGTGTGTGTGTGTGTGTGTGTGTGTGTGTGCGTGTATGTAAGTCAGAGGACAGCTGGGAGGAGTCACTTCTCTCCCTCCACCAACGGGATTGAACTGAGGCCATCAGACTTGGTAACCAGCACCCTGACCTGCTGAGGCTTCTTGCTGCCTCTGCCTCCTTTTTAAATTTTTATTTATTTCTTTTTTTATTTCTTTTTTTAAAAGAATTATTTATTTTAATTATTTCTGAGTCCACAGGATCTGTCTTCAGACACACCAGAAGAGGGCATCGGATCCCATTACAGATGGTTGTGAGCCACCATGTGGTTGCTGGGAATTGAACTCAGGACCTTTGGAAGAGCAGTCTGCTCTTAACTGCTGAGCCCTTTCTCTAGCCCCTCATAGCCCAGGCTGGTGCTGGGATCCATGTTAACTCTGGGCATGAGGTAGTTACGAGACATGCTCGTTCCTTGTCCTCAGAGCCTGGCTTCCAGAAGGAAGACAGACAGCATGTGGTTATGTGAGCTCATAACTACTAGTGTGAGTAGCTGAGGCTCTGACATGCCTGCAGTGCTGTGTTAGAGCGTCGGAGACCCTCACTGCAGATGGTCCAAGTTTCTAGAAACCTCTATGCTACTTTTGGGCCTGTTTATTTTGTGTAGAGAGTAGCAGCAAACTATAAGACAAGGGCAGCACTGCAGGTTGTAGAGCCCTTGGGAAGAAGGACTCCCAGGAGTGGGCTGTGTGGCCTGACCGGAGAGCATCTTCTCCTGAGAAGTAGCCTTTCTTTCTTGGCCATGGCTGGAGATACCATAGCCTCTCTCCTGCTTCCTCTCAGGTCCTCCCTCGGCAGACCTGTGGCCTCTTTACACACACCATCTTCTACAATGAGTACCCTGGAGGCTCTAGTGAGCTGGACAAGATCATCAATGGGGGCGAGCTCTTCCTTACCGTGCTCCTCAATCCTGTGAGTGCTCTGCAGCCCAGGGCTGGGAGGAGGAGGGGCACTGACTGTAACCTAGGAGGCTTCCCAGCCAGGGAAGAGTGGACAAGCTGGCATGGGGACCTGGAAACCAGGAGGTGCACTGTCTACTTGTGGTACTGGTGTCCTCTGCTGTGTGACACAGGCAAAAAAACCTTGGTATTCCTCTTTGGCAATTGTAAACTCTTAGAGAAATGTGGACCCTTTTTGCTCATGTTCCCTTCTGATGCCTTGTGTGTTGCACGTGTGCACACGTCTAGACATGCACATCACGCATTTCACTGAAGCTTCCTGGGTTTCTCTTTTCTGATTTGTAAGGTGGAACCAAGTCTTCTTACTCTAGCAATATGAAATAAGCCATGTGTGTGTTATCTTCCAGCCTCATGAGCTGCATACCTCTCAGATTCTGTGTAACTTCCTGTCATGATTTATAAAACAATACAAATAGTTCCTGCCCCAGGACAGCTTCCTACCCTAGTCCTGTAATGTTAGCAGTCAGTTAGACCTGGGTTTTCCTTGGCTGAATGCAGCCCGAGGTCCCACAGTTTGTTGCTAGTCCTAGTGTAACTTGCTCTGGTTATCAGTGGCATTAACAGGTGGGGGAAGGGTGGCCCAGAAGCTGACCCTGCCCCCCTCCCCCTCCCTTCCCTGGAACAGATCAGCATCTTCATGACACACCTATCCAACTATGGAAATGACCGCCTGGGACTATACACCTTCAAGCACCTGGTGCGCTTCCTGCACTCCTGGACCAACCTGAGGCTGCAGACCCTGCCCCCTGTGCAGCTGGCCCAGAAGTACTTCCAGATCTTTTCTGAGGAGAAGGACCCGCTTTGGCAGGTAGGCAGAGCAGACAGGTACCTCGCTACCACAACATACCTTCTATGGCATGTACTCCAGGCCTGGGCTCAGGACTCCGCCATCTGACTTCATACTCCCTCAGGAGTGTGGGCACACCTGGGTGCAATGTATGCACATACTGTGGCTGCCCTCACCCATCCCATAGATGTGTGTGCATGCACACTCACACACAGCCTTGGAAGAGAGCCTTAAAGAACTGGGATGGGAGCCGGGCGTGGTGGCGCACGCCTTTAATCCCAGCACTTGGGAGGCAGAGGCAGGCGGATTTCTGAGTTCGAGGCCAGCCTGGTCTACAGAGTGAGTTCCAGGACAGCCAGGGCTACACAGAGAAACCCTGTCTCCAAAAAACCAAAAAAAAAAAAAAAAAAAAAGAACTGGGATGGGGCCGGGCGGTGGTGGTGCACGCCTGTAATCCCAGCACTTGGAAGGCAGAGGCAGGCGGATTTCTGAGTTCGAGGCCAGCCTGGTCTACAAAGTGAGTTCCAGGACAGCCTGAACTACACAGAGAAACCCTGTCTCAGAAAACAAACAAACAAACAAACAAACAAAAAAAAAAAAACAAAAAACACCAAAAACAAACAAACAAACAAAAAGAACTGGGACGGGACTCGTATATGCAAAGTATAGAGAGTTTCCGCCTGCCACGTGGCCACTCACACCTTCTTCCTCAACTGGTAAAGGGGCTGAGGAAGGGTTTGGGACAGTCCTTGAGAAAACCTATACCAGGACTACTAAAAACTGGAAGCAGAAGCTAGACTCAGACCAAGGATCCACACACTTACCCCTGGGCCAAGTCTGGCTTGTGGTCTGTCTCTGTAAAGAAAGTGTGTTGACACCCAGTCACGCTTTCTTGTGTGTCTGTCTGTGCCATTTTTGTGTCAGTGCAGCAGAGACCAGAAGAGTACTGTAAGCCTACCATGTTTACCAGACATTTCCCAAGAGGGCAGACTCTGAACCCTGGGTTCAGGCCTAGCTTACACAGTTAAAGTCAGCAAGTCCTTATTAGTTCCTGTCAGTGACGAGCACAGAGCTGGCCATTTGCCAGGCACACTGGAATTATAACATTACCTAGAAATGGTTCCTATCTGTCACAGAGTGGCATCTGGAGGTGAGGATGTGGCCAGAGCGCAGGGTAGGTAAGAGTCATGGACTGTGGGGGGTGGTCATGCACGCCTTTAAGACAAGCACTTGGGGGCAGAGTCAGGTAGATTGGTATGAGTTTGAGTCCAGGCTGGTCTGCAGAGTGACTTCTGGGCCAGCCAGGTTAATATAATGAGACCCTGGCTCAAAACAGACAGATATGGAGGGAATTTACCCAT
This sequence comes from Apodemus agrarius, assembly GCA_964023405.1. Taxonomy (NCBI): domain Eukaryota; kingdom Metazoa; phylum Chordata; class Mammalia; order Rodentia; family Muridae; genus Apodemus; species Apodemus agrarius. Next base: position 51,031,257 of record OZ030021.1, on the reverse strand, counting down.
GGGTGGGCCTTAGGCCTCCCTCACACCCTTTCCATTGCTGTTTTAGGATCCCTGTGAGGACAAACGTCACAAAGACATCTGGTCTAAGGAGAAGACATGTGACCGCTTCCCAAAGCTTCTCATCATTGGCCCCCAGAAAACAGGCAGGTCTCTTGACCCTTGACCCAGCTTCCCCCACTTCCCATTATCTCAGCCACAGAATTCTGGAGACCATCTTGCTCAGTTCTCAGTCTTTGTCTCTTCTTACCAGAAATGGGAGCACTTTGGGGTCGAATGGGAATTGCCTGTCACTGTAGGGGTGGAGAGCAGGGGAGACGTGGTGTTTATTTTGAACCTCAGCCTCAGAGAGCACCCTCCATGCCCTCTTAGGAATCTCTGAGACAAGCCAGAAAGGATCCCTAAATCACCTACTCTGCTAATGTGATCAGTGCCAGACAAAAGTGGGTCAATGCAAAGAGGCCTGTGATCAATTACTCATGTCTGTCAGGAAGAAGCATGGACAGACGAGAGTGCTAAGCATTTGCTGTCCTCAGTTTTGTAAGGACAGATAGGTATTCCTTTTTTATAGACAAGAACAGAGGCTCCCAGAAGTTAAGAGACTTTCTATAACATAGTTGGGAAGTGTGATGGTTCCAGCTCTTCTTCCGGACTTCTGTGACCCCAAAGCTCATAGATCATCACCAAATGTCAGTCTCTCTAGGTGTGCTGGCTGCACAGACACCTAGAGAATGAAGAAAGGTCTTCTCAAAGAGGAGGAAGGAACCATGACAGGGAGGCACCAGCAAGAAGGGATAGTGGATCTGGGCTTCCTGGCTTCTGGAGATTTTGATGTTGGCATGGTGTCACAGGCCTGTAACACACAGCACTCAGAAAGCTGAGGCAGGAGGACCATGAGTTTAAAGTAGCCTGAGTTACATAACAGGACTGTCAAAAAGCAAAGCCAGCAAACAAAAGCAGCAATGAAGTAAAGAACAGGAGCTTTCTTTGTCCCATGGACAGAGCTGGAGGGTTGGTGCTTCTCGTCTCTGGGCTATTCCAAGGTCCATGTGGACAGAGGCAAGAGCTAGAAAAGACCAGAAGGCTCTGAAGGGACACTAATTAACTGGGCTTGGAGTGTAGTGGTGAGAAAGACTCTGAGGTCAAGTTCTTGTCTGGTGATGAAGAATGCTATAATAGAGTAATGGATCTGGAAGGTTATAGGACACGGCTGTGTGTAGACCTTACAGCCTGCACCTAGGGCATTCTTCATAGGACACGGCTGTGTGTAGACCTTACAGCCTGCACTTAGTGTATCCTTTATTATACTCATGAGGGAGCTAAGACTCCAGACAGGCAGGGGTTTTCCCAGGCCCTCCCGGTGACTATGGAAGACAGGCCCAGAACCTGTTCTTGTCTTGTCGGGGGTTGGGCCGAGGTCTCAGCTGCCCTCCCCTCTCACAGGCACCACGGCCCTCTACCTGTTCCTGGGCATGCACCCGGACCTCAGCAGCAACTACCCCAGCTCCGAGACCTTTGAGGAGATCCAGTTTTTTAATGGCCACAACTATCACAAAGGCATCGACTGGTAAGTGGCCTTCTGTCCCCAGCCGGGCAGGGAAGCCATCACGGAGCCATCTGGAGTGGCCAGCGTGGCCACAGCAGGAAACAGCTGGGGCTTGCTCACACTCAGCTGAAATTCCTGTAAACAGGGACAGAACACAGTGACGGTTGAGTCATGGTGCACCAGTGTTGTGACAAAGAGAACACTGGATGAGGAAGCCCTTTGTCCAGGGTCAGAGCTAGCTGCCAGCCCCTCCCTGACTGCCATAGAGTTCTCAGGGAGTGACAAGTTAGCTGGTGACAGCAGGGTGAAAATCCAGGTGTTCTGACTGCCCGTTTCTGTGTGGCCAGCTGCAGGGAGGGGAGTACCTGTTGGCTTCTAGGATTCTCTGGACACGGTAGAATCCCACTTCCCATCAGAACTTCCAAAGAGGGCGTTGTACGGGGGTTACTGGTGTATGGGCTGGTGTTACTCCCCAGTTTTTTGTTTACATTTCTCCCTGTCCCTGCCTTTATAAGCCCTGTGAACACATGCTCTACCACGACACATCATCAATTAGTGGGCTCCCCAGGTGCAGGGCTTATGGGCCTGTATTTGCCTTTTGCTATTTTTTCCACATTGTTTTCTTTCAATTTGCCATATCATGTTTCCATGTTTATCCATCTTTTAGTCTGTATTTTTAACAAGCATATCCTCCTACCTAAAGCCTTGTGGCCATAGTGCAAGCCACTGTGTTTAGGATTTTAGAACAGAAACGTGGATAAACTGTCCTTGTAGCACTACACCTCCCCTCTGCCTGGGCTGCAGGGTAGCCAGCTGCACACTCACATGTAGGCAGCAGGCAGCTGTGGGATACTTCTGCCAGGAAGGTTAGGGAGTTGGGTTTTGTTGCTGCACACTCCAAGCTTAGGAAATGAGACTTCTGTTTCAGATGAAGAAAGTCAGTCTAGAGTAAGAGAAGCCCCATTCCCAAGACTTTGGTTTTATAGGTAGGTCTGGGGTGGGGCACGAAGATCTGATTAAGTCCTAGGGGGTCTGTTTAAAGGTCCTTGGGACCACTGAAGAAATGTGTGCTTTTTAATTAGGGTGTTTTTTAATTAGGTGCTTTGTTTTCTTTTTGGTATCACCAAGATGGTCTGTAGTGTTTGGGTGGGAGGTGGGGCTGGGCTCAGGTGGAGAGCTGGCTCGGGCACAGCGGTCCAGAGTGAGCAGTCTGAGCAGCAGAGGTGACTGGGAAGCACTGTCATAAGCCCAGAAGTGGAGGACGCCCTCTTCCTGGACTTGTCCTTCCTGGATGGGAGTCACTCTGAGCCTAGCTTGTCCCAAGAGACAGAGGAGTCAGGGCCAGCAGGTCATCTGCGGAGCTGCAGATGTCCCGAGAGACCGAGGCAGTTCCTCCCAGAATCCCATTCAGAGCCAAGTCCTTGCTGGCTGGAGCAGTGTGATGTGCCTTGCTTGATTTTTGAGGAAAGTCCACCTACAGTGACTGTCACACTGTCACACTGTATTCCTGGGGCTTCTGGCTTACTCGACCTTGGTCTTGAACCCTGTCTCTGGGCTTCCTGCAGGTACATGGAGTTCTTCCCTATCCCCTCCAACACCACCTCTGACTTCTACTTTGAGAAAAGTGCCAACTACTTTGATTCAGAAGTGGCACCGAGGCGGGCAGCTGCCCTGCTGCCCAAGGCCAAGATCCTCACCATCCTTATCAACCCAGCCGACCGGGCCTACTCCTGGTACCAGGTGAGTGGGCCGTGGCTGAGTCCCGAGTAGGGTGTGGCTCTGTCTGTTTACTCAAGCAACACTGAGCAAGAACCACTATGTTGAGCCTTGGTACATCGCCTGTGGTGTGATGGGTGAGAATGGTCTTGCCTCTGTGGTGCTTCTGGCCTGGTAATGGTGACGGGCAGGATCGAGGCTGACTGTTAGCCACTGTCTGTCTACCTGCACACTGCCGTTCACATGGGACCTGCCTTGGCCTCCGATAGCCATGAGAGCAGAGGGTGAGTAGACATGGAGGCAGCCTAGATTCCAAAAGCAGCCATCTGACTTATGCTTGCTGTGGTTTCCTACTTACAATGGGTGGCCGGAAGTGGGGACTCAGGGCGGAATGAGTCCCTCCTAGGGGGACTTAAGAAGGCAGCTCCCACGTGGCCTGCAGTGTGAGGTCCAGACAGAGGCCTTCTTGATGCCATTCCTGGTGTGTGCCCCAGAGCTTCCTGAGATTCTGCCTGGCACTCTCTCTGGCATGGGGCTTCCCTTTCCTATCTATTTGCTCTTCCTTGGGACAATGCCACACTGCCAGGCATTGACTAAGTGGCCTTGGTGCCTAAGGCTACTTCCTGGCCATCTGCATCAAGCCATCAGAGTGAGTCTGACCTTCATGCTGTGGAACACCTGGGCCTCAGCCTGTAGTTACCTGAGAGGTACACACTGTCCTGGCTGGGGAGGTTTTTTCCCTCCTAGCCACCTTCTGAATCTTCTCACCTAATGCTGTAGTATCCGCTTCCTGGGGTCTTGTGCATCCTGTGTAGTGTACAGGGTTTCTCTCTTCTCCCCTGGTCCCTCAGAGCTCCCACTCTTAGCTGTGGTGGTAAGTGGCTCTCTTTTTGTTGTTCTCTAGGATGCCGGTTTATACCTTGTCTTGCCTTGTCTTTGTCTTTATGGGAGAGCCAGAGTGGAGCAGGCAGCTTTTCTCTCCTCTGTGTGTTCACCTGCTCCAGCAAAGCAGGCGTGGCTAGAAGGCTGCTCATGTGGGGACGTGCAGGATTGAGGGTGCTCTCATGGGTCTAGTAGGTGCTGCCTGGTATCAATGACAGAACAGCGTTGCCACCCTCCTTGAACTCCACAGCAGTTTTCTAGAAAACAGACAAAGGTGTGTGTGTGTGTGTGTGTGTGTGTGTGTGTGTGTGTCTGTGTCCCCTTTATATAGGTTTCACTTGGTAGTGTAGTAGAGTTCTCTAGAGGAGCAGAACCTATTGGATTGGCTTACATGACAGTTTGAACAGTCTAGTCTGCACAGTCTCATGGTGACTGTCTCACACTGGAGTGGTTGCGAACTCAGCAGCCCCAGTTTGTCACTGAAGCCGGCAGGAGTCACAGAGAGCTACTGGTCTTCACGTGACATTTGGAAGCTGGAAGAAGTTGAATTCTGAAATGAGGGATGGACCACAGAATAGTAACAGTAGGTAAAGATGCCAGTGAGAGTCCAGACAGACGTGGAGAAGCCTCCCCTTCTTTCTACCCACTAGGAGACCCTGTCCACATTGGGGTGCATGGGTCTTCCTCCTTCAGATAACCTCATCAAGAAGATTCCCTTGGATAGCCCTGTGACTTAGGTATTAGTTGATTATAGATTATATCAAGTTGATAACCAAGATTCACCATTTCAGATGGCATTTTGGACACAGGTCTTGTAAACCTAAGGCCTTATTCTCTTTCCTGTGCGTGGTCAGGGGAGCAGTGCGGTAAGGAGAAAGAGGCTGCTTCATCTGGGAGGGTTTAAGAAGGTTCCTAGAGGAGAGGAAGGGAGCTGGTCAGAAGGAACAGAGGTTTCTATATATGTTTATGTACATTATTACCCAGCCTGCCCTGCCCTGCGCTGTGATGCCCCTCAGTGGTGAGCAGGGTCAGTTAGCATGGGCGAGGCCCTGGCCTCTGACCTCTGAGCCCTGCCGATGCTGCCTCACAGCATTACAGGCTCTTTAACCTGGGATTTCCCCCTTCTGTGAATTCTGTCAGTCTGTCCAGTGTCTAGCAAGGACAGGACACTTTTAATGCAGGGCTTGGATCTGGTCTTTCCATCTAGCCAGCATTTGAGAATATGGTTGCATTTTTATTTTATTTATCAATAGATTCCTTCTATATGTAGCAGCTGACTCTAGTTTTCCACTTTATGGAGGTTTTCTTGTTATCTGGGTTTTAGTAAATTGTAAGAAGGGAAAATGAGGCCTGGGGCTGGGGCTCAGGTGGTAGAGTGTTTGCCTAAATGAACAAGGCTCTGGGTGTGATCTCTACACTGCACAAGACTAGACGTGGTGACACATGCCTGTAATCTTAGCATTCAGAACGTGGGGGAGGGGGATCAGAGGGCCATCCTCACTGATGTTGGTACATGCTGGGTGGCAGGAGTCTCTGAGACTGTCAATGAAGAGCACTGGGGAAGCTGATGTAGTGCACCTCCTACCATGCAAAGATGTGGAACAGGGCCCTGGGGTTGAGAGGTAGGAGCTCGACATCAGCCTAGGCCACCCACTTCTGCGTTACCTGTGATGTCTCTATCCGCTCCCCTTGCCTGCAGCACCAGCGAGCCCATGATGACCCAGTGGCCCTAAAGTACACCTTCCATGAGGTGATCACAGCTGGCCCTGATGCATCCTCAAAGCTGCGTGCCCTCCAGAACCGATGCCTGGTCCCTGGCTGGTATGCCACTCACATAGAACGCTGGCTCAACGCCTTTCATGCCAACCAGGTAGTTGCCTGCACTGCCTCTTGGAGAAAGGAGTGGCTTTAATTTAAAGGGACCTAGAAAGCCCTGTGGGGGGTTGGGGGGGAGGAGCTAGGGTGTGGTGGTAGAGGAGAAGCCTGAATGGAGGGTTGGCAGGGTTAGATCACAGGAGGACTTTTAGGGAAGCCTTGAAATCTGGAGCAGAGCAGTGTGGGCAGCAGGCTTGGCCAGAGGCTTCAGCGGGGACTTTGCAGGGATGTGGGGAGCAGGGATGGGATCAGGGATGTGAGGGCATCACAGGGGTGTGGGGAGCAGGGATGTGGGGAGCAGGGCCGGCTTTGCTGACAGCTTAGATTCTGGGGCAGAGTAAGATAGGGAGCTGGCAGTGGGTAAGGAGTTGAGCAGGGATACCGACTCTGGATGCTCAGGGCCCTGTGTTTACAGCTGTTCTTGCAGTGGGCATGGGCACTTTGCCACTAGGATGAAAGCAAATCCAGATAACCCTTTTCCCTTTCTTGTCTCCAGATCCTGGTCTTGGATGGCAAACTGCTGCGAACAGAACCTGCCAAAGTGATGGACACGGTGCAGAAGTTCCTCGGGGTGACCAGCACCGTTGACTACCATAAAACCTTGGCGTAAGTGTTCATTGGCCTTGGCAGGAGGCAATTTCTCTGGCCCAGAGTCTGGGTCAGAAAAACAAAGGCTTGAATGGCTGGGGAAGAACAAGGGTTGATTCAAGTTAATAAGAAAACATGTAATTCTTCCCTGATGATGACTCCATAGCAGAAAAGCGAGTGTTCAGATGACTTAAGTCATGTTAGCAAAGCCTTGGCCATAGGAGAAGGAAGCAGTGACTCTCCTGTGTTCTCCACCTTGGAGCATTCTTTTCAGTGCAAGCTGGGCTCTTGTCTCAATGAGGTAGCAGCACAGTAATTGTCAGCCTAGGCTGCAGGGCTTGGGTCTGGGGAGGATGAGCTGTGCACATCCAGGTAGCATGTCCATCCCAGGATGGGTCCCAGGAGAAGGGAATACACTTATCCTCCCTCACTGGCTGCTTTCTTGGGAGGATTACCTCCTCACTGTCAAGGATAGTACAGCTGGCTGAGCCTCTTGTGGAAGTGGGGAAATTACAGCACCCCGAGTGGAGGTTGTTCTGTTGCTGATACTTGGTTAGGACCAAGTAGGACCATTTTGTTTGGTTTTCTTCATCGCTGAGGTCTGTGACTTTTGACAAGTCCTCTGGATTTTGGATCCTCCACTTATCACTGTGGAGGTGGGGATAAGGAGAGTAACTTGTGCTTCCAAGGATCGCTGGACTGAATGAGGAAGTGTGTGGTAGCTCCATGCTGGCTTGTAGCACATGTTCTCTGTGTGGCTGTTGCCATCTTGAAATTTGGGGGTTAAAGAAATCTTGGGTTCAACACAAAACAAAAAGCCCTACTCTATATCAAGTTAGGGATTGCTTAGAAAATGTCTTCTGGGATTACGTGGGGTTGGAAAGAATCCACAGGGATTATAGAAGGAGCTAGAACTACTCAGCCAGGACCCGAGTGACTTAGAACATGGAAGTGCCTTTTTTGGGAGAAAGGCATGTGCTCAAGCCAGCACGAGCTACAGAGGGCACACCTTAGCCAGCATATTCCATCGTGGGAGTCGGGGAGGCTTCACACACACCAGGACAAGAACGTGGCCTTAAGGGGGAAGGGCAGACCACTCACCTGCGGGCTTCCAACCTCTTCAGGTTTGACCCAAAGAAAGGATTTTGGTGCCAACTGCTCGAAGGAGGAAAAACCAAGTGTCTGGGAAAAAGCAAGGGACGGAGATACCCAGAGATGGACTTGGATGTGAGTGGGGATAGTCCCAAGCCAGAGGGCCGAGTGGGAGGGTCCGTCTTCGGGGGCCTTTTCTCTTTTCCCTTGAGTATGGCAGTGGCCTTGGGACTCCTACACAGCAGTCCTTCTCTAGAGAAGGAGATAGGGATTGGACTCCGGTGGTCATTAGTTCTAGTGCGGGTGGCATTCTGGGCTCCATGAATAAAGCAGATGTGTGTGGCCTCCACACTAGGAGGCAGAGTCTGAGGCAGGGGTGCCCACACATGCACTGGGCATTCTGAGCAAGGGGTGTGATTATAGACTAGAGGGGTAGAGTTAAGGGCCATACTCCAGGATTTAAACTGTGGAAGGGAGAGATGGGCCACCCTAGCAGGGGAGAACATTCATTGTAAGAAAGCATGCTTGGGAAAGGTCACAAGGTCACAGACTGATCTTGTTTTGCTTTCTTTTTCCTTTTTGCCTTTAGCTTGGATGACTGGTCTCTTCTCTGCCATGGGTTTTGACCTTGGGTATTGTGTTTTGGTGCCTTTCCTACACGAGCATTTTGTCTGGAGACTTCTGTATAGGACAGACAGAGGGTGGTGGTATGGAGGAGGTCATCTGCTGACATGTCTCTCCTGACCTAAGCTTTCTTCCCATTGCAGTCCCGAGCCTTCCTGAAGGATTACTACCGGGACCACAACATTGAGCTCTCTAAGCTGCTGTATAAGATGGGCCAGACACTGCCCACCTGGCTGCGGGAAGACCTCCAGAACACCAGGTAGCCGTGGCCACCACAGCCAGACAGAACGCTTGTGTTAGCAGGGATGTCCTGCCTCACACTGAGCCAGACTGACCTGCCGAGAAGGATGCTGGGCCCAGCCAGCCAAAAGCAATGAGCAATACTCTGCTAAGGCCCGTGGGGCCGGAAGCCCAGGCAGGTCTGCAAGCGCCTCAGAGCATCCACTGCTGGATGTGTGGCCTGTGGGACCTCTGTGGTACCGGAGGTCCGTTCCGTTCCTTCGCAGCCTCCCTGCCTGGGGAGAGCACTTCCTGTTGGTGGAAGGTCATTTCCTGGTAGGAGGAGTCCTGGAGACTCTTTCCTGCCTCACTGTGTTCTACCACGCCTGTCCTGTCCTTTGTCACACCACCCCCCTGCTCCAGCAGGGTGGCCCCTCAGTATTAGCTGCCATATTTCTCTGTCCTCCAGACGGCAAGGGAGAAGAGCGCAGCTGGACCTTTCGCCCAACTAGGGAGAAAGACTGGGCATGTCCCCGAGGGTTTTGAGCCAGGCCCTGCCAGGGTTTAGCTGAGCACCCAGGTGCACTCATTAGATTGAATGTGAGGGTGGCCATCTTGAGAGGACATACAACTCTGTATTTGGGTTATTACTATCACATCTCATCTCTCCTTTGGGAAAAGACTCTCTGGTCCCTATTGTATCCACCTAGTACTCATGGTCTCTTGTAGGCCCTGGGCCACTGCCATGCCACTGGGCCCAGAGACATGGGCCTTGGCCCTGTCCTGCTCACCTGGTGTGACATGTCACGTGGTGTTTCCTGTGGTAACGGCTGAGGCGAGTCAGGAGTCTGCCAGTGTTCATACTCCCATGTACATATGTTGTTTCACAGCTGCCGCCGCCTCGGCCCAGCCAACATGGCAGAGGCAGCAAGCCGTGCTGCCCGCTGCTGTGCCTAGCAACCTGTGGCCGAGGGTCCCCAGAGACCCCCTAACCTCCCAAATACTAAGAAGCTAAAGTATTTTAATATTTTGTGTTTTTTTTCTTGGTACCAGAGTTTATACCCTGGGTGCTGGGGTCGCACTGTGTTTTATATATACATATATATATATATGTATATATATATATATATAATGTGTATATATATATATTATATTTTTTTTGGTTGAGTTTGTTTTTAATTCAGTCTACACAATGGTGGCAAGCCCTAGCCTCAAAGACTGTCATATCGTAATGCTAGAGAATGAGGTGGAAGGGAAGGTGGGTGTGAGCGCCCAGGCCTCAGGGTGGAGTTGGTAAGGGTCCCTCTCCTCTCTTCTGCGTGCAGAGGGAACAGAGATGCTAAGATGGAAAGACCAACTCTCCCAAAATAGTCTCGCTTTACAAAACCTAGTGGCCGTGTGGTGTTTGGGCCATAGGGAAAGGCTGGTGTGCGGTGGGAGACCTGGGCCCTGAGCTGGCCTCTCTCTCCCCTGTCTCATGGTGCTAGGTTGGGGTCTACCTTGGAGTGGGGTGTCCATAGGGACGCACAGAACTGTCTCCAGTCCCTGAAGGCACAGGGACTTTGGCTGTTTTCTGTCTGGATTCTGTTTCTGTCCCCATTTTAACAATGTGAAGTGACTGAGGTCGGGTTTCCTCTTCCTGCCCCCCAGCCCCCTACATCCCTCCGACTGCCAGTCCAGTGTCCACCAGCCATCCATTCTGGCATCCTGGGCATGGGAGGGTTCCAAGACGGGCACGAAGTGGGTCCGGGAATGGGGGATGGCCTTGGCCAGTGTCACAGCTGTTGGAAGCAGTGCCAAGCACTAAGTTCTGAGCCCCATGCTCTTCCAGTACCACACTGCCTCTGAGCCCACCTTTGGGACCCTACTGTGTTCCCGGTTCCGTCTTTCCCTCAGTCACATAGCTGTGGTCATTCCAGGACATGGGGACAAACCACTCTTTCCCAGACAGGTGCCTTTGAGCCTTCCTTTCCAAGGCCCACACTTTCCCTGCTGTGTTCTTGTTTCCGAGTCCATCCATCCTGCCAGCTGGGGTGGCCTTCACTCTGAGCTCTTCTCTCCTGGATCTCTCCACTGTGGGGGGGGGTGTGTGGGATGCTCAGAGGGACCTGCGTGCATGGATTTGGTGTGCAGAGAGCCATGTCACATCAGGTTTCCCACTGGGGTCTTGGAACTTATGGGTCCTGCTCACTACACAGTCCCTATGTGGTATGCTCAAATGCCCTGTCAGCAAGCTAGAACCGGATCAGGGTTAGGTCAGCGTGTGTGCCCTTAGCCTCACTTCCCACCTGTCAGTGAGGATGGCGCCTAGATTCCGAGAAAGCTATTCTCTGTGTGAGACCCTGTGAGAGCTGAGCTAGGGTGGTTGTAGTGGCCCTGGTATAGCATGCAGCTCTGCTAGTCTCTACCTCTGACCTCCGCTGGAAGCAGGTTTGAGACGCTGGGAGCAGGGGAGTGGCTCTCCCTCTGGTCCATTTCCTTCTAAGACTCTGGAGACTGCTGCTGAGACCCTTTCACTCACTGCTGGGCCCATACACTGCCACATGTTGCAGATGTGGGGCCTTGGGAGGTAGATAACGTTCATCTTAGTGTCTCTCCACTAGAGTGACCACTGATTGACTGGAAATACAAAAACAAGCTGGAGGGAAGTGCCACTGGTTGTCCGGCCGCCCTGTCCCTTGTGCAGTCTCCACCAACAGCCGTCGCCTTACGGGCGCAGCTCACCGGCAGCTGCCTCACTCATTCCAGGTTCTAGAGCTTTCTAGGGGCAGGCACCTCGGAGAGCATAGGAGATGCGGGCGAAGCTAAAATGGACCTTCCACACCCTGATGTATGAGCTCTGGGTGCTTCTGAGTCTGCTCATTTCCAGAAGTGGGAAAATGCTGGCCTGTCCCACCCGGAGCCCCCCCTCCCCACGTGTGCCAGTGGTGAGAGCCAGCTCAGAACCGGCTCCACGCTGGGCTGTGACTGCCAGCCGCCTTCATCTAGACGGAGGAGGTTAACATTTCCAGTTTGTTCTCTCCCTCTCTACATGTACATGTGTTTTAAAAGTAAGTTGCAGTATCATGAGACTGTTTATCCCTAGTGTTGCCCTAAGAGGTGGGGCCTTCTACCAGACCAACCAGTGCCACAGCTAAGACTGTAGTCCCATCCCACTAACAGCCGCTGTCCAGTCTGTACCTGAAGTTGTCCCCCAAGCCCCCATTATACCTGGTTTTAATATTGGATCCAGTCAGGGCAAGAACATTGTATTTTATTAAAAAGTTTCTTTGAAAGCTAAAAAGATTTCCCTCTGCCCATCTGATTTAAAAAAAAAAAAAAGGTTTGGTTTTTGTTTGAGACAAGGTCTCATTATATACCCTGGCTAGCCTGGAATTTGTTATGTAGACCAGGCTAGCCCTGGAACTCATAGAGATCCACTTGACTCTCAAAAGCTGAGATTAAATGTCTGCACTTACTAGGCCAGTTCAAAATGGTATTTTGTTGGTGTGTGTGAGACATGGTCTCATGTAAATCTGGCTGTCCTGGAAAATGGTATGTGAACCAGGCTGGCTTTGAACCTGCCTCTGCCTCCCAAGTTCTGGTATTAAATGTATGTGCCACTTCTCCCATCCCCCAAATGGTATTCTTTCTAAGGTTGTGCTGTCATATAGAAGTCCCACATTCCAGATCTGATTGCTTCCTTCTTTAGCCGACATGCTTTCAAGGGTAATTTTCCTTCGTGTGATATGCTGATGTGGCATTTCCTCCCGCCTACCATGTGCCCCCTTCCACTGCCCCCTAAGCCAGTGCCAGACCAGCTTGGGGGAGGGGAAGGGGCTCCCAGAAGAGGCAGCACCACATTGGGTAGGGACTGAGGGCTCTGGGGGGGTGGGATGGCCTGCTGGACTGACCTTGGGGGACCAGGCTGGGCCCTGAGTTGTCAGAAGTGTGCACAGCTTAGAGGAGCCGGGCTGCCCCCATGTTCTGCACAGCATCCGTCTTTCTCCATCTCTTTCCTTTTCTGTCTTTGTTTTGGTTTCCCTGCTTCTGCTCTGTGGCTCTGGGGTCTTGTTTCTCTAGATGGTCAGTATGCACTGGAGCAGAGATAAGACCTCAAGTTCTGACAGGGAGGGCCTAGGAGGAAGGCCTCCTGCAGGCTGAGGCGTGAGAACAGCACTGGGTGCAGCGGGTGGCCGCCTGGAGGGCTTCCTCTAGAGGAGATGGAGGCTTCAGCAGGCTTATCACATCCATGCAAGAAGCAGCTGTGCTCTGTGTGATCCGCGGCTAGGAGGCTGCCCTCCCTCCCCCCAGGCCTTCCCCGCAGTGCTGGGGTTAGGGCTGTTGGGCCGTGGACTTGATGTCCGTGCCAGCTCTTGAGTAGCAGGGCAGTGACCGAGAGCCAGCGGGAAGGGCAGGGGAGACTTCCCGCAATGTCTGACTTAAGAAGTTCCCCTCTCTCCCTGGCCTGGAGGAGGGTCCCAGAGGAAAGGGTTTTCTATGACTGAGCTAGCTTTTCTTATGGGCAAGAGGGCTCTTTTTGTAATTTGTGCATGAAATTCATGTTATTTCCTGGGGAGAGAAGAGGGCCAACTGAGTGGGTGGGGGGCACGCTTGGGAAGCAGGCAGAGGTTTCCTTCCCTGCAGGGGTGGGGAGGGGTTGCAGAGGGCATGCTACCCAGCTCACCTGAAGAGGGCTCTTGAACCAGCCGTTTTGGGTTGTGTTAAACGTGGGAACTTCCCTCCATTAATGTACAATCTTGAACTAACTGCTAATAAAATGGGATTCTGTTTGTACATGCGGGTCCTGTTCTTGTGTCTGACCTTCGCCTGCAAGGGAAGGTGGAGATGGGAGGTTTGTGTCATGGCCCAAATTTGCCCAACTTGCATCCTGATGTGGTCGAGACAGACCCTTTCCCCTGGGATCTAACTTGATGCCTGTCTTAGTCAGGGTTTCTATTCCTGCACAAACATCATGACCAAGAAGTAAGTTGGGGAGGAAAAGGTTTATTCAGCTTACACTTCCACACAGCTGTTCATCACCAAAGGAAGTCAGGACAGGAACTCACACAGGTCAGGAAGCAGGAGCTGATGCAGAGGCCATGGAGGGATGTTCCTTACTGGCTTGCTTGCCCTGGCTTGCTCAGCCTGCTCTCTTATAGAACCCAAGACTACCAGCCCAGGGATGGCACCACCCACAAGGGGCCCTCCCCCCCTTGATCACTAATTGAGAAAATGTTCCACAGCTGGATCTCATGTAGGAATTTCCCTACTGAAGCTCCTTGCTCGGTGATAACTCCAGCCTGTGTCAAGTTGACATGCACAACCAGCCAGTGCAATGCCTTTTCAGATACTGCAGAGGCCTGCTCCGGGCAGCCTAGGCTCTCAGATGACAAAGTGCTTTTGGCACAGGGTTCTCAGAGTGCTTGGGTGTGGCCACTGTCCCCGGAGGACCCTCAGAGGCTAGGCTGGGGACAAGCTGCTTTTCTTCTGTGATCAGTAGTTCCCTCGTCTCTTAGGATATGGAGTAAATTGGACTTAGGTGGCCTCACCTAGAGCATGAGCCTGAAATGCAGATTCCCAGGCCCTGGCTTTACAGATTGACCTACAGCAGGCATGGACAAGGCACTTTGAACATATCTTCTGTACATTGAAGGCACCGCTTCTAGGGACCCAGGCTCAGGTGGAAGGTCCCATCGGTTCCTCACTACCTGAGAAACTCTTAGGTAAAATGAGTGATTGTCACAACCCGACCCCACCCCTGTCAGCTCACTAAGGACCTGCCTGCCTCGAGGTTATCCTAGTGAGGACCAGAGGCTTCCCAGCAGAGAGATTCTGCCCTGATGTCTACAGGGCAGGAGGCTAGGCCCAATCCCAGAATCCTCTTGGGAAGTGGTTATTCTGGATGCCTTGTCCAAACCCACTTACTTCTGGAAGTGAGATGGGGCAGTGTGTATTCAAGAACCTCAGAAAGCATTGGGGGCATTGGACCAGGCTCCCATTTCTGCCAGAGAACTCCTCCCTCCTTGCCTTGAAAGGAGGAGGACAGGTGTTCTGGACATGCTTGGGAGGGGAGAGCCGAGGCTCCAGATGGGCACGCCAGGCTTCCTGTGTGGAGAAGCCTCTCGGTTGGGCAGCAGCAGATGTCATGAGGCATGACAGCGGAACAGCTGAAGGTTTACTACCAGGAGCAGCCACAGAAGGCTTGGTGCAGATGGGGTGCCGTGCCTGTGAGGACCAGAGGGGGCTTCCCACATCATGGGATAGGAAGGCAGCTGAGGCAGGTGTGTGCTAGTTTGGAGTGAGGATGAGCAGCTCAGCTTATTCTCGCCTGTCTGTCCGTCCATCCATCCACCCATCCATCCAATCCATCTATTGTATCTCTCTGTCTACCTATCTGTCCTTGAACTGTCCTGGAATTCTAAGATTCCTTGAAATAGAAAAACCTAGCCTAGCTGTTCTCAGCATTCACAGTAGTTGCACAATGCTAACAGCTCAGTGAACAAAAGTCCCTCAGACCCTCTGGCCCTGACTATGAAACACCCACTCAAGATACTAGTTAACCAAGTGCCCCCCAAACCTCTGGAAGACACGCAGCTCCTAGAAAAGCCTTAGGGTAGTGTTCTAGTGTTTTTTTTTCTTCCATAAACACCATGACCAAAAGCAACCTGGGAGGAAGTGGTTTATGCACACCTACAGCACCACTGAGGGAAGCAGAGCCAGAACTGGAGCAGAGCTGTGGTAGGGCGGTGCTGCTTTCTAGAGTGCTCAGTCTACTTGTAGGCCCAGGACCGGCGGCCGGCAGTCCCAACAGCAGGCTAGCCCCTTGTCATCAAGCATGAAGAAAAGGCTCCGCGGGCTTGCCCTACGGGCCAGTCTGATTGGGCCGGTTTCCCAGTTGAGGTTCCCTTTTCTAGGGCGACTCTGGCTCATGTCAGGTTGACAAGAGAACTAACACAGCTGACCCCTTTTAAACCATGACACATAAATACATCCCTATTAAATCACAACCTCTTCCAAGTAACAGCACAGGTAATATGTAAATATGTATCTTGGGAGCAAAGTACCAGGAACGGTCCTTGAGAGAGGCTCCATATGACGTCAAGCACCGGGGACCTGAGAATCCATGACTTTTTTTTTTTTTTTTTTTTTTTTTTTTGAGACAGGGTTTCTCTGGGTAGTCCAAATCTGATCTGTGGCATATGCTTGTAATTTCATGATGGGGAAGAGACAGGTGGATGTCTGGGCCCTGCTGACCAGTCATTCTAGCCTGCCTGGCCATCAGACTGATGAGGGAAGGGTGGCAACAGCGATGGAACAACACCGACAATGCGTCTGCTCTCCATACACGTGTGCACCTGCCTACACATCTGCACGCATGTGCATTAACCGCAGTCTCCAAACCGTGGGCAGTTTCTTTGTGACTCATCCTACAGTGTGCCCACTTGTGTAATGAGAGTGTAAAGAGTATGCTTTCACTTTACAAAGGGGTCCGCCATCAAACCCACTGCCCTGACTCTTTCTGGAGGAGGGAGAGGGGAGTTAGAGTTTTCTAAGGGGCCTTTAGCCTCTGCTGAGACATCAATTGCAGAATCAAAACTCCAAGATTAAGCAGAAAAGGGGGCTCGAGATGGATTGACTTGGGATGGTGCATTACAAGGGGGGGTGCTGCCCCCACCCTCAGGCTCCTTCTAGGAAGGGTTCTGAGCAGGCCCAGGAGGCTGGTGGAAGACTTTATCATTTGTCCCGAACATTTGCCAAGCCCCCCCAGGCTGGGAGTCTGACTAACTGCAGGCACGCCCCCTGGTATTGGTCTCTCTCTCATGGGGGTGGGATGGGGTGGGGTGGGGTGGGGTGGGGTGGGGTGGGTGGGTGGGTGGATGGGGGATTAGAGTTATAATCACCAGTATTGGAAAGACTGACATCATGTGGCCCTGAGGACCTAGCTTTCCACCTGTGAAATCACCATCCAAGAGGAAGACACATCCCCATCTTACGAAGTAAGTACCTGAAACTCCACCAACAGCGAGGCCAGGTAATGGCTCAGGACTGAAGAATGCTGACCTGACATCCATTTTCCACAAACAACCCCAGAAACAAACCTGGGACATTAAATAATTAGCTGTGAAGACCAATTTGTGAATCTGGACTGTACCGTCTAGGGAATAGTGTTCTCTCAAAAATCACACTTTGATTTTTAGCAATTATCCTCGTATTGAGGAGTTGGTCTTTGTTAAGGGTACACACTGAAGCTGGTCCTGGTGACTCATGCCTGCCACACCTGCACCTGGAAGCTTAGGCAGGAGGATTGCCATGAGTTTGAGGCCAGCCTGATTTACATAGTAATTACACACTGAAATATTTAGGGATAACAGGGAAGAAAGCAAGCTGAATTTTGGCGTGTATAAGGTACAGTCTAGGATGTGGCCACCAGGGGTCGCCCTCAGCCCAGCATCTCGAAGGTAGGTGTATGCTCATCTCCAGACTGGGATTGTAGTTAATGTGAGGCAGCATTATAAGGCTGGAAGACATTAAACACATAGGAAAAGGGTGCCTCCCATGTTGGCCAGGCACTCTGTCTGCTCCTGGGTGCTGTCCTCTCAGTATCTGTACCTAGACCGTGACGTAAATATTCACACCTCTATTGTAGATCCAAAATCCGAAGTCCAGAGATCTTAGATAATGGCCACTGTGGCTGACAGGAGTCCAAAGTCCCCTCTGTGGTCCGGCCTCCTGGGGCTGAGGCTGGGAAACAGCTCTGGCCTTCAGAGAAGAAATATGTGAAATGTCCTTGGGGACAGACACCTCCCTATGCTTGACTCTGTTCCTCCCAGGGCTGGCCATGGGAGCCTGGGATGGACCACCTTAGGACCTTAGAAGTATAAATTTCCTCAACCCGAAGTAAAACCAGCAGAAGTTTAGCAGGGTGTACTAGTGCTCATTCCCAGAGCATGCTTCAGAGGAAGCCACCACTGCTGGCTTTGTAGGTCTTTCCAGAATTATTTTACATGTGTGAACAGACACCCCCTGGCTTGTTCTCGCCATGGTATTCTCTGTTGTTTCTCACTGAGCCCCTGGGCACCAATGCAGGGCAATCTGCGGCCGGCCTCGCACTGGGGCAGGGAGGGAGGCTCCTGTTCCACGGTGCCTGGAGAAGAGGGAGCCTGTCCCTCTCAGCCTTCGTCCCATCCAGAGCATGCTAACTCGTCCTGCGAAGAGAAGCTGCTAGCATAGTCATCAAAACATTTCAAGAAGATAGATACAATCTCAAATCTGGGCAGAAATTGGCTGTGTGCTTTGGAGTAGGTGACTCCCATTTGTAAAATGTGACTTGGTTAACAGAAGCCAGAACAGCCTTCTGGGAGTTGTGAGGCTTCCGAACCTGAAGCACTCACTGTAGAAGCCTGTTGTGTGGGAAGTGTGCCAGGCAGTCTTCTCTAGTTCTTGGTGTTCGGGCCACGTAGCCCCATCTCTGAACCTGAATCAACACGGCTACATTGGTCCGAGGGCCCGTCCTACGTAGAAACACCATATTTGACGGCTTTTCCCAGGACCCTTAGAATTGAAGGGTTGGTGATCTGGGACTCGGAGAATGATCCTTGAAATACAGATACAGCTGCTGACGAACACAGAAACAAAAGGAGCTTGGGAGACCACGGGGACAGCTGCATACCAACACACTGGCAAGCTTAGGGGAAGGGGTCACATTCCTAGAGATGTCCAGAAGCCATGGGTCATCCAGGGGACAAAGCCAAGACACAGAGCCAGAGGTCAAAACACTCCCAGCCAGAGCCTGGCATGCTGGCACACACTCCAGAGACAGAGGCAGGAAAATTATCACTCGTTTGAGGCTCACTTAGGCTAGATAGCAAGACCTCTCCTCCATATCAGTCAACCAGCTGGCCACTGACCAGCCAATCAGACAAACACTTGGTCTCATCCGCAAGGTGGAGAAGTGATTGTTTTGTTTTTCTTTCAGACAGACTCTCATGATTCCAGGCTGTCCTTGAGCTGTCCAGCTGAGGGTGGCCTTGTCCCTGTGATCTCCCTGCCTCCACCTCTCAAGCTGAGATCATAGGCATGTCCAATCACTCTCGGATTTTGCAGTTCTAAGGAATAAACCCAGGGCTGCAGGCTACAGGAGCACTCTACCAACTGAACCACATGCCCAACCCACACCCAAACCCAGCAAATCATATTTTCTTTTTTTCTTTTTCTTTCTTTCTTTCTTTCTCTTTCTTTCTTTCTTTCTTTCTTTCTTTCTTTCTTTCTTTTCTTTTTTTTTTTTTTTTTTTTTTTTTTTTTTGGTTTTTTTCAAGACAGGGTTTGTCTGTGTAGCCTTGGCTGTCCTGGAACTCACTCTGTAGACCAGGCTGGCCTCGAACTCAGAAATCCACCTGCCTCTGCCTCCCAAGTGCTGAGATTAAAGGCATGCGCCACCACTGCCCGGCCAAACCCAGCAAATCAAAACATCCCAGAACTTCCCGGCAAAGAAAATCAGAGTGCTAAGACAGCCACCACTGCCAATTCTCCCTAATGTCACTGTCTTCAGACACACCTGAAGAGGGTGTTGGATCCCATTACAGATGGTTGTGAACCTCCATGTGGTTGCTGGGAATTGAACTCAGGACCTCTGGAAGAGCAGTCAGTGCTCTTAACTGCTAAAGCCATCTTCCAAGCCCCCCTCCCAAACTCTTAAAAAACTGGAAGAGGGAGGAACACCACTGCCAATCACATAGGTCAGCACCACTTTAATAGTGATCAGTGGGGCTGGGAATGTAGATCAGACATTAGATATAGAATTAGAATGTTGCCCCGTTAAACTTGCCCAGTGTGCCCAAAGATACAAGTACCATCATGGCCAATTTCATGTTACTTCTCTCCTCCCAAGGTTAGACCATTTCTTCCCTCTACTCCCTTCCTTCCTCCCGTTTCTCTCCTGGAGACAGGGCCTGCCCTTGTAGCCCAGATGGACTTTGAACTTGGGACTCTGCCCGAGGCGCCAGAGAACTGAGACAGGCATGTATCACCACGGCTAGCGCTTTCTGCGTCAGTGGGTTGCTGACACTGGGCATTTCACGTGAATGGAATTCTGTGTGGTATGGCTTTTGTGCCTGGTTTCTTTCACTTAGCTTTTATTTTTTTTAACTTGCTCCTTTGGGAGTGTGTGCATGATGTATGTAAATGAAGGCACATGCACACCAATGGAGATCAAAGTACAACCTTGTGACGTCGGTTCTCTCCCCGCTTAGGTTCAGGGATCAGACTCAGGTCACCAGGCTTATGCCACAGGCACCTTTCCTCAGTGAGCCATCTTGCCAGCCCCTAGTATGGGGGTTATAAAGTTCAGTTATTTTGTAGCATCTGCCAAGACTTCATTTTAATATAGTTTTTAAAACAAAGGGTTTTTATTATTACATGTAACTACACTATAGCTGTCTTCAGACAAACTAGAAGAGGGCGTCAGATATCATTATAGATGGTTGTGAGCCACCATGTGGTTGCTGGGATTTGAACTCAGGACGTTTCGAAGAGCAGTCAGTGCTCTTAACCACTGAGCCATCTCTCCAGCCCAACAAAGGGGTTGTTGTTGTTGTTGTTGTTATTGTTGTTGTTCTTGTTCTTGTTGCTCTTGTTTTTGTTCTTGTTTTTGTTGCTAGGACACATCTTTAATCCCAGCACTTATAAAACAGAAGCAGGGCCGGGCAGTGGTGGCACACGCCTGTAATCTCAGCACTTGGGAGGCAGAGGCAGGCGGATTCCTGAGTTCGAGGCCAGCCTGGTCTACAGAGTGAGTTCCAGGACAGCCAGGGCTACATAGAGAAACCCTGTCTCAAAAAACAAAAAACAAAAAACAAAAACAAACAAACAAAAAAAAAAAAAAGAAGAAGAAGAAGAAGCAGGGCATCTCTGTGAGTTTGAGGCCAGCCTGGTCCACACAGAGAGTTCCCAGCTAGCCAGGGCTATGGAGTGGGGCCATTATCTTTAAAAATATATATCTTCTATTTTTATTTATTTTAGTATGTTTGTGTTCATGCCCACACATGCATAAACATGCATGCCATGGAGATCAGAGGACAACTTGCTCTGGGTTTTTTCCTTCCATCTGTAGGTTCCAGGGGCCAGACAGGGGTCACTTGGCTTGTCAGCAGGCACCTCTGTCAGCTCAACCATCTTGCTGGCCCATGTTAATGTTTTATTTTTTGTTTTGTTTTGTTTTGTTTACTTTTTATTTTATTTCTTTTAAAAAACAGAGTCAGGCTATGTAACTCATGAACCTTATCGAGTACAGGCCTGGATTAACATGCCTAGCTAAAACATCATCTAAACATTTTTATTACATTTCTTTGTGTAATGTTTCTGTATGCATGAGTACCATGGAGTGCGTATGAGGACTGGAGGACAGTTTGAAGGACTTCGCTCTCACTCCACTGTGTAGGACCTGGGGATCGAACTCAGGTCTTTGGGCTTGGCTGCAAGCACCTTTACCCACAGACCCATCTCGCCAGTCCTAAAGCAACACCCCAGCACCTCTCCATTGGCTTTGTAGGGTCTCATTATGTAGCTATGGCTGGCTTGGAGTTTGCTGTGTAGACCAGGCTGCCCTCCAACTCACAGAGATCGCCTGCTTCTACCTTCCCAGTGCTGGCATCGCACCACCATGCTTTAAGGTTTTATCTTTAGTGGCTGAGTCATATTCAGTTATGCAGCACATTTTTGCTTATGGGCTCGCCAGCCGACAGACATCTGTGGTGTTTTTCTTGTTGGCTACTGCATACTGAGCTGTGAGGAGCTGAGTGCCGGCTTGTGGCCGAAGCCCCTTTAGGTCCAAGCTTTGGAAGGGATTTCAGGGATAAGATAATTCCACGTCTGAGGCGCTGCTGCAATCTTCCCACAGCAGCCAGCCTTTCAGGCTGTGCATAAGCAGGAGGAGTCTCAGTCTTCGGTATCCTCATCAAAAATTATTTCCCAGGGGCTGGAGAGATGGCTCGGAAGTTAAGAGCACTGACTGCTCTTCCAGAGGTCCTGAGTTCAATTCCCAGGAACACATGGTGGCTCACAACCATCTGTAATGGGGATCTGACGCCCTCTTCTGGTGTGTCTGAAGACAGCTACAGTGTACTCGTAAAATAATTTCCCTTTTGTGAGCTACAGATATCATATCGATGTGAAATGGGCTCTTGCTGTAGTTTTGATTTACATTTCCAGTTATTCATGTTCAGACTTTCATTCTTTGTTTGTTTTTCAAGACAGGGTCTCTGTGTAGCCCCGGCTGTCCTGGAACTTGCTCTGTAGACCAGGCTTGCCTCAAACTCAAAAGAGATCCACCTGCCTCTGCCTCCCAGAGAGCTGAGATTAAAGGTGAATGTCCCCACTGCCCAGCTTAAAATTTCCTTCTTTAAAATTTAGCTATGCATTTGTAGCATACGCCTCTAATTCCAGTATTTGGGAGGCAGGGGCAGATGTATCTCTGAGTCCAAGGCCAGCCTGGTCTACAGAATGAGTTCTAGGACAGCCAGGGCTACACAGAGAAACCCTGACTTGAAAAACAAACAAAAACCCCACTACTACTACTACTACTACTACTACTACTACTACTACTACTACTACTACCACTACCACTACTAATAATAATAATTTTCACTTACTTGTGTCTTGTGTGCATGTGTGTGCTCACATGGGCTCACAGTCCATGTGAGGTCAGAAAAAACTCATAGGAGTCCCCAGTCCAGTCCTTTCACCATTTTCGTCTCTGGGATTGAACCCAATGGTTCCGTTTGACTGCCAAGTGCCCGGCTCTGTTGCTCCAAAATTCTCATAGAGCAAAGCAAGGACCATAGGTAGAAATGGCAGTGGACAGTGAGTTGGCTTGTCAAGGTGTGACCTCATTTAGGATTGTCATGGCCTCGGGCCCATCTAGAAAAGGAGGTTTTGATCTTGGAGGCGAGATTGGAATGTGGCACTCACTCCTGCCCTGTAGGATTCAGAGGGAGGAACTGGGGAGGTCACACGGCCAGACTTAGAGGAGGGGAGATGTCTACAGGCACGACAGGGTAGGTTCAGGATGGGCCCTGCTGCTCGAGCCCAGGTTGGTGCTCTGTGATGTGGGCAGTGGGTTGAGCCCTGCTCGGACAGTCCCTGGCCTGTTCCCTGAATGAGTCCTTTCTACCCTTCAAGGCGCCTTCTCTGGAGTGGCTTCTGTGTAGGTTTTGCTGTCATTGATGCTGTTTGGCTTCGCTGCCAAGGCTGGAATGCAGAGCCTCCTGCCTCTGGGTGGACACTGCGTCTTTGACTCTACCCGGGCCCCCAGCTGCCCCTGCTCTGAGAGCCCTCGTACCCACTCTTGGCCTGAGCCATCTGGAAGCTTCCAGAAGTTTCCAGCACAGAACTCAGAATATTGCGATGGGTGGAGGGGGGCAGGCCGGGCAGGCAGTGTGAGATACCTATGTGTGTGGGGGGAGTTGGGTATCCTGGAACCCTGCCTACCCAAGGAGCTTCTCACAGACTCCCAACTCCATCAGTCCCCAGACAAGGTTTGCTGTCCAGCTGCCTGATAGTGACTGTGCTCTGTGGGCAGACGATTTGAACTGGGCAGGAGTCATGGGTCACCCTCTTCCCCACGAGCCATCTGCAGAACAGAGGTTCCCAAACGCCTGCCAGGTCAAATGGCTCGAGTCAGAACCCATCAAGCAACTGTCACGGGCAGAAACTCAAGTCCTGCAGGCCTGGCTTAGATGGTTCTGGTTGCTTATAAGCCAGTTAAGTTTTACCTCGCTCCTCAGGGATTCTGTTGTGTAAACAGGTTCAGGAGCTCCAGGGCTGGTGAGTCTTGGTCATTTTAGTCCAGAGTACTTGATGAGTCTCCCCCACAACAGTCCTAGGAACCCCTTAATCCTCAGACCTCCCCATTACCTGCCACTAGAGCTTCTGGAGGCTTCGTCTGCCTGTCACTCAGAGGCCTTCTCTCTCCCTTCCTACAGGAAGCCCCCCTGGCTTGCCTTTACATACCCCTCCCATCACAGATACCCAGAGGTGCTTCTTCTATCAACATAGATAACTAATGCGAGCAAGCAGGGTGTGATACTGCATGCCTGGAATTGCAGTACTTGGAAGGTAGAGGCAGGAAGGTCAGGGCTTAGGACCAACCTACATGAGATGCTGTCTCAAAAAAATAGTTTATTATGGCATATGTTTATGTTACCAAGTTCTCATATACACCTAGTAGAGTATAGACAAATAAATTGTGAAAATGTAGACTAGGGCATTGACTTATGAATTATTCACAATGTACTAGAGCCCATGGCCAGCTCTGTTACTTCTTCTCTTCCTCGTTTTATAGACAGGTAAAATGAGGCCCGGGACATAGGTAATGGACCTCACACGGCTGAGGCCCGGGTACATAGGTAATGGACCTCACACGGCTGAGGCCCGGGTACATAGGTAATGGACCTCACACGGCTGAGGCCCGGGTACATAGGTAATGGACCTCACACGGCTGAGCCCCGGTACATAGGTAATGGACCTCACACGGCTGAGCCCCGGTACATAGGTAATGCACCTCGAACGGCTGAGAACTTTTGGCCTCCGTGTTCTTACTCTCTTGAGTGTGACTTCACCCTGTTTAGCCCCTCCTGCAAGTCTGTAACTCTGGGGAGTTCATGGTCTAAGGAGGAGGCAGAGGGCATTCCTCATGGCCAGCCAGTCCCCTCTGGTCCCAATGTGAAAGAGGGCCAGGGCCCATCTGCACAGCTGGAGTCACTTACCCAGATGTTTATGGGCCTTTGCCTGTGGTGTTTATAGTTCTGTCTTTGGATCTGCTTTGAGTCTCCTTTAATTAGAACAGTCCTCCAGGAGGTGATGTGGGGTGGTGGGCGCCCACTGGATAGGAACAGTGGATTGGGCCCAAGCCCTGGCTTCTGCCTTGTCTGGTTCCAACGCAGACTTCAGATCTTTTATGAAGGACTTGGGAAGGACAGCAAGATGGGCGCAAATTGGAAGCAGGTGCGGACGTATGTGCAGGGATGGGAGTGGCGGCAGCAGGGAAAAGCCTGAAAGAGCAGTCTGCCGTAAGTGAGTGCTTTTAGCACAGGCAAAAACTTCAAGCCACATCTTTCCCTTTAAGGCTATACATGCTCACATATATACATGTTAATCCCAAAGTTATAAATATCCATTGTGGAAATTGTAGAACATACAGGCGATTAAGCCAGTGCCGATGTCCCGGTTCTACGGTCCTAAAATGACCAATGTTCATTTTTCAGTCTTTGGCAGAGAATTGCTTTTGTAACATATACTATATCTTTAAAATAAAGCTTTACAACAAGATTGTTTATTATTATTTATCTCTCTGTGTGTACATATGCATACATCTCTGCCGGAGCCTGAGGAGACCAGAAAAGGGCACTGGATCCCCTGGTGCGGGAGATAACGGGATAGAATTAGACTGTCAGGTGTGGCAGCGAGTGCCTTTACCTGCTGAGCCTTCTCAATGGCCCCCTCTGCTGTACTTTGCAAGCTCCTTTTTAATCAGAACATTTATCAAAATCTTTACATGATAATAAATCTTTTTCTACTACATCAACTTAAAGTATTCCCATTTCATTGTAATATAAGCTCATAAAAGAACGACATTAATTCTCAACCTAAAGCACAAAGGGAGCTGAAAAGATGTCTCAGTGGGCAAAGTGCTTACTGTGTAGTGTGAAGGCCTGTTCGGACCCCCAGCACCCATGTAGAAGCTGAGGATGGCTCTACGATCTGGAATCCCAGTAGAAACACAGTGGTTCCTGGGCCTTTTGGTCAGCCAGCCTCCCTGAACGGGTGAATCCCATTATCAGTGAGTAGGTACGTAACACAAACAAATGCAAACCCAGAAGTGGAAACACACAGTGACTGAGGAAGACACCTGTTGTCAACCTTTAGTCTGCGCACACACATAAGTGTGCACATCGGTAAATGCACACTTTACATAAGTGAAACACATTCGGTGCAGATAATTCTGGAAGTCCGAGCATACAAACAAGGAGGTAAAAAATGACCCAGTGTGTGGGATCGAGCACTAACGCTGTAAAAATTGGGTTAGTTTATGCTTCCACGGAGTTTAGCGTGGCTGGTGTATACTCACCGACAGATACCAGCACTCTCCCTGTTTTGTGGTTCCCTGAGTTTTATGTCTGCTAGATGTCCCATAGTCCCTGCTGTGAGGTGGCAGATCTGCCAGTGACCCCCCAGCATCTCTGCAACCCCTCTCACCCCTATCTTTATCCTCTGCTTCCTTTGCAGAGTTGCCTGGAGTCAGCTCTTCCCATGAGTTTTATGTTCTGCCCCCATCCCTGGTCCCTGAGATACATTCCCACCATCTCTTGGTGTTGTGTACCCTTCTCTCTGTGGGATTAGGCTTTGTGAAGGCCCCAGACTTTAACCATTGACTGCATGCGCTACTTGAGATGGTTCTGGATTGTAAACAAAGGCATGCTGAACATTCTTGTGGTTGAGCCCTTGATCACGTGTCACACCAGAGATAGTTTTCTTCCTGGCTGACCAACCCCATCAAGAGCCAGGCGAGCTGAGGGTAACTATGGGCCCCTGGAGAGCTGTCTGTGGTCCATTCTTACAGGAATACCAGGACTAGAGAGATGTCCCAAGCCATGCAGAAGAGAGTGACACATTTTATTCTTCAAGTGGTTTCTCACTGAGCTTCTCCAAGACCCCCAAGAGCCTAAGAGCTAGCTAGCACTCAAGGAGCAAGTCACCCACAGCTTGACTGCTGCTGGGTCAGCATAGGTACAAGAGAGGCCAGTCCATAAAGATGGCTACAACAGTTCCTGCTTCTGCAGAAATGCATTCTGAATTCGTGGTAACTCCCTGGAGCCCTGGGCTCTGCTACCAGAAAGAAAAACCTGTGGGGCACAGAGGGGGCCTCACCCAGTCAGATCATCAGGTATCACATTCATGGGATACCCGGCTGGGCCTCGAAGGACAGTTAGCAGAGATGGAGAGGGAGCTAGTGGGGCTCACTGAGCCAAGCTGGAGGTGTGACCAGGCCTCACAGTCAGCCAACACAGTGGTAATTGTGGGAAAACAGAGGGGGAAGTGAGGAGCTGGGGACTTTGCTGAGCCTGCGGTGTGTGAGGGGAATAGAACGGGTACTCCCCGCCACACACTCTGGCCCAGCAAGGTGTCATCAGTGAGCTGTGAGCCTTCCAGAGCCTTTCCCTCCCATCTCCCCACTCCAGTCTATCTCAAGTGCCCAGAATCCCTTTCTCTCGGGCTGTGGGGAGCTGGGGTGAGGCGGGAAGAAAGGTA
This sequence comes from Apodemus agrarius, assembly GCA_964023405.1. Taxonomy (NCBI): domain Eukaryota; kingdom Metazoa; phylum Chordata; class Mammalia; order Rodentia; family Muridae; genus Apodemus; species Apodemus agrarius. Next base: position 51,004,433 of record OZ030021.1, on the reverse strand, counting down.
CGAATCCTTGGCCTTTGGCCTTGACATGGGAAGCCCTGTGCATAGACAGGAGGCTGGGTAGGGGTGTCAGGGAGTAAAACTGGAGAACCACAGGACAGGCACCCTCAGCTCTCTAAAGAAGCCCCTCCAGCCCCCAGGAGGATGTGGGGGTCGGGAGGGGGAATTATGCTCCCTGACAGGTTGGGGGTGGTCTGCAGCTGTCTTACCCAGGCTGGGTACCCTTTTCTGTTTTGTCATATGCAAGAAGGGCCAATGGTCAAGAATGTAGGATGACCCAAGAGACTGGCATAACATGGATCTTAGTTCAGCATCTATTGGAGTGACCAAATCCAACACCAGAGGAAATTCCACTTACATTTCCCAGTTTATTTCACTTCCATATCCCAGGTCACAGTGTGTTGAGAGAAGCCAAGGCAGGACATCAAGACAGGAACCTGGCGGCAGGAACTGAAGCAGAAACCGCATGGGAGGCTCAGGGGAATACCACTGATCAGCTCAATCCCTGGTTTGCTATGTTTGCTTTCTTGTACAACCCAGGCCTACCTGCCTAGGGATGGCCCTGCCCACAGTGGGCTAGGCCCTCCCGAGTCACTCATTAATTGATGAAGAGGCTTCCTCCCCTCCTCCTCCTCCTCCTCCTCCTCTTCCTCCTCCTCCTCCTCCTTCTCCTCCTCCTCCTCCTTTTTCTCCTCCTCCTCTTCCTCCTTCTCTCCCCTCCTCCTCCCTTTTCCTTTTCCTCCTCCTCCCCCTCCTCCTTCTTTTTTGGTTTTTCAAGACAGGGTTTCTCTGTGTAGCCCTGGCTGTCCTGGAACTCACTCTATAGACCAGGCTGGCCTCAAATTCAGAAATCCGCCTGCCTCTGACTCCCAAGTGCTGGGATTAAAGGCGTGCACCACCACTGCCCAGCTGGAGGCATTTCCTTAAGTGAAGTCCCTCTTCCAGGTCATTCCTGGTACGTCAAGCCAACAAATGAGAACAGGGACAGGGTGGGTGAAGAGTGTCCACAGATGACCGGTGACAGTGTTCCTGTCATCTGAGCTCTGGCTGCAGCAGAGGAGGGTAGCTGGCTTTTCACAGGCGAGGAGGTCTCTTCTGACCAGGCTCAGGTGAATTCCTTTGGAAGCAAGCAGGGAGCTTCAGGAGAAGGGACCCTGGAGCCAGTGAACTGTGGATGTAACGGAAGCCCCCATGCTCGCAAACACCATGTCACCCTTCTGACCTTGCTCCAAGCACACTCCCTCTTAGTTAATCACATTTGTGAGTCCCCGGCCCCCGGGGGCCCCAGCAGGTTGGGCTGGACATGCAAAGTGCTTGCTGTGCACCGAGTGTCACTTCTCAGAGTCCTCACCGCCCTGCCGGGAGCTCTCTTGAGTCTGTGCCAGGGTGGGGCTGAGGCTTAGAGGTTTCCTGAGCTGCCTCGAGGCAGACTGTGGGTGGCAGGGCCGGAGCTTCACCCCTCTGTCTGAACACAGGCCCCGGCTCGTCCCTGTTGTGCCCTGTGGCACTGCCCCAGTCTCCCTCCCCAGCTGAGGTCTCTGCACTCCACCCTCCCTGAGGCTGCCTACCTGGCCTGCTCTGCCGCGGAGGTGAGACCTGTGGCGCTCACACAAGGCACTATTCATTCAGCCAGGCTACTGATTAAAACCATGTGTGGTGTGGCTGGCCCTGCTGGCGGCAGCTCCGGAAACCAGGCCTGGCCTGGGGCCTGGGGCTCTGAGGGGTGGGGGGAAGGGGCTGGTGACCCACAGGCCCATCAGGCCGAGTGCACTGGGACAGGACTGGAACTCTCACCCCAACTTAACACATACCAAAAGCACCCTGAGCCAGGCTCTTGGGTTCAGGCTGGGCTGTGGGAGACCAGGTTCCTCTCCAGGTGAAGGTGGAGACCTTGGCTTAGAATACCGCAGGACCTTGCAGGGGCCTCCCCAAAGCTGTCTGGAAAAGGCAGACTGTGGGCAGGCGTTGGTTCCCAGGAATGGGTGTGTATGTGTATGCTGAGATCTCCACACAGCACCTTCTGGAGCTCTTGACCTCATGATGCCTTCAGGACTTTAAAGGGCATTTTGGTGCAGTGGTTAATACCGTGGGCTCTGGATGCACAGGGATCTGGCCTTGTTTTTGGTTGGGTTGCTTCCAGGCTGTTTGACAAGAGGCAAACTGCTCATCTTCTTAGAGCTCTCTCTTTCTCTCTCTCAGCACTGACCTGCCTGACTGGAGCCTGTTCAAAGTGGTGGAACAAAGGAGCTACACTGACTGAGAGGGAGGCTGGATGGATGTTTGTGGCTATGCTCTGCGGATGTGCCAACCCTAATGCCCAGACTCCGGACCCTGGGTCCTAACACACAGGCCCAGGTCCCCGGCTGGGCTGTGTCAGAGAGCCCAGAGGTACTGAGTGTGTGGCACCTGGGTTGTTTGGGGGCAGAAGATGCGATCTGTGGGGGTAAGCGGGGGAGCGGTGTAAGGTGTAGCTGAATCAGCCAAGAACAGAGTGAGACATTGTTCACAGAACCACTTCCCCAGGCGCTGAGGCCCCCACTGGAAAGGGTGGGTGGTTATGCCAGACCACAGCCTTCCCTGACCACAGGCCTGGCTGCACTGAGACCCTTCTGGTTGGGTGCTTTGCCTCAGAAGTTGCTCTGGCTTCCCAGGCATGCAGATACTACTAAGTGACCTCCAGCCTCTGCAGCCTGAGGAGAGGCCCCCAAGTGACTTTGGATCCCCACCAAATGGGATCAGCACCTTCCGTGGATGGGTTTAGTTCACGGTAGGAGTTCTCTGGAACAAGGGACCCTGTGCGCTGATTCATGCTCCAGAGCCAGGCCCTTCTGTGTCAAATCCAGCAGGGGGGTGCCCTTCCTGACACGAGGCAAGGCCGAGCCCGGAGGGAGGTGGTGGTGTGTCATCCAGGGGAGGGATTTTGTGCGGTGTTTTCCTGGGATGAGCTGCTGAGGTAAGGTGGATGGCTCTGGTGAGACAGGAACAGGTGTGAACAGGGCTCCTTCGCCCTGCTGAGGAAGCAGGCCGGCCACCTGCCCTCTACACGACTCCATATCCTCTAAAGCTAGCAAGAGCATCCTGCCACAGAGGGCAGTATGATTAGAAAATGAGTCCATGGCCCTGGAGTTGACCTGGGTTCTTTTCCAGCTCTTCTCCAAAATAGCTGTGTGATCCTGGACAGCTCAGATTCTTCTAAACAAAGAGCTGGATAAACCTTCCTAGTTGTTGGAAAAACAAATCGGTTTCTATGGGCTTGGGCACCATGTTGGCACCAAGCTCACACACTGTATGTTTCTGTTTCCCCCACCCCACCCCCACCCCCGTATTACATCAGAAACTGATGCAGATGTAGCTGTGAGGGCACTTTTGTGGTTGCAATTGAATCCAGAATGAGTTTGCATTAGGTAACGGACGACCCCACATGATAGGCATGGACCTGTCTTCATCTCTGTGTATAGCTGAGGGGTCCTTCAAGAAGCCAGTTTGCTTGTGCATGCCAGACTGCCTGTGCTGTACCCATCAGTCCTTGTCTGCTCTTCCTGAAGGCCTACCCTTTTGGGTTAGGTAGGCTTCTCCAGAGACAGAACCAACAGGATGTGTATATGAGCATCTATGTACACGTGTGAGTGTGTCTGTGTGTGTTTGCATATTTGTATACATAAGGGAGGAGTTATCATTTATTATACAAAGAACTGGCTCATGTGCTTATGGAGGCTGACCACCCCCCCAGATCAGCAAGCTGGAAATGGAGGCAGACAATGTCTTGGCTCAAATCTGAAGGTATGAAGAAGAAGCAGATGACACGGTTCCAAGGAAGCTGGGCAGGAAGCACTCCCCTTCACTCCTGGGATGCCTTTTTCCTCTTCTTATATCCGACTGGTTAGATGAGCCTCCCGCCCACTCGCAGGCCCCCCCCCCCCCGCCCCAACCCTCATTGGTGAGGCTACTCAGCGATCCCATTGATGCAAATGAAAATCCCATCCAAGAACAACCTTAAGTGAAAGAACAATGTTTAACAAAATACCCAGGCACCCCCAAGCCCGGTCAAGTCGGCTCATAACGCTAACCATCACACGTGTGGATTTCATACTCACCTAGCAAAATGGTTGGTTTGGTCTACTCGTGGTAAACCTAGACCTACCGTGGAACAGGGGATCATAATTGAGAAAATGCCCCCATAATATTGGTCTCAGGGTAAGTTCATAAGGCATTTTCTTGATTAATGATTGATGTGGAAGAGCCCTACCCACTGTGGGCTGTGTTGCCTCTGGGTGGTCCTAGGTAGTGTCAGAAAGTAGGCTGGTCAAGCTAGTCAGCAGCATCCCCACATGACTTCAAGACCTACCTTGACCTCCTTCAACAATGGACTGATGGACTACGGTTCGGAAGTATAACTGAAATAATCCCTTTTTTCCTTGAGATGCTTTTGGTCATGGGTCATCACTGTATAACATATAATAAATCCTTTCTTGTGCCTACAAATACACGAGCACACACAGATACACTCACACACACAGGCTGCTGCTTCTGGTTCTGGAGAAGCCTACCTAACACAGAGGGGTAGGCCCTCAGGAAGGGCAGACAGGGACTTCTGGGTGCAGAGCTGGTGGAAGCTGGCATGCACTGGTCAAACTGGCTTCTTGAAGGAAACATCAGCTTTATGCAGAGATGCAGATAAACTTCATAGGTTTGCATACAGCACACCATTGGGAAATCCAAAGAGACCTGTCTTATAAGGAACAGATGTCACAGCAAGGTTTTCCACAGCTCCAAAGGGGTCCAAGCAGCAACTTAACCCCCTCTTGGATGCTACAACCAGACTCACTACAAGCAGGTAGGTGTCTCCACGTACCCCATGTGTGAAAGAGGAACTACCCACATAGCTCCATTGCATGCAAACCTTCTACTAAACACTTTCCCAAAGAATAAACTTGGTCCTCAACAATAGTCCTCTGAGCTTGCTATTGTTTTTCCTCACTTCACAGAAGGACAAAGTTACAGGGAAACTTATAAGCCCATAGCCAGGAAGTGGAGAACTATAAACTCCATCTGAACCAGGTTGCGCAACTGTGGGCCAGCTGCTTGTAGAGTGTGGAGGAGGATTCTGAGGGGCAGTGTGGGTTCTGTCTAGATTTTCTCTCTTTACAAGATCACTTTTTATGGATCACTGAGGGATGTAATTCAGCGGTGGAGCACTTGATCAGCATGTACAAGGTCCTAGGTTTAATCCCTGATGGGGGTAATAAAAAAAAAAGCATTGAGCGTGGGTTTATTTGAATTCCAGCTTTGACTCTTTTTTAAAGATTTATTTATTTATTATATGTAAGTACACTGTAGCTGTCTTCAGATACCAGGAGACGACGTCAAATCTCTTTACAGATGGTTGTGAGCCACCATGTGGGTGCTGGGATTTGAACTCAGGACCTTCAGAAGAGCAGTCAGCTCTCTTAACCACTGAGCCATCTCTCCAGCCCCTTGACTCTTTTTATTTTTTTTAAGATTTGTTTTTTTTAATCTGTAATTATATGTATGTTTATGAATCTGTCTGTGTTTGGGAACACGCACTTAGTACGGGCAGCCGAGCAGGCTGGGGACATCTGAGATGGGGGTCACAGGCAGCTGTGAGCTACCTAATGTGGCCACTGGGAATGCGGCTGACTTGAACTCGGGTCCTCTGCCAGAGCAGCATGCACTTTTAACTTATGGGCCGTCCCTCCAGCCCAGCTTTGACTCTTGAATATCTGCTTCATCTGTGTATTCTGAATTCATGGGAGTATCTGACAAATATCAATCACCATGTTTTTTCTTTCTAGATCTCAGTTTCCTGGCTTATGAGTATCTTAAAACTAATTTTTAAAATTTAAAAAAAATTACTTGTTTTTATTTTACATGCATGAGTGTAGATATGTATAGATATGTACTATATGCATGCCTGGTGCTCCCAAGGCCAGAAGATGGAGTTATGGATGATTATGAGCCACCATGTGGGTGCTGGGAACAAAAGCAGATCCTCCCCAGAAACCCCCAGGGCAAGTATCTGACCAGTGAGTTCTGAGGATCTGCCTGTCTCCCACCTTGCCATTGCTGGGATTCTAAGCTTATACCACCACACCTGGTTTTTTCCATGGGTTCTGGGGAAGCAGGTCTTCATGGTTATAAGGCCAGTCCTTCCGGGAGGTGGGGACACATGTCTTTCATTAGAGGCCAGACAGATCTCTGTGAGTTCCAGGCTAGCCTGGTCTATGGAATGAGTTCCAGGACAGCCATGGCAACACACAACACAGAGAAACCCTGTCTCAAAAAAACAAAAACAGGCCGGGCGGTGGTGGCGCACGCCTTTAATCCCAGCACTTGGGAGGCAGAGGCAGGCAGATTTCTGAGTTCGAGGCCAGCCTGGTCTACCGAGTGAGTTCCAGGACAGCCGGAGCTACACAGAGAAACCCTGTCTCGAAAAACAACAACAACAACAACAAAAACAAAACAAAACAAACAAGGTCAGCACTTCACTGATTGGGCTATCTCCCTTTTCATTAGTGACTGGGCTATCTCCCTCTTCACTGACTGGGCCACCTCCCTCACCCTGTTTGTTTTCTTTTGTTTGTTTGTTTTGCGGGCAAGTCTTATTATGGAGCCCTGGCTTGGAATTCCCTGTGGTGATCAGCCTGTCTTCAGACTTGTGGGAAGCCTCCTGCCTCTGTCTCCCAAGTGTCTGGATTATGGACGTGCGTCATCATTTAACGTCACTTCCTTTCTTTGTTACCCGCTGTGGCAAAGACACTCCTCTCTTCCCCTGCCTTCCCCCATCCAGGGGAGACACATCAAAAGCCAAAGAAAATGAGTGCAAAGAAGTCAAGCAGGAAGAAAGGGACAAAGAGCAGGCTGTCCCCTCGTAACCCCCATTTTTCTCATGACATTCTAGAGGTTCTCCTCAGTAATAAAACAACGAGGAAAAAACCATTCAGATCAGAAAGGATCTGTCTTTGTACCAGAAGTACATGATGAACACTTTTTTTGGAGAAGTGTTGAGGGGTGATTGTGTACCCAAGACTGTGCACATGCTAGGCAAGGGTTAGACCACTGAGCTACAGCCCTGGTTCCAACACGGTCTTGTATCTAGAAAGCCACTAAACGGCTAGAATTACTAAGTTCAGCAAGAGTGGCGAGGCGGCTCAGCTGGTAAGAACATGTGCCTGGCAAACCTGCCGCCCTGAGTCGGGTCCCTGGAACCTAGGCTGAAAGCTGCCTGCCTGAGTCCATGACCACAGCGCTCATATGGTGAAATGGGAGTCATACACAGGAAGACTGGGTTTAACCCGAGAGGTGGTGGTGCCCATCTTTAATCCCAGCACTCAGGAGGCAGAGGCAGGTGGATCGCTGAGTTCAAGGCTATCTTGGTCTACAGAGCTAGTTCCAGAATAGCCAGGGCTACACAGAGAAACCTTGTCTAGAAAAGAAAAACAAACAAACAAACCCCCCCAAAAAACCAAAAAATAAATTTAACAAGTTCATAAGGTCAAGATAAACATAGAAAATATGACTTGCATCTTCTGTATAGTCACAGAGAATCATCCAAGACTAAGAAAACAATTACACTCACTGTGGAATTAAAGAAGAACAAAACACAGAGATTTTAATTTAACAAAAGGAGCACAAAACTTACAAAGCTATAAAGCTTTGGAAAGAAATACCTAAAGAGGTGGAAAATACCATCTGTTCACGGACTGGAAGACTCATTACCGTGGTTTAAATGACAGTACTTCCCAAACCAGTGACCCGGTGTTTTTGAGCTGAGTTTCTCATCTTTTTTTTTTTTTTTCCCCGAGACAGGGTTTCTCTGTGTAGTCCTGGCTGTCCTGGAACTCACTCTGTAGACCAGGCTGGCCTCGAACTCAGAAATCCACCTGCCTCTGCCTCCCAAATGCTGGGATTAAAGGTGTGCACCACCGCTCGGCGAGTTTCTCATCTTTTAACAAACAGGCAGTGAGAGGAGTTCAGCTCCTGAGTGTGGACACACAAAATGCCCACGTGAAGTGTTTCACAGAGCTGGCCCTGGGGCGAGCCTGGGGTGGGATTGAGCAGCATGGTCAGGACATGCCAAGAAAGCATTAGGGTCCCATGTTCTCCCAGGTCCCCCCAGGGGGAGGCAGGCCCGATGGAACTTGAGTTTGCACATTGGGTTTGGCAGAGCTCCTTGGGCTGATAATAAATGAACAGGAAAGGAGAGTCCATTACATAGGAATGTCTAGGGAGGGGGTGGGAAAGGAGTCAGCTTCCCTTCCAGCACCAGCCGGCTCTGCAGCCTTGATTGATGTGCCTTACACCACCACAGCCTCTGGGCCTGGTGGAAGGAAGCCCCCTTGCTCACCCCTCCTGGAGCAAGGCCAGCAGCCAGATGTTCCCAGCCTTCGGGGAACTAAGGTGGGGGGAGGGCAGGCTAACAGCGTGCCGAAGGGCAACTGCCCAGATGCTGGGCTTCTGCAACTGGGCTCAGGGAGCTCTAGTTCTGTCTGGTTCGGGTCAGCTGCTGTGTCATCCTGGGGATGGCGGCTTACCCTGTCCTGGTCAAGGGATACAGCTGCCCAGGAAAGAGCTCTCAGCACCAGAGAGGAGCATCTGACTGCCCCAAATCATTGAGTTGTTCTGGCCAGAGCCACAGAGCTATGATCAAGGGCTGACACAGCCGAGGCCCCTGGATTTGTTAGTTGGAGGATGAATCTCCAGGATACCAGGATGTTCAGAGAAGGTTCTACCAGGAGGGACCAAGGAGACCCAGAGTGTATGGTTGCATGAACTCAACTCAAGCATGGCGATCTATCTCTGGGCTTTCCTGTAATTTTTGTATTAAATGAGTAATAACTGTAAGAAAATATATGCACACACACACACACACACACACACAGAGAGAGAGAGAGAGAGAGAGAGAGAGAGGGAACATTAAGTATCACCCTAAGATATTACACACTACGGAGGATAAAGCACAGCAGTGAGACACTTGCCTAGCATTTTCGAAGCCTCAGTTTCCAGTAAACTAAACTAAAAAGCAAACTAAAAGCAAATTTCAGGGCTGGGGATGTAGTTTAGTAGGTACAGTGATTGTCTAGAATTTCCAGAGTCCTCAATGCCACATAAACCAGATGTAATGGCTCATATCTGTAACCACTGTGTCTGGGAAGCACGAACATCAATATCATCCTTAGCTACCTAGTAAGTTCAAGGCTAAAATGCACTGTATAGAACAATGTACTGGTAACAGTTCAGTTGTAATATTTAGGTATGTGTGTGTGTGTGTGTGTGTGTGTGTGTATGTGTTTGAGAAAAAAACCCAACAAAACCAAACTGGGTTCATCATTGCTGCCCATCCTGTGACCTTCCTGTTGACTTCACAGTATGCTTTGAACTTCTTCTGCTGGTGTAAGGAGATGCAAATTTGCACTGCTCTGTTCAGAGGTTTTCTGTGTGTGCACACGCGCACCGTGGAGTCTTCAAAGCCATGTAGACAGGCAGCGTGGCTTTGAGCATGCGTCTTTGAGCATGCCTGTCATGCTTCTTTATGGTAAATGCCGTGAAGCAAAACTGCCGAACCAGCTGAGCTCACACATGCAGCCCTCCAGTCTCAGGAGGCTCTGGGGCTTCGTCGTTCAATATCCACCATGTCCCAGTTGCAGCTCCGGAGGAGTGTGGCTGGTGGCTGAGGCAGCAAGAACATGCCAGGGGCAGGGGGAGGCCCAGAAACACATGCCTCCCCCTGTTCGCCAGGATCCCACAGGGTGGGGAAGTCCTGGGGACTGAAGACACCATGAGTCATATTGGGACCCAGGGGATCTGATGTTGCTGTTCTGTTTGGTTCGTGCGGTTTGAACGATGGGGTGTCTTGACCATCTGGCCTGGTCTGCAGGGACTCTATAAGCATTCGCGACTATGGTGGGCACAAGGTGGAAAACGTTCCTATCACAAGTACTTGCCTTGGACACAGGCTTGTGCAGATCCCTGCCACAGACCCAGGAAGACCTGGCCAAGGTGAGAACAACCCAGCTTAGGCCAGGAGTGGGTGACTAAGGAAGACCTGGATACCCTCTTAGGGGACATGGATGTGTGACGAAAGAACCTGAGTTCTGCCACTTAGAGGAGGTTAGAGGTGGGACTTGAACTAGGGGATGACGATGAGTCCAAGCCTCCTTGGAACTCAAGAATCCTAAGAACCGTACGGAACCAGGACCTTTGGGATGACATTTTCCCCACACACACTCTCCTTTATTAGCACACAAATCAGCCATTGTCAGCAACTTCTCTGCCTACACACACACACACACACACACACACACACGCACGCACTTCCATTGCCTCATTGCACACGTCACTACTCTCACACACACAATAAGAATGACACTTTGAGTAGCACGTTCTGTGATTTATGGTGCTTTGCTGAGTGTTACCCTGCCGGTCCTTTCTCATGCTTTGTTTGCCCCTCCCATTGTTAGCTCTAGCACACAAAGGGGGTGACCTCACTTGAATAAGGTCACAGAGGTGTGAAACAGGGGAGCCCCACCCATATACACACAAGCTCCAGTCCGTCCACTCAGACAGCCCTCCCAACCCCCGGTCTCTTTACTTGCCTGCTTCCTGTCCAGTCCAGGCTGAGTGCATGCCACCCCACACCCCTTCAACCCCCCAACATCACACCCAGGCCTCACCCAGCCCTTGGTACACAGCTGAACAGACCTGGCTTGTCCACATCCAGGCAGCTAGAGACACAGTAAATCCAGGCTATAAACCACCTTCTTAGTGTCTTGTGTAGACATAGAGTTTACAGAGTTTTCTTTTTTCCCCTTCCCCCGGGTTCTAAACTTAAGTAGGAGGCAGAGGCCACCGCCTCAGGCTACTGAGTTCTTTTTCTTCCCGATTCTCTCTCCCCTGTCCTCTTTTGCCCTCTGAAGCCAACCTCAAGGACCTGTCTTCTGTCTGCGTGGCACTAGGCTTGACACTATGCTGTGGATGGGAACCAGTCTCCTGACCCCAGGAGCCCAGCATTTCACCCAATTGTAAGAGACACAGAAGGAAGAGGTTTGCTCAGGGTCACACAGGGACTGAGTGACAGAGCCAGACAAAACAGGGAAAACTCCCTCGGCCCAGGTCAGTGCTCTGGGAGCTCATCCCGAGAACCAGTGACCCAAAGTGCCAAATGCTACCTCTCCAGAGTCAAGGCTGAGCCACTAAAGGCTGAGTTCAAAGCAGCCCCAGCTAACCACAGCTCCAAAGCCTCAGACACATTCTATGCATTTTCTTTCTCATCTCTGCAAAATTCAACAAGCTGGTGCTACACAGTTATTCTCTTCTGCTGTGTTGTAGCTACAAAAGGTTTACAGCCAGCCACTGAGATGCAAGTCTGTTCTCCCAAACCCAAACTCTCCATCTAAGCAGGACTGCCTTGTTTGAGGAGGACTTTGGCAAGCAGGTCTTGAAGAGGATGGGAGGAGAGGGGAACATTTGGATTGCGGACATTGTCTGAGCAGATCTAGAGACCTAGAAAAGTGCCTGGGGAATTCTGGTACTGATGAGACAGGACAGCCCAGGTGAGCTCTTGGCATCCCCAAATCCCAGCCTTCTCAAAGGGGGTCCCAGCAAGTCCGTCTAGTTCCATGTATGTCCCCAGGTCTGCAAGCTCAGATCCTGCCAGTGGTGGCCTCAAAGACTCTGAGCTGGGCAAAGGTCTCTTTGGCGTCATAAACCAGCCCATGTGGAAGGAGGAGCTATGAGATCTCCCGAGGCTGTGCCAGCCTCAGAGAAGGACACTGCCAGGGATGGGCTAATGGACCAGACTCAAGGTCCTTGACCCACGTCGGCACCAAGGGCTTTGACATGTGTGATAGTGGCTGGGCAGTGCTCCAGGCCTGCAGAGGTGAGTTTAGGCAAGATTGCCCGTGGCCTCGGTGGGCTGAGGGGATTGTGGGTTGGAAAATGGGATGGGAGGAAGGAAATCCTACCGCTATCGGTTGTCTTCGTATGGTGGAGCCTGGGAGTCCTGTACTGTGATGTGCTCACTTAAATTCCCAGAGCAGAGGCCAACTCCGGGAAGCAGCAGACGACTCAGGCAGCAGCTCCCTGAACTCCTCCCTTAAAGAGTCCAGTCCATGAGTACACGCTTCGGCAATCCTTCTTCCATACCTATTCTCCTTCCACACAAACATAGGTCACCTCAGCATCCCTTCCTTCCACAGCTGGGTTTCTTTTTGCTTTGGGTTTTTGGAGACAGGGGTTTCCCCCTGAGTCGTCCTGGCTGTCCTGGATCTCATCCTATAGACCAGGCTGGCCTCAAACTCAGTGATCTACCTGCCTCTGCCTCCTGGGTGCTGGGATAAAAGGTGTGCGCCACCATCACCTAGTTTCACATCTGGGCTTCTTATGCCACAATTTCTGACTCCACCCTGCGCTGTGGTGTGCTTGTTCTGGTTTTGTGTCCCTTGTGGTTCTGAGAAGGCAGATGCGTCTGTTGTGTTCCCTGAGAGTAGCCTCAGGCCTCGGAGTAAAATAAGAACCCGAGAAATACTTGATAAACAAACGGCTGGGTTGATGCTCATGTGGACATGGGTGGGTGGGTGGACGGATGAGTGAGCAGGAAGCTGGCTGTGTAAGTGGACAGACACAATGGATTCTGGGAAAGTGGGTGGGAGAAATATGAAGGTAACAAAGTTATATGAGAGAAACTCAAGGGCATTAGACTAGCAGCCTGCTACTAAGCATGGAAGCGAGGGTCGGGTGTTTATTTTATTGCTGAAATAAAGCACAGATCAGAAAGGACATTACATCCTATCAGAATGGACAATGCTAGACCTTACCTCTCATATCCCCTGACAAGTAAATTAGACGTGCCCAAGGTCTCACAGCAAATTAAGTGACCCCAAAAGCTTGCTTCCTCGCTTCCAAGAACAGGGTCACTGTTCTAGTTTCAGTCCATCTCTTCTGAGCTTCTGGGTAACCTAGAACAAGCTATTAGAATTCTGCTTTTCCTTTGAAAGAAAAGGTTGGGTCTCTACCAGGGCCAGGAATCTAGCATTTTCTTTGCTTCCTTGACAAGGTCTACCTTGTGGGGTTTGGTGGACCTGTTTCAGTTGCCTTTCCCATCCCTTTTACAGAGACCTGTGAGGCTGGCAAGGTGGATCCAAGCCCTGGTTTGGAGTGAGGTGAAGGGAGGGAGGGCTAGCCTTAGTCTCTCTGGAGTCAGCCTGGCCACCTCCCATGTGGCCACCCGAGGAGCACCCTACATGCTGTGCTGGGTTTCTGGCTCCATGCGGCGCACTTAGAAAATGCTCACCACCCTGGACTCCTGAAACCCTCTAGCCCCCGATGCTAGGCGGATGCTCTCCCAGCCAGGGTGGGAGAAGGGCTCCCATGTAGGTAAGGAACGGGTCTCCATGGTGGCTATAGAGACGGGTAGGTCTTAAGATGTTTATAACCTCAAACGCAGAAGGCCATGGAGTCTGAATGGAGGGGGGAGGTTTTATGCTGACCGTGTCGGGGCTGGGGTACCACATGACAGCTGTGCTAGACCAGAGTGCAGGCCGCAAGGGAAGGAGAAGGGAGGGTGGAACTTACAAGGCCATAAAGCCAGGCTGACCTCTGGACTTTATCCTCTATAAAGGAGAGAAGGATGTTTCTATAAAAAGCTTTAATGTGCTTCTGACATTAACAAATTCATCTTACATAACTGCTGTGGAGGGAGAATAAACCTGAACAGTACGCGTGAGCATATGAAGGTAAATCTAGGGGTGGCCGCTGCAGCTACTCGCAAGAAATAATCACGAAAGCACATGCTAGACCCAAGGGTGGGTATAATGTGAGACTGCTTGTGAAATGGAGGGGAGGAGCTCCGTGGTAGGGCGCCTGCCTAGCATAGGCAATGTGCAAGTGTGTTGATATGACTTCTAGTCTTGCTTCCTTCCACAAATGGTCCTGCAATGGACATCTGCTGATGAAACCATTTTTTGAGCATATGGGCTGGTACAAATGCCAGATAGCTTCTGAGAACTGCTGTGGCAGACTAGGAGGCCCGTACATAGACTTTGGAAGATACCAAGATTGCCATCTGCATGATCTAGTTAATTGCTGCTGATACCTTTGGCAGGGAGGGTAAGTCATGAGCCATAGAGTCTTAGCGGGTCAAAGGATCTTCAAGTGACTTTATTCCCAAGTCCCCGTGATCCCTTTCCAAGTCCTGAGCTGCGGTGCTGGTGCTGCCTGGATCAGCAAGAAAGGAGTCCAGGGGATAGAGTTCCTCCTCCGCTGTTTGGAGAAGTCCCCACCCCTGGGCTATGCAAGGACCCACATCATCCAGGGGGGAGAGGACAGACTGCCAGCAGCTGTGAGGGGTTGAGTTCAGCCAAAGCCCACACGGAGGGCTGCCAGAGTTCCTTCTTTTCATTTTTCCAAGTCTTGCGCTTTGGGCTGGGTCACAGTGTCATCCTCATGTTTCCTATTTACTCTCCAAGGCTCCCTTCAAAGCCCCAGCCGCACAGGCTCTTTGATGTCTGGGCCGAGCCTGCCTCCGCCCTGGGGGAGACAGACACCACATCTTGCTGAGGATCAAGAGGGGTAGGCAGCTCGAGATGGTCCCCAGGCCTTTCCCCCCATATCTTCTCCAGGATCCCCCTCCGGCTGAAGCTATGGATTCCTGACTAAGCTGGATTGGCCCTCTGATGGGGACAGCCTTGAATGAGAAGGGCAGCGCAGTAAGGGCAAAGGCGCTGTGCCAGGCCGCGGTCTGAATGGGAAGAGCACCAAGCTGCCAATCTCATATGATCCTGGCAGCTTTTGTTACCTTCGGTCTCTCAGTTTCCCTACCTCACTTCCTGGAACTCTGAACACAGATGCCATGTAGCTGGGGCAGTGGCTATCTATGGGTGTCTAAGTCACCTTACCTGGGTCTAAGCCTTGAGCTTTGTCCCTTGTAGATAGCTAGGTGGTTTGGGGTGCACACATGCCTGGTGTGTGGAGAAACTCAAAAAGGACAGCTTGTGACCACTGATTCTGACAAAGGTGTGGTGAGGGGGTTTCTGAGGAAAACCTCAGCTAACTGCCCCGCCCCCCACGGACGACTAGCCCATCCATGGTCTGAAGACTCATTGAGGGCTACAGTGCAAAAGGAGAATTAGCTTTCTTTGCCTCTACTCCCGAGCTCCTTCCTCTAATTCCAAAGCTCTCTGCTCAGAGCCCCAGGCTTGGAGGGGGTCCGGGAGGAGAAAGAGAAGGTGCCAGGCAGGAGTGGGGGTGGGGCAGGCTCTGTCTGTGCCGGAAGGGGCCTGGTAGGTGGGGGGGGGGGGCGCAGCATCTGGAAGCCTGTAGCCTTGACTCTTGGAGGCAGCCAGAGTAGAAAAGGGGGTGGGGTGGGGTGGTTTCCTGGCAAGGCTGAAAAGGTTTGGATTTGACTTGGAAACACAGTGAGGAGTGCCTGGCGGCTGCCTCCTCAGAAACAGTCTCTGAAGTCAAGCTGGCCAGGGAGGCTGTTTTGTATAAAGGGGCTCCAGGGACTTGCTGATGGAGAGTGGGTTGGAGCCTCGCCCCTGCAATCACAGTCTGCAGGCTCGGGCACTTCCTGCGGGCCTCCCAGACTTGTAGGCTGGGTATTCACTGGAACCAGAGGACAGAGGCCCCTGCCGCCCAGAGGAGAAAGAAAAGCGCCTTTACTCACACCGAGCTCAAGCCTGGGTCTGCTGGGCCCTCAGCTTCGTCCTGTCCTCGTTTGGCCTGCGACATTACTTATATAACATTCCCCTTTAGACTGAGTCACTTGAAACACCCTGAATACACTTATTTCAAAAGGAACTTTATTTTCCTGCTATAAAT
Organism: Apodemus agrarius; assembly: GCA_964023405.1. NCBI lineage: Eukaryota > Metazoa > Chordata > Mammalia > Rodentia > Muridae > Apodemus > Apodemus agrarius. The sequence continues at coordinate 50,988,599 of OZ030021.1, read as the reverse complement.
GGAGGACTCTAGTCCAGCACACAGTGACTATATAGGTAAGATACAATAAAAAAAGAACAATATTCTTGAATGTTCCTCAGTGCCTGAGATCGCTCCTCACTCTGATTTCCAACAGGGAGATCAATACATGTGAGGGCTGTGGAAATCCGGGAGTCCACCTCCATCACACCTGCCAGGTAAAATGCAATATATGTAGGTAAATTTGAATGCTAGAAATGATTGATTTTCATTAGTCGTGCAAAGAAAAGCCTCCAGAGATGGTGAGCTCCATTGCTGGAGACAAGACTTCATTACTGATGAAAATAATTAATTATCCTTGTTGGTGGTGCTGGAGACCAAACTCTACCTGTGCTTCTTGGCTTCTAGGCAAGCACTCTACCACCGAACTTTGCTCCAAACTCAACAATAAATAATTTTGTTGTATAAATACATCCCAGATAATAGATAATTACACTTACACTGAAGAGAGAGAGAGAGAGAGAAAAAAAACAAAAAAACAAAACAAAACAAAAAAAACAAAAACGTTGTCTCAGTTCAGACTTAATGGGGCGGCTGCGTTTTTATTTGCCCAATCTGGCAACCTCAGTGAATGAAATAAAATTTTAAAAATTATATTTTAGATTTATTGGTTTTATGAGCATGCGTGTTCTTGCTTGCACGTATGTATGTGTGCCGTATGTGTGCCTGATGCCTTTAGAAGTCGGAAGAAGGTGTTGGATCTCCTGGAACTGGAGGCATAGGTGGCCGTGTGCTACAGTGTGGGAATCAAACCAGGGTCCTCTGGAAGAGCAAGAAGTACTTTTACACTGCTGAGCCATCTCTCCAGACCAAACAGTAAAGTTTTTTAAAGGAACAACGTTCTCATGGCTAAGAATTTAGATGTTACATGTGGTGTTTCTAGGTCATGAAAACTAATTTTGAGAAAGCCTGTTCTTATTCAAGGTTGCATTAGACCACTGTATGCAGCTGCGAGGAATTAAAGGTAGGAAAGAACATTCCAGACAGCTAGAGGAGTTTCTGACAAGGCAAGACTAGGGCTGGCCCTGGAAGTCAGTGAAGCCTCAGGGAAGACAGCTTGACCCAGCTTTCAGAGGACAGAGAGGGCTTGTCTCTAAGTGTTACATATTTGTCCTCACACACAGTCTTTCAAGATAGAAAAGGCCTTTTGAGGCTGTGTCCTTGACCATCTCCACCCGCCCCTGTGCACACGCCTCTCTGGGGTTGGGGTCTAGTCTCCAGTGATGGAGTCCATCATCTCTGGGGCTTCTCTTGGCTTAGGCACCTTCACTGGGTGAATGTTCTTCTTAGACTGCACAGAAATTGCTGGAGACTTACTGAGCACGGTGCTTACTCTGCCCAAGGACCGCTGTGAGCTGCCAGCCTCCCTGCTGGAGGCCTTCTTGGGATCTGAGGAGACTCCGTTCTTTGAGCTATCCTTACAGTATGGTCTTGGGATGGGGTCTGGGGTGCTGCCTGGAGCGGTACTGCAGTGCGTGATGAGGTGGGGAAGGGGGGTGGGGGTGGGAGTGCTTCCAGGAGAAGAAGCCATGCCAGGGAGGGAGGCACTGGTGCTCAGTCTGTGGCAATTGCAGATAGAGCCCTGGAGGCCTGGGTTCAGTGCTTCCTCTGTCTCTGGCTTCTCATGTTTCTGCATCTTACATATTTTCTTAACGTTCTCCTAGAGTCCTGGTTGTGTGTCTGTTGTGTGTTCTGACTGGTTAGAGCTGTTCGGAGTTCAGGAGTAGGGAAGATACCTAGGCAGAGAGGACAGTGAATGGTGACTGGGGGGTAAATGGGTGCCAGCAGGGCAGGGCAGGGGGCTTCCAGCTCTGGCAGGACAGGGGAGTTTGTTAGTCAAGTCAGACGGGAGGGAGGACGTGGCTCTGCCGCTTCTGGCCCTGCCTTCTGCCAGCCTGTGGAGCTGCCTCTCAGACAGCTGAAGACAGAGGCACTCTGTGGAGTCCCGTGCATGCCTGCGTGCGCAGGCTGAGACTTGTGGCCTGAAGCAAACCGTTGGCTGGCAGGGAAGGAGGAGCGAGGATAGAAAGGTGTTTATCCAGGCTCAGAGCTGGGCCTAGCTGCCACATAAAGGGGCTTTCTCCTCATCCTTGTGTCTCAGGGCTAGGAGCCTGGGCAAGGGGAGCTGAAACTCAGTATCTAAAAGAGGGTGGTGTTGAATCTCTAAATTGCGAGTAATCCCTAAAGGCTAGCCAGCCCCTCCCCCTCCCGTGGATTGGCTTTCCTGACAGATGGCTTTTTTACTCCCCAGCTCTCTCCCTGACCTAGCTTCTGTTGCTGACCTTTGCCAAGGGCCTCGCCCTCCCCTCCAGCCTGAGTTTTCCTAACTATATGGGGAAGAATTAGACAGATGGTCAGTAAAGACCCTATGGGTCTCATATATACAGACTCCAAGCTCATCATAAACTACCACTGTGCTCTCACAATCTCAGGGTACCTTCTTATTTTTACCTTCTAATCCACACCACAATTGCATATATTTATAAGGTAAAGGACACGATTTCAGCGGGTGGATGTGATCAGACAGAGTCATTAGCTTATTATCCATGTCACAAACGCTTATCATTGCCCCGTGTAAGGCGCGTTCACAAGCCTCTCTTCCAGCTCTGGAGGAGCTTGGAGCTCATTGCTATCAGCAACCCTATCCTCTGAGCGTGTCCCTAGAGATTTTTCCAAATGATGCCCCAGCAAGTTGGGGAGGGGGACCTGGCAGGCTCAGCCATCAGGTGACAGATAGTGTTAGCGCTCAAAGAGAAAGGTACCATCCAGTACGTACCAGAGTCATCTCTGTCCACAGCACCTGAAGGCTTCAAGGGACATCAGTGCATTCCTGGAGGCTATAGAAGAAAGTTGGGGGCCTAGAAGACAGAACAGACCGAGAAGAGGGAAAGCTGGTAGCATATTCGATTGCCTCCTCTCTGTGTAGATTTTGATGGAAGATGTATCTTGAGGAAAAAAAATACTTGCGCCTGAAATTGTTGCTGGACCTTTGCCTCCTGTTGGACTTCCCATAGGAGCCGAGAGCCCTCTGGTGAGTCCTGCTGGCTCAGGGTCCAGCGCCTTCACCCGAGACGAAGCAAGCGCTTCTCGTGGGAGAGCTAGGGACTTGGATGATTTAGACGGTCGCACACATTTAGTATGTTTGGATTGGGGTGGAAGCTGAGGACAAAACAAAACAAACAAACAAACAAACAAACAAAACCCCCAAATGACAAACTCTAAAAATGTCAGAATCACAATGTGTTAAGGCTGGAAAGGTCTCTAGACACCATCTGCTTCACCCCTCCCCCTTCCTGACTTTTAAGAAGAGAATGAAGAAAAACTGAGACCCAGAAAGGGGAAAGAATCCGGCCCGGTCGTTTAGCATCAAGGACAGTGGCAAAAATGGGGTGACTCTGTGCTTCGCTGACAGTTCCCACACAGTCTGCCCGCTAGGGAGGCATGGTGTGTGTGTGGGGGGGGGGGCTGCGCTGCAGTGGGGGTGGGAACCTCGGGGCAGGCAGACAGAGGTATGTGGGGCCCAGCTGCCTGCTGATAAGCGACCCCCAGCGCCATCCCAGAGGGATGGTTAATCAAGATGTATTTTTCCCTGCTGCAGACGCTATTTTCTTTCTTATGGAGACTGTGCCGGCCCTTCGAGATAAGGCGCCTAGACAAGTTCACACCGAGGCAGCCAAAACATGAGGCAGGAGGCAAAAAATTCCCTTCTCCTTACCCAACCTCCCCCTTGTTTCCTTTCATTCTCCCCAAGTTCTCATGCCCCTCCCCCCCCAAGCTGACTGGCCTCTTCCGGCCTTCCAGTAAGTCAGCCCAAAGGAGCCAGGAAGGTATGTGACCCAGCGAAAGTCAAAGAAGACACGTAGAGAGCCCACCCCAAGAAAGAAGCCTAGGCCACAGGCACCCCGTAACTACAGCAAGCAGAGAGTGAGGGACGGCGTGCCAGCAGCTTCTCCTTAATGCTATCCCCTCGCACGCACGGAATGCAGAGTAGTCTCTGCTTTAATCTGGAGGTGATTAGTGATCCCCTAACCACAGCCTCCACTTCCTGACCCCCACTTCTGCCCTCCTAATCCAAGGCTCCTTGGGGATTTTTTGGAGGAGGAGGAGGTTACCCAGTCAGTTCCCATCTAAAAAAAAGTCTCAAACATAAGAGCTCCTGCCAAAGACATCTGGGGTCCTGACCCAGCCAATCTCCCCATCACCTGCCTCTCTAGGTTTCAGTTTTCTCTGCCTACCAAGGAGGTTAGACTTGGAGAACCTGGCCTTGAAATCCCTCCTTTGGCTTTTGTGGAAGACAACGTTCTATCTTGGGTTTCCTGGGCACCGGCAAGCTGATTTCGTGGCCCCACATATCGGTACACCACCCTGCTCTGTCAGGAAGTCACCCCACCCCTCCATACATCTGGATGGAATTTACCCCCTCCCCACCCGAGCAACTCCATTGCTGTGATGTGGTCAGGACAGCTCATGTGTCAGAGGGGGCCCTGGTGTGGGCTGTTCTGCAGGGGGCGAGGACTCCTGGCTCTGGGTCTTTCTTGAGGTCTCTGGAGAGATGAGGCCTGGGTAGCAGAGTCCTTCCTATTGAGCAGGGAACAGAGACACAGCAATGCTCGTTATTTTCTATACTGGTTCAAATACCCCCATCCTAGAACCAGGTACGGGTGTGTGGAAGCTGGAGAGAAGCAGACATTGATTCATGAATGGCGCCCATGAAGCCAGTGCACAAGGGACTCTGCTTGTCTCTGGTCACATTCTGAATCCTGCAGGAGGTCATGATGGCTAAGCCAGTGCTTGCTTGCAAAGTTGTGACGGTTAGGGCTTAAGGACCTTGGGTGATGTGATGTCGTAGGAGCCCTTCTTTGGGAAATTAAGACAGTGCCTGCCTGTGACTTTTGCCAAGTTGTCTAGTGAAGTCGGGGGGCTCTAAAGCTTCCTGTTGCTCAGTCACTGCTGGAGAACCTTCTTCTGAGCCCAGGGCTCAGCTCAGCCTGCCTTTCTTGCCTCTTTCTCCACCTCTACTGACACCCAACATGACCCGAGCTCAAGGCTTCTGGGCGCGGAGCACCATGCAAATCAGGTGCCCCCACGAAGTTTGAAATCACCATCATGATCTAGTGAGGGACCAACAGTTTGCCTAAGGAAAGATGAACGGGGCTTGGGTAAGAAGGAGCAGGCAAGATTACCCATGCTCGCCAGTCCTCGGTGTCAGGCCGGTAAAGATCAGCCCTCTAGGCATGAGTTCCACGTGGGGCTTCACTGGCTGCGCTCTGTCCCTTGTCCCTGAGGACCTTCCCAAGACCAGCGGAGTGGAGAGCTAAGTTCCCAGTAAAGCCCTGTGCTCAGTGCCTCTGCCACAGAGAAAGAAAAATTTGAGGCCACAGCGTCGGAGGGGCTCACAAGTCTGAGGAGCCAGAGGCAGCTGACCCTCAAATCAGTTGATGTGTTATGAGAAGCTAATGCGGAAGCTAGTGGCCAGGCTCGCGTACCTGCCCTGAGAGGGACAAGCTGGGGCCGGTTGGCTCATCGCTCAGTCTCCTCCCAGCTCCCAAAAATTGTCAGGAAAGGGACAGTGCTCACAAAACACTTCCCACAGCGCCAGCAATTGATGCTCTGCTCATGGCAGGATTATTATTATTGTGTGAAATGACTATAATCAAGACAATTGCCCCTCACCTAGAAAATGTCCTAATGCAGAACACAGCCCAGAACTCACAAGAAGCCTCTTTCAAAACATCTCTGGACTTGACCAACAGAGTTCTGTGCCTATGTCCAGAGCTCATGAATCCCTCTCACCAGAAAGCTGTCCACAGAAGTGCGAGGGGACAGTGGAATGCTTGGCTTCCTGGAGATCAAAGGGGTAGCTATCTTGGGGTAGAGGGTCTGAGTGGGGAGAAAGAGGAAACTGAGACGGGATCTTAAATGCACCAACCCCAGCACAGCCATTCATCCGGGGTGAAGGGAGCTGCTGTCTGTGCACTGTTGGGGTGTTGGAGTGGAAGGGGCTCTTCAGCAGGCCGACTCTGGGATGGACTGAGGACCACCCAAGGGCAAAGAGACCAGTTAGGGCCTGTTGGAACCCAGACAGAACTTAATGCTGGGGTCCAGGCACAGCACGAAATTCTAGAGAAGGAAATCACCATGTAGGTGAAAGTCCCCTCATATCCTCTGTCACGTGATCTTTGTCACTCACAGAGAGATGTTTCGGTCTCCTTCATTCATGGGGCAGAGGGGTCATGTCCTTAGAGGGACTCTTGCAGGTCACTGATGGCAGGATGAGGCTAAAAAGTCAGATCTCCTGCATTCAGGCCAGTGTCCTTTATCACAGACATCTTAGGGTGCTGCCTAGCAACAGGTAGGGGAGGCTCACAACAGACTTCATTAAAGGAGGAGATAGATGCTTAGTGGTGTGGTAATGGTTCTGTAGTCTCAGGACCTGAGCTGAAGACAAGTGATGTAGGAGTGGCATTGTGTGACAGTAGCCAGGTCTGGAGTCTGGAGTCCCTGGTAGAGGTCTAGCCTTGTACCAACCACCCTTGTGATCTGGATAGGAGCAGAACCCCTGAGCCTGAGTATCTACTGACAGAGATGAGGAGTACACTCTACTGTAAGGTCTCGGAGCAGATGGAGGCTGAGATCTCTGGACCAAGGTACACAGGACTGCTACTAAAGCTTAGCCATGGCTGGCACCCACAGCAGGGACTCAGGCGACCTACCATGATTATGTGCGTTCGATGAGGACTCTTAGGGTCATGCCCTATGCTAATTACTTAGATAAAGGGATGAGTGGGTAGACAGCTGGCAAGAGACTAAAGTCCCAACAAGAATGGAGGTGACTGAGCACTGTGGCACCCCTGTCTATTCAGTCAGTCATGTAGCAAACACGGGGTCCAGAGGTCTGGCCTGCCGCCACCTTCTCTAAGGTCTCAGGCCCTCTCTGGGCCCATTTCTCTTCCTGGAGATCAGAAAGAAAGCACCTGAGGAGTGGGAGCTGAGCTGCCACAGAGGGAGACTTGCACCTGAAGCCTCCAGGCCTGTTGGGATCTGCCGGCCTGAAGGGGATTTCCTGGGGCGGGCCCTGTTCCTAGCGCTGCTGACGGTGTCCTTGGATAGATGCCCAGAATGTGTGTGTGTGTGTGTGTGTGTGTGTGCGAGCGCGCGCTCAGAGCAACGTTCCAGTGGGAAAAAGAGGCGGGCACACTCCCAGCCCACACGCTGGCCCTGCCTCCTGGTCCTGGGGTCTCCCCACCTTGACCCCTGAGGTGAGGAAATAGGATACACCGTCTGTTGAAGGAAGCAGAACTGCCCCTTGGCCCAGGATCCTGATGTGTTTTGCTGTGTGACCTCAGGCAAGTTCCTGCCTATTTCTGGGCCCTGGCCCCCGGTTTGTACAGTGAGGAAGGCAGAGATTTCCAAATTCTTTTGGAACTCTGATACTTGAGATCTGACTGGGGGCTGGCGGGGGGGCTGGGGTGGGGGAGAGTCCTCAGAAAAGGAATAGTAGGGGACCGGGTTCCAGGGACTCACCTCCCCCTATGGAGCTGAACATGTAGAGGCACAAGGGTAGGTGGTGCAGGGGAAAAGGAGCCCCAAGGCCTCAGGTGGCTCCAAGAGGGGGCCAGCCCTGGGAATATGTTTATTCTGAAGTGTCTGGTGTCACTGGGGCCATTTCTCTGGGGTTTGAAATGCTCCAGAAGCCAGCAGGCTGCATGTGTGTGTGTGTGTTTGTGGAGTAGAACATAGGCTGTATTTATTCATCCTTTCGCCTGAGCCCTTAAAAATATAGACGGCTAATGTCTTCAGTATGTATGAAATATCCCATATGCTCCGAAACAAAAGGGGCTCTGTTATTAAAGTTTCATTTCCACACGCCCCCTCCCCTCCCTCCCGCCCGCCCCCTGACACCCTGCCCTCCTCCCATCCCGTTCAGCCTGCTAGAGACAGCAGAGAGAGGAGGCAGGCGGTGGGCAGCGAGCTGCCGTGGACAGAGGCCGGGCACAGGCGACTTCCTCTCCTGTGTATGCAGAGCCCAGCTCCAGGTGAGGGGGTGCCACTGGGAAGGGACTGTAGAGTTTTCCAGAGAACTGTCCCTGGGATGTCCAGTGGGGAGTGGGAGCTGAGGTGGCCCTTCTTTGGGGCTCCTATGGAGCTGAGGCCCTGGCAGGGTCCCACTGTCTGGGACGGAAATGCCCACTCTGCTGCTAACTGAAACCACATGTGCTTCCCAGGCAGCGGGACAAGGACACTGCCTAGCCTGAGGCTCGGGACTGGGGGAAGAAAAGATGTAGGTTGGCGTGCCGTATGCTCCAGGGTAGGTTAAGGGCTGTGCAGGAAGGCTTTGTGTGTGTGTGTGTGTGTGTGTGTGTGTGTGTGTGTTGTCGTTCATCAGAGTGCAAGAAGATGCCAAGGTTCTCTGTGTGTGTGTGTCTGTTCATGCATGCATGAATGGGTGTGTGCTCATCTTCAAGGAGAAGTGTGTTGACTTACGGGGCCCACCAGCCTCTCTCCCAGTACAGTGCATGCATGTGTATGTGTGTGTGTGGGGGGTCCTCACTATGCGAGGCTTCTTCCTGCCCACTGCCCACTGCCCACTGTGTCTCCTGAAGCCACATTCAGTCTTCTCTTGCTTGTAGGGCCTCTTCCCATTTTCCAGATGAGCCAGCAGAGGTCAGGGAGGGTACCAGCCGCCGCCTTTCCCCATCTGTTGTCTGTCCTTCATAGTCGGTCACCTTTAGGAGACTGGCCTTGTCACCATAGCCCTGGAAAGTAAGGAAACCAAGTGTGAGCCTTGAGATGACTTGCGACTTGTTCATGGCCACCAGGAGGACTGGGGTTGGGCCTGTCCAGACCCAGTCGGGAGGCATAGGCTGGCTGGAGTAAGGACTTAGGCTTGGGGAAAGACAGAGAGCCTCCTGGCTCCATTCTTTGGCCAGTGGGGTCAATTTTGAGGGCCAGGTAACCCGAGTCCAAGGCCATTTGTCCCTGAAAAATGAGCTGTGGAGGGGAACTGGCTTCCTGTTCAGGCGGAGGCCCTGCCAGGCTCTCCTCCACAGGGTCCCACCCATCACCTGGTCTCCGTCTTCCTGCCTCCAATGTCATGGTTGGGCCAGGTCGGTGCTTCCAAAGCCCAGCATACATACTGTTGGCAACTCATGTCACAGTGCCCTGTGGACTGTCACTTTCCCTCTTAACAAGGAGTGTGTGGCCGGGCAGTGGTGGTGCACACCTTTTGTCCCAGCACTCAGGAGGCAGAGGCAGGCAAATTTCTGAGTTCGAGGCCAGCCTGGTCTACAGTGTGAGTACCAGGACAGCTAGGGCTACACAGAGAAACATGGTCTTGGGGGAGGGGGGAGGAAGAAAAAAAGGAAAAGGAAAAGGAAAGGAAAGAAAAGAAAAGAAAAGAAAAGAAAAGAAAAGAAAGGAAAAGGAAAGGAGTGTATGTATTAGTCTTACTTGCGCTGGCAAAAATGTACAAACAGTGTCTCAAAGCTGTGAGAAAATTTACTCTTCTAAAATGAATGAAAACCGGGGCTTGGTAGAAACTCCATTAGGTTCTGTGCTTCTGGGCAGTGTCTCTTTATGCTTCTAGCATTGAAACTGCTCTCATGAGCGCTGGTTCTCAGGCAGAGTATGTAGCTTGGTTAGTCAACTGCTTGTCAACATGTATACAGCCCTGGGTCTGATCCTTATTACTGTTTAAGCCAGGAGTGCTGGGGTATGCCTGTGCTCCCAGAAGCCAGAGGTCATCCTCCGATGTATATTATCTGAGGCCAGTATGACCAGGATGATCCGTGGGACCCTGTCGTGAACATACAAAAACTGTAGTTCTAGCTGTTGAGAAGCAGATGTCATCTGCTGTGGAGAATCTTTTGGTCCTGCAAAGAGCACTGTACTTCCATGAGTTCAGAGCAGAAAGACCAGTTGATACCCCGTGAGTGTGTGTGTGTGTGTGTGTGTGTGTGTGTGTATGGTGGGTGCTGCTTGGGAGAGCAAGGGCCAGCAGGGGCAGAGGGGAAAAGACCATCTTGTTCTCAAATATGGGTTTGGTATACAAGGTCAAAGGCCTTGGGAAAAAGAATGTCCCTTGAGTGGCATTTCAAGTACTTCCTCTGGTCTCAGTCTTCCTGTCAATGGCCGATAGGGTCGGGCAGAGCTGTCCAAGGTTACCTTGGCTCACGCCTTTCCTGCCATTCATCCTTAGCTTCCAGCCTCTTGGCTGGGATTTATATGCCAAGCCAGGACTGACCCCAGGAACACAGTGCTGGGGAAACTTGCTGGGTTTTTTTAGGGGGGAACCTTAGCATCATCCTAGTCTGAGCCAGTCTAACAACATCTTGGCTGACATGCTCCTTCCTCATGAGTTAGTTCACTGTGGCTGCTATCATAGCTTGGTCATAGCTCATACATAGCGTTTCACTGGCTACTTTCCCATTGTTAGCTCTTGGGAAAGCCCTACTCTGCTCCGTTGTAGACTAGCAACTTCTGGGGTCATCCTTTCTTATCTCACTCGGACCGAACAGAGGACCCTGCCCTTTGGCACACAGTGGTGGAGAACATCCTTGGGTAGGGAGGAGTTCATGACCCCTTCTTGAGGTGGCATCAGGCAGAGGAAGGAGCTGAAGGCTGGGCTCATTATAAACGTACCACTGATACATGTGTGACCAAGGACGAGCCCCTTTCTGTCCTCTAACCCAAGGAATCATTGTCTTTGATTGAAACGGAGTACCCTGTGATGGAGCAGCAACCCACTTGAATGTCCTCACTCCCATAGGAGTGTGCTTCCCCTGCAGAGTGTGGCTGGCACCCCCAAGCACGGTAGAGCCACGCCCATTCTGCAGGCCCAGGTTTCTCTGGGGCTGGTGGTAGCTGTTTCAGACTCTGAGGAAGCATCTGGCCAGGGTCAAGGGCACAGTTCCTGACTACAGAACTCAGCGCATCTAAAAGGCCTTTGGTGGCCCTGTGAGGCTTGCTGAATAGTCAATTCCATGCCACCCCTCTGCCAAGGCCAAATAGTGCTGCCCTGGACTGCTCCCAGGAGTGATGGGAATCAGCCTAACTGAGACTCCAGTCAGTGGGTAGGACATGAGCTGCAAGACTGCAAGATGAGCTTTTTCCCCTAAGAAATGTCCTCATTTGGAGAACAGACCTGCTTCTGTTATGGTGGTCAGTGACAGAGGCACAGGATTAGCGTTCCTGCCGAGTTCCCCGCCGCAGCCATGCCGGGCTCCGCATCTCCTCCGGTTCCCACGAGTCCTTTTTTTTCCAGAGTTTGTTAGACTCGGAGTGGAAATGGACAAGGGAGTTTAACTATAGCACTGCTCCCAAGCTACTAGTGACAATTTCAACCCCAGGCAAGGGGAAACTGAGGGCTGCATTGGGTTAGAAAACACACACACACACACACACACACACACACACACACACACACAGCCAGGCAGCCAGCCTGCAGAAGTCATCACTGCAGCAGCCATGAGATTCTGGGCTCTACTCTCCTGAACGTGTCATCAGAAAGTGACACAATGGATGGCCTGGACAGACTACCATGTACACACCACAGAGAGCACTAAGAACATTATAGTTCCACTGACTCTGCTGGCCCCATGACAGAGAAGACAACAAGACACTGAGTGTTGGGCCCTGAGCTGTCAGACCAGCAACGATTCTTCCCCAGGCTGGGATCCAGTCCTAGCCTGTGGTTCTGTAACTTCAGACAGGTCACTGAACTCTGCTGGGTCTCATCTTCTCATATAAAACAAGTGTAGAAATGGCGTCCATCTCGTGGTGGCTGTAGGATTCCATCAGCTCTGTGAACTCCTGGGTGCAGTAAGTACTCAGGTGGTGGAGGCCTGGAGGCCTTGCCCATCAGGTGAATCCCCTCCTATAGTGGTCTCCTGCTCTGTCAGGTTATAGCCCACACAATCCGTTGGCCTGATGGCCAGAAGGTTCAGACATCTTGCCCCAGAGTTCGTCTTAGCTCTTGGGACAGACAGCTCACTCCAGACTCTCAGGATTGATGTGGCTGGTGGGGGGAGGGACTGTGGGGTGGGTCACACCTGAAGAATGTTGAGTGGGACATACTTGGGAAACTGAGGCTTTGACAGGGAAAGGGCTGATGTGGACAGGGGTGGGGGGAGTGAGGGACGGAAGCCTCACCAGGTGAGCCTACCCCAGGCTCCACCCTTTGAGCTTCACCGGAAGCAGGAAGGGACTAAAGGAACCAGAAAGCAGAGGAAGATAGTCGGGAGAAAGCCTGGAGGACTAGGTTGGGGTTGCTTCATCTGGCTGAGTAGCCTCCTGGGCTACCCTCACTGTGTGCACATGCACAAATGAGCACACACAGGAATCTGTACATCAATGGTCATGTACCTCACACTTGGAAACAAGCATACAGTTATATTCCAGCATACAAACACACAGAGGCATATAGACAAGCAAACAGATAAACACATATATAACAACACACACACACACATACACATAGAGGAGCAGTTACATAGACACACATACACACAAAGACACACAGATACACAAATTCGTACAGATGTGCACATATATGCATGAAACACATGTGTACACACACATGCACGAAACACATGCATGCACACACATACATACCATACATACACAGAGACCCAGAGGAGGAGCAGTTACATAGACACATAGACACACAAAGATACGCAGATACACAAATTAATAGATGTGCACATATATGCACAACACCACACACACACACACACACACACACACACACACACCACACACCGAGAGACCGTGAGACTGCAGGGAAGCTCCAAGCTGGAAGGCATGTTCGGGGATCAACCTGCCTCTCCTCCGCCCTCCTTGCAATGCTAGCAACTCTTGCTGTGTGTGGAGGCAGGCTCTGATCTAGATACTTGTCTTGCTTTACCTTGTTCAGCCCTCACAGCGCCTTGTGAGACAGGCACTGCCATTAGCCCTGATTTGCATATGGAGAAGTCAAGCGTCAGAGAGTACGAGCTGCTTGCTGGAGGTGGCAGTTTGTTTTAGTAGCTATTCCAGAGCAGACCGCCAGAGAGCAGAGCTTTAGCGGTCAGCTCGCCCGACTCTTGAGCCGCAGGCCCAGGCATGGGGCTCAGCTCTGCGCCTCCACCAAGGCCAGGCCCAGGGCAGAAGCAAGAGGAGTTGGTTCTGTTTCAGGCCCAGGTGGGGAGTGCCATGCTCCTGTCACAGAGTGGAAGAAACAGGCTGGATCCTGTGTGTGTCTAGCTCAGGCTTTGACGATGAACAGAAGCAGTGACAGGCAGGATCTGCGTGTTCCTGGTCTTTGAGCATCTTACAATCCCCTTCTCTTTGAGGCAGGCTGTAACCTCTCTCTCCCACCCGCCCAGCCACAGGCCCCAAGCTTCCTTCATGACAGCTTTGGGCAGCATTTGTATTTCCCTTCTATTATTTTATGTCAGCCTGCATGGATGAGGGAGAGGAGACCATTATCTTTTTTTTTTTAAAATAACTTTTGGCTTTATCCTGACTGTAAGAGTGCATATCAGTGTGTAGGGATGTGTGCAAACTAAATGAAATATCTATAATTTTGTCTACTGGGCTCAGAGTGACCACTGTGCAGGTATGGAATGTAAGACATGTGGTATAAAGAGGTGTATAGTGAGGTCTCTGTAGACAGGGAGCTGAATCTAACATCTGTTGAAAAGAAAAACGCCACCACACTGGTCTAACGTTCCTCTTTATTGATGTAGGTAGGACGCCTAAGATGTCAGGACATGGGCTTGCCGTGTTCCCTATGGGTCTGGCTTTCCACTTCTGAGCAGTGACAGAGTGGGCTCAGAGCAGGGAGAGCAGACAGGATGGGGAAGGGTCTGTGTGGTCCTGCAGGTCTGGAGGAGGGTTGGCGGCAGAGGAAAGACAGGCACCCTCAGAGGACAAAGATCCGTGGTGGCAGCCGAGGTGTGAGGCACCAGATGGGAGCCTTTGGTTCTATAGGAAAAGCGTTCTGAAGATTAAGAATGCGTTGGCTTTGGAAGGCACATGATCTGCACCTGGGATGTACCAGCTGAGGCTGGGTGCCCAGTGGAAAGGCATCCGGAAGTCAGGGGGATGGGCTAGAGGGATGGCTCCTCTTCCAGAGGAGCTGGGTTCAATTCCTAGCACCCATATGGCTCACAACCATCTGTAACTTCAGTGCCAGTGATCTGATATTGTCTTCTTCTGGCTTCTATGGATACCAGCCATGGGCTGTGGTTCACAGACATATGTGTAGCAAAACATCCATACACATAAAAAGAAGTATAATACAAAAACATATAGGGACTCCATAAATCATAGAGAGCTTACCTCTCTCAGGGCCATCTGTCAGGGCCAATGCTTGACTCCCATTAGTGCCCCACAACACTGCTATTTCTGCACCGGGTGCTAAAGATGAAGGTCCCCCAGGGGAAACATGGAAATGCCCTACCTACTCTGGGAACTGCATCCTGTACAGCCCCTACCTCACTCTTTCCAAGACATGGTTGGGGGAACCATTGGAGAGCATCTACCTGGAGCAACCTCCTTACTTAGTAGAGAGTAAACTGAGGCAAATGATGACAGCTTGTTTGAAGTCAAGGTATAGCCTACAACTATTCCACCCTGAATGTACCTCATCTTGTCTGAACTCAGTAGACTCATAGGAGGTAGTAGATCATGATTCTGGCTCAAATAGAATCAAACCATCCCTGGGCTCCTGTATGTCCCCAACCTGTCCCCAACCTGTTAGGCCAATGATGGATTAAAAATGTCCCTATTAGAAAAGGCTTCCTGGAGAAGCCTGCATGTTCTTTAACTTCAACACAACCCACAGCACATCTTGCTTGGGATATTTTCATGTGCACATACGTAGACCCTGTAGATGTCATCCATTACAGCAGAGATTTGGTAACTGCTATACAAAAGGAGGAAATGACAGTCTCCTCCTGCCTTGTCCCCTACGGAGGACAAGTGTTTTGTTTGTGTTTTCTGAGGTTACTTAGTGTGTTCCTCCATTTCCTAGCTTACTGCCTCTCCCTCTGCCCTCCTAACCTTCTTCCCAAACCCAGGACAGTCCCTGCTTGACTCCCAGTCCTTAGAGCAAGCTTGCTATATAGTGTGTCTGCAGGAGCACTGTATGTCCCAGCTGGGCATGGTAGTACACGCCCGTGATCTCAGTACACAGGACACAGAGGCAGGAGGATCATTACAAGGCAGCATCGTTGTCTACGCAGCCAGTTTCCGGGACAGCCAAGGATACATAGAAAGATTACCAACACACACACACACACACACACACACACACACACACACACACACAGAGAGAGAGAGAGAGAGAGAGAGAGAGAGAGAGAGAGAGAGAGAGAGAAAGGGAAAGAGAGAGAGAGACAGAGGGGGAGAGAGAAAGAGAGAAACTAGGTGGTGGTTTATGCTTGTAATCAGCACTTAAGAGGCTGGGGCAGTTAGATTGCTGTTAGGCTAGCCTGGGCTATATAGTGATTTGGAGGCTAATCTGGCTATGTATTGAACCCTTGTCTCAAAGAAAAAGAAAAAAGAAAAAAATAGAACAATTTACCCTCCCCCAACCCCAAAGAAACTCTACAGAATGATAAATACCAGGAAAGCTGACGGGGTTCCTGTGTGAGAACTAGTAACCAGAGCCCTTCCTGAGCCAGGCCCTGGACCTGGCATGGTACAGAGTGCTCCTCCTGTGTCACCTCGTTTCAACCCCACGCCAGTGCCCAGGAGGCGCTGTCCTTGGCCCTATTTTACAGGTGGTCACACTGAGGCTGAGAGGCTCAACTATATCTCAGATCCCTGAAGTTGAGGGGCATGGCAGTAGGCGGCATGCCTTCCCAGACTCAGGCTAGGCAGATCACAGAATCACATGTGTAATTTTAAAATGTCTACAGCCACACTGAAAAGCACACACACAAACAAACAAACAACAAACAAAAACCACTGGTAGAAGAAAGGTACCAGGGAAATTAATTGTAATAATGTACTTAACTTGCTAACCAGCTGGAGTTATTCTAAGATAGTCTCTGTTTTGTTTTTTGTTTGTTGTTTGTTTGTTTTTGTATCTTCTTGGGATTGGTCTGTATTCTTTGTTTAGAGCACGTGTCTCTCTGATTGCCACATCCCAACTGCTCAGCAGCACGTGTGGCTAGTGATAGTCTATTTGGTTAGTACAATCCTACAGTCTATTGCTTTGCAAGGGCTTACAATGGTATTTCTGGGTCCCAGGAAGACTCCAATAATATTAGATTCTAGCATGATCATTTTTATCATTAGCTGTTGTTTTATCCAAGAAGAGGCTGGGGTTAGGCCACAAATCTTCGGCGTAAGCTTACCCTGATGTCTCTATTTCCAATCTTCTGAGTCTGATGCTTACTGTCTCCCAGGAGGAACCACTTCTGTGAACCTTTGGCCTTTAGGTTGGGAAGAGGCAGCTGGAGAGGAGGAGAGGTTTCTGAGAACCCTCCATCTCCCTGGCTGGCCAGCTGGGTACCACATGAAGTGAGGCCTCCTGAGGGATGATAAGCCTGTGGCCCATCTGCTCAGGACGGTGTAAGTGGCTGGGTTGCCAAAGAGAAGGCAAAGGAAATTCTGCCCCCGAAGTTCCTGTGTGCTTTTAGCTCTGAGGGTTGTAAGCCAACAAATAACAGTCATTGTCTCCACACTCACTTTCATGGAATCCCATGAATTATTAAGTGAACCAGGGACAGGGGTCTGCTCGGCTCCCTTTCCACTATTGTCTGGGAACAGCTACTGAGCACTTGTAAAGAGCAGATTCCAGAGCTCTCTCTGCACTTGGGAATCCCTAGGAAAGATAAAAACTTGCAGATGGCCCAGTCCCACTCATAGACACATATGTCATCCGTCAGGGCTTCGGCCAGGGATTTGGAATATGTGAAACATTCTTGTGTGGTTGTAATGCATGGGCCAGCTTGGAAACCAAGTGGCCACCTCTAAGAGGCATGACTTGTGCCCAGGAAACTCTCACAGTGGTCACGGCACAGGTGTGGTTTCAGGGAGAGCAGAGGCTCACCATAATTGAGGGAACACGGTGTAGTGTAATTTGCTGGCTGTGGCTTTAACCAGTTCTGGGTGGCCAGTGATAAACAGTAGGTTCTGCAGGGGGAAAGACCTTGGTTTGTAACCTCTTCCCATTTCCACATTATAACCACTCCTACCACAGTCTCTACCATAGCCTTTCAAGCTATCAATTATCCTGTGTTAGGGGACAGAGGTTGCAAGAGATGTCGGTGGGTAGCAGGGCTTGCTGCATCAATGGGAAGATCTGAGTCTGGATCCCAGCATCCATGTAAAGAGTCAGATGTGGCTGCACCAGTTAACCCCAGTGCTGTGTGCACAGAGACAGGGGGTGGGGGTCACTGGGGTGTGCTGGCCATCAGCCTAGTGCCAAGAGAGACCCTGTCTCAAAGGAATAAAAATAGAGTACAGACTAGGACACCTGATGCCACTTGATGTCCTTCTCTGGCCTCTGCTAGTGCACACCTCACATGCTCCCCGAGAGAGAGAGAGAGAGAGAGAGAGAGAGAGAGAGAGAGAGAGAGAGAGAGACAGAGAGACAGAGAGAGACAGAGAGACAGAGATGAAGAGAGACAGACAGAGAGACAGAGATGAAGAGAGACAGAGACATACAGAGACAGACACACAGAGACAGACAAACACACACACAGACACACAGAGAGAGACAGAAAGGGAACAATAAAGAGGCATGCTTTGGCCTTGTATATACGCCTTGATTTTCTCCACGCTGACAAACACTCTGAGTGAAGAGGGGGCCTATGAGTTGGAAGGAGATGGAGAGGAGTCCTCTGGAGTTTTGGCTTCACTTGCAAACTGGAATACTACACTGCTTTTGTTCAATCTGAACTTGTCTTGTTGAGTCTCCACAGTGACACAAGGATGGCCAGGAAGAACAGTCACATGGCCTTGGGGAAGTTCCTCCCCTTCTTGTCCCCATCTCCTCTTGTGGCCAGGAGGGGGCTTGTGGTTTTCCCAAGCTGGTCTAATCCGGCTAGCAATAGCCCCGTATTTATAGCCATGACTTCAGTCTCTCCAGTTTCGTCAGAGCTGTTTCCTTGGCCCGTGTACTTGTCAACACAGCGTGGCAGAAATAGGTGTGACGCGCAGGGGACTTAGCTGATGTGGTGCCACTTGGATTTGCAAGTCCATTTAGGACAGGCTTGGCACGTAGGGTCCCGAGTGTCAGGTGCCACAGGCCATCCAGAGCTGGAAATGGACTTTGAGGCTCAAACTTAGAGGTCACTGAAGATCAGAGTGGAGGGCTGTGGTTAAGACAGAATGATGTCCGTATGACACATCCCTCCCCTTCATGGAGTCCTCGGAGAAATCTAGTGACTACTTCATGTCCTAGGTACCTATCAGGTCCCAGCTTGGTTATTCCCCTGTTCTTGGACCATGAGCAGAGATTTCTCTTTGCTGGGTCTCTGCTTTCTTCTACTAACTGGGAAGAAAGAGTAGCTAGTACTGGGAGGAGTAGCAGGTACTGGGAGGAGCAGCAGTACTGGGAGGGGCAGCAGGTACTGGGAGGGGCAGCAGTACTGGGAGGAGCAGCAGGTGCTAGGAGGAGCAGCAGGTGCTGGGAGGAGCAGCAGGTGCTGGGAGGAGCACCAGGTGCTGGGAGGAGCACCAGGTGCTGGGAGGAGTAGCAGGTGGTAGCCTTAAAATGTCAGGTATGAGCAAGATTCACATGGACACAGTGGCCAGGACGGGCCTTGCACAGAGTCGGTGCTCAGCAGGTGGCAGCTCTGGTTCTTATTACACCCTCAGGCATCCTCTCACCAAACAGTAATTACAGCGGCAATGGCTGCACCGCAGTGAGCTCTTCCGCAGGTGACCTTATTTAAGCCTTCCAAGGACTATCCAAAGTCACCACCATTATTGCCAGACTCATTACAAAGTATCTGCTTTTCCAGAGGGAGGAGGTGGCAGCCTATCAATTTCATAACCTTGAAACACAGTGTTCTCAAATGAAATAATACTGGTATGTGAAACCAAAGGTTTAGATACAGATTTTAAAAAATATTCCATCCTAAATGGTAGATGCAGTCATGGGGGGTGGGGGTGGGGGTGGGGGCGTTGAGCAGATTCCAAAATGGCGAGTGACTGAGTCATCAGAGCATTAGCACGAGAACTGTCCCTCCCAGGGCTTCTGCCTCATAACGTTGGTTTGAATGCTTTTTTAAACAATTGCATATGAAAATCTAACACCATAGTGAACTTGAGATACATATACCACCCAAAACCCAGAATAGCATCTGCGGAGGTTTCTCTCTGCTTGCTCTATCTCGGCTCCACACAGCACTGCCTGGCTCTCTTTCCTGCTTAATTATGTCCCCATCCCATTTAGCACCATCTGATTCACTTGCACATTTATTTATTATTTATTATCTGTCCACGCCAACCAACATGTGAGCTCCACGTGGGCCGCGTTTCTTTCCCCCTTGTTCACTGTGTGCCACCAGCGCTTAAAATAGCAGGCATTCGTGAATGCGTGTTGAGTGAAAGAACAGAGAAATGAATGGCTGAGCCTCTGCTCTGTCACGATGGTCTGGGATGGGGGTGGGGGTTAAAGAGACCACGTGATTCATCCAAGGTCACATGCAACCTGGAGGTATGGTTAGCGCTCACATCTCCGAAGACCCCTGGTCCCTCATAGCCCTCTCATGCCAGGAATTTCCTGATGCTTCTGGGCTCTCCTGACTTCACATCATACCCATCCGACCCAGGCTCCTTCTCCCCCAGGGACAGATGGGAATGGAGGGAAAGAAAGGCGAATCAAGGACGAAGGAGGGGCTGTAGCAAGTTGAACCTCTTGACACTGCTGGTGGGATAGAGACCAGAGAGGCCAGAATCCTTGTCTATTCTTCAGGGCTGGGTGTGGGGGTGGGGCTGGGAAATGGGTAGTCATATTCCACCCTACAAAGACACTAGGTCAGGGTTAGTTCAGGCAGTATCATGCCTCTGCTTCTGTTCCACCAACCACACTACCCAAGACCTTTCTCAGATGGAGAAAGAGAAAAAGAAGTGACTTCTCCAAGAATGCAGAACTGGGCCATGACAAATACCGCAGTCCTAGTCTGGGCCTTGCAAGAGCATCATGGGAGTCCTGATTTGATGTCCCTGCCTTGGTACCCACCCTTATCCCAGGAGAGAGGCAGATGGAGCATCCTCTCAGGTCAGATGCTTGAGGATAGTACAGACCTTCAGCTCTGAACAGGTCAGACACTGTCTTTCATCCACTGTGAAGCTGAGGGTGCTACAGGATAGGAATAGGATGAGCAGATTGTGAGTAACCCCTTTTCCCAGGTAACCCCATTTTTTTTTTACCTTTAGCTACATGTACACCTAACCCCTTGGTGACTCTACACTCATGTTAATGGCTACAGTGTGCCAGGTGATGTAGCAGGCACTGGAGGGAACCTCCCACCCTGTCATCTTCTTTGTTTACCCATGGGCTTATTTCAGTAAGTCTCTCCACTGCTGAGGGAGTGCAGCCCAGTGGATGGGCTGTCGTGTCTAGACAGAGTTTGGGGGATGGGAACCTGAGTTAGCCACGTGCTGGCTGTGTGAACTTGGCAGGTCACAGAAGCTTGACTCCCTTATCTGTGGTATGGAATGGGGTTAATAGTAGCACTCTCTTCCCCCAATCTCCTGAGGAGGGAGATGTTTGGCCCCTGAGGAGGGTCCGATGAGCGAGGTGTTTGGAAGGGCACCTGGCATCGACACTACCCAGCCATCGTCTCTTACCAACCCATACAGTTTTCATGTGCCAAGAGCAGAGGAAACTGCTCCGAGATATTCTTGTTCCAGAGACCCCTGCACGCTAGCCCTGGACCAGCCTCCGACCTGTGGCTTCAGTCCCACTGCCCTAAGCCTGTTCCATAGAACTGTCCCAGCTACAGTCCTATGGGGACAGTCTCAATGGGTTTCCAGAGCTATCCCCAGCCCTTCTGCCTTCTTGCTTTCATGGGGCTTGATGGATCATCTGCCTTAGGAAGCTAAGAACCAGGGAACAAGCCTAATACAGTATAGAGACAGAAATAGATTGTAGGTGGAGAAGGGGTTCAGGTAAGGAGAAGGACCTTTGGGGAATGAAGGTCTTATCTTCCTGAGTTACTAACTTCCTCTCAGACTACTTTGGTTCTCTACCTATAGCGTCAGATTCTGCAATCCAGGTATGCCTATAATCTCAGCACTGGGAGAGGCAAGAGGATGTAAGTTGGAGGTTAACCAGGGCTCCACAGTGAGAATATGCCTAAGAAAATAGATGGGGGTGACTCTGGAGCGATGGCTCAGTAGTTATCAACATTTGCTGCTTTTGCAGAGGACCCGGGTTCAGTTCTCAGCACCCACATGGTGGGAGACAGCCATCCATAACTCCAGTTATAGGGGATCCAATATCTTCTTCTGGCTTCAGTGGGCAACAGACATGCATGTGGTACACATGCATACATGCAGGTAAAACACTTATACCAATGAAATAACGTTTTTTTTTTTTGTTGTTGTTGTTGTTTTCAGTTTTTTGGTTTTTGTTTTTTCGAGACAGGGTTTCTCTGTATAGCCCTGGCTGTCCTGGAACTCACTCTGTAGGCCAGGCCTCGAACTCAGAAATCCACCTGCCTCTGCCTCCCAAGTGCTGGTTTTA
The DNA here is from genome assembly GCA_964023405.1 of Apodemus agrarius. Lineage (NCBI taxonomy): Eukaryota > Metazoa > Chordata > Mammalia > Rodentia > Muridae > Apodemus > Apodemus agrarius. Next base: position 50,966,887 of record OZ030021.1, on the reverse strand, counting down.
AAGGTGGTCGCCACCACCGCCGGCCTATTGTTTTCAAGACAGGGTTTCTCTTTGTAGCTCTGGTCTTCCTGCTTTTGTCTCCTGAGTGGGATTAAAGGCATATGCCACCACCACTCAGCAAAAGTAAAAATGTTTTAATTTTTTTTTTTTTAAGAAAAGGAGGGCCAAAGATGTGTCTCATTTGTTAGAGAGCTTGCCTACTATGTACAAGGCCTGTGATGTAACTGCTAGCACCATAAACTGAGTGTAGCGCTACCCATGTAGGAGGTAAAGACAGGAGAATCAGAAGATCAAGGTCATCCTTAGCTACTTGACCAACTTGACGTCTGTGAAAGAGGCCTCTACTGAGCTAGAGACCCATGAAAGAAATAGACGAAAGAGAAGTGGAGGCTTATAAATAGGAAAAAGAAAAGAGAGGAAAAAGACAAAAAGAAAAGCTCAGATCCTGTGATGACTGTGGGTGAGACACAAGGACTCCATGCCTGACACTGTCGTGTGGATGGATGTGCTCTGTTGGGTTCCTCTGGCAGCCCTTGTCTCTTCACTTCCTTGACAACCACACAGTAGATGCTTCTGATCTTCCAGTGTGTAAATGGCCATCACCCGGCCCTGAATGTCTGGCTTGCAGGCATCTACAGAGCCTGGAGAGCAGTTAGTGACTGAAGGCTTGCACTCTGTACCACTCTGGGAAGCTCAGGCTGGGCAGCTCAGCTATAGCAACAGCAGCAGCAGCGTGTGTGTGTGTGTGTGTGTGTGTGCGCGCGCGCGTGCGTGTGTGCGTGCGCGTGCGCGTGCGTGTGTGCGTGCGTGCGTGCGTGTGTGTGTGTGTGTGTGTGTGTGTGTGTGTAAAGTGTGTGTGTATGTATCTGTGTGCATGTCTGTGTGTTAGACATGGAGAGACAGCGAGAGAGAGAGAGAGAGAGAGAGAGAGAGAGAGAGAGAGAGAGTTTGAACCAGGATCTGACTCAAAGCCAGCATCCTTCCTCTACTATGCAGAGAGCAGCAGAAAGGACGTGAGAGGCCCCCAGGTCACAGATTTTGGACTATATTTTCAGAAGCTGGCAGCAGAAAAAGCCAGGGATGTCTGGGCAGGTCTTGGAACTGCACGGCATCTGATATGCAGCTGGGCTTTAAGACTGAAACACGTAGGAGCCTGGTTTCTGTTAGGGCCTCCCTTCTGACCAGAGCTCCAAGCTACCTCTGGAAAAGAGTGTGGTCTATGGACCTTAATAGCTTTGGCTACTGGAGCTCAGAGCTTGAAGCCAAGAGAATGGAGTCCAAGCTCGGGAGGACCCTTTCTATCACTGCTGAGAAGGACTGGCCTTCTCCTGCCCACACAGATGGGCTCCACATCCTCAGGGGCTGTGAAGTCCTCAGAGCCATAGTTTGTAGCTGCTAAGAATGCTAGCTAAGAGCACTGGTCCCAGCAGCCTTTGCTCCCACCCTGTTACCCTTCTTGCCCAAAACTCCAGGCATGGTATCAAGCTTCCTTGTCTTCAACCCTAGACCACACTCCCCTGCCACCCTCTTTGAGAGGTAAAGGTAAAGGTAAAGGGCTTGGACCAATACCTACTAGACACTTAGGTGTCTGTGCCTGCTATTGTGATTATTAAGTCCCTGTGGCTCTGGGGTACCCAAGAGCCATAGGCCTGCTGGGACCCTTGCTCTGTCCCTGCCTTGGTTGGAAACCCTTTCTCCTTGGGAGAGAGCTTTGAATTGGAGGGTTCCTGCCAACCCCTCCCTCCTGGCTTGGCAGCCTCAAGACAAAGCTAGCCAAAAATATTTGTGTGGGTGGCGGAAAGTTAACTTTTCCGCCTCTCTCTTCTTTCCTGGAAACCGTGGCCACTGTCAAATACAGCAAAACAGAAGCAGAGATGGAGCGGGTGAGGCCCCCACAGGGAGTCAGAGAGCTCCGCCCCCGCCCTTCACCCACTCCTGCTGCCTCCTGCCATCTGGTTCTGTGACAGGGTAGGGGTGGGTGGCTTTGAGTACTGAAAATCACGGATCCGTGATGCTGGAGTCCTATGGTCCTGCTAGCACTGGCTGCCTGAGTTGCATTCTGACTTTGGAGAAAATTGACTCCAGAGGGCGGGAGAACCCTGGTCAGGCTCATGCAGGAGCTACTGGCCCCTTTATGAGTCTAAAGCCTTTGAGATTCCAGTGGCAGGAATCTGGCAGCTGCTGGTAAGCAAGCAAAGTCCTGGAGAGGGGTGAGACCTGAGGCCATCATTATCAGGCTTGAGGTCCAACCTCCTGATGAAGGTGTCAGAGCTAGGTATGATTCCCAACAGGGACACTTAGTAGAGTCTCATTTTCCTTCCCTCTGGGATGACTTATGGAAGCATCTGTTCGGTACTTCTGGTGTCTGTCTAAGTGAACACTCAGGATGGAGAGGGTACCCATTCCTGAGAGCTTTCTTCTTCCTGGACCCCGCTGTATGGACTAATAGGTGCTTGGTTCTCTCTCTGATCAGGGTGCGTGTTTGCCTTTCCCTTGTTTGGCTCTGATCTGCCAGAAGTATTGGTAATGCACTTATCTCCCAGTCTGTCTACTGGTCTCTCCTGGCACAGCCCCAGCTAGAGGCCAGCACCTCTGCTGAGACTGCTCCGATTGGGATGTCTGGCTCCTGCCTGGGATAGAGGCCTAAGGGTCACAGGTGGTCAGGCTTGGTCCCACTGTCATCAAGCCAGTAGGCATCAATAAATTCTCACCAGCCTGGGGCAGTCAGGACATGAGTATGTGCGCACAGGAGTCCTCTCTGTCTCCTAATAGAGAGTTCATATGGTTATATAGTGGTAGGATGTTGTCTTTCAACCAAATCTGTTCACTCCGAGGGTGCCTCCAAGCATAACTGGCAGAGCGCCCTGCCTTCAGGGCTACCTGCTCAGCTGAAGAGGTCTTGTTCATGTCATACTCTGCATCTCCTCAAAGGATTCCCGAACTTTTGAGCCCAGTGTGGAACTCTCCTGTTCTCTGGAGCCCATAGGGATCTGCCCACTGTACATCTCCCCCTGGAAATCTAAAGATCAGACACCCCCTTGTTTGACTAAACACCTGCACCTTCCTGTTTCTTCCCAACCTCCCATAAACACAGTCATGTGTCCTCAGAGCTGGGAACCTGCGTGGCGCCCTGTGTGCCTCCCCCTCCTCCACACCCACTCCCCATCTGCCAATCTTGTCAGCTCCTCTGCCTGAGGCCCCTCCATTCAGCCCCCCCAGCCCTCAGAGGAAACTTCCACTCTCCCCCATTACCATCCTTCGTCAGATAATTATACTATTATTACTATTACCTCCTCATTTGCAGCTCTCCCTGACACAGTAGTTCCCAACCCCCCATTGAATAATGACCCTTCACAGGGGCCCTAAGACCATCAGAAAACACACCACAACTCATAACAGTAGCAAGGTTACAGTTATAAAGTAACAAGAGAACAACTGGATGGTTGGAAGGAGGGTCACCACAACATGAGGACCTTTGCTAAAGGGTCACGGTATTTGGGAAGGTTAGGATTCACTGCCCTAACAGATAGAGAAACTTCATGAGCCAGAGTACCATACTTTCATCTACCCTATATGTCCGAGGAGCAATTACGGGGTCTGAAATAGAATAGGGGCTTGATACACTTTTGTGGGATTTAAGAGTAGCCCGCATGAAATAAGTGGCAGCTCAGAAAGTGTGCTCAATGCTCTGTGTGCATTTCCTCAGAGAACCCTTTACACAATTATACTGGAGTTGATTCTTCATTTGAAGTGCCTAGGATTAGAAGGGTTTCAGGTTTTATATTTTTTTAGATTTTTTTTTTGGGTGGTGGTGGGGGATTTGCATATGCATAATGAGATAGCTTCATGGATAAGAAGAGGAGTCTAAAATTAAATTGAATTTCTGTTTCCTACATGTCTTATACCCAGCCTGATGGCCATTCTACATGGTTTATTTTTTTAATTGTGCTTTCACGTTTACTGTGACTTTGTCCTCAAGTCCAGAGATGGGATTTGGACTGGTGGCAACAGGATGCTGCTGAGAAAGTTTTGGGGTTTGGGGTTTTCCGATCTGGGTGGCTTAAATAGCTTACAATGTGCATCTTACAAATGGGGGAGGGGAGACTCAGAGACCAACACACTCGCTGCAGGGCTGAATTCTGACTCAAAGTCCAGCACGTGTAAACAGACCATTGTGTTAGCTCTTATAGCCAGCTGTGTACCCTGGTCTTGTACCCCCTCCCACCCCACTACTCCTGTGATTCCTGTGATGTGTGTACCTTTGGTGGGATGTGAAAGAATTCTTTTTAGCTGGTGTGAAGATGAGTGTTTTTAAAATAACTAGATATTTATTTAACAAGTGCAGGGTAGGGGATAACTTGGCACAATGTGCTTGTGGTTTTCCTGCAATTATTGCTCAAGATAAGTCTAAAGGAACAGAAGTTGTGTTATTTAAAGTGGATTTAAGGGAAACATTAAGTAAATAAGTGTCAGGTAGCCTAAGGACAGGGTATAATAAGTAGTGTACTACAAGCCTGGGCTTCCAGAAACACTTCCCTGGGGAGGGGTGGGAACCGAACCCCAAGTCCTAGCCAGTTCTTGAGGCCAGCTACTCAAGGTCTCAGTGGTTGCATTCTGAACACTCAGTGAGCTCTCTGGTATGTTGTATCTTCTCTTCCTATACAGATAGCCCGCTCCGAAGGGGCCATCGTAGCAGAATTCAGGAGGGTAAGGAAAAGGCACTGGACTGTGCCACTCCCCAGCCCAGAAAGGACTGGACTTACCCATCAGCTGGATCTCACTCCAGCCCTGCGCTATCAGCAGAAGGTGAATCTGCAGAGAACCCAAGGAGGCCTTGAGAGAACCCCGGGAGCAATATCCACACAGGTCACTCACCCCGAGCCAGGCCCAGGCGGCGGCTGCTTTGTACTGCCAAGGACAGGGCCATAATGCTGGGCACTCGCTTCCCACCCCCGCCCCTTGGACCCAATGAGGGAAGGGCTGCCCCTTGCACCTTCCAGATCCCAGATGGGAGCTACCGGTGCCTGGCTCTGGAAGCTGAAGAGAGCAGCAGTGAAGACGGCCTGCAGGGAGAGGTGAGGCTGGTGGACCTGGAGGAAGAGGGGACTAGCAAAAGCAGAGTGAACCATGGGACACCACCGCTGCCCAGAGCCCCAGCCCTAATCGAGCCATCCAGCTGTTGCAGGGAGGCACGAGATGGTTTCCAGCACGGTGACAGGCCAAGTCATGACTGGGATGTGGTACAGGCCCGGAAAGTGATGACAGCCAGTGCCAGCAGCAGCCCTGTGCCCAGGATGGCCCAGAAACCAGGTAAGCTTATACGCCATAGAAAACCCCACTGGTTCTTAATCAGGGGCTGCTGGAGCTTATCCTCCTAGGATATTTAACGATTATCACAAGTCATTCAGAACGTTCAGATCTCCAACTGTGGAAAGATGGGAACCTGGGCCGTATGCGTATGTAGTTCCAGCTGTTTGTCAAAGAGAAGGCAACAGAAGAAAGCCCCTATCTCTTGGTTGGCAAAAAACCCACTCCTCCCTCCCCACCCAAATCTGCCCTTTGAGCGTTACTGGTAACAACTTGGCTGTGAAATCCCAAGCATCTGATGGGGCAGCTCCCCCTCTCCTTAAGCCTACAGAGCTCAGCAGTAGCTCTAGACAAACAGACACCTTGACAGAGAGGCCATTGCCTCCCAATTGCTGACAGGGCAGACACTGAAGCCTTTCGTGTAAGCTGACCTCCACGGGGAAACTGAGACTCAAGCGTCTTGAGCGTGCTCTGGTCTCTTAGCATATTGATGGCTTAGCTAGGCTTAGGGTCCTCACCCAGGCCTTGGTTTTCCATCTGTCAGAGATGGATGACAAAGGAATGGGCCATGTCACCTGGGTTGCAGCAGGATCCAATGACAGTTTGTGGAGGGAGGAGGCCTGGGGCCCATGAGTGCTGGAGTCTGCAGAGCAGGCAGGATAAGACAAGGGAATCCACTCAGAATTGCCTCTACTACTGGCCAGTGGCAATGGAAATGCTGTAGGGGGTTTGTACCGGGGATGGATGGGATGGCTGAGCCACCATCTGCACAGGCAGGAGAGCTGCTGCCAGCAGGTCCCCGGGGTGCAGAGTGGAGGAGGGGGCAGTCCTGGGAGGGCTTGTGCGTCAAGAGACTGAAGGAACACTTCATTTCTCTGCAGGCATTGCTGACGCAAGGGCTGGCGTCTCGCCAACCTTCTCACCCACTCTGCTTTCTGCAATAATTCTCTCCAGGCTCTGATCATCCCCTTTGGACATAGTCCCCGCCCAGGCATGGGTTATACAGAGAGGAAGAGCCTGGAAGGAGCAGTGAGGGGCTTTCGGGGGCTCCAAACAGAGAGGAGGATTTCAGAGTCAGCCTGATCATGGGTCCTCGGGGACCTGAGTCCCATTGTGACTTACTTGCTCCCTTCTCTTACCACGGGGACAGCTGGGTCGGGAGGCAGGGACGGTGGGTCTCAGCTCAGTGTGCAGTAGTCAAGCCCTAGCAAGTCCCTTCTCTTTGGTGAGCTCATTTTTTCTTTTTCAATTTGTGAAAATAGAATCAAAATAGGTGCTGTTGAGAGGGTGCCGCAATCTTAGCTGTGGTGATGTTTTGGAAACTCTACAGTACTCTAGGTCGCTGTGTAAAGTGAAATGGAAACAGTCATTATTAGCTGAACGGTACAATTGCTGTCGGTTGGGCTGTGTGCAGTCTGCTGGGCTAACGGCGTCAGCATGTGCCTCACAGAAGAGTCCATTACACAGCTAAGGAATGTGACTGGTCCAGGATGTGACTAGCATGTTCGGCCATGGTTGTTTGACTACAGGGCTTGTGCTACTCGTTATGATTCTATTTCGAGAACGTGCTTTCCAAATACCCCGGGACGATAGCAACTGTGGTAGGATGGGGAAGAGAAAACATGGCCGTTAACTGCCTTGTTGGCATCTCACACATAATGGGTCATTTGATGGGATCTCACTCTCTTAACGGTGAGACAACTGAGTTTCAGAGATTCAAGTCCAAGCCACACAGTCATTGTCAACCCAGAGACTCAATGTGTCCTTTACATAAACAGTCCAATTCATTTGTCTCTACTGTCCATCCAGTTGGTCTGAACATTCTAGAGACAGAGCAGGCAGGAGGGGGCCTCAGGAGAAGGGACAGGTAAGACACTTTTTGGAGGAAGCTGGCTCTTGCTGAGAAGTGGAAATCTGGGTGGTCTTGGATCTAAATCTCAATGGCCTTTCTGCTCCCTGGGGGATGGGGCGTGGCAGGTCCTTTCCCTCGGCCTGGAGAGTGGGAGGGAATGAAGTCTGGGGAGCTGCCAGGTTATTAGCAGCTTAGGGTTTCCTCTCCACACTTCCTCTCGTTCCAGAGAGGATCACAAGCATCTTCAGACAATCACACCCATCCTTCCGCTATTAAACCTGCCTTTCTGGAGCGCTGCCTGGCAGACTCACGGCCAAGCAGTTCATCTTCTGCCTCAGGCGCCATACAGATCTTTATTTGGGATTGGTGGGTGCTGGTGCCGGCTGAGCTGGGCAGAGCAGGGTCTCTGTCAGGCAAGAATAGGCCGCAGCCTCACGCTCAGGTTCCGCGCCGCCAGGGCCTGAGAGAAGTCTGATAGAGGAATATGATGAGGCCTCAGTCAAACACTAGATCATCCACAGTCCACCAAGGAAGAGCTCTATACTACAGCCCTCTTCTCTTCAGGCTCAGCCGCTTGTACCTGGCAGAGCGTTGAGTTTGCTGTGCCAGTGGAGGCAGAAGCAGAGACACAGAAAACGATCTGTGCAAAGTCACACAGTACATCGGAACCCAGGCATCTGCTTCCCTTTTCAGCTGCTAGGCTCTGTGTTGAATGTTTTGTACAGATTATTTCATTGTGTCCTCATAATATAAAGTTCAGACATAGCTGGGCGTGGTGGTGCACGCCTGTAATCCCAGCACTTGGGAGGCAGAGGCAGGCGGATTTCTGAGTTCGAGGCTAGCCTGGTCTACAGAGTGAGTTCCAGGACAGCTAGGACTACACAGAGAAACCCTGTCTCGAAAAACAAAAAACAAAAAACAAACAAACAAACAAAAAAAAAAGTCAGACATGATACAGACTCCTCCTCCTCTTTTCCTCTCCTCTTTCTTTTCTTTTCTTTTCTTTTTCCATTTTGTGGCAGTCTTGCTATGTAGGCTTGCTGGCCTGAAATTTGCTAAGCAACCTTGAACTGCGGCCTCTCCAGTGCTGGGATTACAGGCATGCCTTCCATACTTGCTTTCGCATTTCTGTTTTCCAGACGAGGAAACTAGGCATTCAGAATTTAAGAGACTTGTGACTTGAAGTCTCACGGCCTGTAGATGGAGGAACTGAGATTTGAACCCTGAGAGGTCTTGGGCCTATGCTTTTAAGTAACTCTTTTTGTGGCTTCATCTCCGTGGAGACAAGGAAGCAGGCTGTGATCTTCTACCCACCTGGGGCTAGACATTGGTTGTCCAGGCTCTGAGAGTAGTGTGGGGTCCAGTCAAGCCACAGTCTTTCTTTGTCATAATGGGGAGACCCGAGATCCACGGCTGACCCAGCTTCTCCTTTATTGGTGGCCATTTGATGGTAAGGATAACTGGAGGATTCGCGGGGCCTTTGCCACTCTCGGAGACACTGCCTTGAGCCTCGGATGGGCAGGAGGATTGACGTGTGGGCGGGACTTGTAAGATAAGTCTGCTAATGAAGATGCTCTTCATTAGCCAAGGAAACTGAACCGCATTCATTTCATTGAGGAGAGAACCAACAGAATCTGGTCAGGCGAAGGAACCAAGGCCAAAGCCCCTGCGCTTTGGAGGTTTCTAGGAGAGGGTAGATGGCACTGGAGGCTGGCCAGGGAGCCCTACACCCTGCTGACTTTAACAAGATGATAGTGAAGAACCACTCACAGGTTCACAGATACCTCCCTGTGCTGTTCGATCAAACATACATACCACTTACATACATGTCTACACCATGATGTAGACATGCCATATTCTCAGACAAATACTATATATGCATTGTTAAGCTTCCACCTATGTGAATGCTCTCAAGCCCTGACATATATATGTGCAATGGGCATACACTGGCATATACTCTCATCCATCAAACCACAACAATACATATGGACAAGTGTCTTAGGTTCCTCTGGATAGCTCCCATCCCCACTCAGGGCACGGAGCAGACACTCCCAAGTGTTCTCAAGAAAGTACACAGGTTCTCTCCTGTAGACACGGGTTAAACCATGCCCCTTTCTCCATTTCCTCTGCTAAACACTCACGGTCTCTCCTCCAGCACATCCAGTCTTGTACAGCCACTGTTATACCCCCACATGCAGACTGAACCGCTTTCTCTCCCCGCTTCTTTTTCTCATCTCTTTCTCTTTCACAACCACCCACACAGTAATCCTAGCTGCTCTCTCTCTCCTCCTCTCACCCACGCAGCCTGTTTCCTGGATTTCCACAGGCTGGGCTGCAGCCACCTCCCCAGTGCATGCATTAGGAAAAAGCAATCTCTTGCCTGGTGCCCTCTCCAGGATAGCTTCTTGTCCCTCACCCAGCACAACAGGAGAAGAGTGACCACAGGTCAGGGGAATGCCCTGATGCCCACGGAGCCAGGCAGAGGGATGGAAGGGGCCAGAGAGGATTTGTCTCCTCAGTCAGCTGACTGCTTGCACTCAGAGCCAGGGACAGCCTTAAACAGGCTTTGGGTCTGTGCTTTAGAGAGCCGGCATATTTCTATGGTCCTCTATCGGAAACAGTCAGTTCTTGAAGACAGGTGACACTGGAATCACCCTCTCTGAAGGAGTGATCAGCGAGTGTGGTCTTCTTTCAGACTTGCTGGGGATATGGAGGTGCTTGGAAACCAGTCTTGTTTCCAAGTCCACCAACTGCGCTCCCCACAGGATCTGCACTGGAATGTGCGAATACAGACTTTTAACAGCAGTGCGTGTGGTGTCCCCACTGAAGCACGGTGACGATTGCCATGGCCTCTGCTGAACTTAGCCTGAATGGTGTTTTGAAAAAGTTGGGGAAATCAAAGCCACATACAGACCACACAGCATCTCTGCCCTTGTTGCTGATAGCTAATTAAGTCAGGGGAAGACAGCAGGCTGGCCACAGCCCTCCTCAAGCCTCTTTGCTTAAGCCCTACCAAAGGCGACAGACAGTTATTCTATAGTGGCAGGGCTGGGTCAAGTGGAGTGGGGTGTCACGGTTATCACTTGAGGGGATAGATTTTAAAAGAGGGTAGTGGGGGGGGAGAAAGAGGCAAAGAGATGGAGGGGTATGGAAAAACTGAGTGAGAAAGAATGTAAGGGCAGAACTACAGACCTAGAGATACACAGTAAGAGGAGGAATCGGAGGAACAGGGGCAGCCAAAAGTGAGGTGCGTAGAGAGGACCCGAGAAGAGAGCAGGAATCGGCCCGGAGGTGAGGGAGGTGAGGCCTTGGCTACAGGGGGAAAGAGAAAGGGGGGTCGCACCCCCGGGGGAGGGCGCTGGGTGTGGCGCTGGAGGGGCGGCGCTAGGGCCCGGGGGAGCGCTCGGCAGGAGAGCGGTGCCCGCCCAGCGCCCGCGGCTCCCGCTTGGGTCCCCTTCAGCCTCTAGCGGCTAGGACCTCGCTTAGGGCGCAGAGTGGGCGCCGCCGCTGGGCGGGGTGCAGGGATCTCGGGGCGGGGCTCACGCATGGACGTAGCCAGGTGAGCCAAGGCGGCGGCGCCCGGGAGCTCGGGGACCGCGCACGGCTGCTGGAGGTGAGTGGGGGGGCTCGGGGCTGGCGGGGCGCCCAGCGAGCCTCGCCCTTGCCACCTGCGCAGCTGCTCGTCCCGCCCCAGAGGAAGGTGGCGCATCTGGGCTCCAGTCCCTGTATTTAGGGTGACCTTTGCCAAGTTGCTTCTGCACGGAGCCTCAGTTTCCCCATCTGTACAGTACAGGCTGAGGGGAGATCTCAGGGCTATCCAGCAGCTCGGAAACCGGAGGACGCCCGCTTCCGGGATGATACCTTCCCGAGTTGTGTGGGCTCCAGCTGTCGTGTCCTCCGCAAACCTGTCGTTGTTGGGGGTCCAGGCTCACTCATGGGCACCATCCGTAGCTCTAAGCCCCCGCCCGCTCCGGGAAATCCAGCCGCAAAGACCCAGGAGCCTGAGCGTGAACGGACGTGGGCGTCTGGGGAGGCAGCAGGACCGACTGTGCGGGCCAGGACCGACGGTGCGGGCCAGCACCTTAGTTTCCCGCGGGCAGAGCGGCCGGGTAGAGGGGGCTGCTGTAGTGCTGGTGCGCAGGTTAGCCACACTGCTACACACCTGAGATCTCCAAGGCCTGATCTCATCTGAGGAAATCAAGACCTTTATAACGTCCCCCAAGGGACTCCTGGTTTTCTTCGCCTGATTCTCACAGTACTGGTATTCTAGTCCCCCCTTTGGTAGAACTATCAGGAAGAGCTGGCTCCTTTCTGACACCACACCGCGGAATGAAGGGAGGGGGACGGTATCGCCTAGGGCCTTGGAAAGACCTCTGAGGAATCTAGGGAAAAGGTCTCCACATCCTTGCTCAACCCCCAAGTTCTGGGCTTAAATCAGGATGGAGATAGGGATTCCTGGCCTCCACCTCTGGCTTTTCTAGCTTTTGGATAACGGCTGAGAAGCCACAGGTGGCCCTAGAGCAAGTAGGATCCTGCATGTCCCTCCCTTCTCCATATCCCAGGGAGGGTTGGTAGGTGGCCCCAAGGGGGAAGCTGCACTACAGACCCAAGTATTGTGGTGGTCCGAGGGACAGTTAAGGTGTCCCACCCTTGTTGCTTTGGAAAGTGGGAGATGAAATTCGATGCTTGTCCTGAGGGAGGGAGGGTACGGTGAGCTGTCCTGCCTGCAGCCAGCCGGTCCTGTCAGTGACCTAGACCTGGCCTCTATCCAAGTTGGGTGGTGGCGGGGGTGGGGGTGGGAGGGGGTGGGGGTGAGTTGAGGCTGATGACTCTCTCCCAGCAGGAGGCCAAAATCCCTGTCAGGAGCTGACCTGCCTTTGGCTGGCTCCAGCATCTTTCAAGTTTGGTGCTGGAAGAAGTAACGGCAAATATTTGCTGCTGGGCCACCGAGGCTTTCAGGCCCCATTTTTAGCCTGCCCTCACTTCGCAAGCAGCACCCTACTTCCTGTGCCCCTTTAAACTAAATGAGAACCCATGTGTTCGCACAATGAAAAAAATCAGGGCTTTAACTCTTTCCCTCCCTGGCCAGCTCTTGTCCTCTCTGGGAGATAAGGTAGAAAAAAAAATGTTCTTTGGTTGTGTCTGGTTTCTGACCGACCAGCTTCCATGCCTCCTCACCACGGTGAAACGAGCTTGCAATTTTTCTCAACAGGCAGCTTAGCTCTCCTCCTCCTTCTGAGTTGGGGAGACTGAGGCTACGCAGGAAGAGTTTGCCAGGGCACTTGTGCAGGCAGAAAGCAGCAGGGCGCTCTCTCCTCGGAAGAGTGGGAGTGGGGGGATTAGGGGTGTGTGACATTTTAACAAAGGGGAGGGTCACAGCACCCTAGAGCACCTGGAAGGCAGGAAGACACACAGTGGCCTTTTCTCATCTTCTAAGTCTCCAGAATTGATTCCCTGAGCCCTTGATAGGTGGGGAGTTCCCAAGTCACAGGCCCCCTACCAAGGTTGTCTTCCCTCGAGGCAGAACTTAGCTCCAGCCCTGGAGGCTGGTCTGGGGGGGGGGCACCTTTCCCTTTAGGACAGCTTCTAGCTCCCAGACATGAGCTCATCGGAGCAGTTGATGCCAGGAAGGGAGGGACTGAGGGGAAGCAGTCAGGGCTGCCCAGATCGGGATACCATGGGCTCTGAGAAGTAGAGTGGGTACTCTTGTCAAAGTCTTGCAGTCTCTGCCCTATTGTGATGAGGAAGCAGGATCAAAACAGTCTAGGCGAGCTGGAGCCAGGCCGAACACCGCAGCTCCATAGTGCCAGGCTGATCTCTGGCACTACCTGCTGGCTTGCCAAGTAACCTTGGGTAAATCCCTTGCCTGCCTGGGACCTCCGTAGCCATGGCTAGCAACGAAGGGGGAAGGGTGCCTAGCAAGTAGGTCATGGTAGAAAACAGGGCCAACAGATTCTTCCCATAGGAGCTTATCTGTGCATATACTCATGCACATATGCATACACACATGTATATGTGTGTTTGTGTACATACACACATATATAGTGTTGGGCTACTTTTTTTTTTTTTTTGAGACATAGTCTTACTGTATAGTTCTTGCTGGTCTGACCCTTGCTGTGACGCTCAGACTGGCACTGGGCTTGTGGTCCATCTGTTTTCAGCCTGCTGAGTGCTGAGATGTGTGCTGCCTTACCTGGCTAGAAGCTAGCTGCTCTGTCTAAATTTTAAAATTCCATTTATTCACTTGTGTGTGTGTGTGTGTGTATGTATGTGATATCATGTGTGTGTGTGTGACATACATGCACATAGCACATGTATGGAGGTCAGTGGTAGTTGGTTCCCTCCTCCTGTGTGGCTCCCAGGGATTGTACTCAGGTCGTCTCCTTTATCTGATGTGCCATCTTACCAGAGAAGCCTTTGTTTTAATTGAATGAATAAGACAACTAAAGAGGGATGAGTAAATCCACAAGATAACTTCAGAGAGGGCATAGTATAGAAATAGCCCTGATGTTGAGATGGAGACCAGGCGTGGGGGGTTGGGGGGACTCCTTTGTGGCTAGGGCATGCTTATCAAGACCTACTGTGGCATGGAAGTCTGGATTTGAAGGGTGGTACCCAGAGGCTTTGAGGGCACTGGGTTGCAGGGGATGGTGGGTGGAGTGCACTCAGAGCTGGGTGTGGGTGGTGTGTGTTGGTTGCAGGTTGAATCCACCTATCCGCCCCACTCCAAGCTTTAAAATGCAGGCCATGGGAGTTGGGCCTGAGATCTGGCCAGAGGGAGGGCCAGATCTGCCTCTGGAGAGGCTCTGTGAGTTAGAACAGGGTGCATCTAGGGCCCTTTGTGAGCTGTTTCTGGACACTAGACACTGGGGCTCAGTTGCTGCTCAGTGCTACTGCAGGAGGAGTCTGCCTGGCGACAGCCCCCGGGCCCTGACGGTCCAGAGGTTACCCAAAGCCCTTTTCCTGGAATGAAAACCCTTCCCCAGCCGGCGCTGCTCACGTTCTGTCATCACCCTGGTTCATCTTTTCCATTCAGTAAGGCAGCCCAGGGTAGGTCTGTGCTGACCCTGCCCTGTCCTGCCCCGCCCTGCCCTGCCCTGCCCACCTCCCTGGATGCCACAGTCTATCCTGTGTGTCACCTGCTTCTCCCGCATGGCTGGCACATGAATGCTGCGGTCAGACTTTTTGGTTTCATTCCTGGCTGCCTGAGAGTCCATAAGCACATTATGTAATCCCTCTGGACTCTTGTTTCCTCATCTATAAAACAGAGACAATGCTAGGCCTTGTACTGTTATGAAAAATGGAGTGAGTTCACGATGAATGCCTAAAAAATGAGCTATTACTTATTAATAGTACTCCCGTGTTTTGATCTCCATTAAAATAGCAAGCCCTTGAGCAGATGGCCTCTTGCCTAAGGCTCCTCATATCTCCGTGTGAATATCTTCTTCGTGTTTGGCCAGGGCGCTTTGGAGATGGCATGACAAGCCGGCACAATGGATAGGATCTGGGCCAGGCTTTAGGGGTAGCTCATAGGCAAGTGGTCAGGAACACTTAGGCGAGGCCATGGTTGGAACAGTGGGCTGACTTGATTTTGTTGTTGTTACTATATTCCAAGAGCTCTATGAAACCAGCCTTGCAGTTTTACAAACGGGAAACTGAGGCGCAGAGCGGCTGGTTCAACGAGCTACAATATCATGTAGCTACAAACCCAGCCAGTCTGACCCCTACAGACCTCAAGTATTACTACTGTATAACATAGTCCAGAGAGGCCAAGACATCTTCTCTAGATCATGCAGTGGAATTGGGGGATGGGGAGGCGCTGATTAAAAAAACATAGACTGTCATGGGCATGAGGGCCAGTCGTGCTGCCACCCAGCCTCTGGCTATTTGGCTTCCAGTGACCCAGGTGCTGGGTTCTTCTCAGGCCTCCTGCTGAGAGCCCTATCCACACCCCCCACCCTCACCCCTCCACCCTCACCCCTCCCACCTCTGGCTCTGAACCTGAATCCACTTGTGCCTGGCTGCAGCCACTCTCTTCCTCCCCTCCCCCCCTGCACTTCTCCCAGCATCCAGGCAGATGGTGCTCTCACTGAGCGTGGGTGGGCCTGAAGCTCAGCTGTTTTGGCTTCTTGCTGTGCCAAGGAAGTCTAGTGTCACCGTGCACTGGTTGTGTGGCCTCGAGTGAGAACCTGCCCCTCTCTGGGCGATGGGAGAGCAAGGGGATTAGTAGAAGCTCTTTTCTTTGAAGCTTTAGAAATCTTACTCAGCTTTCTCCTCCCACAAAAAACAAAAACAAAAACAAAAACAAAAAACAAACAAACAAAAAAACCTGACAAAACAGTGCCGGGACCCCACACCAAGAGGTGATGTGGCCTGCCACAGCCACTGAACCTCAGAGAGCAGCAGAGGTCCCAGTCCAGTCATCTTGAAAGTGCTGTTCTTTAACAGCTTCATTAGTTGAGTGAGATTGCACTGTGCCAGCGAGATGAAAGCTTTGCAGTGAGGGTGTGAACAGTTTGCTCCTTCCTTCTCTTCTCCCAGTCAAACAAATGTTTGTTCAACCCCAACTATAGACCAGGCGCGGGAGGTCATAGCCAATGTCTCTGCCCTGCTAGGGCAGAGCCGACCGATATTAAAACCAACAGCGGTGGAATCTGATGAGCTCGGAGGAGATCTCGAGGATGGTATGGTGAGAATGTCACTCCCAGCGGGTAGAGGAGCTTACCCACCTTCAAGCAACCCAAGTGTGCCCAGAAAGGCACAGCTGGTGAGAAAGGGCTCAAGGCAGGGAAAGCAGGGGACAAAGGCCCTGAGGTGAGAAAAGGCATGGTACCTCCAATGAGCCTTTAAAGGAAGGCCAGGAAGGCTGGAGCGTTAGGAGAAGGAAGCATCCCTGGGAGCAGTGCATCATGGGGGCAGTGGAGATAGTCATCTGGGGTCTGGAGCCCCAAAAGGATTTGAGGGGCATGCTGGTCTCTCTGGTGCTGGACCAAAGGTTGCCTGCATCTTTTCTAGGGTGGCTGCTGTCAGTGGGCCCCACCCCCAGCTACCTCATGGATGGTTGGCTCAAAGAGCATCTGGAGCCACCTCTCTGCCTGGACCACCGTGGTTGTATCTGAATGGACTCAAGAGGGGACGGTAGTTCGGCAGCCAAGGTCAGGGCATGTCCTTGGCCGGGCAGTTCAGAGTCCCCGAAGCCACCCCCCTGGAGTGTTGGTTCAGATACTTGTGCTCTGAGCCGAGCTCTGCCGAAGCCCTTTTCTTTGGACTGTTTCCCAACCTGTACCCTAGAGAATAGGTTTTCTGCTCTTGAAGCAGGATATGTGGATGCTGCAGCAGCAAGACCCAGAAGCTGGTTGAAAACGCAGGTTCAAGTGCCCTGCATTAGTCCCCTGTTCTCCAGAGGAGAGAACTGTGAAACAGTTAATGTCTCCAGACCTCTCTTTTACTCCTTAAGAACTTGGTCACTGGCCTCTAAACACCCTTAATTCTCTGGGGTTCCCTTTCTTGAGTGTGTGGAGATGTGGGCTAGCAGGGAGGGCAGTTGGCAAGCTGCAGCTCCGTGACATTATTCCTGCTCGGTCCCATTTGGTGTCCTGCCCTCTTCCCTTCGGGATCCCTGAAAGGGTAGCTGGTACTATTCTTAGCAGGTCAGGATGGGGAGAACACACTGGTACATTATTTATGTCCCTCTGTCAACAGGGTTACATTCAGGGCTCCCAGGACATGGCCCTTCCAGCATGGCCTTCGCCACTCTTGTGACAAGCACATCTATTATGTAGCCCTGAGGTGAAAATGTGTTTGAAACCAGGAAGGAAGGAAAGTGGTTTCCTAGGACCCCAAACCTGGCAAAAGGTGTTGGGGAAGCTACACCCAGAAGCAGCATGATCTGCAAAGGCTCCCCTGAGCCCGGGGAAAGAGCTGAGCAGAGCCCTGACCTCAACCATCTTGAAAATCCCACTCCTAAATAATTACTCTAGTTGAGTGAGATTTGCAGGGTGCTCCAGAGGGGAAGGCTTGACCATCTGGCCTGTCACTCCCATTTAGGCTTGTCAACCTCATTCATGCTGATGAATGGAATGTGAGATACAGTAGTAATGAACCCGAATGTGGCTCAGTGGGTAGAGTCCTGGCCCAGCATGCTGAAGCTCTGGGTTCAATCCTCCATGTCACATAGCCTGAATGTGGTGGTACGGATCTACAATCCAAGCACTTGGGAAGTGGGTTGGAGGAAGGTGCAGGAGGATGATCAAAGCCATCCGTAGCCACACAGCGAGTTTCGGCCAGCCTGAGATACAAAAGACAGGTATGCAGTTATATGTATGCAACATGTATGTGCACTGACAAGTGACAAAACTTTGCTTCAACAAGTTAGTGTGTTAGCCAGAGCCCATGTGCACCGCCATTATTAGTGCATGAGCCGCAGGCCCAATGATGGGTACATTGTATGTATGTGATGAACCCTTGCAAACACTGGACAGCGTAGGAATTTGGAATCTTGTTACAGAGGCTCAGCGGATTTGAGGCTTGCTGGAGATTAGCAAAGCTCATGATCAGGTTGGTTGGGGGAAAAAAAGATTGTTTTCAATCAAATGCTAACAAGTAGTGCCAGGGCTTTGGGGACCCTGTCCACGGCCCAGTGAGAGAGATACTACCGAGCTAGAAGATTAACTGGTTGAGGTTGTCCCGTTGCTAGGAAACCTTGAGTTGTTAAAGAAGTCATGTGTGTCAAGAGTTTTCATGAACTTGGTAGCCGCTGGTTACCCTGTGGCTAAAGTCAAATGATAAGGGAGGAGTGGGTCAGGCTGGTGGTGGCACAGCTTGGGAGGCTCTGCTGGAAGCCAAAGACTGCGAGCTATGAAATCCCGGGAAGAGGGAAGAGTTCTCTGGGTCCCCTCCCTGCTTCTCGCTTTTTCTTTTATTTTTGAGACAGGGTCTTGCTACGTTTCCCCAGCTCACTTCAAATTCATGGCAATCCCCTACCCACCAGTGCTTTCTGAACGCTGTGGGTACAAGCATGCACCCCCACACCCAGCCACTGCCTCGGTTTTCTAGTCTGCAGGATGATATAACGGTCCGTGCTCTGCCTGTGTTTCTGATGAATGGGAAGTGCTGGGGAGACAGAGAACTTAGAAGATGCTTTATATTTACTTTATATCACTGCACGCACACCTAGATCCTTTTTACTACGTTTTCTACTTAGCTCACAAAATAGCTAGGTTTCTTTTATTTTTGTGTTGGATATAGTCTTTATTTACATTTCATTTCCCTTTTCCTGGTTCCCTGCCCCCCAAAGGCCCCACATGCCCTTTTCCTTCCCCCTGTTCCCCCATCCACCCCTTCCCACTTCCCTGTTCTGGTGTTCCCCTACACTGATGCATTGAGCCTTTCCAGCACCAGGGTCCACTCCTTCCTTCTGGACATCATTTGGTATGTGGATTGTGTCTTTGGTGTCCCAAGATTCTAGGCTAATATCCACTTATCAGTGAGTGTGCATACTATGGGTATTCTTTTGAGACTGGGTTACCTCACTTAGTATGATGTTCTCCAGCTCTATCCATTTGTCTAAGAATTTCATGAATTCATTGTTTCTAATGGCTTAATAGTACTCCATTGTGTGTATATACCATATTTTTTTTATCCATTCCTCCGTTGAGGGACATCTGGGTTCTTTCCAGCTTCTGGCTATTATAAATAAGGCTGCTATGAACATAGTGGAGCATGTATCCTTATTGCATGCAGGGGAATCCTCTGGGTATATGCCCAGGAGTGGTATGGCAGGGCCCTCCGGAAGTGTCATGTCCAGTTTTCTGAGGAACCACCAGACTGATTTGCTAGGTTTCATTATGGCGTTATCAAGCACAGCACATGTCACAGGCTCCCACGTCAGCGAGCGTTGCTCATACCCATCCCACATGATCATTCTCTCTCTCTCTCTCTCTCTCTCTCTCTCTCTCTCTCTCCTTCCTTCCTTCCTTCCTTCCTTCCTTCCTTCCTTCCTTCCTTCCTTCCTTCCTTTCTTTGACAGGGTTTTTCTGTGTAGCCCTGGCTGTCCTGGAACTCGCTCTGTAGACCAGGCAGGCAGATTTCTGAGTTCGAGGCCAGTCTGGTCTCAGGCTGTCAAGTGCTGGGATTAAAGGCGTGCGCCACACCACCCGGCTGTTTTGGTTAATCTTAAGGAGTCTTAGACCACAGTCTAGGCATTTGTCTATGTTTGCTAGCTACAAACCTAACTTACGGAGTTGGTAGTTTCGAAGGCTTACTGAGCCTCTAACCTGGCTGCATGCTAGGGTGCCTTAGGCGGACCCTGGGTCTAGACTGGAGCCTGGGAATTGGCATGTGGGCCACCTGCAAGTTCTGATCTGGGCAGGATAAAGGAAGGAGCTTGCTGCCGGGCAGTGGCGGCGCACGCCTGTAATCCCAGCACTTGGCAGGCAGAGGCAGGCAGATTCTGAGTTCAAGGCCAGCCTGGTCTACAGAGTGAGTTCCAGGACAGCCAGGGCTACACACAGAAATCCTGTCTCAAAAAATAAAAAACAAAAATAAAGGAACTTGCTGCACCCTTCTGTGGCGCTGGGTGCCAGGCTGGGCTGTCCTTTTTCTCTTACTCTTAGCTGCCCCTAAGGAAAAGGAAGAAGCTAGGTCAGCTGTGGCCACTGCTGATGCCGAGTGCCTGCTGACGCCCTCGGTGCTGTGCAGGTTCCCTATGGGGCTTAGCTGTTATAGAGTGGGAAGGGGACATTCTCCGGACAGTGTCATCCCCTGGGACACCTGGGACACCTGGGACAAGGTGGTGGGTTTTAATGCATTCCTGGAGAGAGGGGTGCTGACTGACAGTAGAGAGTCATGATTTTTTGTTGTTGTTGTTGTTTTTTAAAGATTTATTTATTTATTATATGTAGGTACACTGTAGCTATTTTCAGACACACCAGAAGAGGACATCAGATCTCATTATTGATGGCTGTGAGTCACCATGTGGTTGCTGGGATTTGAACTCAGGACCTTTGGAAGAGTGGTTGGTGCTCTTAACCACTGAGCCATCTCTCTAGCCCCGAGAGTCATGAGTTTTAAAGCACATCATTGCATCGCTCGCTGGTCATTCTCCAGCAGTGAGCGCCCTGCTTGGTAACTCCCTTACCTAGAGAGCAGTAGGTGGGCTGGAGGGATGCATAACTTCTTGCACATGTGCCCATGCCAGCCTGCAGCGTGAGCGTGGGGTCCTTCCACGGATATGCCTGCAGGTGCTCACGTGTCTATCGTGCCTACTCTGTTTACTGTGTGCACGACTGGGTGGGCTCTGTTGCATGTCATGCAGATTTGAAGCAGGCAGAGCCTCTGTGTGTGGGAGGGTGGGGGCTGTGTGCAAGGGAGGATGTGCCATGAAAGGAGATCCCAGAGACAAGAAGAAGGCTGGCAGAAAAGGCAATTTTCTTGTTTGCATATGAGGTAGCCCGGCAGAAAAGGCAATTTTCTTGTTTGCATATGAGGTAGCCCGCCTCAGGACCTTAGCACAAGCTGTCCATCCGCCAAGCCGCTCTCCCCACCCCAGATGTCCATGTCTCACCATCCCCATCTTCCTCCTGGCTTCACTCGGCAGTGCGTTCTCTGTGATGACATTGATTGTCATGGCTACAAGTCACTCTCCACAGACTCAGAATTACGTGTGTATTCATTATCTGACTCCTTACTAAAATTCACACATTTTTGTGCTACTTTTCATTATGGCTGTGGACAGTATATAATTTGGGCAATAAATATTGGTAGAGTTCAGGGGTCTGTACTATGCATGCTCAGTTTTTTAAAATTGGCTGATTATCCTCTCCCTAAGACGTGACGTACCTGAGGCCAAAGACTCGATGTGTGTTTTCCAGGACACATTTGAAACTTACGTAGCTATGAAGGTATTAAGAATCAGAGTCCCACCCAAAATGTTTAGCATCTGCTAGAAATGGGAGGCACTGTTCTCTGGCAAGCATTGGTTCCTGTGCAAGCCCCGCTTTGAGGAGCTAGGTAAACTAGGTACAGGAATTCGCTCAAGGCCACCAAAATGCAACAGGACAGACACCAGAATCAATCATTCTGACCTCCTGTCTTCTTTTGTAGTTTGAGGAGATGAGAAGGAAGAACTGTCTGGCTTGGCGTCTCTGTAGGATTCCTATTAGGCCCAGGGTGCAGTTAGGCCTAGAAGCTGATGAGTGGCAGTGAGGTGTGTGTTTGGGCCAGCATCTTCTAGCTCCCTGGAGTCCTCATGCCTTCTTGGGTGGATGTCCAGCCAGAACCTATCTATGTAGGCTGCCTCTTCCCCACTAGGATTTTGGACCTGGGGCGTGGCCTTGGGGGGCCTGGCAGGTGAACTGTTCTCTTCTGCTATAGCACTCTGACTAGAGGTTGCTTCTGGGGTCCTCTGGGCAATGGAAATGGGGTGGGACTATACTTGGTTGTAGACCAAGCAGAGGCTAGCTGGGCAAGAGAGGCAGAGGGGGTGAGGAACCAGAGCCCCAGCCTTGGGAGGCTCTCCAGAGCTGGCAAGGGCTGGAGCTAACTCCTGCGGGAGTGATCAGTGCTATAAACCTTTGAGCTACCTTTGCATCTCAGCTGCTGAGCAGTGACTATGAAGCAGATGGTCTACTCTTGTTTTACACACACACCACACACACACACACATACACACATATACACACACTCACACACATACACACACACACACACACGCATACACATACATATACACATACACACACAGAGACATACATACACATACACACATATACACACACACACATACACACACACACACACACGCATACACATACATATACACATACACACAGAGAGACATACACACACATACACACATATACACACACTCACACACATACACACACACATACACACACACGCATACACATACATATACACATACACACAGAGACATACACACATATGCATACACACTCACATACACACATTCACAAACACATACACACACGCACATACTCACATAGACACACAGAGAGAGAGAGAGAGAGAAAGAGAGAGAGAGAGAGAGAGAGAGAGAGAGAGAGAGAGAGAGAGTCACTATGTAGACCCGTTTGCCACCACTCTTAGCTACTTAGCCTTGTTTTATTAAGGAGGAAGCCGAGACTCACTCAGCCGCAGAGATTTACTAAGGGTGGATGACTGCCGACCTGTTGCACAGTAGGTGGAAAGGTGGGTGGGCTGCCTGGAGGAGGCACCAGCTGACAGGATGGGAGTGTGAAGGCAGGTGCTGAAGAGCCACAGTTGATGCTCCAGCCTAATGCCTCAGGGAACCCTTCAGTCCTTCAGAGCCTCTGTGTCTTTACCTTTAAAATGAAGGTAAGAATACTTGCAGCTCACGCGGATGAAGAACGAGGATGCACAAAAGGAGGGCAGCCTGGTTTATGGATGTGGAGTGTTGGCGGCTACTTGAGAAGGAAGGGCGCCCCCTCGCTCCTGACAGGTTTGCTGTAGTGACCACTGCGCCATAAACCTTAGCGCTACCTCTGCATCTCAGTTCTGAGCAGTGGCTTTGAAGCAGATGGTCTACTGGGGTGTGTGTGTGTGTGTGTGTGTGTGTGTGTGTGTGTGTCTGCCTGCTTGTCTGTCTGTCTGTCTGCCAGCCATACCATAGGGACTCCTAGCACCTGTATTGCCCAGTTTGATCCTCTATCCCCCATGAGAGGCAGCCTCAGGCCCCATCCCATTGGGCAGAGCTGGGTTCCCATGCCGTCTACCCAGCTAGTCGCTGGAGTGTCAGCATGCTTGTGCTGTCTTTATCATTCCTCCTGTGTTTTTTTCTCCCGGGTTATTTATTTTTCTGAGAGGAAGGAATGTGGAGAATTTACCACAGGGCTGGCCTTCATCCTCCCCCCCTCCCCAATCCTGCACAGCAGCCTCTTCTATATGAAGGAAGCAGCACACACAGATGGCAGAGGGGAGGAGGCAGAGGGGCCTGGCTGACTGGCTGTGGGACGGACGGCGAGGTGTGGGTTATATAACCACCCAGAGGCCCAAGGCAGATCCCGCCATGCATGTAGCCCGGGGCAGAGCCTGGAAGCTCCCGGGCTCCTGGGAAATGCTACCTGCCTCACTGCATGCAAACTGGACTCCAGGCAAGCCTGCTGTCTTTTTTTTTTTTTTTTCTTCATCAACGGTTTCCTCTCTCCTTCTTGCTTTGGGCCATGGGGGTAGGTTAAGGGCCTGACTACCTTTGAGTCTTCTAGTCTCTGAAAACAGCCCCTGGTGCTTGGGGCTCCTCGTCTCCTCTTACAAAAACCTAAGGCGAATACGGTCCTCTACAGGAAGCCTTTGGGTCGTTTATCCTGATGGCTCTCCCTGCAGGCTCTGCGCTCTCTTGTGGACTATTCTTCTCAGGTTTGACACGACGACGACTTGAAGTTTCATCTCCCGTTCCACCCATGGGTTTGCTGTTCTTTCCTCAATGTCCCCTTCACCCCCCCCTGGGAACCACTTGCTAGTCTAGAATCCAGAAGAATCTGGAATTGGGCTCCTGGGCTGAGTGAGGGAACCATGAGGATGTGTTGGATGTGGGGGCGCTAGTGCTTCAGGCCACCTTACCAAGCCCTCCTACTGAGAGCTCTGCCCCTTCTAAGGTCAAGCCACCTAGCGAAGCTCTAGGCAGGCCTTGACACAGCGCTCAGGAGAAAGGCCACCTCATTGTGTGGGACCCAGAGTATGGCAGGCCCTGGATATGAGTACAGGTAAGGGAAAGTTCTCTTTCCTATCCTGGCTTGCCACCTTAGTGTCTCTGGACCTTTGGGTCTCGGGTTATGTGTATGATTCATTTAGTGCTCCTGAGTCTTCCAAAGGACCTGAGAGCCTGCAGGCCAGGCTTACCTCTCTTACAGGTTCTTGTCCTTCTAGGCCTGAACTTGCCTGTCTCTGGCTACCATTTTAATTTTTTTATTTTTATTTTTATTTTTATTTTTATTTTTATTTTTTGAGATAGGGTCTCCCTGTGTCACCACTCTGGCCTGGAACTGGACATAGACCGGTCTGGTTTGGAACTCATTGGGACCTTCCTTGCTCTGCCTCCATAGAGGTAGGATTAAAAGCATGTGCCACCATGCCTGCCCTGTTTTGTTTGGGTTTTAAATTTTACTTATTTTTATTTTTATGTGTGTGGCTGTTTTGCCTGCATGTATGCCTGTACCCCAAATGTGTAAGGTGCCCATGAAGGCCAGAAGAGAGTGTTGGATCTTCCAAGAGTTGGAGTTGCAGGTGGTTGTCAGCCACCATGTGGGTGCTGGGAACAGAGTCCGGGTCTTCTGCAAAAGCAGCAGCCCCTGTAAGCCTCTGAGACACTTTCCCAGCCCATTCTTTTTCTTAATAATTGATCAATTTTTTTGGATACCAGGTCTCACTGTGTAGCCTTGACTGGCCTGAAACTCCTAGAGACCCACCTGTCTCTGTCTCTGTCTCCTGAGTGCTGGGATTAAAGGCCTACAACACCATGCTGAGCCTCATGTAGCACAGCAGGCCTCAAACCTGACCATGGACTTCTTCTCCTCCTGCCTCCAGCTCTCTAATGCTGGGATTACAGGCATGTGCCACCACGCCCTGTTTCACAGGGGGCTGGGAGATGTATCCAAGGCCTTCGTGTGGGCTAGACAAGTACTCCGCAAGGAACAGTATCCCCAGCTCTCTGACTACTAGTTCTAAAATTCTGAAATCTACCCAGTACTCATTAGAGATCTAGCCAAGGCCATCTAGAACAGGCAAGAGGAATGCCATGACAGCCAGGTCCTGCCAGGCCCTGCGGCCAGGCCTTGGTCAGCCAGAAGTCTGCAGGGCGCCTTTTACCTGCAGAGACAGTTGCCAGCCCAGCCAAGGGCCAGTCTTCCCTCCTCTGTCTATGCCTGGCCCTTCCGACAGGAGGGGGAAACCAAGAGTTTTAGCCAGGAGTTCCCCCATCCTTCTGCTTCCTGTGAGTCCTGTTCCTGCTGTGAGGCCTCTGGGCCTGACTGAGCAGAGGATGCTACTGAGCCTGGGAGGATTGAGCGGGGCTTCCTGGATGGGATGGCAGGGTTTAGAGGTGTGCTTGAATAGTTTCTGCAAGTGGTGCTCCAGTGAGGGCAGCATCCCAGCCTCAGTGCTCCGCATGTACTCCGCATGTTCCATCTCTTGGCAACTGTGATGTGTTAGCTAGTCTTCAGTGCCTTCCTCCTCATTTCTAAGCTGGCTGTCAGAAGCAGTTCCTGGAGAATTGCTGTGCGGATTTGGAGAGCCTTGAGCCTCCGTTTGTCAGCACCTGGAACTCAGTAGTCAGACTGTGACAGCTGTCATTACCACTGAGGGTGTGGGCAGGAGTGAAGCGGGTGTAGCCCTGCCCTCGGGCCAGGCCATGTGGGGGACTGAAGACCCAGACCCCAGAACGTCATGAAACAAACATTGGGAGGGTCACCCTGAGTGTGATCCATAGCTTGGTCCCCAACTGGCTGTTGCGACTTATCCAAGACACAACGTCTTCTCTAAGGTAGAGGTGAGGTCACTGGTAGCCTCAGGTCTGCCGTGAGAGCAAGGCATGGCCCTGTCAGAGTCCCCAGCAGATGGCAAGCCCTCCCTGGAGTGACGGCTCCACTAGTCATGATGCCCCTGGGCTGTGCAGTTCAGATGCTCACAGGCAGGGATGTCTTTGGGGAGGGGCTGGTCACATTCAAATTGGTCAAGAGGCTCCGGTCTTGGGACACATAGGATGGGAAGGAGAAGGTTCCAAGTGTAGAGGTTTGTGCATCTCTGTTTCCTGACAGGAACTCACCTACAGGCAGAAGTAGGAACCGGGAGCTCTTGTTCTCAGCCACTGCTAAGCACACAGAGAGAAGGCGCGTACTGCTTAGGCAGGCTTAGCTGTCAGGACCGTTGGATGCGGAAGGAGGACCCTTCTGCCTTTGGGGCTCTGAGCAGGAGAAAAAGCATAGGGCAGGGAGGGAGGACCGGTGAATCTGGTGAATCTGGCAGCGTGGGATGGGTTGATTGGCGGGGGAGAGTCTGGGGGTGGAGAGGCCATTTAAAAGGCAGTTGCAGAATCGGTTCCCTGATAAAGAGCCGGCTGAGTCATCTGTGGAGGAGAGAAGTCATATCTAGCTCCTCCGGGGACTGTCAAGGTGGGATTTTTCCTCTCTTCCATCGGCCAGGAGCTTGGCTGCCTGTCCCGGAGGTTCTGGGAACAGAGGCCAGCGGCATCCTGAGGAAGCTGGGCTGCTGTGGGGAGGACCCAGTCAGAGTGAGTAAGCAGAGTGCTCAGGGGGGCCTTCGGGGTTTGGGGTGTGACTCAGGGCATGTGGCATCCCCTGTCTGGCCTATTTTCTCTCCCAGTACTAGAAAAGAGGCAAAAGGGAACTTCTGTCAGCCTGTTAGCCAGGCTAGAGCTGGCTGGCTCTAAGGATCCCTGCTCCTATCCCTGCATGCCCCTGCCCGCCCGAGTGTGGCTCATTCTACAGAGTGATGTGTTGGTCTTTGTCCACATGCTTCTGGCGTGGATGCACCCCTGGGGGGGGGTCTGTGTCACTTCCCTCTCTGCAGGGAGGATGTGAGGCTGGGCTGGCAAATGGCTGAACTATTCCTCAGACCTCCACATCTTCCTGCCCCCGCCCGCACAGCCAGAGGTTGTGTAGTGGCTGGGACATTGGGTCCTTCCTGACCTCACTGGGGGGCCAGTTTACCCAGCCTGTTTACCCAGCCTGTTGCCAAGGCTCCCAGGCTCCCACAACAGGCTGCCTCCCGTCAACCTCTGTCCTCACCTCTGGCTCCCACCCTACCCACCAGCCTCGCCTGGGACACTCCCATCGACGGCAGTAGTGTGGAGTAATATTTCCTTGAATTCTCACTGTCCTGACCTCTCTGGCCTCTCTTCCCTTGCCTCAGATCCTCCCCCTCTCCCCTCCCCCCCCCCCCGCCCTCCGTTTCTTCAGACGGGTCTAGTGAAGGGCAGGACAGAGGGCTGCCGACAGAACACAATAAGGACTGGGACTTGGAGACAGCAGGGCCGGGAAATGTACTGATTCTAGCCTTAGGGTCTTCCTACGCGACCACCATTCCCTATCATCCATTTCTGCCTTAGTGAGAATAAGGTCATCAGCTCTCCTCCCTGAGAGAAACGAGTGAGAGAAAGCAGCCGCCGGGGTGGGGTGGGGGGCGTGGGGGACGTTGATGGGATGAGGAGACAGGGCTCTGCAGACATCATCTGGGAAGAAGATCGGGGTTTCCTCGATTCCCCACCCACTGAAGCTCTGATCTAGAAAACCCAGTGGTTAAGACATCTAAGACATCTCACTCACCAGTCGGATTTTCTGTGTCCGGAACCCCAGCTCTGCCACTTAGAGTTGTTTGACCCTGGGTGGGCATCTCTGAGCCGGGCTGTCATCCACAACATGGGAGGAGCAACGACTCCATTATCATTTGGGATTGTCTTGTGGATGGAAAAAAAAAAAACAACCCAAAAATGATGAGCATGCAGTGCTGTATGTGGGCCATGTGAGGCCTGTACCGTGGCATCCCTGCCACCCTGAGGCAATGCTCTGTCTTGGAGCCTCTCCTTCACCCTGGATCTGCCCTGTCTTACCTGACCCCAGGTAGCTCTTCTCCTTGCCTGTCCTCCAACCTTCTTCAAAGGCCTGTATTCAGGGCTGCTGTCTAGAGCTCTATATAGGCTTTCAATGACCTAGGCTAGGAAAAAGGGCACCATGGCCTGTACTACAGCCATGGCCCTGGCTCACCGCTGATCTCTCTAAAACCAAGAAGCGCCATTGTAGACGAGTTTGCTATTGGCAGGGGTGACATTGCCCTAGGGGACTTCAGTTGGAACATCCCCTGCTGCCTGTAACAAAGGACTCTGGGGCATCTTTGGTTGTTTAAGTCCTGCTCTACCCCACCCCAATTTGTGCAGGGTGACAAAAAATTTTGCCATGCTGGTTGGATGGGTTGGCTCCAAACCTCCAGTTGAATTTCTTTTATGTGTACTGCAGCTGGCCTGGGAGCGGGGCTGTACTAGAAGGGAGGCCCACTCCTGTCTGGGAGCAGCTCTGAGCTCACAGGAGGGGAGAGTCATCTAGGGCAAGTCAGACTATGACTAGCCTGATCGGAAGTCAGCAGTCTGGATCCTGGGCCACCTCCTCTTTGTGACCCTTTGTTCTCCTGAGCCTCTCAAGCTGGCTTCTCCCCAAGGGCCTTTCATAATGGCACTGGAAGCCGAGAGGTTGGGGAGGAGTGTGTATATGTGAGGCCTGGGGGGTCGAGTGCACAGGACTGGTCTTGAAGCAGGAAAGTAAGGAGGAAGCAGCAGCGTGTAGGGACATGGCGTGGCCTGGATGCTCAAAACACTGGATCTCTTTCTATCTGCCTTACCCTGTGGGATCCTGCCAGCCAGAATCCCGGCTCTCTGTGATGGGAAGGCAGCTCTGTGCTGTTGGACAGCTCACTGGGCTGCTCCGGCCTTTGGTTTTTCTCATCAACACAGAGTGCACAATAGCAGATTGTGCCATGTAGGGTCCCAGTGAGAGTGTGACGCATGTAGCATGTGCCTCATCCCTGTTAGCTGCAACTGCTACAAGTGTGTCAGCAGCAACATGGGTGGGCTCTGTGCCCTGGTCACACAGGATGGGTCTGCCCCTGTGAATCGCTGCAGGACTGGCTGTTCGCTGGTGTCACTGGGGGTGGGGGTAGAACAGAAACACGCTAAGTCATGAGCCCATGCCAGCTGGGTGTGTAAATAAGTTTTGCACATGTAGGGGCGTGGCTTTAGGGATGCAAGGATTGCATGGAGAATTGTACCGGGACAGCCACCTCCAAGCTACCGAGACAGTGGTGCTTCTCCATGACGCCAGAGTCCCCTGAAGTGTTTCCTTCGGGATTCTGGTCTATGCTATGAATGAAATGTGCTTTGCAGAATAAAGATTGGGTAATGTCTGCCCCCGTGAGCAGAGTTGGGTCACACTGTTCCTGGGGTAGCAGGAGCCTTCTTCGCCCTTTGCCCTGGACTCAATGATAACAGACCCCCTTGTCCTCATGATCTCACGGTGACCCCCAGACCTTTCTCAGTTAAGGAGCCTGTGACTCTGGGAGAGCATAAGAGCTTGCCAAGATCATAGGCAGAGCCCAGACAAGGAACTTGGCTTTGGGCTGGGAGACCTGTTTTGAAGCAGAACTGAAGAGGGAGTCGCTCCTTGGTCCAAACATTTCCTAAAGACTTTTCTGTGTGCCTGGAAATCTCATCTTCAGCTGTCCCAGGGGGGGAGTCTGGCTGAAGCCTTCATGTTTTACAGAGGGGGTAACTGGGGCAGAGGAGGAATACCACCAGGTGTTGGGGTACAGGTGGGGTGGGCTATGTGCTGTCGTTGCGCATGAGGGGGAAGCTACTACCCCTGTAGTAGACGGGAGGATGGAGCTAGAACGCCACAAAGCAAGGATTGTACCGACCTCCACGGACCTCTCTGCTGACTCCAGCATAGGGGCCAGTCGACTTTGCCCTGGGATATACTCTCTGGATCTCAGTTTCCCTGTCTATAAAGTGGGATAATGGCGAACTACCGATCTCCTCTATCAAGGCACTCCCATCTCTCAGAGTCCACGAACTCTGTGCCAGGCTGGCAAGATGCCTAGAAAGACTGTCCCTGGAGACCCATCAGCCTGTCAGGGCCAGGGCTAATTAGGGTGAGTTAGGAGGGAGCGCAGGGTCAGATTCCTCAAGAGCTAATTAGCTTCCCACCGTGGGGGAGGGGTTTTCTCAGCCACTGGGTAAGCCGTGACCCTGGTCAGAGGCTGATCCCTTCAGCCCCGTGTGACTCACGTGTTCGGGCGTCTATTTGTTTTTTCATTGTTCAAGAGCATTGAGCACCGAGTACGTGCCAGCTGGGCACTGTGGAAAGAAAGAAATGATTACCTCACTCGATAGGAAGCCAGCCACTGACCTCTGTCCTTGCCATGTCCCACTGCTTCTTTCCCCAGAAGGACCTTGAGCACAGCTCTGGACTGACTCGGCCTTGGCCCCCTGGAGCTGTATGGTCTCGGGGCTGTCAGGAATCTCTGAACTTCTTCACACAGGTTTCCTCTTCTGCCCTCTGGGCACCCAATGGCTGCTTCTCAGTGCATTTTGGAGAACAAGATGAACGAACACAGAGGGCGCTGACGTTAGACCAGGGTGTTGCTTGGCTTCTGTTAGCATGTACAACTTTTTAAACAATGATCTTAATAAAAATGAGAGAAAAAAATGGGGAAGGGTGTAGAAAAAACTGGCAGCATGGTCTCTTGGTTTGATGTGTTATAATCAGGGATGGGGACACGGTTGCTTTTTAAAATGTTTTTATTTTTTAGAAATAAAACGTTAATCTTTTTAATTTTTTGAGACAGGGTCACTCTATTGTAGTCCTGGAGACCAGGCTGACTTAGAACTCACAGACATCCTCCTGCCTCTGCTTTCCCAAGGACTGGGATTACAGGCGTGTACCACCATGCCCTGCGTATTAATGTGTTTTCAGAAAAAGAAGTCTTAGGGGCAGGTGAGAAGGCCAACAGGTAAAGCACTTGCTGTGTGAGCCTGGTGGCGAGTTTGATTCCCAGACCCTGTGCAAAGGCGGAAGAGACCTGACAGAATTATCCTCTGACTTCCACATGTCTAACACGTATAACACTTTCTGACTCCAATAATGATAAATTTGAAATACCTTAAAACTTAATAGCACCTTTCTATAAGGTATCAAGCGAATGACCAAACTCTCGGTTTGAAAGTAAATACATACATAAGGTGTCCTGGGCTTTGCACGCCTGGGACTCCTTAGGCTGAACACTGTTCTCAGGATTGGGGTCAGAAAGGTAAACTTGTCAAGTGAGGCCTTGGAACTGTGCTCGAGGTGAGGAGATGGCCGATCAACCAGGAGATAAGCAAACTCATTGATTCCTGACAATGGTGAATGCTGTGCAGGAAAAGCAGAGATAGGATAGGGGACAGGAGGCCTCTGGGAGGGTGTGCTGTCACTCCCAGCACACATGGTGCCTTACTTAGCCTCCCTTTCCTTCTGCTTCCCCTTCTTTAGTGTAGAAGAGAGACAGAGTTGATGTGAACACTCTCAGGGAGTGAGAGCGGCCAGCAGCCAGAGGGACCATGGGAGATGTAGTTTAGAGGCATGACTCATTTGGAGTACTGTATTACAACCTTCCAGGACAATCCAAAGGGATGGACAGGCTATCCTGGACAGCCAATCAGCTTCACCCTTGAATCTTCATGACCTCTGATTCTAGGAAACCGAGTAAAGATCAGATTTCAAAGAGATGTAGGCGGGCACAGTGGCTGACTCTGAACCCTCATTGCTAACCAGGCCTATGTCCTCTCTGCAGCCTTGGGCCGGAGCACTAGCTTCACTGAGAAGGATCTGAAGGAGGCCAAGGCGAGGAGTCAGCAGATTGCAGCCCAGCTGACCACCCCTCCCAGCTCCAACTCCCGAGGAGTCCAGCTCTTCAACAGGCGCAGGCAGAGGGTGAACGAATTCACCTTGGAGAGCCGTGGCCAGAGGTCACCAAAGCTCAGCCAAGAGGCCCTCCAAACAGGGCGCCCTTCGAGCCCCATAGGCCATGTCCCGGAGCTTAGTGTGAATCCTACATCTCCATCAGAGCCAGGCTCTCCAAAGCGCCCCAGCTCCCAAAGCCCCAGCCGAGGGGTCCCTGGCCACATCATGGAGGGCTACTCGGAGGAGGCCAGTCTGCTGCGGCACCTGGAGAAGGTTGCCAGTGAGGAGGAAGAAGTGCCATTGGTAGTCTATTTAAAGGAGAATGCGGCCCTCCTGACAGCTAATGGCCTACACCTGTCCCAGAGCCGAGAGCCCCAGCACTCCACACCGAACCCTCCCGACTCTGAAGTACCCAGTCCCGCTGCAGATATCAACCAGAACCCCTCCTCCCCCAATGCCACGCTCACCACACTAGCCTCTAACTTAAGTCACAACAACCAGCCCACCGCTGACGTCAATCAAAACCCTCCAGCCGCCATCAGCACCCCTGTCCAACAGAACTCATCCGAGACACAGTGTTCCCCAAATGGCACACTTGATTCCAAACCCAGCACTCCGTGTGGTGATGACGGGCAGGCCCCGGTGCCAGCAGAGGAGGTGAGATCCAGCATTCTTCTGATTGACAAGGTGTCGGCTCCATCATCTCCCACCAGCGCCTTCTCTAGAGAAGCCACGCCCCTCTCCAGCACTGGGTCACCAGCGGCAGATCTCAGGTCTAGCTCCCTGCTCATTGACATGCACCCTAGTGCCCTTGTGGCAACAGCCGAACAAGAGGTGTCTGGACATGCGGCTGTCACCACGCCCACTAAGGTGTATAGTGAAGTGCATCTCACACTAGCCAAGCCTGCACCCGTGGTCAACAGGACCGCCAGGCCTTTTGGGGTCCAGTCGCCAGGGACTACCAGCCAGATAGAACAAAGCCCCATGATGGGAAGACGACATTTCGGAGAGAAGCCCTGGGCTCCCCCGGCTAGCAGTATGGTGGATAGGAGTCCCCAGCCACAGAGGCACATGATGGCCCGCAGTCCCATGGTGGAAAGGAGGCTGGTTGGGCAACGAAGCCCAGTCTTAGAGAGACGCCCCTTAGGAAGCTTCACCCCACCCCCCACCTACGCGGAGACTTTGTCAACAGCCCCCGTGGCTTCTCGGGTTAGGTCTCCCCCCTCTTACTCCACTCTGTATCCCAGCTCTGACCCCAAGCCTCCCCATTTGAAGGGTCAGCCAGTCCCTGCCAACAAGACAGGAATTTTGGAAGAATCTATGGCACGTCGAGGCAGCCGGAAATCAATGTTCACTTTCGTGGAGAAGCCCAAGGTGACCCCGAATCCGGACTTGCTGGACCTAGTGCAGACAGCCGACGAGAAGCGGAGGCAGAGAGACCACGGGGAGGTGGGCATGGAAGAAGAGCCCTTTGCCCTGGGGGCCGAGGCCTCCAACTTCCAGCAGGAGCCAATAGCTCGGGACAGGGCCAGCCCCGCCGCCGCGGAGGACGCTGTTCCGGAGTGGGCCTCCTGCCTCAAGTCCCCTCGTATCCAGGCCAAGCCGAAGCCCAAACCCAACCAGAACCTCTCAGAGGCCTCAGGGAAGGGGGCTGAGCTCTACGCCCGCCGCCAGTCACGGATGGAGAAATATGTCATAGAGTCCTCAGGCCATGCAGAATTGGCCCGCTGCCCTTCGCCTACTATGTCCCTGCCTTCATCCTGGAAGTACACCACGAATGCTCCCGGGGGCTTCCGAGTGGCATCCCTGAGCCCAGCGCGGACTCCGCCTGCCTCTCTCTACCACGGCTATCTGCCAGAGAACGGGGTCCTGCGCCCCGAGCCTACCAAGCAGCAGCCATACCAGATGAGGCCTTCACTCTATGCTCTGTCGCCCGTCAAGGAACCTGCCAAGGTCTCCTCATCGCGTGCCACCTCGTCACGCACTCCGTCGCGCACTGTCTCACCTCGAGCCGCCTCCCCGGCCAAGCCTAGCTCCCTGGACCTGGTGCCCAACCTGCCCAGAGCAGGCCTCCCACCATCTCCTGCTCTGCCTCGACCATCCCGCTCCTCCCCGGGCCTCTACACTGCCCCAGTCCAGGACAGCCTCCAGCCCACTGCCGTGAGCCCCACCTACAGCAGTGATATCTCCCCGGTGTCTCCCTCCAGGGCGTGGTCTCCTCGAGCCAAGCAGGCCCCCAGGCCTTCCTTTTCCACCCGGAATGCTGGGATTGAGGCCCAGGTTTGGAAGCCTTCCTTCTGCTTCAAGTAACACATCTCAGTGCCTGTCTTGACCTCTTCCCCCTTCTCGGAGGGCCAGGGAGAAGATGTGGCAGGATAGGGTTCAGGGCTTAGTGAGGAAGATGGACATCCGTGGTTGAAGGTCTGGCGTTGACCCCAAATAGCTATGTGACTGTGGGTGGACCATCTCCCCTCTCTAAGCTGTAGACAAACGGCCTTAGACGCCATGTCAGGGTGACAAGGGGGAATCATGGAGAAAGAAAACCCTCAGAGGGTCCCGATGAGCAGAGAGTCTGTCCCTGGCCTTGCAAGCTTCAGGGATGGGAGTCTGGTGGCAGTGTCTTGCTTGGAGAAGGCCCAGAGGTGTCCTCATGGAGACTTCCGGAACAGAAAGCCTTCTGACACCTGTGAATCTGCAAGCTCTGGGTGTGCCTTACTCATAGGGCTCAGGCTCCTGCTTCTGGATTCTCACCTTCACAGGGTGTTTCTTCCCCCACTCCGCCTTCTGGACTTTTCCTCTCTCCTGCCTCAGAGAGCTTTGCCTGGCTCCGCCTCCTCTCCCGAGTCCTCTGCTGCCTGTGGACTTAGCACACCACTCCTTTCTGATACCTGTCCTCCTGCTTTTTGAGACTCTGCCGCCTCGCCTCCGTGCCCTCTCCCGGACCTGGCTCTCTACAGGGAGGGAGACCC
The DNA here is from genome assembly GCA_964023405.1 of Apodemus agrarius. NCBI lineage: Eukaryota > Metazoa > Chordata > Mammalia > Rodentia > Muridae > Apodemus > Apodemus agrarius. Next base: position 50,932,280 of record OZ030021.1, on the reverse strand, counting down.
CTGGGCCCAGATCTGAGTCCCGCTTCCAACCGCCTCGCTCTCACTGTTCTGGGGTGAGGGACATCCCTGGGGATCCCTGAGAAGAAAGCTATGCAGATGTGGATGTGCTGTTAGTCGAGTGACCCTTTAGTGACATATTGACCTCAGGCAAGATCTCCTGACTGAAAGAGGCCACCTCCATGCAAAGGCTCAGGGTCCAGGGAGAGACAACAGAGGAGTGTCCCAGACTCACCCACACCTCCTCCTTACGAGGCCTTAGTTTTCCCACTCACAGGGTCTTCTAGGTGTGGTAATCACCGAAGATGGAGAGAACAAGGTGGCACAGTGGGATAAAGGCCCCTGCAGCAAGGAGATTGTCATATAGAGAGAACGTGGAGGGACTGCCTCTGAGGGACAGAGCAGTTAGCTTTTCATGAGAGCGGCCTGGAGAGGTAGTGTTGGGAGGAGCTACAGTCAGAAGCCCCGGCTGTGCCAGCTTAAGCTTGGGACCCTCTGGTGACAGTGGGAACATGGCACAGTAGCTCTGAAGAGGGACAGGAAAGCTTAGACTTAGGTCTGGATTCTAACAGACAGAACGTGCACCTCAGGTTTCAGCCTCAGCCTCCCGGTTCATGGCGGGGTCAGGTGACCTAAGATCTCCCAGTGCCTGCCTCCCTTTGCCGTGGTACAGCCACCCCCTTCCCCCCTCCCCCGCCCCCGAACTAGCCTTTTTGGGGAGTGAGAATACAGATACAAGAAGACAGACACGTTTAGATGGAATCTTCCCAAGACTTGAGGCTAGGACTACCCACTTCCTCTTTCCCAGCCCTATTTCTGGGATCCCAGAGGGGCAGGGGTGGTGGAGGCGGCTGGTGCCTGTACTTGGCTGAGTGCACAGTTTGAGCTTTAGGCTTGTCTCCATGGGAACAGGGGTGCCTTGTCAGTGTGCTCATCCACACAGAAGAGGGAGCTGCGTGGGGAAACTGAGAAAGCCTGATTCCTTCAGGCCAGGTCTGCCCAGAAAAAGCCGTCAGCCTCTAGTAGACCCTGTTCCTTTGCCCCTGGGGCCGGCAGGGCTAGCGGTGGACGGACCCATCCTCCAGCCTGCCGCGGGGCTGAACTCTTGGGTCCTGCCTCCTGTTCTCAATACACTCTGTCTCGAATCTGTCTTGCTTCTTTCTTCTGCGCTGTTGCTGCCGTGAGCCTCTCTCCTCCCTGATTCGGGCCTGGAATCGAAGTGGAACTGCTCAGCTGCTGTGTATGGACGGAAGTGAGGTTGTGTCTGTGTGCTACTGCGCCTGCTGTGTGTCTGGATCTGTTAGGAGTCAGCCGTGTGCTGTCTAGGAGACGAGGGCGCTTCCTTTCCCTTGCTCCTCTCCTGCGTCCGGGTCTGGCCCAGATCGTGTTGAGGATACAGAAAACGCACTGCCCCATGGCCCAAATTGGTTTGGGGTTTCATCCGTCTTTCTGTCTTGTCTGTCTATCTATCTATCTATCTATCTATCTATCTATCTATCTATCTATCCATCCATCCATCCATTAGATAGGATCTGTAGCTGAACCTGGCCTTGAACTCATGATGATCCTCCTGCCTCAGCCTTCTGAATGCTAGGACTATAATCATGAGCTTTTATACCCAGTTCTGTGGTTTGCTGTTGGTTTATTTTTATCTATCTATCTATCTATCTATCTATCTATTTAATTTTTTAATTTTTAAAAATTTTTTTAAAGTTTTTTTCGAGTCAGGGTTTCTCTGTGTAGCCCTGGCTGTCCTGGAACTCACTCTGTAGACCAGGCTGGCCTCGAACTCAGAAATCTGCCTGCCTCTGCCTCCCAAGTGCTGGGATTAAAGGTGTGTGCCACCACTGCCTGGCTATTTTATTTTTTTTTTGAGACAATGATCTGTCTGACCCAGAACTTGGTAGGTAGACCAAGCTAGCCTTGAACTCACAGAGATGCGCCAACCTCTGTCTCCCAAGGACTGGTATGGAAGATGCACTCTGATTTGCCCGCCATGCCTGCTCCTCCCTCTTCCCCCTCCCTCTTTTAGTAAGTGAGATTGAAATGTCTTCCACCAGAACACTCATTCTCCAGTCCTCTCTGGTTCCCTCCCCCTCTCCGTTTTATCTAAATTGGACTGTTTGCCACATCCATCACAAACCTGCCCCGCTCCCTTGGTGGAGAAGGAAACGCTGGTCCCTGGAGGCGTTGCACAGCCTCTGCCCGTCTCTGGCCCTGGTTTCCCCTCCTGTTGAGTGACAGGGTTGCAGGAGGTTCCCTGGGAGTGCTGTGGCCTCTGACACTGCCCTATTGTCAGCTCTGCTTTCGTCTCTCTGCTTTGAGCCTGGGGTGACAGGCTGCCACTTTCTGAATTTTCATCCATTGCACTTTCAAGGAGTTTGGTAGACACAGTGCCCTGAGCTCCTTGACTGGAGCTGAACAGTTTTGCTGTCTTCCTCCTTTCTGTGTCTGTGCATCCTCTGCTCCTCCCCATCCCCCTCCCCCACACAGCCCTGAGACCTGGCAGTTAGCAGGCGGCGAGGCCTGCCTCACCTCCACATTGCAGCCCATGCCTGAGCCACTTCTTCACAGTCCTGCATTATTCTCATCGCTCCTGCTCGCTGAATCCTGCTGTCCCCTGGGACCGCGAAAGACAGAAACAGGCTCTTTAAAAGAGATTTTTTAGACATTCTCAAGCTCCTCCAGCCTCATTAACTAGGGCCAGGCGTGTTGGCCCATGCCTTTGATCTCAGGATGCAGGAGCAGGTGGATCTCTGTGACTTAAGCCCAGCTTGGTCTACATAGCAAGCTCTAGGTCAGCTAAGGCTACCTAGAGAGGCCTTGTCTAAGACAACCAAAAAACCCATTTGTTGACTGGCTTGGGCCATGAGCTCAAGGTGGTACTCATTATATAATTGGGACATACCTGAGCCTTTGCAATTGGCTTTTGGATCTGAGATTCTGGTCTTGGCCTCTAGTCCTTCCTGTCCAACCCTGGGGCAGAGGTCTCCCTTGAAGCTCTTCCCCATAAGCCTGTGCTTCCCTCAGGTGACCTGGCTGCACCCTGGGATGTGCCACACACAGAAACCAGCTCCCCGGGACTCTGGCTTGTGTATACACATACATACAGCCCTGGCCCCGGGAATAAAGGTGGGCTGAAGCCTTGTGCTGACCCCTAACTTGCTTCCCCATAAGCTTGGATATCCTTGAAAAGGCTACCCAGCACCTCATCCCACCAGAAATGCCGGCTTCTGGCTGTTCCTAATGGTCCTTTTTAGTGAAAGGTTACTGAGGTTGGACTCGTCTGGCAGCTGCTTTGGTGTGATTGGAGAACATAGAACTTCTGTCTCTTGTTTCTTTTGATCGGGAGGTACTAAGTTCTCTGCTGCTTGAAAGGATAACTGGGAGAGGAGTGTCTGGGTCAAAGAATGGATCTTGTGGGTGATTATAGACTTTGGGGTGAAGTCACTAATGAACCCCATAGCTTATTAGGACTGAGGTGGATAGATTGTTAGCAAACATGGACTCAACAAGAGACCAAGTGACTACTTCTGGAATATGGGTGAACAGCTGGACAGTTTTAAGGTGTGTGTGTGTGTGTGTGTGTGTGTGTGTGTGTGTGTTTAGCCTGTATTCCTATGCCCTCCACTTTCAACCCCCTTAACACTGTGTAAGCATGTTGTGGTATCTGAAACACACACCACACAGACACTGGTGGGTGGGAAAGAATACGCTGGGCTGTTGATTACACATCTTGGCTTTTTTTTTTTTTTTTTTGATAGGATTTCTTGGGGCTCGAGAGGTGGCCCAGTGGCTTAACACTAGCTGCTCTTCAGAGGTTCAGAGATCAATTCCCAGCAAGCCTACGGTGGCTCACAGATGTCTATAATGGGATCTGGTGCCCTCTTCTGGCACACAGGTGTACATGCAGATAGAGGATTCATACATAAAATAGATAAATGAGTCCTAGAACTCACTCTGTAGACCAGGCTGGCTTTGAACTCACAAAGAACCCCCTGCCTCTGCTTCTAAGTGGCTGGCATGAACCTCTTTCTCAAAAAAATGTTTTTATATAAAAATAATATAAATGTTAAGTTAGACATCTACATTTTAAAGTAGTTAATACAACTATATGGTTCAAAACTCTAAACATACATAGAAAGTAGTACCTTAAAAAGACACGCTCCCATTCCCCTGTATCTGTGTGCAGTGTGCTGGCCAGCCCTATTCCTTAACCTTTTCCTATATCTTTCCCATCTCTTCTTATGGCATACATAAAATAGATAAATGAGTCCTAGAACTCATTCTGTAGACCAGGCTGGCTTCAAATTCACAGAGAACCCCCTGCCTCTGCTTCCAAGTGCCTAGCATAAACCCCTTTCTCAAAAAAAAAATTCTTTTATATATAAAACTAATATAAACGTTAAGTTAGACATCTACATTTTAAAGTAGTTAATCCAACTGTATGATTCAAAACTCTAAACATAGAAAGTAGTACCTTAAAAAGACGTGTTCCCATATGCCTGGAGCTGTGTGTGCTGTGCCGGCCAGCCCCATTCCTAAGCTTTTTCCTGTATCTTTCCCATCTCTCCTTAATGGTATTTTGTTCAGTAGTTCCATCCAAGAAATGTATTAATAATGCACACTATGTTCCTTCACATGAATTTTTGTCTCCGAAGCAAGCAGGGGGCTGACCCCAGATGGCAAAAGCTTTAAAGCTTCTGCATTGAGTTGAGCCACCTGCCTTTTTTTTTTTTAAATATTTGTCTATTTATTATATGTAAGTACACTGTAGCTATCTTCAGACACTCCAGAAGAGGGGGTCAGATCTCATTACAGATGGTTGTGAGCCACCATGTGGTTGCTGGTATTTGAACTCAGGACCTTCGGAAGAGCAGTCAGTGCTCTTAACCACTGAGCCATCTCTCCAGCACCCCCACCCCCTTTTTAAAAAGATTTATTTATTATATGTGAGTACACTCTAGCTGTCTTCAGACACACCAGAAGAGGGCGTCAGATCTCATTACGGTTGGTTCAGGCACTACCTAACTTTGCTGGGTTCCTTTCCTATCTCCGAATGATAGACAACCATACTCCCTCCTTTCCCAAACCCTGACTCTGGAGGACCTCACACTAAACCTTCCCGTCCTCTGCTCTCTCCCTAGGACCGCCCGGAGAGCTTGCCCACGTCCCCGCCCTGGACGCCGGGCACTTCCCGGCCTCCTAGCAGCCTGGACGGCTGGGTGAGCCCGGGGCCGTGGGAGCCGGGTCGCGGGAGCAGCATGAGCAGCCCTCCGCCGCTGCCGCCGCCTCCACTAATGTCCCCCTCGTGGAGCGAGCGCTCCGTCTCCCCGCTGCGACCTGAGACCGAGGCGCGGCCCCCGAGCCGCCAGCTGCAGGCGCTTCTGGCGCGCAACATCATCAACGCGGCCCGGCGCAAGAGCGCCTCCCCGCGGCCAGCGCCCGCCGAGACCCTGCCGCCCTTTTCCCCGCCGCAGGGGCCGCCACCGCCGACGCCGACGCGCATGCGCTCTCCGCAGCCCGCCCGCCCGGCTAGCAACTTTCGCGCAGCCGCTTTCTCCCCGATCCCACGGAGCCCGTTACCCGTCGGGCCTTCGTCCTGCTCTAGTCCCCGGAGTCCTCAAGCCGCGCCGTCCAGGCCTTTTCCCTACCGCCGCTCACCCACAGACTCCGACGTGTCTCTCGACTCCGAGGACTCTGGGCTTAAGTCGCCTGGCATCCTCGGCTACAACATCTGTCCTCGGGGCTGGAATGGCAGCCTGAGGCTCAAGCGTGGGAGTCTCCCCACCGAGGCCTCCTGCACCACCTAAAAGTGCCATCCCCGCCCCGGGACGGTCGAGCCGGAAGAGGCACTAAGCTTGGGGGAACCCCAGCACCGAGATCCGAAGGGTCGGACCTCAATGGACAGCTTGTAGAGAAAAGGGGGTCAGGGAAGGAGAGCTCTGGGCTTGGGAGGGGCTGTCAGTCAACCTTGGGTCGTAGCCCTTGGCTTTGTCATTTATTTGTACGGCTCTGAGGAAGAGTCTCTTGTCTTTGACCCTTAGCTTTGGCCAATGCAGTCTCCGCCATCTTCCCTTTCCTTCCATACACGCGTGCCTTGGAGGATGCAGCTGAGCACACAGCCACCGACCTTCAGCAGGCCGGGCTACCGCGCCCCTTCCTCCATCACTGTTCCCCGCAGCCTGGCACATGAAGTGTGTGTTGAAAAGAACCAAGTCCGTGACCCATGCCAGGCCCTGGCTTGACCTTCGGCTCCTGGCACCAGGTCCCAGGCAGGAGCAGCTGTTTTCCATCTCTTCACAGACCAGCTCTATTTATATCTGGTGACCTTTAAAGCGATCTCCCAGGCAAGCTCAAGGTGCCCTGCCGGGCCCCTCTAGGGAGAAGGGGCTGGAAGATTCTCCCCAGGTTCTGCCACGCTGCTTTCTCTAGCCCCCACCCAGCTCAGGGTGTCTAGAATATCCCAGTGGCCACTGCAGAGCAGAGTGTAATGTTCCCTGGGGCTAGGGGTCTCAGGAGTCCCAGATCCCAGATTTTCTGGGCTCATTGATGGCTAGTTTTAGATTTTTCAAAACCGGGGAGAGGCGAGACTGCAGTCTAACACAGCTACCCCAGTTCAGGCTGTGTTACCTATTTGGTCCTTGTTTCAGAATATGCAAGTCATGGCTACGTTGCATAGAGGAGACTTAAGTATTAGGTGGAGCTGACTCCTGACCTCTGCGGATTCTTGAAATTCACCCCCATCCCCTCCCCCCCCCCGTATTAGGAAGCGAGAGAGGGTGAAGGGGGAGGTTCACAGGGCTTGAATTCCGAGACAAATAAACCTGGGTGGGAAGTCTCAGGGCTATGCTGGGGCTCAAGCGTGGGAGTCTCCCCACCGAGGCCTCCTGCACCACCTAAAAGTGCCATCCCCGCCCCGGGACGGCACCTTTGTCTATACTCTGCCTGCAAGAATGACATTGTTATATATTCATTTTCTTCACATCTCACTGTGGCCTGGCTCATGCCTGTATCCGGTGGCCTTGAGGCATCTGTCCCCTTAACCTCCGTGACTCTGATTCCAGTCCCCAAGAGTGACTCGGGGAAGAATAGCTGAGTTTGGTGGTTTTCATAGTTGATAGATGGTATCCCTTGAGGTTCAGAACATCAGCTTCAGAATTCAGAGCCTGGGGTTGGGGGTGCTGGAGTCCTTAGATGAGACACAAATATATGTAGGTGTGGAAAAAAAAAACCAAGATGTGGTTAAAGGTAAGGGATGATGGGACTTGGGGGTTATTAATAGATTTACCCTCATATCAGGGTGATCTAGATGGAATAAAGTCAGGGCCGGGATGGAGTGCCTTGGAATAGAGGAGTGACCTTGGTAGGTCCCTATTGCCCCTGGGCTGGGAACAAGGCCCTAGGAAAAGGAGAGAGAACTCAACTCCTACCTGGTGCAGCATCCCTTGTAGCTAAGGAGTCCCAGTCCAGGGATGTCTCCCAGAGACCTATTAGAGCTCCTGCTGATGCTGTGGCATACGTAGATCAGCTTCTACCTGCAATTCCTCAGAGAACCAGCAGGAGGCAGCGTTGAGAAACTATAGTTCTGTTTCTGCAGATGTCTTCATGCTTGCCTTCTCACTTAGACGGTCTTCTCTAAAAGCCCACCACTGCTTGCCTGTATCCCGCCTCGTGCCTCTTGTAGAATCCAGAGCAATAAATGCGTTCTGCATCTTCTGCCTCCTGTTCGTTTTTTGCCTTTCAGGGGGCCTTTTCCTTCTTCCCAAACATGCGTCAGTCCAAAGGATATCTGAGACACGTGGTCTTAGAGCTCGGAAATAAGCAGTCATAAGTACAGATGGAAAAACTTGGTACCACAGACGTCCTTGGATTAAAGCCCAGGTTTTGTCATTGATTAGGTGGGTTTGAGTAAGCCATTCCTTCCCAATGTCTCAGCATCCTCATCTGAGTGATGGGACAGTTGATCTAAGTGGTGTCTTGGGGTAGTACTGCCACAGGGTGCTGTTGCTGAGTGGTCAGGGCCAAGCTGGGTCAGAGTCCAGTGCCCGGGTACTACTTTCTCACTGGAGTCAGGATTCCAGGATGGGAGGAAGAGTCTCCAGCAGATGTTTCATGTGAGTTCAGTTATAGTGAGATCAGGATCATCTGGGTCCTATTCTCTTCATGGGCCAGCCTTGGCCCAGAGAGAGGGATTGTGTTCCCACTTCTAGATGAGGATATCCTCTAGATCAGTGGTTCTCAACCTGTGGGTCTCAGCCCCTTTGGGGGTGTATGTGCCCTTCCTTTCACAGGGGTCACCCAAGACCATCAGAAAACATTTTTATATCACAATTCATAATGATAGCAAAATTACAGTTATGGAGTAGAAACAAAAATTATTTTATGGTGTGTGTGTGTGGGGGGGGAGGTGTCACCACAACACAACGAGCTGCTTTAAAGTGTTGCGGCATTAGGAAGATGGAGAACCGCTGTTCTAGATGCTGGCCCAGCAGAGACTGGCCTGAGCAACCCGAGGGGCAGAAAGCTGAGTTGTGAGCAGAGCCCAGGTGCTGCCTCGGATGGTGTCAGAAAGGCCGGCTGGGACCATCTGCCCTGATGCAGTCAGGTGCCTGCCACCCTGGAGCCAGGGCGCTCTTGAAGTGCCCACCCCTCCCTGGGATTGACTGTGTTCCTCTAATAAATCATAACTTCTGTTGGAACCCGTCCTGAGTACAGTCAGTATCTGACAACCTGCTGGTGGCTTCACTCCCTCACCTCTTGCCCAGTGCTAGTCCCTCAAACTAATTCATCAGTGATGGGATGAGCTCACCATCTGGCCCCACCTACTCCTCCCCTTAGATTTCATTTCCAGACCCTCTCCAGGATGTGGGCATTATCCAAGTGTCCCTCCATATGCCCTGCTCCTCTCCACCCCTTCTGTCTCTGCCCTCAGCCAGCCACCCCATCTCGCTCTTGGCTACCACACAGCCTCTAGTCTGGCCCCCTTCAAGCATAGTGTTTAGCAGATCTGTCTCTGGAAAATGTCCTTCTGGTCACCCCAGCTTAACCTCCTCATCAGCCCTTTATAACACAGTTTCCTTTTGGACAACTGGCCCCTGCTCACCTGTCTCAGCTCCCAGCACCCCCCTCAGTCCCAAGCTCTGGCCCTACTTGCCAACCGCCAATAGTCTGCAAGAGATCTGTCCTCTGCCTGCCTGCCGGGCCCCGGGCCCTCTGCCTGGTGAGCTCCCATGAATCCTGCGTTGGCTAGGAGCCAGGGCCAATGCCTCCTGCTCTGGGAAGTCTTTCTCGGCTCTAGGCTGAGCTGGCACCATGTCCCCAGCTCCTCGAGCTCTCAGAGTTATTATGCTCAAGACGCAGTGCAAGGACTGTTTTGCTGATTGGAGTATGAGCTAGCTGAGTTCCTTGAAGATAGAGTCTCGGCATATTTGGCTTTAGTCCCTGGAGAATATGAGAATATGAGAAGAAAGCAGGGAGGGAGAAAAGGTGAAAGAGAGGAAAGGAGACAGGGGAGGGAGGGAGGGACGGAGAGGGGGGGAGGATAGAGGGAAGGAGAAAGGGGGGAAGTCAAGAAAAGCTATTGGGGAGCATTCATTCATTCATTCATTCATTCATTCATTCATTTCTCCATCCATCCATGCTTCATCCATCCAGCAAACATCTGTTGAATTTCTATTAGGCATTTCGCTTGGACACCAGGGCTATAACAGTTACCAAGCTTCTGCAGACGCCGCCAATCCCAGCATTCCCAGGTGACTGGAGAGTTCTGATGCGGATGTAGCCAAGGGGTGCAAGCCCTTCTGTTTGCAAGGGCCTGCCGCCGAGGCACCTGTCTTCCCCAGAGCCCAGTGCTTTAAGCATCTGTCCCCAGCTCCTGTTGCAGCCCGAAATAAGGCCGTGACCCACGGACAAGACAAGAATGATTCTTGTCAGCTGAAGCCAGCACTGGCTGTAGGGCACACCCTGATCGCTGACTGCTGACCTGGGAGACTGCACTAGACACAGGCCATAGAACTCCAGCTCCCGGCCTGAAGTGTTAATCTTGGGGGTCTGACATTTCTTCCCATCTTCTGTGGCCCCATCAGGTACAGGCTCTGTCCTCTCATCTTTGGGAGCTCTTGGGATATAGGGGGAGTGGGTAGAGAAGATAATGTGATTTTTCAGGGCCTTGCAAGGGATCTGGAAAGTCCTAGGGATCCTTACAGAGACCTGGGAACTCTGTAAGATAATGTGATTTTTCAGGGCCTTGCAAGGGATCTGGGGAGTCCTAGGGATCCTTACAGAGGCCTAGGAACTCTGTAAGATAATGTGATTTTTCAGGGCCTTGCAAGGGATCTGGGGAGTCCTAGGGATTCTTACAGAGGCCTAGGGACTGCATTAGGCAGAAGGGAGTCCAGGGTCCTGGACATCAGGTGGGAAGGCTGGGGTAAAAGGTAAGGGAGAGGTAGGCAATGTCTCCTCTCAGCCTGCAGAGAAAAAACTCCCTGAACAGTAGAGACCTTTTTCAGATCCTGTGAATGTTTATTTGGGGACAGATCTGACTATGGCATTCTAACCCAGCTAAGTCTCAATTGGCTCTTGTTGATTATCTTGTGACCCTAACCCTCAACTGCATGCAGACAGGCTCAGATTTGCATTCAGTTTTAAAGGTCTATAGATGCCCCGAAGCCCCATTCCTATGGTTTAGTCCAACCAATGCTATTAAATTACAAAGGGAGAAACTGAGGCACAGAGCTGGCAAATTGCTTGTCCATAGTTGCAGAGAAAGTCAGTGGAGCCTATTGGACTCAGATCAGCGTTCACAAGGGTCCTATTGGGAATGGAGACACAGGTGGAAGATGGAAAGACCTGAAAGTCATGGAGGGAGGTTGACAGGGGCAGGTAGGGGTGGGGGACTGGAGTTGGGGTTCCCTCTTCTGACCCACATTAGAGAAACTGGGATGGGGACTCATTCTCTGGGGATTGCATTTGTCAATCTGCTTCAAGATTCCTGGAAAGCATTAAGAAGGGAAAGGGTGGGGGGAGGGTAAGAGAAGAGACGGCAGATAGAGACGGCTGAGGGCTGGGGCTAGGAACTGAAGTAAGAGAGGTGGCAGGAGAGTTAGTTACACAGGGTACTGTAGAGATGAGGCTGGTAGAGTCAGGTGGTTATACTGGCATTTACCTGCAATAGCTTTGTTGCCATGGAAGTAGATTAAAGATGGAGAGATGGGGGACCAGGATGTGATGCTTTTCCCCATCTTATTGGACTAGCCTCAGAACCAAGTACCAGTGTGAAGACCCCAGGGTAGCCCAGGCCTGACTCATGATCCCCAACCTCTACCAGCCTCCAATTAGAGCTTTTAGGTGAGCAGGAGACAGCCATGCCCAAGGTCCCACCTAGCCCGCCCCAAAGCCCCAGGCATGGGGACAGACCCTAGGAAGGAGCCCTTAAAGAGAGAGTGACCTCCCAGTAGGCTGGCTTCTGACTTGTGTGACCTCCTTGGCCCACAGTCTCTTCCCTCACATGGAGGCCTTAAATGCCCTCCAACTCTAGCCTTTGCCTGTGACTATGGGCAGCTCAGGCCTGGGGCTGGGTGGCAAGGGCTTAGAAGAGGTCTTGGGAGAAAAAGAGGTTTCCTGAGCCATTTGTGGGAGTTTCCCCTCCACAGGATGATCCCCAAGGAGCAGCGGGAACCAGTGATGGCTGTCCCAGGGGACCTCGCTGAACCAGGTAAGGTGGATCCAGTCCTCTGCCTTCCCCAAACTCTCCTTGGTCTCCGAGTGTGGCCATTGAGGCCTGCGGGCCCCAGGGTCGTCGGCAAGCGAGTGGAGGCGTCGCAGCAGCCCCTAGACATGTCTGTGGAGTACGACACTGGTCACACTCCTGATATTTTCTGAGGCTTTTGTGGGAACTTACCGTATCTTCAGTATAGCTGAGCATCCCAGACTGGGCCTTGGTTCTAAGACCACATTGTACCCAGACCTCTCTAAGGCCAAACTCAGCTCCCAGGGTTGGTCCCAGATTCAGCTCAACTGTGGATCACACTTAGGCCTCAGGGCAGGGCAGGAAGGCCAACCCCATTTCTGGGAATAGGCTTGTGTGTGTGGTGGGGACAGAAAGAAGGGAGGCTCAGCTGGACTCACACTGTTTTACTAAAACGTGTCTTAATTTTATGGAAAAAAATCACCTAAATATTTATGTTCAGCAACTTTACAAGGTACCTTTACAAGAACTCCCATTATAACCACAGAATTTATTAGAATACTTCAAATATTCTAAAAATTAATCCAGCTAAGGTGGGAGTTTGGCCTTAGTGGTTCTGTGGGGCTGGTTAAAATCCAGATCTGTGGCATCAGCTCCTGGTACTGTGGTTCGGTGTGGTACTTAGGGTGGGGCCCACGTGTTTTAGATAAGTGCTCAGGTGACTGGCTCGGATGGCGACAGAGACACTCTGATAAGTGTTTGCTTCCGAACTTCTTTGATGCTCAGTCAGGGATTCAGACTGAATCCCTTCAGACCGAAGGACTCAACAATTAAACTGTATGGCTTCAAATTTATTTTTAGAAAAAATTTTTTTGAGACAGGGTCCTATATATCTTAGGTTGATCTCAAACTTACTATAGGGCTGACAATGACCTTAGAGAGTGAAGTGTGTGTGTGTGTGTGTGTGTGTGTGTGTGTGTGTGGTGGGACAGGAGCAGGTGGATGAGCGGGTACGTGGATGTATGTGTGCCACAGAATTCAGCAGGGACGTTGGGTTTCCTGTTCTATCATTCCCAGCCTATTCCTTTGGCTCAGGGTCTCTTAGTTAGGGTTTTACAGCTGTGAACAGACACTATGACCAAGGCAACTCTTACAAGGACAACATTTAATTGGGGCTGTTTAACAGGTTCAGAGGTTCCATCTATTTTCTTCAAGGCAGGAAACATGGCCGCATCCAGGCCGGCATGGCACTGGAGGGGCTGAGAGTTTTACATTTTGTTTCAAAGGCAAAATGGAGAAGATTGACTCTCCTGTGGCTAGGAGAAGGGTCTCAAAACCCACCCCAACAATGACACACTTCCTTCAACAAGGCCAACCTAAGGCCACACCTACTCCAACAAGGGCACTCCTCCTAATAGTGCCACTTCCCCAGGACAGGCATATTCAAACCCCTACACCACCAAATATACTAATGTCGTTTTAAAATTAAAAGTAGCCACTGAAAAGCAATAGTAGTCACTAGACAGTGGTGGCACACCCTTTAATCCCAGGATTCAGGAGACAGAGGCAGGCCAATCTCTTAGTTTGAGGCCACTTTGATCTACAGAATGAGTTCCGGGATAGCAGGACTTAAAAAAAAGCAGTAACATCAAAGCACTTACCATTTCTGCTGGGCTCTGTGGGTTAGACACTCTGTTAGAAACCTTTATGCATTAAGCCACAACAGCTCTAAATTACATATTATCATCCTGGTTCTACAGACCAGAAAGAGGGCTCAGAGAAGCTGGGTGGTCACGATTGCTACATGGCACAGCTGGGATTTGACTGTTGGTCTCCCTGTCTCTACATCCATTGCTTCTATTGTGGTTTTGTAAATAATTTATCCAGTTACAATATTCAGACGAGTGCCCAGAGTGATGGCTCAGTGGTTAAGAGCACTGGCTGCTCTTCCAGACAACGGATTCTGTTCCCAGAATCCACATGGGGTTCACAACTGTTTGTAACTTTGGTTCTAGGGGATCCAATACTCTCTTCTGGGTTCTTCCGGTGTTTGTATGCACGCGGCACACAGACATACATTCAGGGAAAACATCCATACATAAAAGAATTGTTTTTAAAGGATTCAAAGAAAATACACATGAATGGCTTTGGAAGCTTTTTCTAATGAAACCATTTGAATATGTTGACCACTGTCAGCATATTGGTGAAAATTTTTTCTCCTTTACATTTTTATATGAATGTGGGTACACCATGATCTCCTGGCCAAGCCAGCTCAGTCAGTCATCAGGGTCTCAAGGGAGGGGGTGAGGACTGAAAAGAAAAAGACAATTAGACAATACTATAGCATGACTCCAGTCAGTGCTGAGGTTGAAGTTGGTTTATTTTTCCTTAGTCTGCTTTTATATCATTCTAGGTACACACAAAGAATATGGTCAGTCCTAAGGCATAAACAGAATAGTCAAAGAACAAACAAGGCATAAACAGAGTAGTTACAGAACAAACCAAGCATAAACAAGGGTTCCATGATTATTGTACTCAGGGTCTTAACAAGACCCATCAAGATACAAAGAACACATTCCTCAATTGTAGTCTTCTTGAGTCTACTTTCTTGTCCTAGCCCAATGTCAAACTCATGCCAATATCCTAGAAGGCGGCACCGAGAGCTCCCCACATTCTCCTGCTGGCTTTCTTTTTCACTTGGCAGCTTACCACGGGTTTCTTTACATCCAGGGACGATTTTTTCTTGCTGCACGCCACCCACCTGCCTCCTCAGCACATCCTTGTTTGGGACATGTCACATTTACCCGACCAATTAATTCATGATGGTTGTTCCAAAGGCTGCCTTAGACGGGATCCTTGAAAGGAGGGTCTGGGTGTGCAGAGGACTGATTGAAGCTTAGTAGTTCAAGTTCAGTCTGACTCCTTCTGTGTTGACAGTGATGGATGAGTCGGGTCACATGTGAAAATCATGGAATATGGCTGTAGACGCCTGTAACCTCCTCATTGGGAGGCGGAGACAGGAGGGTCCATGGGCTTTCTGGACAGGCAGCCTAGCCTAAGCACTGAGCCTTTTTACTTTCCAAACTCAAGTGGGAGTAGGATACAAGCCCCACAGTTCTCCTTTATGATTGGTTCCACAATGAATGCAGAAGAGCAAGTCTCCGCCCACTTCCCAGATTCTACAACCAGAGGAAGAAAAATATCAGTCCTTGTTTGTCACAAAAACATTAGCACATTGAACAGTAGCAGCAGTAATAATTTAGTGGCATCTAAGAGCTTGTCCAGATTCAGATTTAACTTAATAATTAAATTTAATTTTAGAACTAGATTTAGTAGTGTTTATAG
Source organism: Apodemus agrarius (assembly GCA_964023405.1). Lineage (NCBI taxonomy): Eukaryota > Metazoa > Chordata > Mammalia > Rodentia > Muridae > Apodemus > Apodemus agrarius. The sequence continues at coordinate 50,917,249 of OZ030021.1, read as the reverse complement.
TTTTTAAGCTGGGCAGTGGTAGCACACACCTTTAATCCCAGCACTCAGGAGGCAGAGGTCAGGCTGATCTGAGGTCAAAGTCAGCCTGTTCTACATAGCCAGTTTAAGGACACCCGAGGCTACCTAGAGAAACCCTGTCTCAAAAAGGGCACAGTTTTTAAAAGACTTATTTATTTGTATGCGCGCGCGCGCGCGTGCGTGCGTGCGTGCGTGTGTGCGTGTGTGCGTGTGTGTGTGTGTGTGTGTGTGTGTGTGTGTGTGTGTGTGGTGGTGGGGTGCTTTTGCCTACATGTATGTGTACCACATTCATGCAGTTCTGGATGTGGCCAGCAGAGGGTGCTGAACACACATCAAACACCGCTATGGAACTAAAATTTCAGATAGGTGTGAGCTGCCTTGATGGTTTGAGGAATTTTATCTGAGTTCTCGCAGGGGCAGTGTTCTTAAATGCTGGTCCATCTCTCCATTCCCATTTGTAGTTTTAATCAGGACCCCAGTGAGGTGCATGGTTCTTGTTTGGTTGCTATTTATTATTAAATATTATTTAATCTAAAACATTCTCTCTCTCTCACTCTCTCACTCCCTTTCTCTTTCTCTCTCCTCTTGTTTGAAGAAACTAGACCCGCTGCATGCCTTCCCTCACAGAACATTCTGCATTCTATCTCAGGCTCATCACCCTTTATCCCGCTGTGCATTTTCTCTTGACCCCTCTCCAGCTACACTTTCAGAGGCAAATGCTGTGTGGGCATTGCTTTAGTGGAGTTTACCACTGACCCAACGTGAAAACTCCGATGGTCAGTTTCCAAATCTCACCTGGTTTGACAGGTCAGCAGAATTTGACTCTTCAGGGTGCCTCTTGTCCCTGGCGTCTTTCGGGTACCCCCTTTTCTCTATTTCTTCCTTGCTGGCTCCTCTAGGCTTCCTGGGTGCTTATCTCCTCTACCTAATCACATATATAATATATATAATATATATATATATTTATATGATATATGTATACATTTCTGTGCTAGAAGAGATTGACCTTAAGGTCTTTCACTCGCTGGGGAAGTGCTCTACGCTGAACGACACCCCCTCCCTATGTCAGATGTTGAAGACTCCACCACCAAAGCAACCCCAAAAATCCTCTAAGTGGAGATAACGACTTATTCTAACCATGAAAAGAGAAATAAGCATAATGTTCCCCATTGAACAGCAACACGAGACAGGCGTGCGGGTGTGGACTTGCTCATGGTAATCCTCAGCTGTGTAGCAAGTTCAGGGACAGCCTGGGCCCCAGGAGACTGTCTCAAAACACAGCGGGTTAGAACATCTGGCTGCCAAGTCTACAGCCTGGGACCCAGAGGATGAAGTAGGAGAGCTGACCCTGCAGGTGTTCTCTGGTATGCCACGTGTGCCGTGGCGTGGCATATGCCGCCTCCTAGAACTTACTAAATAAATGGATGAATATAATAAAAACAACAAAAATGGGGGAAAGGGAGAGTAAATGAAAACAAAATATTGTCTATAAGCTCAGGATGCAATACATTTTGATCTCTGGGTACCCCCCCCCCTTGAAACATTAGCCTATACTTTCTGGTTTGTTGTTGTTGTTGTTGTTTTTTGAGACAGGGTTTCTCTGTGTAGCCCTGGCTGTCCTGGAACTCACTCTGTAGACAAGGCTGGCCTTGAACTCAGAGATCCACCTGCCTCTGCCTCCCAAGTGCTGGGATTAAAGGTGTGCGCCACCACCGCCCAGCTTAGCCTATACTTTCAAACTCCTCCTTGGCATTTCCACCTGAATGTCTGCAAGACTCCTCAGTCTGAAAGGGTGCCTTTGTGTTATGTTGTTAGCTTGGTTTCTGTTTTTTTGTGACAGGGTTTTTCTGTGTAGCCCTGGCTGTCCTGGAACTCACTCTGTGGACCAGGCTGTCTTTGAACTCAGAGATCAGCCTGCTTCTGCCTCCTGAGTGCTGGAATCAAAGGGGTGTACCACCAAGGTCCCAGAAAACTGGAAGGTGTCTATGTGGTTGTTGCTTCTGTTGTTTTTACAGTACTTACAATGTAGCCCAGCCTGGCCTTGGGCATAGTCCTTTCTCACCGTCCTTCCAAAAATACTCAAGTTTTCAGATAATTGGGAGAGTCTGAATAAAACTAGGTAATTGGTTTTGTGTATCAACTTGATAAGAGAGGGAGGCGCCTCCGTTGAGGAAAGGCCGCCATGAGATCCATCTGTAAGGCATTTTCTCAATTAGTGGTCAGTGGGAGAGGGCCCAGCCCTTGGTGGGTGGTGCCATCCCTGGGCAGTGATCCTGAGTCATAAGGAGGCAGTCTGAACAAGCTGTTGAAAGCAAGCCAGTAAGCAGCACCCGAACATGAGTTTCTTCTTCAGCCTCTATGTTCCTGCCCAGATCTCCGTCCATGATGGCCTGTGGCGGAGAGGTTTAAGTCAAATAAATCTTTCCACTCCAAGATACTTTTGTTCTGGATTTATCAGAGCATTCGAAAGGAAACTAAGAAATGTTTGCTTTACCTAAGTTACAGTCTTGGTCAGGGTTTTATTGTCTCAACAAAGCACCATAACCAAAAAGCAAGTTGAGGAGGAAAGGGGTTATTTTACATTTCTAGATCCTAATCCATGATTGGAGGAAGTCCGAGACAGGAACTCAAGCAGGGTTGCCACCTAGAGGCAGGAGCTGGTGCAGAGGCAGTGAAGGGCGTTGTTTATTGGCTTGGGATCACTCACAGTGGGCTGGGCCCTCCCACGCTGTGGAACTGAGGAGCTCTGCTAGCGGAGGGGGGTGGGGGAGGGAGTCAGCCTGGAACAAGATTGAGGTCCGGGAGTGTCCCTGCCCTGAAAATCTCATCCTGGGCCTGCAAGTCGCGGAGTGTGTAACCCTAGAGCCCTCCCCTCTGCCAACCTTGAGGTAGTCAAGTAGCCTTGGTTAAACTTCAAGCACCTCAAATTCCTCTTCATGTAAATAAGGAATTCCCAGCACCTTAGCCCAGCCAAGGATGTCCACTCACCCCAAAACCTCTACCCACTCGCCAAAGGCTTAAATAGCCCTCGTTGCCCCAATTAAATGAACTACTCAATGAAGCCTGCCTGCTGAGAAGTCTGTTTCTCCTAAGTTCACTGGTCACCTGAGGTCTCCCTACTCCGTACCCATCCCACCAATCAGGGGAAGGGGAATGACGCGGGAACAGTAACCCACCAGCCAAAAAATCTTCCCACAGACTTGCTGTCAGGCTAATCTGATGTAGAAAGGTTCTCAGTTGAGGCTGCCCCGGAGTCGTGGTGGGGCTTCCTTGCGGTGAGATAGTAAGAGCTGTCTCTGACCCCTCCCACAGTCCCTTCGCTGGACCTGGGGAAGAAGCTGAGTGTGCCTCAGGACCTGATGATAGAGGAGCTGTCTCTACGGAACAACCGCGGATCCCTTCTCTTTCAGGAGGCAGCGCCGGGTGCAGAAGTTTACCTTCGAGCTGTCAGAAAGTTTGCAGGGCGTGAGTGAGCCTTTGTGTGCTCCTGGGGAAACCAAGCCAAGAGGGAGCCGGCGAGGACCTCTGTGGATGGATGGTGTAGGGGGAGGTGGGGGGTGTGGCCCTTTTGTGCACCCATTAGATTATGTACTGGGCTGTTGACCTCACCTCAGACGCAGTTCAGACTTCAGCTTGGTTATTTTTTGTTTGTTTGTTTGTTTGGTTGGTTTGGTTTGGCTTTTTTTTTGTTTGTTTTCTGTTTTTTTTTTTTTTTTTTTGGTTTTGTGAATTTGATTTTTTTGAGACAGGGTTTCTCTGTATAGCCCTGGCTGTCCTGGAACTCACTCTGTAGACCAGGCTGGCCTCGAACTCAGAAATCCACCTGCCTCTGCCTCCCTTCAGCTTGGTTTTTAGGGAGAAAATATAGGAGAAGGCCATAGAACAATGGTTCTCAACCTTCCTAAAGCCACAACCCTTTAATATAGCTCCTTATGCTGTGGTGGCCACCAACCATAAACTTATATTATTATTATTATTATTGTTATTATTATTATTATTATAGGTTGTTTTTTTGTTTGGTTTTTCTTTTTTTTTTGTTTGTTTGTTTTGTTTTGTTTTGTTTTGAGACAGGATTTCTCTGTATAGCCCTGGCTTTCTGGAACTCATCACTCTGTAGACTAGGCTGGCCTCGAACTCAGAAATCCGCCTGCCTCTGCCTCCCAAGTGCTGGGATTAAAGGCGTGCGCCACCACCGCCTGGCCATAAACTTACTTTTGTTCCTACTTCATCACTGGGATTTTGCTATTGTTATGAGTCATAATGTAAATATTTATAGAGACAGAGGTTTGCAAAAGGGGCCCTGACCCACAGGTTGAGAATTGCTGCTGTAGAAGCCTTGGCCAATAGACAAAGTTAAGGATGGGGGGGGCGAGGGGATGTTACTGCAGCTCCATTGGCTGAGTGCTTGCCTAACAGGCAGGAAAACCTGGGTTCCATCCTCAGCAATGCACAACACCAGTGTGGCGCTACACACTTGTAACCCTAGTGTGGGGGAGGGCGAAGGGTGGGGATCAAGGTTTCAAGGTTGCCATTGGCTACAGAGCAAGTTCAAAACCAGTCTGGTAATAAGTAATCTTGCCTCAAAAATACAACAAAATAATGTTTTGCAGGTAGCAGGTAATTTTGGAAAATACTAATAAAGTTAAGAAATGGCTACCTTGGGCTGGAGAGATGGCTCAGCAGTTAAGAACACTGGCTGCTCTTCCAGAGGTCCTGAGTTCAATTCCCAGCAACCTCATGGTGGCTCACGACCATCTGTAATAGGGTCTGATGCCTTCTTCTGGTGTGTCTGAAGACAGCTACAGTGTACTCAAATAAATAAATAAATAAATCTTTAAAAAGAATAAAAAAGAAGAAAGGAAATGGCTACCTTTGCCAGATGCTTGAGACAGACAGTGCTTCCTAAGGGTGCCCACGTGTATGAGGTGGGATGTATAATCATTATCATACATGGGATCATCTTACTACCACTATGCCCCTCAGAAGGGAACTGAGACTCAAGAAATGTCTTATTCTGACTAGAGTTTACAGTAGCAATGAGAGCTATTGCTGTTTCTCCATCCTGGGCACCAGCTCATCGCAGTGAACTTTTAATTCATTCTTCCCACATCCCCAAGCTCTTTCATTCCGCTCCCCCACCCTTGGGTGGCGATGATCAAATCCTGGCGGCTGGCTCTGCTGAGCATCCCTACCTGTTTATCTCTTCCACAGGTCCTGGCGGGTAGTGCCCGAAGGAAAGTGGCTGGCAGGGCGACGCAGGCGAAGGTAAGGAGGAGGAGCCTTTTCCCCAGGGACAGCTATGGGACAGGACCTGGCTGCTGGAGTAGCAGCTGGCCGTCGCCCTCTGAGAGCCTGCTCCTGTGCTCAGGTTCCCAATGGCTTGGAGGAGCAGAACCACCACACCGAGACGCACGTATTTCCGGGGTCACCTGGGGACCCCAGGATGGCCCATCTGGGAGCGGCTGGGACTGAGTCAGTCCGTAGTCCAAGTGCCCTGGCACCAGGTGAGCTGTTACCCTGCATCCTGGAGCACCAATGGCTCTTGAGTCTCAGCAAGCAACCCAGATTGGTTCTGCAGTGCAGGCTAGGAACCCCTCCTCCCCCCCCCCCCACACTGCTGGAGACCTCCCTGAATCCCGGGATCCTGGGGCTGTCCTCTCCTCATGCACCCGAACCCCATCTCCAATCTCTTGATTCCTCTTCCCCGCCCTCGCTATTCTCTCCTGGGGTGTGGGAGTGGGAGGGACGATCAGGGAATAGAACCCAGGCCTGGCCTGTCACCAACGCCATTCTACCCCCAGGCTATGCGGAGCCGCTGAAGGGCGTCCCACCCGAGAAGTTCAACCACACGGCCATCCCCAAAGGCTACCGTTGCCCTTGGCAGGAGTTCGTCAGCTACCGAGACTACCCGAGTGGCAGTAGAAGTCACACTCCCATCCTCCGCGACTATCGAAACTTCAACAAGTAAAGCCAGGCTGAGTGGGCGCGCCCGGGGTGGGGGGCTCGAGTACTTTCTGTTCGCTAGCTCTGGCCCCAGAACTTTGGAGAAGTTTAAGGAGATCTTGCTAGAACAAGTGCTTCGCACCTGTTAGATAGTCAATAAGTGTGTGCCGGCATGTGTGTGTGTGTGTGTGTGTGTGTGTGTGTGTATAAAACAGATGAATATGCCACACCTCTATCACATGTTACTGTGTGGACCAGATTCCTGTCATTTTACAAAGGTAGAGCCCGTGCTCCCGGATGTGAACACATCCGTGCTCGGGGATGAGAGTCCCAGAAAGGGCATCACAGAGTTTCCCGGAAGTCTGAGTTGTCTTGCTTGCCATACAGCTCTGGGATAAAAAAAAAACTCTGTTTTTCTCCGAGGACACCTCCACATCTCACCAGTTCTAGGCTCAGCCTGCTTTATTTTTAACGGGTAATATGGAGAATGGGCCAGGAGTCAGCTTCAAGGCTGTGGAAGGCAGGAAGCAGCTGACTTGAGGGTTGCTGAAGGAGTGGCCTTACGGGCTTAAATGCAGACGGCTGACCTAGCTGTGTGGTCTCGAACAATCAACCTGACCTTTCTTCACCTCCGTTGTTCTGCCTGTGAGAGGAAGGGTTTCCTTGCCCACAAGGCTGCTGTGGAGATGACCCGAGAGGTCCTAGGTACAGTTTCTGTCAGATCAGAAGCTCCTGAGGACCACTGTCTCAGGACCAACTGAGACAGCTGTTTAAGTAGAAATGCTGGGGAGCAGATGGGTCAATTGGGAGGAAATGTGGGGAACACTGCTCTGGAGGCAGAGCAGGATCCCAATGAAGGCGTGTCTGGAGAGGGGCCCCAGCAGAGGCGCTGCCGCTGCCGCTGGCTTCCTTGTCCTTGTCCTCAGGGCTGGTTTTTTTTAAATATGTTCCTCTGGTTTGGGTTGCAGTGAGTGAGAACAAGAAGGTGCTGGCCAGTCGTCTTGGTACCTGCTGAGACCACACATGAAGAGTGTGAGGCAGACACTTGCATCCTAAGAAGAGGGTGGGGTCCCTGAGAATACATAGCTAGAGAGGGACTTGACTGCCCTTAACAGCTTCCTGGACAAGAGGCATTGACAGGAGCGGCTAGGCAGAAGAGTCTCTGTGAGAGCCTTAAGTTTTCCACCATGCCCAATTGCTGGCCCTCCGAGGTCCTCACCCGCTGCCTGGTTATTTACTCAGTGCCGCAGTGGGCTCAGTCTGGCAGCTTGCTTTCTGTTTGACTGGCTTGCAGGCATTTTCCACTTGTTTGTCTCAGAATGGCAGCTGAGCCAGAGTGCACTAAGGAGGCCTCTTCTGAGGCAGAAGGAGCACCTGAGGTAACAAAGAAGAAATAGCTCTCTGGGGACAGGCAGGGCCTAGCCAAGATGCTGGACTCCCAGTGATGGCTGTGTGGCCTGTGGGACTCAAACACCGGCCAGCCTGGATTAGCCCCTCAAGTAGTACTGGCCCTGGCAGGATTCCAGGCCCTGGCTAAGGTTTGCAGTTCCACCCTTTCCCACTGGTCCCCGCTGCAGGGGAACTACAGGAATATGGCTTTCTGTATTTCTTAAAAGGGTTGTAGATGCCAGTGAGGGGTCCAGCACTTGCCTAGCACAAATAGGCCTCACATTCAATGCCCAGTACTGCTCTCTCCTAGCAAATGACTTAAAAATCGCACTCAGTGTAAGCCAACTGGGGGGAGGGGGGGAGAAAAAAGGAACATGGCTGTCCCTAGGTGTGGCAGAGGAGATCTTGGAGATATGTGGGAGACGGTAGCCAGAGGCAGGGACATCTGCGAGTCCAGAGTGGACATGACCCTGAGGTAGAGACAGGATCTATTTGTGGGCCGCTCTCCAATCCCTGTTTGCGGTGTAGTGGTTAACAAGATTGTTAGGATGCCCTGATCTCAGAAATTTTGTTCAGGAAGTTGCTTATAAGAAAGAGTGTGTTCAAATACTTTGTTTCATTTTGTAGCCTTTTGTCCTTTTGAAACCCACCGCACTCATACAGATTCTATCTCTCTTGAGTTGTGGTTCAGCTCTGGCTTGTCCACCCCTACATCAGAGGGCTCAGGCTGTTCCCGGCTGTAAACGCCCCCCTCTCTGTTTCTTCTTCTCACGAGCAGACGGAGCCTCCTCCAGCCTTATGCTGAGAGACAGAGTTGCTGGGTGACAGTTTACACATTTTCGGGTTAAAAAAGATTCTGCTAATCTGTCCTCTGAGGTAAAAGGGCCGTTATGCCCACAACCCAGACCAGCAGATGATGAGTGAGACTTCATCCCCCCCACCTTGTTAACGTCAGCATCCTCTCCTTTGGTGGTCTTGGCAGCCTTGGGGGGAGGGAGTAGTTGGGGGGGAGGGTCTGGATTCTGCTTGTCACTTGCATTTTGATGATTCTCCAGAAGTCCTCCTCTGCCCTCCGGGTTGTAGGTATTTTATTGAAGGGGGAGTGAGATGAAGAAAGAGAAATCTACCTTCCAGTGTTCTTTTCTGGCACTGCCTGGTGGGGAGCCTGGAACTTTGCCACTATGGCACTTCTGGGTTTTGTTTGTTTGTTTGTTTGTGTTTTTGTTTTTTGGATTTGGTTTTTTTCTGAAACAGGGTTTCTCTGTATAGCCCTGGCTGTCCTGGAACTCACTCTGTAGACCAGGCTGGCCTCGAACTCAGAAATCTGCCTGCCTCTGCCTCCCAAGTGCTGGGATTACAGGCGTGTGCCACCACTGCCCGGCTTCTATGGCACTTCTAACTGGAAATCTCCCCTTTACTTCAACAAGGAACAGATTTGGACAAGGCAGAACTAAGGACGCCACTTAATGATAGTATAGAATCTTTGCTGCCTAGAAGGGGGAAACCGAGGCCCCAAGAGACCACACATATGCACTCGTGTTAACCCTCCTTCATCCTGTTTCTCTTTCAGGACCCCAGTGCCATTTGGAGGACCCCATGTGGGGGAGGCCACTTTCCACACAGGCACCCCCTTTGTCCCGGAGCCCTTCAGTGGCTTGGAACTTCTACGACTCAGACCCAATTTCAACAGGGTTGCCCAGGGCTGGGTCCGGAAGCTCCCGGAGTCTGAGGAGCTGTAGCCTCAGCCTGGAGCTACAATTCCCTGGGCTCGAGGCTCAAGGAACATCGTGCTTGTCTCGACTTGCTTGTCTGCTTTTCTTTCTTCTTTCTTTCCTCCTATGTACACTCCCCCATCCCCAGTATTTCTTTCCTCCCTTTACTGAGACAGGATCTCACTCTGTAGCCTAGATTGACCTGGAACTTGTAGCCCGGGCTGGCCTTGCCTCCGTTTCCCAAGTGCTAGGATTACAAAGTGAGCATATGTGGCCGACTTGAGCTTGTGAAGAGCTTTTACACACTCACCATTATTAGATATATCAGTTCAAAGGTCAATGAGTTCACTAATCCTCAAAGCAGATTTGCATCAAACATCAGATCTAATGTGGATTTGGAACCGGGCCCAGACTCAGTCTCAGACTGGCCTGTGATAGGAGCTAGTATCAAGTACTCCAGGGGACCCTGTGTAACCTGCCCTATGATGTGTGTCTGTAGGAAGTCATAGCGATGCCTGCCTCTGCCTGATGCTCAGTAGTGGTCCATCTCCGTGTAGACTGCTCTGATTATTTGGAAGGAGTAACTCGGGACTGCGGCTGTTTGTAGAATGCTTGCCTAGCGTGCCTAATATGCACAAAGCCCTGACCTTGATCCCTAGCACACTAACCAGGCATAGCAGGATTTGCCTAAAATCCCAGCACTTGGGAGACAGAGGCAGGAGGACTGAAAGTTTGAGGTCAACCTTGACTAGATAGTGAATTTAAGGCCAGCCTGGGCTACACAAGACTACCTTAAAAGAAAAAAAAAAAAAAAGCTTTATCTCAGGCTGGCTATGAGCTGTAGTAGAGGATAACCTTGAACTGATAGTCCTGCTTCTCTCTCCCAGTTGACTGACAGATGTGCACCCCATGACTTCTCACTTAGTAAGACCCAGTTGGCTTTCACCTGCGCATGCTCTCAGTGTTTCTGGAACATGTTCCATGCTAGACAGTGCCAGGCCCAGGTCTCAGAAGGACATGATAAGGAAGTGACGTGTAAGGCAGTTGTATACTGACAGCTGAGAGCAAAGTGAACTGGATGGGAAGAACCCTGAGTGAGTTGGTGGGATTCCAGAAACTTCCAGAAGACTTGAACCAGACCTTAGAGAAGGAATGAGAGCCCATCAAGAAAAGATGTGTGACAGAAGGTCATTTTTGGCATGTGTTGAGCTGGTTGTTGAAGTGTGGTGCTTTGGAGAGAGAGGCGAGGCTGTAGTAGAGACAGAGGCTCTACGAGTTAAAGGGGTGAGGAGTTAGCAATGGTCTCATTGGTTGCTGTGTGGTCCCTAGGAGCAATGCTAGACATCAGGACATTCACAAGGGGCAAGGCCTGGAACAGGAGGGGATAAAAAGGGAGTGGGGTGGGGTATCAGCCTGCGATGTCCTTCATAGAACAGGAACACAGTGGAACACGTAATGACACCATGCCATCTTCCATTCTGAACAGATCCTAGTCCAGGTGATGGGGCTGTGACTGCTGATAGTGAAGGGTGACAATGTCTTGGTGGCTCTCTCCATACCCCATTCCACAGACGTGGCTATCCATTCTCTAGAATAAAAGGAGAATTGAAGACACGAGGGACCACCAAGGGCTCCGGGCAGAGAGCCATTGCTCTGGCTGAGCTGATGCCCACTCCTTCTGGGACTGTGGACCAGTGTCATGCTTTGTGATTTAGGGTTTAATGGTGGGGGCTTTGGCCTCGCACTAGCTGGGGTTTGTTTTATCTGAGCGGTCTGAACTCGGGAAAGCCCTTCACGTTGCCTCTGCTTCACCTGCAAGGGGAAGTACAGGTCTTTGCAGGGTTTCAGAGCGCAGTGCTGGACAGTCACAGGGGCTCCATGTTAGGTTCTTGCCCTATCCATTCTGTTGGCATAGATCTGCAGTGGATGCCATGTATAAAGCAGGCTGTGAGAATGCAGGATTCAGGTCAGTGTGAGGCTGATGATGGAACGGTAGGTTCCCTTTGACAGGAACCCTTGCCCAGGCTGGACAGCGCAGTAGATGTTTATTCTGGGGAGTTTTACTGCCCTTCCTAGTTCCAGGGAACCAGTAGCCTGAGTCTTGGGATTCCTCAAAGTTGGTGTTTTCTCTTGGATTGGGGGCTGGCTGTCAAAGCCCAGTTTCCATGATTTAAATACCAACACCATCTGGCTAGGAGGGGAACTTGTATGGCCTGTAGCTCTCAAATCTACCTGACAAGCACAGAAAAGATTCTGGAAGGTAGGGTCTTGCCCTCCAAAATAGACCGCATTCCTTCTCCCGACCTGTTTTTTTGCTACTTAATAGTGATCAGCATCTGTCCGACATGGCCCATACCACACACCTTCTCCCCTGTATCTCCTCCATTCCTGCAGACTGCAGGCAGACAACTGGTCTTTAGTGGAACCACCCTACATGTGCTGTTACCCGGCAAGGAAAAGTTTGGATCCTGAGGAAGCAAATAAACATTTCAAGTATTTTGGGGACCTAACAAGTCCTTCATCAAACCTAACTTTGTATCCTTTTCTTTATATAAAGTATCAAGACTAGTCAACAAAACACGGGGAAGCCTGGTATTAGAGCAGGCAGCAATGATCACCAGCTAGTACCGTGTAAGGACACCTCTCAGAAGCTCCGTGGTAAACAAGGCAAGTCAAACAGATGACCTGTATGGTATTTGCATAGTAATGCAGAGACGGAATGGTGGTGACTCTAGAGGGAAAACGGGTTTGTGGACGTGAATGACTGGAATGTGAACACCTCTGGGGTGACTGGAAGGTCTCCATTTCTAGACCTAGCTGCCTACTACACAGATGTCCACTTTAAAACAGTTCAAGTCTATTGCACATCTGTGGTTTACGTGCTTTCCTGTATACACTGTTAAAACATACACTGTTAAAACGACCCCCCTTCCTATAAAAAAGTTAACTTAAGCATCTAGAGCCACCAATAATTTTTAAAAAAAATAGCTAACAAAATTCATTACACATGGAGAACTACTAAACCTCAAGTCCCCACGGTGTATCCCAGTGATGAAGCGCGAGGGGACAAGGACAGCGCAGAGCTATTACTAGCAGCACTTCGAGCAGCAATGGCAAACAAGCCAGCTGGCTGCTGGGGGGTGGGCGGGAAGCGCACATAGCAAGGACACACACCTGTGGGATGCAGTGAGGGGTGTCTGTAATGTGGGGGATACTGTCATGTAGGCTGGGGACTTGGGTGGCTAGAGAGGCAACTGTCTAATTGTTTTCCAAGTTACACACGTGAGCTCTAAAGTACAGATTTTAGATAAAAATAGCATCAAACCCACTTTAGATTTCACTGTTTCATTTTCAAGTTTGTGTAAGAATGGCACTTAGTTACCAACTAACCAAAGTCACAGACAAGGCTCTATAAATGTTGTTCTCTCTCTCTTTCCTTCCTTCCTTCCTTCCTTCCTTTTTTAAGAAGGGTCTCGCTGGGCGGTGGCCCAGCACTTGGGAGGCAGAGGCAGGTGGATTTCTGATTTCGAGGCCAGCCTGGTCTACAGAGTGAGTTCCAGGACAGCCAGGGCTATACAGAGAAACCCTGTTTTGAAAAACCAAAAAAGAAGCGTCTCACTATGTAGTTCTGGCTGGCCTCTGTTGGGCATTGGTGAGCCTAGCTCAATGCCCCCAACTGAGCTGTTTGCACAGGTTTCCTGAGAGTGAAACATCCTGTGGCTTAGCTTGATTTCTGTTTTCCCGCCCGGTGAGGTAGGGACTTCCCAGGTGCCTGACTCATGGCTATGATCGTTTTTTCCTGTTGTTTTTCCTGGCCTCTAGTATAAATTGCTGGTCCCTCAGTAAAGCTTCGGCATTCTCCTTACAGAATGACCCGAGTCTGTGTCTTCTGTCAATCCCCCAGGCCTATGTCCCATACTCGGCACCTTGGCTCTGTGGGCGCGTCATCAGGCCTCAAACTCAGAGATCCACCTGCCTCTCTGCCTCCCAAGTACTGGGATTAAAGGCGTTTGCCACCCCTGTCGGTTTTGATTTCAACCATACTATCAACATCTTAGTACTAAAAAGGATGAGTATTTTTACCATCATGGAAAAATTTGGAATGCCAGTATTTAAAGGTTTATAAAAGACTAAGCTGGGCAGTGGTGGCGCACGCCTTTAATCCCAGCACTTGGGAGGCAGAGGCAGGCAGATTTCTGAGTCCGAGGCCAGCCTGGTCTACAAAGTGAGTTCAGGACAGCCAGGGCTACACAGAGAAGCCCTGTCATGAAGAAAAAAAAAAGACTAACCTGAGCTAACTATGAAGATTTTATCTCAAACTGCATAGCCACCCAACCAACAACAAAAAATCCAGTCTTAATGTGCTTTTACTTATTTCACATTTAATACCAAAGGGTAAAAAGAAACAGAAACCCAGGAACATTTGAAAAATTGACCCGTTTTAATTAAAAACAAAAAATACAATACAACATCAAATTTCTCTTACCATCTACAATTCAGTTAAATGCAAACCTTCTACGACTGAACAGTCCCCTGTCCAGAGGCAGCGAGCGAGTGCGCGAGCCGCTGAGGACACGGGTAATGCGGACGGTCCAGTGCCAGCTGCAGGCGGGCAGAGTCTTCTAGTCAAGTGGACTCTAAGGCTCTTCCTTTCAGTTTGCCAAAGTGTTTCACAGGAAGTTCCTTAAAACCATTTCATCTCAGGTACCCTCTCTGAGGGCATGCCTTCAAATTAGTTAAATCACTTTTATGCCACTACAATGATTAGTACTAATTTTTTTTAATGATATAAAAGAAAATACCAAATAGACATAAAAATGGTCAAAATATTTTTTTTAAACCGCAGGTCAATTTTTGCCTCCCGCCCAAAAAGATACAAAATGAACACACTGGTGGTGACTCCACTGGTTATTCACCCTGTGCGTGCCCCAAGGTGGGCGGGTCAGACGTAAGGCTCTTAGCACTGCTACAGTGGCAAGCAGCTGTGTTCAGGACAGCTTGTTTCGGGCCTGCCGGTCCTCTGAAGGACTGTGGGGAAGCACGGCTGTGTTCTCTGCCCACATCTGAACACATCCAGCTACCATGGAAACTACAAAGCAAGGGGAATTATACTTATCCCAGGCCTCATTTACTGGGATCGTAGAGCGCCCTTTTTCCCTCAGAGCCCCTGAGTGGCAACGCTGTGCTAGGGGCTGCTGTGCTTTCCAGCGTGAGCTCCCATTCTCTGAGGGTCCTGAGAAGGGTAGTGGATTGGTCCTGGTGCTCTCATGAAAGGAGGGGGTGGTCCCATTGGGTGGAACATGTGTGGTCCAAAACCTGATGTGGAAGAGAACAAATTAGGCTTGCAGTTCCCTCCCTCACAGCCACCCACACATAACTCTAGGCTGACAGTGTTAAGTAACGTCAGTGTATGAGACTGGTTGAGCACTACCTGCCTTCACTCCTTGCTTATCCCTCAGTCCAAACCACACCCACGCTCCTGTTAGTATGTTACCTGTCTACTACTTATCAAACATGGTAAATCCTACCAGACAGAAATCAATCAGGACAGGGGAAGACTAGAAAGAAACCAGGCCCATATCAAGACCCTTTCTCTCTGATTCCAGAATGAAAAGACTTTCCTCAAAGACACAGGCTCACTATCAAAGAACACTAGCCCTACCCCTATTTCTGACATTGCTCACACTGTCATGGACGTTCACACAGAGTGCTACTGCTTGAACTGTTATTGGTGGCCACTGACATGACAGAGTATATAAGCCAAAGAGTGACTCAAGCCCGTCGCCATCTCCTTGTCATTCGCATGACAGTCTATTTGTAGGAGGGTTATCTGGAGAAAATACTGGCTTACTGATTCACATCCTTGCTGTGGACAGGTGACAGCTCATCAGCTAGGATGAACAGACTGGTGGCAGATGGCCCGAGGGACAGGACTTTCACAAGAGCTTCTCGGGGCCAGGAAGGAAAAAGGCAGTTACCTGGGGGTGGCGGTGGGGCGATCCCAGGGGGTGGGGGCAGGGCAATGTTCACCACTGCTGGAGGACCACTTGGGGGCAGGTTGAAGTAGTTGGCAGACGCCTCCTCTTCTGCTGCAGGAGGTGGAGGCAGAGCTGGAGAGGAAGGGAAGACAATCAGTATCATGTTTCTACCACGAGCATCTTGGGCTTGACACACAGGCTAGAGTCAAGCCTGGTATCTAACAGAATGAGTTTCTGACATTAACTGACCTCCAGGCAGACCTGGTACAGGTTCTAGCTTGATCCCGGAGTCTGTGGTTCCATCCTTTTCTTTTTCTTTTCCTCTAGCTGCTTGGGATCTGGAGACACATACACACAGACTATTAGCACTGTGTCCAATTCCGGTAAAACGGAGTTCCATCCTTCCCTTTTTAGCAAACATTCTTTTCCCATATATGTCAAAGTATAAAGTAGCCAAGAGGAAAAATTTTTGAAGGTAGAAGTTGGTTGGTCTTGGCGGTGCATGCCTTTAACCCCAGCACTCAGGAGGCAGAGGCAGAGGCAGAGGTAGACCCATCTCTGTGAGTTCCAGTACAACACAGACCCACTCTCAAAAGAAAACAATCCAAACCAACATTGCCACTGCTGGAGAAGACAGCATTCATGTGTGCAGCAAGTGCTCAGCGTACGGACAGCTCTGCAGAAAGGGAGCTGATGTCAGCCTGCTCCTGTTTTCACGATGGAGACACAGTTGTCCCCTTTGACGTTTATAGCTTTTGTTGTTGGGAGGTGGTGGTACAAGCTTTTAATCTCAGTACTCCAAGAGGTAGAGGCAGGGGGATCTCTGTGAGTTCAAGACCAGGCTGGTCTACAGAATGAGTTGCAGGACAGCCAAGACTACATAAACTGTTTCCAAAAACTAGACAAAACAAAACAACCAAAACAAAATACAGCCTCCCAAAACAAAAAACAAGAAGAATATTACAGCATTTTGTCTCTTATGCAGACAATTTCAAACTTGAACTTAAACCAGATATTCTTGTGCTTCACCCCCTTCCTCTGCTCCCCAGTGCTCAGTCTCTGAGGGAGCATTCGGTCTAATTCAACTGTAAATCTCCAATCTACCATTGGCAACCTTGCACTATGCTTTCTTATAACAGCTAGTAAAAAATGAAGAACTCCAAAGGAGCCGGTTGGTAGAGCAAGACCTTGACTATGTTTCTAAAGAAGCTTCCAAATACTAAGAAATGCTGAAGAAGGGGCTGCAGGACAGCTGAGGTGAGGAGCACTGGGTGCCCTTTCAGAGGACGCTGGTTCAATTCCCCGCACCCACATGGCGTCTCCTAACCATCTGCAATCCAGTCCCAGGGGACCCAACTCCTTTTTCTGGTACCAGGCACACAAATGGTGCACAGACATGCATGTAAGCAAAACACCCATACACAGAAAATAAAGTCATTTAAAAAATACTAGAGAAGGGCTGAAGGATGCATAAAGGCCCGTCAAGCCAATGGAAACAAAGCTTGCTTTCAATCCGACGAGTACAGTTCAGAAGAGTCTTGCTCCCACCTTCCCCACTTGACGTTGAGTCTTCGGCCATTCACGATGAGCTTGTTGAAGGACTTCTCAGCGGCCACCTCGGCAGCCTGCCTGGTGGCAAACTGGATGAAGGCACACTGCTGTCTCTGCACAACAGTGATCGTGCGGATCTCGCCGAACTGGTAGAAATGATTTCTGAAGAAACACAGGCCAAGGAAAACAGGTTAGGAGCCCAGATACTGCTTAGAAAACGGAAATGGGCTACGGAATTGTTCTCAGTCACTAGTAGACAGGCGAGCCCCATGGAGATGTGTGCCTGTCTTTAAGTTCTCCTCACACCTGCCCTTCTGTAGGTGCTACTTATTGGAGATAAGAGAAAAATCAGGCAAGAGTTCTTATGTATCTTGAGATTTTTCTTGGGAAGGAGGGGAGGGTCTTTAACTGGTTACTTTAGAGCCATAATTTCTTACCCCTAGTATAAGGCACCAGCAAACTACAGCCGTTATGGTCCATGATCCAAGACTATTTCATTTGAGATTAAGCCTTGCTATGTTATACATGTTAGTTTTGAATTCATGGGCTCAAGTACTCTTACCTTAGCTGGGGCTGCAAGCAAATACTAGCATGCCCACCCAAGAACATGTCAAGAAAATGTTTAAGGGGTGAAGCCGGAGTGGCTCGTGGCAGAGCACACTGGCTTCAAGTGTGTCCTGGCTTCAAGTCCTAGCACTGGAAACATAAGTACAAAATATTGAAAAAAAATTTTAAAAGCTTAAAACTGAAAGAAGCAAGTGGAAGATGAAGGAAAAACCAGGTGCAGCGGCTCATGCACACCCCTCGTACCAGAGAGAGGGGACAGTTCTGAGCTTCAGGACAGACTATGCTGCATGACAAGACCCTGCCTCCAAATAACCAAAAACAAACAGTAAGTAAATGAACACAATCACAATCAAACCAAACCAATCAGACCTGGTAGCGCATGCCTATAATTCCAGTAGCAGGAAGGGGCAAGAGGCAGGGGTTTAAGGTCTTGGGGTTTTCCATGCTAGCCTGAGCTGTAGGAAAGCACATGTCACCAAACAAAAACAAGAATGGGAATAATATCTCAGAAGACATCACAGATGTTCAACTAGACCAAAGTATTTTCTCTCGCCTTTTTACAAAAGCTAGCTGGCCATGGAGATTAACAGCTCAAAGAGAATGGCTCCCAAGGACAGGAGTCACCTTACTTCTTCCTCCTGGAAGACATCGCTCATCTAGTCAAGTGCAGTGTAAGCCAGAAATACAGATAAATTGGAATCTCCACTAACATGCAACACTTTAAACCAAGGAGTTTAGACTCACAGCCTCCCCCCCCCCCCAAAAAAAAAATCAGGTATATGTGTATGTCATTCTTTGCCTGGTGATGGTGTCACAACACCCTTAATCCCAGCACTTGGCAGATAGAGGCAGGAGAATCTTTGAGTTCGAGGCCAGCCTAGTTTACAGAGTGAGTTCCAGAACAGTCCAGCTAGGGCTACAGAGAGAAGCCCTGTCTAGAACACCCCCATCCCCACCTCCACCAAAAGAGAATTGGCTCAGAGGTTAAGAGAACACACTGCTTTTGCAAAGGATCCTAGTTTGATTTCCATGTCCAGTGGTTCATAAGCACTTGCAAGCTCTAGAGCTCTTTGGGCTCTTGAAGCCACTTGCACAAGCCTATATATAGATCACACACATAAACAGTAATTTAAAAAAAAAAAAAATCTTAGAAGTCCAAATGGGCGTCTAGGCACCTATATTATTAAATTTTTTTTTCTTTTTTTGGTTTTTCAAGATAGGGTTTCTCTGTGTAGCCCTGGCTGTCCTGGAACTCACTCTGTAGACCAGGCTGGCTTTGAACTTAGAAATGCCACCTGCCTCTGCCTCCCACGTGCTGGGATTAAAGGCGTGCACCACCACTGCCCGGCATCCTATATTATTTTTTGATGCAAAGATGAAAAAGCACTCTTGAAAAATACAACTACTCTGGCAACATAAAAAAGAATTTCATAAAACTTTGAACCAGCATTCATATCATTGACAGACTGGATAAAGAAATAGAAAAATCCTGTTTGGTGTTGTTTTTGCAAACTATTTAAAGGCAGTTAAAAGCAAAAAGGGTTCTGAACTGACACCCACGAACCTGAGATCTGTCTCAGTGATGGTGTCTCCCAGGCCACCCACATACAAGGTGGTGATGGTCTTATCCTCTGGTGGGTCGAGCCGAGGCATGGTGGAAGCCCGCTTCAGAAGCTTATCAGCCACAGGGTCGTTGATTCCATAGTACCGGTCTTTTATGTTCTGATCAGCAAGAGGGTCATCTGGATCTGTAGGCTTCTCATGTCTAAGATTCAAATAGTAGCTACATGGTCAGAATCCCTCTGATGCCTTTCACATTAGAAGATGTCTATAAACAATACTGTCACTAAACAAGAGCAGACACAACAGAGCGCTACACCATACAAAGCCTTCCTGATGGTCTAGGTAATCCACTTAAACTGCTCTAATAGAATCTAAGGCTATGGACCCCACCTTAGAAAAAGGGCACATATTTAGGGGGTGGTTTTACAGTTAACAAATCATCAGCTAACCCCTAACTCTGACACTTGGCAGTCTTGGCTGAAACACAAGTTGTTTTGATTTCAGCTACATTTTGCTATTCACACCATTTAAATGGACACCAATTACTATAGAAACTTAGAAACAGTCAGAATGGACATCATATGACCCAGCAGTTTAGTTCCTCGAGGCTTAGTTGTAAATGAAAAGTATAATTTAGCCAGGCTCTTATAATGTAAGTTTTATGACAGAAGATACTCTACGTGTAAACAGACCATAAGAATTCCAGTGCTGCTGGGTGGTGGTGGCACATGCCTTTAATCCCAGCACTTGGGAGGCAGAGGCAGGCGGGTTTCTGAGTTTGAGGCCAGCCTGGTCTACAGAGTGAGTTCCAGGACAGCCGGAGCTACACAGAGAAACTCTGTCTTGAAACCCCCCTCCCCGCCCCCCCCCAAAAGAGCTTCAGTGTTGAAGTGTGAGCCTAAGCCAGAGCCCCCTCCACCCCTCAGGGGTCAGGAGCGAGGCCCAGCCTCACCTGTAGGGACACTCCTCTCCTCTTTTACACTCTCCTTTCACCCAGAAGGAACAGATGTGGGGCCGATTCCTTTTGTAGTAGGGTGTGGTCCGGGCCAATTTGAGTAGCATGTCACTGGTGGATGTAGCTTTTCCTAGCATTCCAACTGGTCGTGTTCCATCAGAGTTAGAAATCTGCAAGAACAAGACAACTTTATAGGCTGTCAATTCATTAGGATTGTTATCAAATACAAAATGACATCACAAGGCCTGTATTCAGGCCGGGCAGTGGTGGTGCACGCCTGTAATCCCAGCACTTGGGAGGCAGAGGCAGGCGGATTTCTGAGTTCAAGGCCAGCCTGGTCTACAGAGTGAGTTCCAGGACAGCCAGGGCTATACAGAGAAACCCTGTCTCACTGTCTCAAAAAAAACAAAACAAAAACAAGGCCTGTATTCAATTCCCAGCAGCATGTATACACAATCTATTCCCCCAGATAAACAATGGCACCAACACAGTAGCCAGAGGACCAGGAAGTCTGGTGTGAGATAGTTTCATAAAAATGACAGGGAAGCCACACCCATGATATCTCAACAATATAGCTGTCAAAGCAAAGACACCAACAATAGATACACTAATTCAAAAAGGAGAAATGTTATGGCTCCCTTCCCTAGACAAAGAAGTACAGGCAACTAATAACTGTTGAGAAATTGTCTCTTCTGGAGATGAGTAACCTAACTGGTTATTCAGTACATAGTGGTCAGCTCTGAAATCATATACAGATAAGCCACATTAAGTGAATCCAGCAGGTGGTGGGCAAGGGCGCGCAAAGCATACTAATAATCAAAGAAAAAGAGGCCATCTTTTGCTATGGGGGCATGGAAGAGGTTGAAGGGAGAGACACAGAAGGAGTTGGAGAGAGGAAATGATATAATTCGATTTTAATGAAAATAAAAAACATACTTCTCTTTCCATATTTTGGGTGTAATACTCTTTATTGACATCTGATTTAGGCATGTCGTCTTTAAATGACAATCCTGCGTCACGAACCTGGATGGGTAGGCCTGGTACAAAGAAACTGAGGAATTAGAAAACCTTGGATTTGAGAGCATCTTCATATTCAATGTGTTTATAAACTACAACAGCATCCTTCCCCTCTTGGTCCTAGGTGGTGGGGCTTTAAGAGATCCCCCCCCCCCCATGAAGAACACAAGCTGCTCTGCAGAGGACCAGAGTGCGGGTCCCCACAACCACGCAAGGCGGCTCACCCACCCCAGATCCAGAGGGTGGAGCTAGACCCTGCCCATTCTCAACATGTGTGCCCCACCTCCACATATACGCAAAAATGAAAGACAAAAATCAATCTTTAAAATCAGATAATCCTACTTGGTGACAGTTTACAATGCTTTAAATCAGACTGTTTAGCCCATCCGGCTAACAACTGCGATACAGAGAACCCTAAGAAACTGTCCAAATTCCTGTGCTGAAATGGAATTGTTTCAAATGCCAGGCGGTGGTGGCACACACCTTTAATCCCAGCACTTGGGAGGCAGAGGCAGGCAGATTTCTGAGTTTGAGGTCAGCCTGGTCTACAGAGTGAGTTCCAGGACAGCCAGGGCTACACAGAGAAACCCTGTCTTGAAAAACAAAACAACAACAACAAAAAAACCAAACAAAATTGTTTCAAAGAACATACTTTAGGGCTAAGTTAATAGAGTATCTAGCTTTAACACAATATTCTTAAAATACATAGAACACAATGGTTTATTGTTAGATTGGTCTTGAAGTTCCTATGGATGGCCAGTTACAAACGTTTAGTAACACTGCATTCCAGGCCTGAATGCTTCTGACGAACATGAATAATATAAAAAACAATATGTAGCCACAACACATTCTCATTCTCTCTCTCTCTCTCTCTCTCTCTCTCTCCTCCTGCCCGTCCCCTCTTATCAGTAGGTAACTTTTTCTGAAAGGAAAACCTCATTTATGTAAAAATAAAAACAATTCCAGAAGCAAGTGTTTTGAAACAAAAGCAATACCTGGTCCTAACAGCCCATAGCATACTTAACCCAGGAACTTGTTTGGGACTGTGGAAAGTTTGAGATCAAAAGGACCCAGGCAAAACAAACAAACAAACAAACAAACTCATTGGGAGCAATGCCTTTTATTCCAACTGGCACAGAGATGGGCATGAGGCCAGTTCTGACGCCTTCCCCAATGTTCCTCAAGTTCCTTCTATTGTTCAGGAGGTCTCTAGAGCAGCCTAGTCATGATATTTTTTCCTGGGAAAAGCAGGCCATAGTAGACATTCTAGTGTGGGACCAACCAGAGAAGTGGGAGGCAGCAGGCTGGTCTGCTGGGCACCTGTACATTTTCAGATCTAGTGAACGTTGCAAACATACCGTATTCCAGGTCTAACAGGCAGGTCTGACAAACATTCTTCAATTTACTGCAGGTCTGGCACACTTCGGTCTTCTTGAAGCGCATGCGGACCCCAGGGCACCAGCGAAATACTGTAAATGGCCTGGCACAGATCTGAACACACATAGACAGAATCTTAAATGTTCTGACCTGGACTCAATTCAGACTGAGTAAGCATGGAGAGCTAGCTGCCTTAGCAATCAGCTAATCCACATCCAGCCGACCCAATCCCATTTACTTTCCTTTTTCTAGAAGCTAAAACCGCATGGAAATAAACATTCAGAAAGCCGAAGCCTTCCCACCTGGAGGTAAACATTAAAAATCTGACTCTGTGTCTTTTTGGTGGGGAACAAGGAGAATGAAGCAGGAGAGCTCTTTCGGAATATTGTGGCAGCCACAGTCCTCCTCCTCCTCCTCCTCCTCCTCCTCCTCCTCTTACTCCTCCTCCTCAGCTGAAATACAGGCACACAAACTCCTGGTGTTCGGTGCATATTTAGACACCTGTTTATGAACTTACATTAGAATGGTCATTTTCCTACCTACCATGCTAGTTGTCAGCGACTGACTATATCAGCAGTATATGAAAGCTGTGAGCATGGACTTTGTGAATGGAGAGCCACAAAACTTAGTAAGCGCAAAGCCAGTTTGGTAGAATAAAGGGATAAAGAAAAGGAAAGTCAATTCTTAACACACACACTTACTTTGCATTCTTTTCCATATTTCTCTTTGGTCTGAAATAGAAAAGAACTGTAATTACGGCAGAGAAAGCAAGCACACAGATAAACGAAACCAACCCAGGTATCTGTTCCCCCCACCTCCAAGTACAAAATATGGTACGTGTCTAGAGATCCCTGAAATTATAAAGATAATGAAACCACACCTAAATCATCTTTTTGTTGGGGCTACGGTAAGGGGTGCTATGATGGTCAGATCCAACTGTCAACTTGACATGGCCTAGAATCACTTGGGAAGAGTCTCCATGATGGACTGCCTAAACCCTATCAGCCTGTATGCGTGTGCATGTGGGGAGGAGGTGGGGGGGGTTGTCTTGGTTTCTTTGGTTGATATGGGAAGAGCCAGCTTGATCACGGGCCACACCATCCCGAATTTGGACCTGGACCGTGTAAGTACAGAAGGGGGTCAGCACTATCCAGCACACATGCATTCACCCTCTGCTCTTGACTTGGATGTGATGATGTAACCAGCTACTTCAAGTTCCTGTTGTCCTGACTGCCCAATGATGGGTGTATTCATGAGCTCTAAGCCAAATAAAACCCCATTCTCTTAAGTTGTTTTGTCAGGGTATTTTACCACAGCAAGGGAAATAAAATTAAGGCAGATATATTATGGCCAAGGCTGCCTTCTCTTAAGAGTCGATGGATCTAATACCAAGTGTCTTCCAGACCTATATTCTTAGATCTATTTCTGACTTTCAAGAGCTAAAATTCCTAATGGAAATCCATATATTTTCTCTTATATGAGGAACCTAGATTTCAAATTGTGCTGTGTATGTGTGTTGATCATGAGCCAAGAAAAGGAACCCTGAGTGGGAAGAGATGAGGATATAAAACAGGTGTTGTTAGAAGAGTAAACCGGGGAAACGAAAAAACGAGGCAGAAAGGGGCATGGAGAGAGGGAGGGCAGTGTTAGAGGGAAGAATTGAAAACAAAGTATATACATACGAAAAATGCCAAGATGAAATCCATCACTTTGTATGCTAGTCTAAAAAAATTAATAAGAGTGAAAAAATCTGCTGTAAGGTGGCTATTCAAGGGCGCCTTTGTTCTCCAGGTGAAAGCTTCCACAATTCTCACAACATGTTTCCTACTGACTAACCTTTGAGGAAACCGTTTAACATCAGTCCAATCACCCGGCTGGCTGGCTATGTGTGTGGTGGGGCTGGCCACCCAGAGGATGAATGGTCCAGGAAAACCAAGACTGGACAAGGCAGCACCTGCAGCTAGAGTGGCTTTCTAAAGCATCTACTCCTGAAATGTGCTCAGCAGCTTCTCTTCAAGACAGTTCTCTAGGCCACTGGCTTGGAGGAGGCAGACTGTGGGGAAGAATGTATCCACATGCTTTAGGAAAACGACATGGTCTTACTATATAACTCTGGCTGGCCAAGAACTTGATTTGCAGACCAGGATGGCCTTGAACTCAGAGATCCACTTGCCTAAAGGCTGGGATTAAAGGCAGCTACCACTGCTCACAGCCGGTTTAGGAATATTTGGGTTTTTTTGTTTTTTGTTTTGTTTTGTTTTTTTTATTTTTTCCCCGAGACAGGGTTTCTCTGTGTAGCCCTGGCTGTCCTGGAACTCACTCCGTAGACCAGGCTGGCTTTGAACTCAGAGATCTGCCTGCCTCTGCCTCCCAAGTGCTGGGATTAAAGGCGCGCGCCACCACTGCCCGGCAGAATATTTGTTTTTATACCCAAATGATGTTATAAATAAAAAAAAATAGCATCAATATAAGAACTATGATTTTTACATTAGAAAGTGTATATGCCATCGAAATATTTCATAATATACGTGTTAACTAATGGGATGAATTTAAAAAATTCTTTTGGTGTGAAACTCAAAATTCCTAAGGTCTCCAGCCACCAATCGAGTAGGATGATAGTTATAGCCAAGTCTTTCTACATTTTGGTAGAAGGTGGCTGGCTGCTCTAGGCTCTCCTGTGCTGATGCACAGTATGTATCCAACATTCTGTTCCCATAAACTATAGAGTCAGCATCTCTGAGGCCTACATACAATCCTATAATCATTGTTGCCTGTCACTATCTTACCCTTTTTGGAGAGAAGACAGAGTGTACCTTAAACTAGAGAGACTACTACAAAGTGCAGTGGCTCAAAGATACATAAATAGTAGCCAGGAAGTAGTGCTACATAAAGATACACTCTCGGGGCAACAGACCTACTTTTTAGGTTAGATGCTCAACAAGTATCTGCTGTTATGTTACAGCTCCTACATTATGGGATTACTGCTCAGTGTCAAGGAAAGGAAATAGGTAGGGCAGTACTTTGCAAGATGTCCTGCGTTTTGGGTTAGAAAAGCAGCATCACTTCTAACGGCTATGAGAAACTCTTCACAGTCACCTTGCATGGACCACACTAAAAGGAACAGTTAACTCCCGGTGCACAGGAAAGCACTCACCATTCGTATATAGGGATTTTCTCCAAGACATGTCTGACAGAGAATGGGGAAGTCCTGGAGAAAAGGGAAAATCTGGTTGAAGATCAAGTCCCGATGACCATGTTCCCTCAGTCACTCTCCTGGAGCGGCGAAGGATGCAAGGCTGGCAGGAGCCCCAGCTCCCTCTCTGGCCACAGCTCGGGAAGGGGCGCTGTCTGCACTTCCGGCAGGAGGTAAAAGGAAAGCATCTGGGAAGTGTGGAGTCGCCGGGTGGTCACCGCTGGTCCCGGGACCCTGATCTGCCGCACGAGGGCTCAGTCTCCTCCGGCTGCCCCACCGAGCTAGGCCGCAGCTCGGTTCTGGCCGAACCCACCGCACCCTGGGGCAAGGCTTCCCCATCCCGCTCGGCCTCCCCGTTCCCGCATCCTCCTCCGGCGTGCACTCACCGCGTCCTCCCAGTTCTGCCTGTTGTAGGTGTTGGAACCCAGAGAAGTCGCCATATCTGGAGTCCCGGTGCAGCTCCGGCTTCCGACTCGAGAGACCGACCGCCACAATCCCGGCAGGCACAGGGGTAGCGCCGGGCTACGTATAATCTGCGCGCCCAGGGCGGCGCGGGGCGTGGCTTCATGTCGAGGCGTGGCCTCGCGTTAGTGCCCGCGGTTCCTAGTGCTTCTGCGGAGCTCCCTTGTTCGTCCTTAATGCTAAAGAATAAGGAACTGGTGGGATTGGAACGCCTTTAGTCGCGGTTAGGCGCAGATGTCTGCATTTTTGATACTTTGTGCTAAAAGCGGATTTATTACCAGGAAATTACATTTAACTAGACTTCCCTTATCTTCCATTTCCACCCTACCGTTCTGGTAAGGATGTTGGTTACCTTTTTTATGGAAAACGATTTTTTTTAAACAGGATTTTTCTGTGCAGCCTGGCTGTCCTGGGACTCACTCTTAGATCAGGGTGACCTCAAACTGTTTACCACCATCAATTGGCTTTTATGTTTTTTTTTTTTTCTCCAAAGATCTTAATTCTGTGTCTCTGGATTTATGTACATTGAGTGTACGTGCCCACAGAGTCCAGGGGGATTAGATCCCTCTGAAGCCAGGTGGTTGTGAGAAATGCAGTGTGGGCTCTGGGAGTCTTAGGTCTTTTGCAGCAGTGCTTGTTCTTATCTGCTGAGCAATCTTTCCAGACCCTCTACTGTGTTTTTGAGTAGGGGTGACATTTCACACATACCTACTACAACATTAGGCAGAAGCTTCTGCAGGTAAATAATTTTAATTAAAATGAAGAGAAACCAACCTAAAAGTTCAACAAATGAGGGAATCAGAATCATATGCTTATATATAGCCTTAAAAAACAGTATAGGTCAGCTGTAGTGGTATGTTTTAGTACCCCTTCAATAGCATGAGTCGTGGTGATGTCAGCCGCTGTGGGCCAGCCTCTGGCAGCTGGGTTTAATTTCTTTGACAGGGAGGCCACAGGTTGGCACTAGGGCCTGAGAGTCTGAGTCAATACCCCAATTAAATATTGTCAATTTAAGAGTTGCCTTGGTAATGGTGTCTGTTCACCACCCTGCTGGGCATAGTGACACCTTTATTCCAGCATGCCGAAAAGGCAGATGAGACTGATTTCTGTGAGTTTAAGGGACAGCCAGTCTATAAAGCACGAAGAACAAAACCAAACAATTGTACTGGTTAGTTTTATGTCACCTTGATATAAGCTAGTTAGCAGAGAGGAAAAGCCTTGAGAAAATTGCCTCCATAACATTGGGCAATAGGCAAGCCAGTAGTGCATTTTCTTAGTGACTAATGTGGGAGGGCCCAGCCCATTGTGGGTGGGGACACTGCTTGCTTGGTGGTCATGGGTTCTAGAGATAAAAGCTGGTACACTTTTAACACAGTGCATCTGAAAAATGTTCAAGCAATATCCCCATGTGTAGAAAGCCTTATTGGGATGCCATGCCACATGGCAAGAACTTGACATTGACCAAGCCTTTGAGCAGGAACTCCTTTGTTAGCCATAATCCCCTCCACCTAGGATGGAGCCCTCAGACCAAGGTGAAGTTCATTGTTTCTCCAGATCTACAAATTCTGAATTAAGCAGGTGACCCACCCAGCTGCCTGAGCAGTGGAGCCAACGCCCAGTGAACAGCCAGACCAGTTCCCAGGAACACATCTTGGAATTTGAGGGAAGGGTCTTGCCTAAAACCTTAAAATTCTGAGTCCTCCACTAAACCTTGAGATTTTGAGCAGCTGGCATTGTCTTAGTCTCCATCTCTTTTTGCTGCCTTCCCATACACCCCCAGCTTCCCTTCCAGGTAACCTGCTCGGTGTAACTGCGGGCAGTTACACCCATATTTCAGTGAATTACACTTTTTACAATTTTTGAGATAGGATCCTCACTATATAGACCAGGCTGGCCTTGAACTCACAAGAGATCCACCTGCTTCTGCCTTCCAAGTGCTGGCATTAAAGGTGTGCACCACCACAGAGTTTGGTGAAGCACTCGAATTCTTTCATTGAGTTGACTTATGTAAGTGGAGGGAGGAGGAGACACAGCTTAGCATTGAGAGCATTTGCAGAGGACAGCTGAGTTATCAGTGGGGGACTCAGAATCACTAACTCCAGCTCCAGAGGATCTGCTGTCCTCTTCTGGCCTCTCTTCCCCCATATAAAAATAATAAATGAGAAATGGAAGCACATATATCACTGATCTTACCTATCACTTGACCCTTAGATGTGTAGCTCTAATCAGTATTTGTGAAATCAAACAAGACACACTTGAGCTTTCTCTGCTTTATTTCACTACATGAAGCAATAAGGCGAAACAGTAAACTGGTATTCCTAAGTCAAGGAGGCCTCTCACCCCCAGGGACCAAGAAGGATGCTCATTACAAAGATGCAAGGGCATTTAGTGCAGTGTGCCTGTAACATGTTTTTAGAACAAAAGAAACTTTGTTTGAGTGTGAATCAACTTACAAACCCAAAGCGACTTAGCCTTAAACATCCAAAATTGTAGTTTCAAGTGCTAAGGACTCCTGACTCTTGTGTCTTGGTGCACACTGACTAGTAATTAGAACCCCCGCACCTGATCTAATACAAAAAGGGTGACAGTCACAATTCCTAATTCACCGCCTGCAAGTGTTGAACCTTTTCTACCAACACAAACAAGACCAGCTTGCTCTAAACTTACTTTGAAACAGCCAACAGCTCGTATTTGTAAGTTAACTTGCCTTTTTGAAAAAAAACAAAACAAACCCACAAGTGTTTGTCCCTAGGAGTGAAGAGCCCCATTACTTCAATGTTTTCCTAGGGAATAAGTATCAGTGTCACTGCATAAAGGCAAACAGACAACTGTGCCAGTCTCCACAATATGTGGACAATTGAGGCTATCTGCACGTTGATGCCCCCTCCCCCAGAAGATACTGAACAGTGGTTTCATAGTAGGCATTAACTTGAGGCCTTGTGGAGTTACAGAAAACCATCTTTCTATAGTTTGAAACTTGTAATTACCCAACTTTCAGCTCCAGCTTCTAAGAGGCAAACATTATTGTTCTTATAGTGTTAGAGATCAGTATTTTCTTCTTATACTCTAGTACATATATTACTCTGTGGGAACATTGTTTCATAAAATTGGCTTGATCTTAAGATCTTTAAAGAACAAAGTGTCTTTCAATAGCTTCCTAAATGGTTTCTCTTAAGTGGAACTAACAAAGACTATTTTCTTTCTGAACTCCAGACTATACATTCCTTAATACAAAACAAAACCCCCAGACACTTAAAATGAAAACCAAGGCAGGGTTTGTAAACAGGAACTTTCAAGTTCTTTCAAGGTCTGTGGGCCTCATACTAGGAGTACTTTAAGGAAAAGTGCAGCTGGTCTACTCTGCCAACTCTGATTTTAGAAAACATCACAGAAATTAAGGTTTGCAACTCAATGTTAGTATTTGAGAAAAACAGCAAGTCTAGAGTTAGACTGGCATCCTGGTTACTTGCTGAACTTCTATAGCTTACAATCAAAATGGTCTTACTTCATACAGCACAAGAAGTCTTATATTCATGAAGGGAAAGGTTCTTTTTCTTTGTGACCAGTTTTGACTTTAAGGGACTAACAGTTAATTTGTCTTTCAAGTCACCAGAAAGAACATTAGTTTGAATCATGCTAAAAGTCTTGTTTAAAATGTTTTCTGCATCCCAGAAGTGATGCAGCAAAGAGTCCACACAAATGTCCCTGCTCTTTCTAAAAGCCCCACTGTAAGAGCAATTTCTTGATTTATAGAACAGGGAGGGCAGCGAGCTGGACATGGTGGCAACAGTTTGAGTTCCAGGCCATCGAGAGTTACATGGAACGAGCCTATCTGAAAAACAAACAGAAAACAGCATAGAGAAGGGCAGATAGTGAGATACATAAAGGTTGTCTCCCTGTGGCAGCGTTAGCCCCTGGGTATTGTGGTAATATTAAAACAAATGGAATTTCTTGACATGTAATTGCTTGCCACTCAAATTCTTAAAAGTCCCATATACTAGTGAGGAAAACGACAAGCAAGTGACAGGTATACTGTGTTCCTTTGGAAGAAACAAACAAAGTGCCTTAGGCAAGTGACAGGTGGCCCTGTCATCACAAAGTTAAAGACACAGACAGTGCTACTGTTCTGTCAAATGGAAATCAGTGGCAGAGTGAGAGGCAAGGCTGCCGAGGGTTAGGGTTACAGGGTTGCCCTTAGTGGAATGCAGAAAGCTGCTGGAACCCGAGACCAACTCGCAGCACGAAGACAAGGTCTGCTCTGGCTTTCCATCCTAAGGTTTTCGGTCAAGCTGGGACAGGTACAGAGCACGTTTCTCAGGGAGTAAATCTAACGTCCCTCTGAGGAGCAGCCACTCCTTTACTGGGATGGAGCTATGCTGCTAAGCTATGTAGGGCTCAAAGAGACACTGGTTTACTGGTGCCAACAGCAGATACCCTGTGCTCCCAACCCTGGCCTCCATGCCACAGGATTCAGTAGTGATGGATACATCTTTATAAACACGTCTGGTGCAGCAGCAGCCTCCGCACTGTTAAGAGTCGTGTTGACACGGCTGTGGGTGGGATCTGCCCACCAGGCGGCTCTGTTTTAAGGAAGAAGAGGGCCGAAGCTCAGTTCCACATGCTGAGTGAGCCAGATGACCTCTGCGCCCTGGTCACCTTCTTCCATGGGGCGGAGGGGGGCAGCCAGGTTCTTAAAATCATGTTTCATCTTGAAGCACACGGTCACTTCCCCTTCCTCACGCTGTGGGGTCACTTTGATGAAGATGCCTACTTTGTTGGCTTTTCTGAAAGCGACAATGCTATGGAAAGAGAAGCACAGTATTAGGCAGGCGAGAAGTGAGTCGAATCGACAGTCTCCCCGTCCCTTCAGTGCAGAGGGAACCTCTGCTGTGAGCCATCAGCCGACCAGCAGGGAGGCGCTCCTCAGGAAAAGCGGAGCTATCTATGCCTGCTCTTCTGCTCTGTTTTCTTCCTTTTCCTTCCTTCCTTCCTTCCTTCCTTCCTTCCTTCCTTCCTTCCTTCCTTCCTTCCTTCCTTCCTTCCTTCCTTTCCCTCCCTCCCTCCCTCCCTCCTTTCCTTCCTTCCTTTCTTTCTCTCTTTCTTTTTTTTAAATTTTGAGACGGGGTTTCTCTGTGAAACAGCCCTGATTGTCCTGGAATTTGCTGTATAGACCAGACTGGCCTGAAACTCACAAAGATCCACCCGTGTGTTTTCTTTTAAAAATTTTTATTTATTTAATGTGTATGGGTGTTTTGCCTGCATGTAAGTCTTTTCATCACCATGCCCAGTGCCTGCAGAAGCCAGAAGAGGGCATTCAATTCCCTGGAACTGGAGTTACATACTCCGGTTATGGGCTACATCTGGGTTCTGGCAACTGAACCTGGGTCCTCTGGAAGAGCAGAGTAAATTAACTGTTGAGATATCACCTCAGCCTTTACAGTTCATGATTTCATAAATAGAAAGGGAAGAAAATTTTCTTTAAAACCCAGGCAAGAAAACATACACGAGTGAACCTTTTTAGTCTGAGGCTGACATCTCACCCAGCCATGTCTTTACTGCTCAGTCCCAGCATGTGGTGCTATTCTGAGGGCCATGGAGCTTGGAGGCAGTGGGGCTAGCTGGAGGAGGCAGTCCACACAAAGGCACACTCTAAAGGTCACCTGCTCAGTTCTAGCTGTTTTCAGCTTTCCCTGCACTGCGTGATGCTTGCAGCCTCGTGCACTCACTGTCAACGACATAGGCGCAGCCCCTTCTCCATGCCGTGCCTGTCACCATCAACAAAACTCCCTCTGAAATGGGAGCTAAATAACCTGTCCTTCCTTCAGCTGTTCCTGCCAGATCTCTGATCAGGCTCCTGCATCAGCTGGCCGTGGCCTGAAGACACAGGAAGATCACTTACTCAGGGTCATCCTGGAAGTCCTGGGGCTCTGCCAGCTCATCATACTCCGCTGCTGCATCCTTGCCGGCTAAGACGAGCTCTTTGGGAGGCACCACCACCTAAGAGCAAAAGAGAAGCCTCCTTCAGAAGAGCTGGACTGCAGCCGTCATCTAGACAGAGGAGAACATCTGACACGCACACGCCTTAGTCTTGAGCACTGCCGAGGAGCTTGGGCAGGAGACACAGAGGAAATGACAGGGAAATGACGAATGACCCCCTTCATAGGGGAGCACCGACTCCACAGAACACTTTGAGTGATTGATCCTGTAGGGTTGAGCATGGTGGGAAGACCTACCCTAACTGTGGTGGCACTATCCTAAGGACTGAGCACCACCATTCTCCTCTCTGGCACAAGACTCGAAGATAAACTGTCTCCAACTGACTTGAGCCTGGTATCATGACTTCCCTGCAGGGTGGACCACACCATCTGAACACTAGGCAAAATAAGCTTCCTTAGGTTGTCTTGTCAGGACTTTGTTGTTGCCAGTGTGGGCTATTTTGCTGCAGCAACAAGAAAAGTAACTAGTATGGCTTACTGAAGGGAATTCAGCCAGGTCAAGGGCACAGGACTGTGGTGATGCATCTTTTTCCTATTTTAATGTTACTTCTGAACACACGTTCTTTGCTATATTATTTTAAAAATAATTCCTGGTATATTTGGAACAATTTATCCCTTTCCTCCTCTGTAGACACAAGGCCTTTCTGATACTGATCACTGGGTGTATTTCATTTGTTTGTGCAGCTCAGTTTAAATCCGCAACTGCTCCATATCATGTTATCGCAAAGTCCAACAGAGACCACCACCAATATTCTTAACAGCTACAGGGCAGCGTTGGTGCTGGAGAGGTAGGGGTGGGGCAGGACAGGATGGGGCAGGACGGGACAGGAGCACATCAAGGCCTTGATCAAAGCGGAATCCACATTCCAGACCTTTATGGTTCTAGCCCATCTAGACCAGCTTATTAAAGTTATTTAAAAAGAAACAGATATAAGGACACGTGTTACCTTTTTTTGGAGGTGATGTTAGTGAGTGAAATTAAAAGGCAAAAGAAAAAAAGGTGGGCTCTACTAGGAAATTCTTTTATGCTACTCTTTGAACAATAACTGGAGTTGTTTGCTATTATTATCACACTGAGTTAGGAGTTGACACTACATACAGTTCTCTAAAATTTCCATCAACCTGACTGGTGGGATAGCTCAGTGGATCAAAGTGCTCGCCATCATACCCACCAATCTGAGTTAGTTCCTCTGGACCTACATGGAAGAGTAGAGAAATGACTCTAACCTCCATGTGCACAGTGTGCACATTTACAAATAAATATATATATGTAAAAATAAAAATTACACCAAACTCTAAGTGGCAAAATATAAAACAAAGCTGCCTTTCATTCATGAATTCATTCAAAATCATCTTAATATTTAGCCACTGCTATTTGTACTTTATGTAAGTAGAGTGGTAAACAGCAGGAACGTGCAGGCCATGTCAGCTCCTAACTCAAAGGAGCTAACATCTCATGAGTCGTCAGGGATGAGTAGTAAACTGAGCGGAAAGGGTGTGTACATGAGGAAGTGAGGGCAGGAAGGGATGTCCAGGTAGAAACGAGTAGCACAGGTGGCTCCCCAGAGAAGCACCCACCCCCACTGGTGCAGCATCACTATGGCAGCATCTGGAAAATGCCAAAAGTGAGGATCTGGAGGAAGGTCACACCCAAGAACAGAAAGCATTTCCTTAAGGACTTCATCCTGGAGCCGGGCGGTGGTGGCGCACGCCTGTAATCCCAGCACTCAGGAGGCAAAGGCAGGTGGATTTCTGAGTTCGAGGCCAGCTTGGTCTACAGAGTGAGTTCCAGGATAGCCAGGGCTACACAGAGAAACCCTGTCTCAAAAAACCAAACCAAACCAAACCAAACCAAACCAAACCAAAACAAAGGACTTCATCCTGAACTCAGAGAGTTGTGAATGATCAGCAGGCTGAGCAACTAATGGAAGAATAGCCTGGTGGCAACACACAGGACAGGGGAGGGGAGGTTTACTAAAGAGAGGAAGAAGCCGGGTGGTGGTGGCGCACGCCTGTAATCCCAGCACTTGGGAGGCAGAGGCAGGCGGATTTCTGAGTTCGAGGCCAGTCTGGTCTACAGAATGAGTTCCAGGACAGCCAGGGCTACACAGAGAAACCCTGTCTCGAAAAAACCAGAGAGAGAGAGAGAGAGAGAGAGAGAGAGAGAGAGAGAGAGAGAGAGAGAGAGAGAGAGAGAGAGAGAGAGAGAGAGAGAGAGAGAGAGAGAGAGAGAGAGAGAGAAAGGTCAGACAGTTCTCACTGATAGCCAGTGAGAACAATGAGGTTTGACAGGCAATGGCTGGAAGGACAAGATAAATGAGAGATACCACGGATTCTTTTACGCCATGACCAGTGAAGCCACTGCAGGAGATGTCAGGGTCTGTGGAGACGCATGCCCTTACCTTAGCAGTGCTGTTGATATTATCGGGGTCCCCCTCTTCACACTCCAACAGAGTGACATGGGTGAGGTTCTCCACTGGATTTGTGAGAGTCAAGAGGACCTGGCTCTCCTGTAGAACAAGAAGAGTATCTTTCAGGTGTCATACCTGGACTAAGGACGGCTTTCTTAGGTGGACCTTAATGTTTCACAAAACACAAAATATTTCACAAAAATCACCCCGTTTCTCCAGAGCAACAGCACTCCCTGCTCGTCTACAGAGTGCTAGCTCATCCTTCCGTTGTGTTAGTAATGTACCCGCTGAGGTGGCTAGCTCAATAAAGCAGCTGGGTAGATTCTAGTTACTAGACCCTGACACTCTGAGAAAGATTTATTATCTAAATGATTGTTTTAAAGTTTGCAGTTCCTATCCTACATTGATTGTTGCTTAGGGAATGAAGAAAACAAAACAAAAGACTCTAAATAAAATATCATAGCCATAGGCTAGTCAGATGTATTACCAAGGGCAGGGGGAAATGACACATTAAGACTATAAAACCTTTTCATGATTTCCAAAATATGATCACATAGCCCATTTGCTACTCTGGAGATTAGTAAAATAAAGGGATGAGCAGCAGGAAGACAAAGAGCCAGAGGGACTGCGCAGAACAGTCACTCATCGGTGCACAGAAGGAGGTCCGTGGACAAAGGGGTCTGGCCGGTACAGAGGAAGCTAACGGCCTCCTGGTACTGATGTATACATATCTGAATCCAAAGAAAAGCTCCCACTGGCAACAAGAGAAAGCTGCCTATCATCATCATTCTTTTCCCCAGTTTTCTAACTTTACAGAACATCCAACCTGCTTCTTACACATCCAACATGCTGGTGGCAAGTCTCAAGTTCTCGATCATTTCAAACTACCCTTGCCTTGCACCTCTCCTACAGCACCCCATTCCACACACACGGCTATTCACATCCAAGCATGCACAGGGCACTGACTTATCAAGTCTGGGTGTCAGTAAGTATGGTACTAACCTTCATGTAGCGAAGGTTGGGGATTGACATGATTCTCACTTCTGGAATATAATTGCTACAGATAAATACAAACATGTATTACTGTTCACTGGAGTCTCTTAAAATGATTATTTACCTTAAAAACCCACATACATAAATTAATGTTACAAAAATATTAACTAGATCAAGAGAAAAACAAAGAACTATCACCACAATAAGAAGAGAAACAGGAAATCAAACTAACAATTAGGTCTGTCTGAAATCTTTAGGAGTCCAGCCTGTCTATGTACAGAGCTGGGTTAGGGCTTATAGTTTTGTGTATCACATGATTTTTTTATACATTTATTTTGGGGGACTCACTTAATTCACTTAACAAGATAGCTGGTTACGGGATCCCGTCTCAATAGCTGGCATTCTATATGGCTGCAAATGAATACACTCCCACCACGCACAGTGCCACTTGTGTGCCAGGCAGTATTCTAAGTATTGTACAAGCGTTCACCATAGCTCACTCAAACTCTGTGAGACAGGCATGACCATCATTATAAAAAAGGAGATGGTGGGTGTGGGCAGGTGTAGCATCGAGGTCCAAATCCAGGCATTCTACAGTATTCTTACTCTTAATTTCAAACTCTCAGTCTGCTTGAATGTTTGTCTGGACTCACAATTGCCCAGGTTCAAATGCCTGCTCAGTATGCTGCTTTGTAAAAATAGCGATTTGAATGAGAATGCCTCCTATAGGCTCATGTCTGTGAATGCTTGGTCTGAAGTTGGTGGAATTGCTTAGGAAGGTTTAAGAGGTGTGGCTTTGTTGGAGGAGGTATGTCACGTGGGAGGGGGCAGGAGTTCAGACTTGAAAAGTTTGCTCCCTCTCCCTGTCTGAGGTGTGCATTGTCATATCCATTTTTAAAATAAAAAAGATTTTTTTTCAGACAGGGTTTCACCATATAACTCTGGTTAGCCTGACACTGCTATGTATGTAGATCAGGGACCTCAAACTCAGTGATCCACATACCTCTGCTTCCTGTGTGCTCAGATTAAGAACATGTATCACCATGCCCATCTACATTAAAGCAAACAAAAAACTAAAACCACTATTATGTGTATTTGTGTGTGTGTGTGCATGTATGCACAGCAGAGAATAAGTTAGGGAGTAGGTTCTCTTCCCACATTTATATCAGTTCCAAGGACTAGACTTGCGTTGTCAGGTTGTTCCAGAAGTGCTTTACCCACTGAGCCATCTAGTTGGCTGGCTCTCAATTCACTCCTTAATAGTCTTTTCTTTAATACATAGCCATTGACAATCCCTGGTGAGTTAACACTAATCTAATCACCCTTATCCATTTATCGAGATGTTATCAGAACCAATAAGTAAAATAAATGGTGTTTCGGAGTATGCTTAAATTTTTAGATTTAATTTAAAAAGTCTTAACTTAGATATTTTAAATTTGCAATGATGACTGGTCACTTTCCATATTGCCAGAGAACACACGAAACACTGTCACCGATACAAACATATTCCTGCTTCTGTCTTCTTGGAAGCTAGGATTCCAGGATGTGCCGTAATTTCAGGCCACAGTCTTGATTCTATGCTTACAGGTATACTTGAGACTTAGTGCTATTCAAGTAAATGCAAAACCAGAATGGGACTAGAAAGAAAAGATTATCTCTAAGTGATTTTTCTTTTCCTCTTCAGATTTTTTTTTTTTAAGATAATCGCCATTGAAAAACACCCATAAAACCTCAATCAACATCCTAAAATACTTACACAGCAACCAACTGGATTTTGAATTTGATAGATGTTGGATTAAATTCTGGCTTGCTCAAGTTGTGCTCACATTTCTAAAAAGAAAAGTGCATGTTAGAGGGAAAAAAGAATACACCCGAAGAGTCAGAGAACCATGATAAGCACAGAAGAGAGTTACTAGAATTTTATATTCTGTTCTGTCCAAAGTCTATAATTGTAGAACAGAATTTATGCTATTGATAACCAAAAATTATACAACAAATTTGAACCATCTCTAATATTACAGTGTGTAGTACTTAGAAACTATGAACAACGCACACACCAACTTAGACAAGCATCATGCTGACTTCATGAAGTACTATAATTATAGGCATGTAGTTTACACCAATTTTATGGGGTGCTGGGGATGGAACTCATGCATAACAGGCAAGCGCAGCGCCATCTGAGCTGCATGCCTAACTGTCCTAGCACATTTTAATAGCCTAGTGTTCTAGAATGCCATAATTAATAAACATCAACTTTTTTTAATTTAATTTTTTGGTTTTTTTTTTTTTTTTTTTTTGAGACATAGCTTCCCAGTACAGCTCTGGCTGTCCTATTAGCTCTATAGACCAAGCTGGTCTAGACTCAGAAATCTGCATGCCTCAGCCTCCCAAGTGCTGGGATTAAAGGCATACAACACCATGGATGAGATCCTGTCTTGAAAAACAAGCAGGCAAGCAGGCATTGTCTGTAGCGCCTGCAATGCCCCGTCCTCTTTCCTGGAGTGAACCCAGGCCCTTGCGCATGCTGTGCTCGCACTCTGACACGGAGCCCCTTCCCCAGCTCTTGGCATCTTGAGACAGGTCAGTGCTATATAGCTTGGGCTGGCCTTGAAGTGAACATCCTCCTGCCACCGATTCCCAAGAGCTGCAATTACAGGCATGTACTACCATGTCCAGATCTTCAGCACTGGTACTCTCTCTGAATTCTTGTATTTGTGCTGTTTCTAAGTGAGTTGTAACATTTGTTCAATTTATTTAGTTAGACAATCTATGTCTTTTACTTGCATAATTAATTAATCAGTGTGAATGTGGGCACTTCTTTTCTTCTATTATGTGGTTTCCAGGGATCAAAGTACCATCATGTACGATGGTACGTGCCTTCACAGCCGGAATGATATCTGAGCCTAATAAGAAGCTCCTGCTAGGGCTGGCAAGATGGCCCAATGGTTTAAGAGCACTGGCTGTTCTTCCAGAGACCACAATACAATTCCCAGCACACATATGGTAGTTCACAACTGTCTGCAACCCAGCTCCAAGTGAGCTGACAGCCTCACACAGACAGACATATATGCAGACAAAACACCAATGCACACAGAACAAAAACAAATAAATATCATTAAGATGAAAAATAAGAAAATTAAAATAAAAAAATAGCATCTGCTCTATGGTCATTCTACATTCTTAGATATTTTTTTGTGATAAATATTGTATAATATGCCATTCATCCATATGTTTTAGCATTTATCTCCAAAAACATGAAAATAAATATTATCCCTAAAAATAGAATTCTTTGATAACATAAAAAAATCCTAGTTTAAAACTTCTCAGATTGTACACATTTTTCCTTGTTTGCCTCTGTCCTCCTTCCCTTCCTCTTTTGTAAGGATCTGGGCGATGCTCTGTCTGGCTCAGGAGCTGCATGAAGTGTACACGCTGCTGTGCAGGCAGGCAGACATTTACATCTTTTCTTTTTTTTTTTCTTTTTTTTTTTTTTTTTTCGAGACAGGGTTTCTCTGTATAGCCCTGGCTATCCTGGAACTCACTCTGTAGACCAGGCTGGCCTCGAACTCAGAAATCCGCCTGCCTCTGCCTCCCAGAGTGCTGGGATTACAGGTGTGCGCCACCACGCCCGGCTCATTTACATCTTTTCAATCCAGAGATGCATCACTTGGTAACATTCGACACTAGTCACATGCAGTTATTTAAATGAATGATGAGTCAGTATCTTGGCTAATTTCCCATTTCAAGGGCTTGGCAGTCATGTGCCACCAGTGGGTATCACTTCGCATCTGTTAGGCAAGGTAGACTGCACCACCACAGAATGCCCACAGCACCACAGGATGGATTCTAAAAGACCTTTCCTCCTTTCTGTTTGTTTTACAATTTACTCACAAAACTTTATTTTCTGTAAATTCCTAGAGATTAAACTGTGAACTACCTTTTTTCTTGCTTTTTCTTAGTTTGTTAGTGTTCTGTTTGGATTAGCCTAACATGCCTTGCATCCTTTTGTGGGCTTACATTTTGAGAGTACACTCCACCTTCAGGTACCCTAGTCTCCATATCTGTAAATAGAAACAACAGCGGCAGCCTCCAGAGCCATCAGGATCAAAACCTATGTCCATTCTATCTGCTGTGTTCTCTGAGCTTTCTGTATTTACTACAATGGCTGCATAGAATCATGTCTATCTGCTTCTCTTCTGTACACAGGCAACTCTGCAGGGGAGTATTTACCCGACAGCGCAGGGACCGTTTGATCAGAAGGTGCTTGTGTCGAGGATAAAGCTGGGAAGCAGAGACTGGCTGCAGGTCAGGCTGTAAGAGGCGCTGCTGAAGGGTGGTCACTAACAAGAAAGCAGAGACCAGGCTGAGGTTAGTCATTTTCAGGATCAGACTTGTATGTGTGCAAAGAAGTGTGCTCATGAAGCAGTATGCAGATATGACAGCTTTTAAAATGAGCCCACGTGTTTATTTTCAACAGGTTTCCTTTTACTACTAAGAATCCCAAGTCCCGAGGCAAGCAGGGCACCCCAGCACAGGTAGCTGGAGACCAGAGCAGGGACAGAAGGACATACGCAATTACCCTCTGTTAAGTTGACTGGCCGAGTGTAGTAGTCTTCAGGCAGAGGTTCCACTTCAGCGACAGCCTGAGCTGGCTCAATCTTTACCTCTTTCTGGTCTTCTCCTTCTCTAAGGCTAAAAAATGAGAGGCAGTAACTTCCCAAGAGCCCACTGGATTATTCCTAAAGTTCTTATCAATGACTGAAGTATTAGGTACTCTTCTAAAGTAGAGTATCCTTTTGTATTTATTTATTTATTTATTTATTTTTGAGACAGGGTTTCTCTGTGTAGCCCTGGCTGTCCTGGAACTCACTCTGTAGACCAGGTTGGCCTTGTACTCAGGAGATTTGCCTGCCTTTGCCTCCTGAGTGCTGGGGTTAAAGGTGTGTACCACCACTGCTCAGCATATAGAATATCTTAAAGTTTGGTTTTTTTCTAAGTCTAAGAATCTTTTTCCATTTGGTAGCTTAAAAAAACAAAACAAAGTATTCTTTTAAACATTCGTTTTGTTATCTGCTGTTCTCAGTTGTTTGATGTCCAAACTTACGAAAGTCCAGCAAGTGTACTAATGGATGCACCAGCTCGTGGTCGCTGAAGCCTGGTTCCAAGACTGTACTTGTCCTAAACAAAGGTCAGAAACTCACATTAGAAAGGCCAGTTTACACATCCTGCTATTGAAAGCAAGAACTAGGAGAGCATAGCATGAGAAGCTTGAGGGAAAAAGCGACTAAAAAAAAAAAAACCCAAAAACTAATAAAGCCAAACATCTGCTCAAAATCTACTGTTTTGTAACCCACAATATTATTCTATTCCTAGAATAAGCAACACAGAGACTAAAACTACAGTAAAAGTCAAAGTGGACCACACCAAACTTTTAACACTAGCCTGAGTACATCCAATCTGTGGTTCAGGCAAGAACTACGTGAAGTGTCTAAGACACATAATGACTGTCTTCTAACTTCATCAGGGCTAGCAAGAATCATAAAGAGAACTTACCACTACATGAATAGTGTGTTGCTGTAGAGCCCCCAAATAGCAGCAGGTTGCAACAGAGATAAAAACAAAATGAAGCATAAGATAAAAGCAAATGCGTACAGCCAGTGGGTCTTGGGGAGCTGGAGGGAGAGAGCACTGAGTCCCACGGATTGTCCTCATGTGTAGGTGCAGGGATGCTCGTCGAGCCACTGGACTACTTGGGAACATTCACTTTCTTTTCTAAGTGTAGGTGCTTTACAAATATTTATGTTCAATTAAACTCCAATCTATGTATTTCACATTACAGCTCAGTGGCTTAGCTAATTGTCCAGTAGATGAAGTCACCTTTCAGGATCTCATTTTGAGTGTACAATGGGGGAATACTATCATCCTCACAGGACTGTTGTGATTAAATAAGATGATATACATTGTGTGTTTAGCACAGTGCTTAACATGTCACTGACATTCAATACATGTTACTGATTCATGTCAACATGTCAGGGCTCAAGTAAGTATAAAGAAAACAAACTGTTCTGTGAGAATAAATGAGACTTAGCGAACAAGAAAAACCCCAAATCCCAACCGTTGCTTCTGTAAAGTAGTTATAAACTAGCAGAAAAAGGTATCCACAATAATTTCTACCAACAATTCCACTTGCGCATAGCACTGCTTATTTAACCATACAGACACACTGTGCAGGGCCTGGGGTACAGCCAGTGAAAGGGTGCTTCCCCCAGCAGTGCCAGCGATACCACAACAAATCCTGTGCATGTGTCAGCGCTTTCTAGCTCGGAAAAAGTAGGAAGGGAGGGTGTCAAAATAAACACAAACAGAAGATTAGAACTGGGAAACCCAGTGCCATAGGCACAGTACAAGGGAAGGTGAAATAAACTGTTCAACCACCTTCCTTACAATCTTTCTGTAATAAGCAAAAGCAGTAAGCAGTTTGCATAGCCTAAAAAAATTAAGCAGTAAATTTTGGGAGGAATAAAATGAAATGGAGCAATGGAGGAAGAAAGATAGATGCTCTTATGAAAACACAGGAATTTAAACAGAATTAATGACACACCAGAGCACAGCAGCGGGCTTACACATCTGAACTGGAGGAATCATTTTTGATACCAAGTACTTCTCTCTAGGGCACAGGCCATTTTCTGAAATGGCTACTGTTCTGATACATTATAAGCCTTACAAAAATGTCTTTCTGTGCCAAATTCTCACCGAAAAAGCCAAAGGCATATAATTTCTTCGCCGTGCCAGCTTCTTGCGATCTCGTTCAACCTTTTCCTTTTGAGCAAGCTGCTGGTAATATTCAATTAACTTGTTCATCTGCAAGACATTGAAGACTAACAAGGTCAATCAACTGCACTAACGAGAAATAAAACAGATAAAGATACAGGAAAACTAGAAGTGACCAAGCGTGTCCTTTTTGGTAAAGAGAATTTTTTTCTCATTAGTGTTTTCAGAATTTAAAATGAACTCTTCACGCCCAGCCACAGGATGCCCGGGCTACAGGAGTCAGGATGCTGTCAGGGGCCGTGCTCCGCACCTCACTACTCGTCCGTCCAGGATGTGCCATTCTGTTAGCTCCCTCTACTGCTTTTCAAACAGTGTCTCACTGTGTAGCCCTGACTGGCCCCAAATGCAGAGGTCCATCTGCCTCTGTCACTTTTTGATTAATTTTCTTCATCATAAAACTGTGTTAATTATAATCATTCAAACGTACAAATAAAGAATAATTTGTAATTCTACTGCAAGCTCTGTGCTGAAGACAGGCTTTCCTTCTGCTGGGTCCCGGCTCTTACCAGTTATGTCCAGACATGCTTTGGGAACACAGTATATGATACACTTTAAAACACCCAGGTCGATAGATACTTTTTAGTTTTGTTTTGTTTGTTTTTCGAGACAGGGTTTCTCTGTGTAGCCCTGGCTGTCCTGGAACTCACTCTGTAGATCAGGTTGGCCTCAAACTCAGAAATCCACCTGCCTCTGCTTCCCAAGTGCTGGGATTAAAGGTGTGCTGGTGATAGATACTTTTCATTCCAAGTATAAAGGACTTCCTAGACACCATCTGGTCTATCTATCCATCCATTATTAACACATGTACCTATTCTTTTTAAAGAGATTTATTTTAGGTGTATG
Source organism: Apodemus agrarius (assembly GCA_964023405.1). Lineage (NCBI taxonomy): Eukaryota > Metazoa > Chordata > Mammalia > Rodentia > Muridae > Apodemus > Apodemus agrarius. The sequence goes on along the minus strand of OZ030021.1, from coordinate 50,874,450 downwards.
GATGCTTTGACTACTTGTCTGTCTGTGTACCACAAATGTATAGGGACTGTAGTGGCCAGAAGAGGGTGGTGGATATTTTTTGTTAACTTGGCAAAAGCTAGAGTTATCCTGGAAGAGAACTGAGGAACTGTCTCCATCAGATTGACTGCAGGCAACACTGTAGAACATTTTCTTGACTACTGATTGATGTGGGAAGGCCCAGCGAAGTGTGGGGCGTGCCACCCCTGAGCAGGTGGTTCTTGGGTACATAAGAAAGCAAAGTGAGAAAGCCATAGGACGAGCCATTAAGCAGCATTGCTGCATGGTCTGCTTTAGTTCCTGCCTTGCCTTCCTTCAGTGATAAGAGTGTGACCTGAGTTTAAAATGATCAAGTTGCTTTTGGAATATGGCCTTTATTACAGCAAGAGATACTGAACTAAGACACCCTGAAACTGAAGCTGTTATGTAGGTGTAGGTACTAGGAAATGAACCCAGGTCCTTTGGAGAGCAGCCAGTGCTATCCACCACACAGCCATTTCTCCAGCCCATGCATTAGTGTGATCCTGTCATCTTCCTGCTTTTAAACATTTAAAGATTTCTCAAACATCTTGGTCTACAAGGTCAACTCTCAACCCCCTTCTGCATTAGCTGATATTACACTCTACTTTAGACACGTTCTCTCCTCACTTTCCTCCACCCGCAGACTATTCCCGTTTGAATTCTTTCCTGCCTGTGTCTAGCATCTTCAGGCAGTGGCATCATGCTCACATGTTGACTTCAATAGTTGAAAGAAGTGTTGACAAGGCACAATTTCTCCCTCACATTATCTGCAATAGGTACTTTTCTACTTTACCTGGAGATGTTTTCTCTCTTACCTATCAGAGAAGCTAAAAACTCCACCCCCCCAGTCTTTCTGTCTTCTGTCTGTCTCTCACACACACATACACACATGTATATGTACAAGTACTTGTTCATACATGCATGCTTTTCTGTAGCAGCAAAGAATCCAAGAAACCTTTATCAACCTATAATACCTACCAACACATGTGAGAAAATCATTTCTCTACCCTCTTACCCTGGACAGTTTCAGTATCTGCTTAGTTTTCAGTTTGACAGTACAGTGTGCATGTTGATAGCAGCTCAACCGTTTTCCACTGTTCTAAGGCAGAGGTTTAAAATGCCAGTGCAAGTACATACTGCAAGTACACAAATGCTCCATTCTGCTTCTAAAGACAGCCATACCAATCCAATCTAGGGTACCCTCAAAATTAACAGTGTCTTTAGGGCTGAAAGGTCTAATGCGTATTTCCAGAATATTTGATAACAAATGAAACCTTTAGTCATTGTTGGTTGTATGAAGAAAACAACAAAAGTCACATCATTCCTTTTTGAAATACATCTGGAACACAGAACCAAAACTACAGTGTTCTCCATGAATTTATGTAACAGAAGAATTGCCACGTAGTGCCTCTCTGTAACTGAACCCTGGCAGCTCTCAGCATGGGCCACACCCACTGCCTCTCTGGCTCCATCCTCCAAGGCCTATGTTCATGTACTTACCCGTTGTGTGTGAGGATTTTCTGGTTCTTGCCAACCACCACTAGCTAGAAAATAAAGATTAAACAGTAATTTTACCTTTTTATTTTCATAAAATGTTGCCATAAAGTAAAAAGATAAAAGCACAGAATTTCCAAGAAAGAACACCAGAAATCATACGGACTGGCATGTTAAGAAGAGCTCCCCACAAACCCCTTTCTTTACAGCACTAGGGACTGAACCTAGGGCTTTGCCCACCTTGAGCAAGTTTAGACAAGTTTAAGCGGCAAGAACTTTTACCCACTGAGTATCTCATCAATCTTATTTCTAAATGTTTAAGGCACAATCCTGTTAAGTGGCCAGAGCTGGCCTTGCTGTGTCCCGGGCAAGCATAGATTTTGTAATCCTCCTGCCTCAGTTTCCTAAGTAGCTAGGATTATAGGCCTAGGCCACAAGCCCAGCCTAATCTTCTTTCTTTAAACATGGGAAGGGTGCTAATGATCAACAGTATCAGCACCAGATGTACAGGGTCTGCTCCAGGCACCTGAACTACAGTATGTTTTTCTGTTCTCATAGTACACTTTGAGGTCGAGTACTCTAACTGCTCCCCTTTTGTAGAGGAGAAATAAAAAAGCTCAGAACTGCTTACAGGTCTAAAGTTACATGGATAGTAAGTGGCAGACTCAGGAATCCAAGTCAGGAAGTAGGCAGAATCTAGAAATCCCACTCTTATCTGTAGAATGATACAAATTCTAAATAAGCAGTGCTGTAGCAACTGAATCCACACATACAGAACAAAATCCCCCAAACTCAAACTCATACAAACCTGAAAACCCTTGAGCATTAAAAAACGTATAGAACTTACCTGACAAATAGATGGGAACCTAAAACTAGCATTTCTACTAGCATACAAGCAGACCTTGGCAAAAATGGATTAGGCTAAAATCTCTTTGATAGGAAACAGAGGTACAAAGTATAAACACACACACACACACGCAAAAATGGATTAGGCTAAAATCACTTTGATAGGAAACAGAGGTACAAAGTATAAACACACACACACACACACACACACACACGCTTAGTGGGCAAAAGGAACCAGATATGGCAGTGTAGTGTAGTATGTGTCTATAATTTCAGTACTTAAGAGGTGGGGGTATGCCACCACGCCTGTAATCCCAGCACTTGGGAGGCAGAGGCAGGCGGATTTCTGAGTTCGAGGCCAGCCTGGTCTACAGAGTGAGTTCCAGGACAGCCAGGACTACACAGAGAAACCCAGTCTCGAAAACAAAACAAAACAAAACAAAACAAAACAAAACAAAACAAAACAAAACACTGAGTTGGAATCCATAATATAACATACACATGGCCTGGTGCAGACCCAAGGGTCACCATTTCTTTGACCAGTTTGGTACAGACTGAAACTGTCACAAAACCAAAACAAAATACAAACTAAAAGAGCAAGAGCTCAGGAGCTGAGAACACTGGTGTTCTTGTAGAGGACCCTGGTTCAATTCCCAGCACCCATGTGGAGGCTTACACCCGTCTATAACTCCAGTTCCGCAACAGCCTCTTTTGGCCTCCATGGGCACTGCACCCATGTGACGCATGTAGGCCAACTACCTGTATGGATAACAACTAACCCTATGGATAACAACTAACCCGTATGAATAGCTAAAGAGATGGCTCAGCAGTAAGAGCGTCCAGGATCGATTTCCAGTACCAACTCTAATTTCAGAAGATATAAAACCTCTTCAGACTGAGACCTGGCTCAAACTAAGGCTGGCAAGATGGCTCAGCAATTAAAAGCATGTGCCACTAAGCCTAAAGACCTGAGTGAGGAGTCCAGAACCCATACAGCGGGGAGCACCAACTTTTAAGAGTTGTCCTCTGGCCTCCAAATAGGCATGCAGACACGAACAAACAAACAAACAAAAAGTAAAAATAAGTTAATTTATTAGGGAGATGGCAATATGAGAATTAACCTAACATGATATAAATCAGACTTAAAAAATATTTGTGGAAGAGATAAAGTTTTCACTTTTATTTTCATAGTCTGTAGTTAAGATGAACACTTTGTTGTTTTTTTCCCCCATTAATTTATCAATTCACTTTATATCTTGATCCCGGCCCCCCTTCTCCCAGCACCCCCTTACATAGCCCTTTCCCCACCTACTCTCCCAGCTCTGATAAAGGGGAGGCCTCCCAAGATGAACACCTTTTAAGATGAGAGCTGGGGTTATAGGTGTAAGCTACTATACCTGGGTCATGCAGTGCTGGGAGCTGAACCCAGGGCTTCAGAGATGCTAGGCCAGCATTCCACCACCTGAGCTACAGCTCTAGCCCAAGAAATATATATATGTGTGTGTGTGTGTATAAAATAAATGGTATTAAGTTTGATTCTAGAAAAGTAATAGCTTCATAAAGGCTACTTTACCAATTCTAAGAAAATTAAATGTATTACTCTATCTGAGATGAAAAGCTATAATGTGGGGTTGGAGAGATGGCTCAGTAGTTAGCACTGGCTACTCTTCCAGAGGACCCAGGTTCAATTCCTAGCACCCGTATGGCAGCTCACAGCTGTCTCCAACTTCAAAGGTTCTGACACTCTCATACAGACAAACATGTAGGCAAACATCAATTCACACAAAATATAAATAAATCACTAAAAAGGTAAAAACAAAACCAACCAAAACAACAGCAACATCATCAAAGTTTGCTATATAAATGTGAGGCTCTGAGGACACAGAAGACTTAAGGACAAGTGTTCTGAACTTAGGTTCTCCTTCCTGCCAGCAGATTACAGAGCTGAATCACAGCACTGACAGTAGTACACAATCTCATGCTCCAGTACACCTCACTCACCTACAGATTTGTCTGCCATGCCCACATCTCTAGATGTCCATCGACAAAATCCACAGGCCAAGTAGTAGGCTTTCTTCATGGTGGTTTTGGCTGGGTCATCTGGAAGCTGTGTGGAAATGCTTGTGGCTCGGGTAGAAAGGGTGTGCATGCATCCGGGACAGTCAAAGCAGTTGGCACATCTGTGACGTGACAAACACAACTTTTAATTCAGCCGGTACTTATCAAGCACCTACTATGTGCTAGACATGGGTTTAGTTAAGGATCTCTTAGACTTTTGTTTACTTTTGAGCACTTTCACTGGAGAAATTTTTACATAATCTTTAGTATACATTATTGTGAAACAGGTATACAAATAAAACATTTACTGCTAATATATCAAGAAAAATTTAAAAATAATTTATTATTTATACATATAATTTTACCATTTATTAAATGTGAAGAGCTTTGGGGGCCTGCCTTCTAGGAATTTGGTAAGAATCTGACATTAGGCCAGGTCATGAAAGAAACAAGGAAGTAGTAGGCTCAAGATTGTGATCATCTAGCCGGGCGTGGTGGCGCATGCCTGTAATCCCAGCACTTGGGAGGCAGAGGCAGGCAGATTTCTGAGTTCGAGGCCAGCCTGGTCTACAGAGTGAGTTCTAGGACAGCCAGGACCACACAGAGAAACCCTGTCTCAAGAAACAAAAAACAAAAAACAAAAAACAAAAACCAAACCAAAAAAAAAAAAAAGATTGTGGTCATCTTGTTAAGTCCCTGAATAACCACCTCCCCTCCTGGACTTTGTTTATTGACTTGTTTGTTCCTTGACTTCTTAGTTTATGCCCTAAGACTGACCATATTCTTTGTATGTGCCTAGGATGATATAAAAGCAGACTGGAAAAAAAAATAAACCCATTTTAGCCCCAGCACTGGCTGGAGTCATGTTATAGTGTTGTCTAATTGTCTTTTTCAATACTCACTCCCTCCTTTGAGACCCTGTTGACTGACTGAGCCAGCTTGGTCAATTAAAGGTAAAGGCAAAGTTATATACTAATAAGCATGCTTGTTTACTTTTACATAATAAATTAAATCTTTGCTAAATAGTTGATAATGCAGGATAGAGAATCTTCAATGCTTTTCATAGTTAGTATATTTTTGGTGTATATATTAAGTTTTCAATTTTAGCCTGCAAAGTAGAAGGTTTCCTTATACTTGGTTTTTGTTTACTCTTCCAACCCTATTTAATAATAAAAATAATAATGCTTAAGTCAGCAACTCAAGTTAACTTATAAAATGGACCATTCTTACACAATAAAATCGAAAAAGCTACGACTTGATACATGCCGAGGAATGATGGTAGAAAAATGTCTTTGCAACGATTAAGCTAATATGTTTGTATCCTGGCAAAGAACTGTGCATGTGCTGAAATGGCTCAGCTGTGAGCTACACTGGTCTGAACTCTGAGCTGATGTGTCAGGCAGCACTTGGTGCAGCACCAGGGATGCCAAGTGCACAGGCTGTGTCCCGAGCCAAGGCCACAAGGCTGTGCAGGGCAATGTGCTCACACCCGCCACTAGCGCCTCAGTTATCAGTGTTTGACTCTGAATTAGATTCGGTTTCAGAAACCTTTCACTACTGTCAACTTTTAAAAGTCCTCACATCTAGTCACATGAACCTATACATGGTCACAATTCACAGTTTAGGAAACTATGGTCCAAATGTTAAGAATTCAAAGATTCTCAAGGAGAAAAAAATTTTTTTTTCTGGGTACTTTTACCAAATATAACATTTCAGAAGTACTACATGTTCACTTAAGAACAAAACAATTACCGCCAAAGTGTGTGACACATTAGAGCCCAACTCCATCACCTCTACAGAGAAAAATCAGTTTCTAGGTGTTTACTCCAGTTTCTTTTTATGCCTATAGAAATCACAGTTTTTTTTTTTTTTTTTTTTTTAAAGAAAAAGAAAAATGTCACAGTTTATACTGCTAGAGAGGATAAAGCATTGTATGATAGAAAACAGAGAGCCAACAACATAAGCAACTGTGAAACTGGATTTGGAAAATTACCATTGGACTGCTGTGCCAGAGAGCTGAAATGGACACCGCCCCAGACAGGGCGTGGTTTAAAGTGGTACTTTGCAGGGTTTTCTGCTTTCTTCTGAGACACACTCAGATAACATTTCCCCCTAGGAGCCCTGGACCCTGGTGCTTTTTGCTGTTGTTTGTTTGAGACAAAGTTTATAAAGTTCAGACTGGTCTTGAACTTGAGAAGCTTCAGCTTCAGGCTCTAAGTGATAGGATTGCAGTTGGGGGCAACCACACCTGATTTACCCCGGTGCTTTCAGGACTCCCACAAGCTGAGAATATCAAGATCTCACCTGAAGTCTTATACAATGCCTATTATCTGTTACAATGTCATCTGTAAAATATTGTACGGTGTCTATTGTCTTCAAATAAGGGAAGTAATAACATCTACCTTACAGAGTCACAAGAAAATTAAGTGATAAATTAATGTATAGAAAGCATACAATGCATCGTCTGATTCTCAGGAGTAACTTTTTAGATCAGGAAAGACAAATAATAGTGGCTCATATCCACAGACGTACAGCAATGTGGCTGGTAACCAGAATTTTCACACCAGACTAAGCCTGGCACCAGGCAAGGGAAACACTTAGCAGGCAAGCCACGGTTCTTAATGTCCTCCACTGAAAAGAAGCACATTCCTTTGAGAAACGACAAATTCTAGTTAGAGGCAGAAGAATATATAAGCTAAACTTAAGATACCTTAAAGTACTGTTTATTACAGTACTGTACTGGTAAGAAAATGTTCAAATTCATGGAACAAGACAATACTCTCTTTACCAGTGATAGAGTCAAGGCTAGAGGGGTTCGGGAGAAAAGTACAAGACTCCTGGTGGCTCTGGGATAGAACACTCAAGGGGGAAAAGAACCAACAAAATAAAGCACTATCATGCCAATGTATAAAATAAATATTCATGAGTAACAACTAAATAAAGAAAAGAGGCGACTATGGAAGAAAGTCCTAAACAATTAACGCAGATAAACTCTGCGGTGTCTAATTCCCACTCTCACCCATTCTCCTGTCTACTTAAAAACATCACACAATACTGAAAGGTACTCTATGAATACTGCCCCAGCATCCCCCAGTACTTTCAAAGTCATTAAGACCAGAGAAAGTCTAAGAACCATGTCCAATCACAAGAAGCCCACGACAACGTGACTAATACAATCCTGTTTCTTAACAAAAGGAGGGAGGACTGCACTAATTTCAAAATAATAATTCTTTACAGGGTTTCTCTGTGTAGCCTCGCTATCCTGGGACTTACTCTGTAGACCAGGCTGGCCTCGAACTCAGAAATCCGCCTGCCTCTGCCTCCCAAGTGCTGGGATTAAAGGCGTGCACCACCATCACCCGGCTCAAAATAATTCTTAATCTAGAAGGCTTCTGATATAGACATTATATTAAAAAAAATAAGATCAAAATTATCTTAGGCAATGATGATCAAACACGAAAAAAGGACTGTTTGATCCTGTGTATTTCCTTACCTGATTTAAAAACAACTGAGGTGTAACCCCAGCACTTAGGCTCGGGGAAATCAGAATTTGAGGTCAGTCTGCTTCATGGAATAAGACCCTGTTTTGGCCCCAATATCCTCAAAATCACCCCAGTGTAGGGGAATGCCAGGGACGGAAGGCGGGCGGGAGTGGATGGGTGGGGGAGCACCCTCATAGAGGCAGGGAGAGGGGGAATGCGGGAGTGAGTGGATGGGTGGGGGAGCACCCTCATAGAGGCAGGGAGAGGGAGGATGGGATAGGGGGTTTCTGGAGGGGAGACCTGGAAAGGGGAAAGCATTTGAAATGTAAATAAAGAAAATATCCAAAAAAAAATAAAATATCCTCAAAACCAACAACAAATAGAAAACAGAAAAACTCGTCCTATTCTTTCTTACCTGTTCTTTTTTAATTTGGCTTCAGCTGATGGCATGTTTTCTAAGCAGCTGGGACAATAATGTGAGTCCACCTATGAGGAAATAAGAAATGAAGGAAACTCAGTATTAAAATATGCTATACCTCGCCGGGCGTGGTGGCACACGCCTTTAATTCCAGCACTTGGGAGGCAGAGGCAGGCGGATTTCTGAGTTCGAGGCCAGCCTGGTCTACAGATTGAGTTCCAGGACAGCCCGAGCTACATAGAGAAACCCTGTCTCGAAAAACAAACAAACAAACAAACAAAAAAAAAAAAAAAAAAAAAGCTATACCTCACCAAAAGGTAAGACCTCACTGATCTGGGGAGGGGTGTGTGTGTGTGTGTGTCGGGGGTGGGGATGGGGTGGGGTGGAGACATTAACACTTGTACTGTTTACAACATAGCAATTACCTGCCTGTTTTTGTTTTGTTTTTTTTTAATCCCATTTTTTTCCCCTTTCTGGTATTTTCTGTTCCCTATCATCAAGGTTTATGTGTGAGCTGTGTCAAGACGACTATATGATACTCAATCAATTCCAAATGAATTGATTGAAACTACAATCATAACAACAGTCTCCCATCTAGTTTGGCTTAAGTTGTGTATGGGAAGATGGTTTGAGATGAAGCGTACTTGGTGCTCCTGTAAAGGACGTGGGTTAGCAACCACGTGGTGGCTCACTGTGTGCTCTCTTCAGACCTCCGGGCAGCAGGCATGCACACAGGGCATGAATATATATATACAGGCAAAATAATCATACACTACTTCTCAAAAAGAAAAAAAGGTAGCCCTTAAGGACATTAAGTTTTCTCATTAGTTATATAATATATTTACTAAGAATTATTAAAGTTTCCATAGATATAGCCAGGCAATTCGAGGTCCGACTCTTAATTTGTGTTTGTGTGGCATGCATGCACAGACACATATGGACAGTCTGAGAAAAATCTCAGGTGCTGGATCCACAAGCACCGCCTCCTGCCTCCCTTTTTAAAAGACAGGTCTCTCACTGGCCTAGAACTGACCAGTTAGATTAGGCTGGATGGCCTGCATTAGGATTACAGGCCACTGTGCCTAGCTTGTAAGTATGTGTATTCTAGGATTCTGGGGATTGAACTCATGTCTTTATATCTGTAAGCATTTTACTGATTGTGCTACCACCTCAACCCCCAAATGAGATATTTTTATTTGCTTATTTTACAATTATTTTGCGCATACGAGATGGGGAGGTGGCCTGCAGGTACCACAGCTCACGTGTGGATGTTGAGGATAACTCACAGGTCTTGGTTCTCTGCTTTCACCATCGAGGTCCTTGGACCTAACTCAGATTGGCAGGCTTGGCAGCAAGAGCCTGTACCTGCTGAGCCAGCTCTTTACACTCCAAATTAGAGATTTAAAAAAACAAACAAACAAACAAAAAAAAAAACAAAAAACAAATTGAACAACACAAGTATCTTATTTACTGTATTTATCTCAAAACACAGTTTTACATATTAGATCCACACTAAAATACTTTATATGAACGTGTTTTAAGTAATGAGAGTAATGAGTAGATTTTACTTGATAATTACAGAATTTTTGCTATCACACAAAGCACTAATGCAAAAATCCAAGAAAAAAAATCACATATGACACAAATATGTAAATATGTATAAATAGGATTGAATTTCTTAAATTCTTTGGTTTAGTCATTCTTAATATTTTGGAAAGTATCCCTAATAAAATAAGTATCATGTGTAAAATGGTTAACACTACAGGGCATGTTTTCACACGCATTTTCTCCCTACGCCCCAGGGATCTTATGTCTCTGATCCTGGTGTTCCTTCCCATCCCTAAATGTCTCTGTAACCTACAACAAACATTCTGTGTTTGCTTCCTAACCTGTACTTTTGGGGGTGGGGCATGAGCCCAGAGTCGAGTCGGAATATCTCACTGTAGCCTAGACAGTCCTATAAATTACTGTGCAGTTCATGCTTGCCTTCAACTTAAAATCCTTCTCTTGCCTGAGCCTCCTGAATGTTAGGACTACAGGCCTGAGTCACCACAAACACCTTTTACTCCCTTCATGCAACAACATGCACTGTCAACAGATGGACGTGGTCGAGTACATTTCCATTTGGGAGGTGAAGAAAAGAGAATCAGCAGCATTGGCTACATAGTAAGCTTGAGGCTAGTCTGAGCTACAGGAGACCTTTCCTCAACGACCCCCCACCCTATCCAAAACCTTCACCAAGCCTCCCAAACCCAAGCCTCCATCTTCATTAGCTGGAAAGATTATGTAAAGCCCCTGTCACACCGTTGAATACAGGATAAACACAGCTATTACTAGTATGAGCTTTCAACAAGGGTTTATGCTATACTCATTTTTAATCCCAGCAGCATAGTAGACAGACAACTCCTATGAAAAGCTGCAGAGGTTTGGGACTTTATTGGGTGCCTTTTTTATCTTTAAGCTGAACAATTCTATTCCAACAACCGTCTGGGTCTGTGACTAGAACTCTGGGCTTCTTTTACCACAGACTGCTCTATGCGTTTGCCACCCAAGTCAACCTATCACAGTCTTCTTGCTACGGTTCTTGGCCTGGCTCGGGAAACCGGCAAGTTGTTTGGACAGGGTCCCGGTTCGGGTAAAAGGAGGGTCAGAACTTCCTAAAAGGGAAGGCCACGACCAAGAATGGCTGCCCACTCCTTCCTCTAATGGTAAGAAGCCAGTTTCTTTTGCCTTTGAGTGACTTGAGCTAGACACTTCTGACCTATCTCTCAGCCCTCCACTAGCAAGTCCCACAGGAGATCGCAGGGTCCAGGGCAAATCGTCCAGCTACAGGCAGCTCTAGAACAAGAGGATCTGCTCAGCCCCACCCGTGGCCGCCCCCTTTTCCAAGTGACTAGTCACAAGCAAATGAAATCGCAAACCCAGCTGAATGACAGGGCACTTGTCCAGTCAGCAAGTTGGAAACACGACTTCCCCGCCTCTCCCGGCGGAACTTCCTGCCAGCCGCAGTGACTGGGATGAGCAGCCCCCCGCCCCGGCGCGCAGTCCCCGCGGGACGGCCAGTTACCTCGTGCGACACACATTCCAGCGATCGAAGCTCACTGCAGTAGCGGCAGAAGTAGAGCTGTGAGAGCGGGGCCCGAACCTTCTTTTCTCCTTGGACGAGATAGAGAACCCGCTCCGACTGCAGCAGGGACGCCATCTTGGTGAGGGAGGAGCCAACGCCCGGCGCACCCGTCACGTGACACAGCCTAGCGTTTCCCTCCCCGCGTCCCCTACGTCTTTTACGTTGACGTTGACGTAAGCTAAGCCGACCCAGCGAACTTTGCGTTCTAAGTGCGCGTGCGTTCTTCAGGTTTGGATCCTCCCTCCTCATTTCCGGGAGCCTTGGCTGCTATAGCCTTCCTGGCATGCTCTGCCTTACTTCAAGTCCAGACAGGCTCCGTGCTCTTCTTTGTGTTATACAGAAAGTAAGGCTGCTGTTTGTTGTTCTGGGCGACGGCTTCTTCTTATCCCGAGTTTCCAGGCCAATATCCTATCCTGACTGGGAAGCCAAATTACAGCTACGTATTCTACTGAGGACCTTGCCACAGACCCTTGAATCATACGTTCTCTCTTTTGAAATAATAGTAAGCTTTATCTAGCACTGGAGGTACTGTTCATTTCTAAATATGAGAAGTTAGCGATAGATCTACAAAAATGCCTCCCAGAGCCAGGCTCTCGTGGTCTGCCACCATGTGTTTGTATTAAGTGTCTGACATTAGAGCCCGTGATGGGAGCAGATAGGGATGCAAAGCGATTTTTTTCCCGTTTTCTCTTGTGTTTATTCCAGAGCTTGCACACATCGCCCCCGTATAGAACGCCTTCAGCACGTGTTCTAAGAAGGTAATAGCTTACTTTATAAAACGCTTTACAGCTACACAGCATTTAATGCATATTATCTTATAATGGTGCCACGTTAGTAGTTTAAATCTAAAATTTATTAAATTACACTTACTCTTTTTCAAAGGTTGGAGGGATTTTATTCAAAGCCAGGGTACAGAGCGGATATGACGCTTAGCGGGCTACCTGAGTTAGAATGTTCAAAGGCTCTTTACTCTCTCTTTTTGTTTTGTTTTTTGTTTTTCGAGACAGGGTTTCTCTGTGTAGCCCTGGCTGTCCTGGAACTCACTCTGTAGATCAGGCTGGCCTCGAACTCAGAAATCCACCTGCCTCTGCCTCCCAAGTGCTGGGATTAAAGGCGTGAGCCACCACCACCCAGCAAGGCTCTTTACTCTTATTTGCCAGGAAAACAGCCTGGCACTGGATTAGTTTCATAGGTGCATTTTGCTTTTAGGAAAAAGTATATTATTATTCAAATAATTTGCGGGTTTTTTTTAACATGTTAATGAATTTATTGGCCTCATGGATTATCATGGTTTATCACTTTTGTTTTTAGTGAGTTTAATTCCCCTTTCCTGGATAGAGACACATTCACCCCTCTCAGGGCTCAGGGTCTAGGACCAGAGCCAGTGTTTTCCAAGGGTCTCTACTCCCATTGATGCCAGATGAGGCCCCTTCAACTCCTTCAGTCCTTCCCCTAACTCCTCCTTTGGGGTCCCTGTTGGTTGGCTTCGAGCATCTGCAGTTGTGACAGCTGTATCAGGATCCTGTCAGCAAGCACTTCTTGGCATCTGCAGTTGTGTCTGGAGTTGGTGTCTGCATGTGGTATGGATCCCCAGGCGGGGTACTCTTCAGTGTCTGTTCCACTCTTTGTTCCTGTATTTCCTTTAGACAGGAGCAATTCTGGGTTAAAATTTTGGAGATGGGTGGGTGGCCCCATCCCTCAACAGGGGGTGTGGGGGGGGGAGGGTGTGCCTAACCTCTGGGCATGGTCTCCACAGGTTCTCCCTCCCCTTTTGTGGGGTATTCCAGCTAATATCATCCCCAGAGCCTGTGTTTTCTAAGTGTTGTTCTTATTACCAGAGGAATTGCCTGAGGGATTTAAAATGGGAAATCCAAGTTTATTTATATAGATTCCAAAGGCATAAATTGATATCTCTAGATAGGAATTTAACTTAACAGCAGGTTCCCTTGTGAATCCTACACCTATTACAGTTGAGAAGAACTGGGTCTTGATAATCACTTGGGGTTTTTTGTTTTGTTTTGTTTTTTTGTTTGTTTTGTTTTTCTGTCTTTGGGCTTCACACTAGGCATACAGAGCCTTCTCTGTTGTCTAAACAGAATTTCTAGCATTATGAGGTCATTGTGCTATGGAATAGGGAAAGTCCCTCATGACAGAGAACCTTGATAATTTCTTGATAGGCCCCTGTTGAATCTCCCCAGGGGTCTGGACTTCGTTCTTGTTAACTCCAGTACTATAGAGCTCTAGCTTCCAGAGTCTGAAAGTTGGAATTAACTTCAGAGATCTGTGTTCCAGTGACAGCACCGGTGTCGTCTGAGGTCACCATTAACCTTATTTTTATTTTTATTTTTTTGGTTTTTAAGACAGGGTTTCTCTGTGTAGCCCTGGCTGTCCTGGAACTCACTTTGTAGAGCAGGCTGGCCTCGAACTCAGAAATCCGCCTGCCTCTGCCTCCCAAGTGCTGGGATTACAGGCATGCGCCACCACCGCCCGGCCATTAGCCTTATTTTTAACTGCATAGCTGATATGTGATTACAATTTGGGAATATTTGGGAATATTTGGGAATATTTGGGAATATTTTGGTCAGGCACAAAGTATGAGTTAACATTGTGTAGTAAGAGCCAGTGTACCCTCCTTCAGGATCCTTTGTTTCTTTAGGGTCGCAGCAGGATGAAGTCCTCTGTGCGCACAGTGATGATCAGCCCAGTAACTCGGCCTTATCATGCTCTTGGCTCTTCACCAAGGCCACGGGGATGACATTTTAGTGTTGGATTCACCTCGAGCTTTGCTTTTTTGGGGTGAGCATAGGCTTAGCACAGGGACTCAGAAGTAGCACTGCCAGATATAGGAAAGGCTAACCACACTCGAAAGTACTGAGAGTGTATGAAAAACCAGCTCGGTGTGCATTCTCCCCCAGGCTATAGGTGAGGTCAACTTCCCTGTTGATTTGCCAATGTAAAATTTCTAATCTGGGGCAATGGTTTTGGCACTCCCTGGCTATATGCACTTTTGGGAAAAAAAATTATAACTTCAAGTCTTGTTTGAGAAAACATAGATTGGGAAGAATACGACTTGCCTTGGTGGGGAAGAAAAGTTACTGTGAGTGTAAAAGCACTTTGTGAACTTTAAGAACATTCTCAACCCCCCAGTGGGGAGATCTTATTGTGATTCCCTCTCAAACTGTTTCAGAACAAGTTCCCAGGAACAACAGAGTGAACTTGGAGGTAGGCTTCCGCCCAGTCAGCTCCCAAGAAACTTCTGAGACCCCAGGAACTGTGCTAGTCACAGCTGGCCATTTGCCCAGGCTGCCTTCCCCACTTTGGGCTTCCTGTTTGAAAATTACACTAATCACAGGCTTTCCTCCATCTGCCATCTCATCAAAACAAGTAACACAGCAAGTACACAGAAGGGAAAGTAAAAAGTCATGTCTTCACAGCGAGCCACTCCTGGCCCTTCCGGGAGCCCCTCCCAGGAAATGTGGCTCTGTTGCCTAAACTCTTTTTCCCAAATGTAAACATGGCAAAGGGTTGCAGGCACACTGCCATCCCAGCAACCTACTTCATGTCCTGAACCGAGAATATTTTCTCTCACAGCTTATGTTCCTCATGCTTGCAACTTCTGAGTGCTGCCAAAGTTTTCCTAGCACCTACCTGCCTTAGCCAAACCCTGGGCACCTCCTCGGTGGCTTCTTCTTTCTTGATCTTACTTTCTAAATCGTTTTAGCTTTCATCTCTCTTTGTTCTCTCAGCAACCATCTTAGTTCAGAGTGCTATTCTTTTCTGCCCCTGCACACTGCTCCCTCTCAGCAGCCATCCAGTCTGTCCTCTGCATTGAGCTAGATTGGGTCGGCATGATGCTGTTACTGGGGTGGCAGAGACAGCTGCATCTCTGTGAGTTTGGTCAGTATTTCCAGTGCCAGACTGCCAGAGTGAGATAGTAAGACCTTGCCTCAAAACAAAAACAAAATAAACATCGAGATAGACTGGTCTTTCTAAAAACCACGTTTCAATCCTATTTATTTATGTTCTATTGTTTGTCTCCTTCCTTGGCCTCTCACCTATAAGGCAACCCCCCTCCACCCCCAAACTCTTAGGGTAATGGATAAGTGCGTCAGGATCAGAGCCCTGTCTGCCTCGCCCTGCTTTCAAGTCCTGTGTAACTCTGGCTCTGACCCAGGAATAATCTTGGTCCTTTCATCCCTTTGGGACCCTCCAAGTACAGTTTCCTCAGCCAGAAACTTTTTATGTTTGTTAGTTCCAGAGTATTTTCCTCTATGAAAACTTTCCAAACACTAAACTAGCAGGGTTGACCATGCTTCCCCTTTCCTACAACTGTGACCTGTTAGAGCAACTTGCATGTGGCGGAGCTTTAAAACAAACAGGTCTTCCTTCTAAAGTCCGAGCTCTGTGATTAACAAAGGGCTGGACTCAGAGTAGGTATATAGTAAATTGTATTTGATGACTTTTGCATCTGAACACATCACATGCTACTAAATGCACTAACGTTGTCTGACAGGTATGTATACACAAAGCCCTACAAAGCTTTTTTTCCCTGTGCTCTCCTGTTTGCCTATAGTGACTGGACCTTTCCGTTTTGACAGGCTGAGTTTCCATAGCAGTTGCTAACAGTGGAAGGTCCTTAATTTAGGTGGCAACTAGCATGAACGCTAAGCACTGGTCAAGCCCAGGCCCAGGTAAAGGAACAGAGGGAGGAGCAGACCCAGAAGACACCTGGCTGGGTGTTTGAAGCCCTGCAGGGCCAGCTTCTTCAGTGATCTATGCTCAGGCTGCAATGACCAAGGCAGTGACTGCATTGGCCCTGAAGTTGGAGTTGGTACGTGCCCACTCTAGTCTTCTGGTATAGTAGGCTGGATGTGACTAAGAATGAACAAGATTCCAATTCTCATTCCTGTATTTTTCAAATGAAAAAAAAAAAAAAAAGACTCAGAGCAAAAGGACATTTCCATGGGTTAGTTTGTTTTTCAGATAGTCTCTCCTTGTAGTCTAGGCTGGCCTCAAACTTAGGATTTTTTTGGCCTCTGGAGTGCTGGTTTAGAGATGTGTGCCATACTTGTTTCCCATAGGTTTCCTTGTTACAGTTTCTGTTTTCTAGTTCCACAAACACAGCTTCCCAGTTCATAGCAATTGGTGTCTACAACAGAAGGATTGAAGTTAAGTAGTTAAGTTTCTCTTTTTTATTTTAAAAATATTTATTTATTTAATGTATATGAGACCATGGTTGATGTCTTCAGACACAACAAAAGAGGGCATCAGATCCCATTACAAATAGTTGTGAGCTGCCATGTGGTTGCTGGAAATTGAACTTGGGACCTCTGAAAGTGCAGTCAGAACTCTTAACCACTGAGCCATCTCTCTAGTCCCCCTAGTTTCTCTTTTAACACTTAAAAAGAAAAAGTAAATCAAGCCCATATGAGAGAAAGCCAGTGATCACAGAGAGCCTGTTTGTTTTGCCATGGAAGTTTGTTAGGTGACCTCTGAGCACATGAGTCACGCATTCCTAGAGTGCTCTCACTTGGTCTTCAGCAGGAGTTTCTCAAGCACACCTCCAGCCTCACTGAGGGCTTTCCCTTCATGCTTCTTCTTGATAGACTAACAAGACCTCATACTAGTTCTGTAGGACCTGGGGATATGTCTTCTGTGTTCTGTCAAGGTAGCAGGGATGTGGGCTCAGCCCCCCTCTTTCAGTAGAGGATACACAGCATGACCTCAGGCTAACTGTGGTCATTGCTAGCTAACAGCTGCTTGAAGTTAGGGTAGGATCCTGGCTTCTCAGATGACGGTTCTCAGATGACAATCCCATCGACATACAGTCTCTGTTCTGCCATCTCTCTGAGCTCATGATGACTCTGACCCAGAAAGTTTTCCTTTTATTTTTAAGCAATTCTTTTTTTCTATAGAGGGTAGAGAAAAAAAAAAATGGAAGAAAGGAACCTCAAAAATTTTACAGAAGAGTGACAAGATAAGTTTCATGAAAAGATTAGATTTGAGCAAAGATGGAAGAAAGTAGAGGTTGAGAGGTGTGGATAACAGGGAAAGGGAGAGTCAAGTCTCAGAGGCCCAGAGGAACAATAACCAGGAGGTCAGAGAGCCGCCACGGGGTAAATGAGGGAGAGCCCTGGGGAATGAGGCACGGAAGGACTGACGACAGCGTCTGTGGGATCTTGAAAAGCATTTAAGACACTGGATTTTGCTCTATGCGACTTGGAGACCATCCCTTGTGTCTTTGCTTGCTTTCTGTGGCTACAATAAATGCCATGAGGAAAAGCAACTCGAAGTGGAAAGGGTTGATTTGACTGGTGGGTCACACAGTCCATCATTGGAGGAGGCCAAGATAGGAACTCAAACAGGGCTCCTGGGAACACCTGGAGCCAGGAACTGAAGCAGAGAGCATGTGGTGCTGCTTATGAGCTTGCTCTCCACGGCTTGCTCAGACTGCTTTCTAATATAACCCAGGACCACCTGCCAGGGGTGGCACCAGTCACGGTGTGCTGAGCCCTCTCATCAATCACTAATCAAGAAAATGCCCCACTGGCTTGCCTACAGACTAGTCTGCTGGAGGCATTATCTCAGTTAAGCTCCTTTTCTTAGATGATTCTAGCTTGTGTCAAGCTGACATTTTCTGATGAGGACAGCGTGTTTTCAAAAGGAGCAGAGATGATCTCATCATTTTATGAGTGCCACACTGTGAAGTTTTTGAATGAAAACACAGAAAAGGAGAAAGGTAGAGGTTAGCTAATAGATTGCTACAGTGACGCAGTGAAGAGGTTAAAAGGGCCAGTGTTAGCCGGGCGGTGGTGGCGCACGCCTGTAATCCCAGCACTCTGGGAGGCAGAGGCAGGCAGATTTCTCAGTTCCAGGACAGCCTGGTCTACAGAGTGAGTTCCAGGACAGCCAGGGCTATACAGAGAAACCCTGTCTCAAAACAAAACAAAACAAAACAAAACAAAACAAAACAAAACAAAACAAAACACCAAAAAAACAAAACAAAAAAAACCCCCAAACTAAATAAAAAACAAAAAAAGGGCCAGTGTTGGCACAGACACATTAAGACCAAGTTCTCAGATCAAAGGACGAGTATTTGTTCCAGAGGGACAAAGGGCAGGGGATGAGACAAAGACAGGAGATAGAGTATGAGGGAGAAAGGGTGAGGGAGATGTGGGCAGTTTATAAAGGAAAAAGTTAGGATGAGTTGGTTAATTTTGATTGGCTGTGTTAATTAGGGCAGCCAAAGTGGGGGCCTTTGATTGCTGGACTTCTATGCTTTGATAGCTGCACCTTGGTAGTCAGCCTCAGGAGGAGGAAGTGGCCAAATAAGGGAAAAGACCTTGGTGGCTGGCGTTCAAGAATGTAACCTAGCGGTTTTTAGCCAGGCAGAGGGAGTGAGGGGAAGGGCAAGGCCTGCCAGAGCCACCATTGCCGTGCTCTGCCTCCTAGAGCTCCTTCAGAGGTGACAGCACTAGAGAGAGTGAGTCTGGTTGCACCCGTGAGGTTCCTTGGGTTAGCTTTGGGCAGTATTCGTATTACATGAAGGGTGTAGCTTGGAACCATGCAGCAAGGCTCTGGTTAGGCCAGGGGATGATTTATTTAATGACTTGCCTGAATTCACTCACTTAGAGTTTATTTCCTCAGAAATCACTGTTAATACTGTCTCTGTCAGAGGTCCAAATAAGAAGACCATGAAAGGAAAAGAGTTTCAATGTGTAAGAGAACGTGTTGAAACTGACTTACTTGTCCACTCTCAGGTTTACTTTGTTCCGACCAACAAAACGTGATGGTTCCCAGGCAAGAAAGCATATTTCACGAGAGGCCCCAGGAAAGAGCCAGTCACTTGCTAAACACATTAACCAGATCTTCAGAGCTCCAGCCTGAGCTGAGGATTTGCTGCTGCTGTGTGAGAACTGGTCTATCTGTAATGGTGCCAAAGGCTCTTCCAAATAAGCTTTGCTCCTTGCCGGGAGAACAAAATGAGTTCAGTACCATGCACTGGGAAGAACATAGCACACTGTCTGTGCTCCCAGTGTGCTCCAGCTTCCTCATTTGCCGCAGAGAAGGATGTGCAGAGGGATGTGCCTTCCTCATCACCAGCTTACTTCTTGGGCATTGTGTTGACTTGTTTGGTTACTCTGGATGATTGTCATTTCCCAAGTATCTCTAGTCCCATCTAGTCACTTTGGTGTTTTTTTTTTTTTTTGTTTGTTTGTTTGTTTTCCGAGACAGGGTTTCTCTGTGTAGCCCTGACTGTCCTGGAACTCACTCTGTAGACCAGACTGGCCTCGAACTCAGAAATCCACCTGCCTCTGCCTCCCAGAGTGCTGGGATTACAGGCGTGTGCCACCACCGCCCAGCTCACTTTGGTGTTTCTTACTGTTCATTTCTAGAAAGTTTTTTTTTTTTTTTAAGACTTTAAACTACATGTCTGAGGAATTTTCTGCCCTCACAGGGAAGTTCAGCCTGATATTAAGTTCCTGTTGAGCCACTCTGTGAAGCCAGTCTCTTCAGCTTTCTCTGGTGGTCAGTACTCTGGTATTCATACCCTGGTTACCAGGAGCATATAACAGAAATGATGAAATGACAGTTCTAAAAGTGATTTAAAGTTATTTTGCTTATTTTGAATAGAAGACTTTTTCTTAAAAATATTTAATTGTTTAAAGCACATATTTACATACATATCTTTCTTTAAGATGGCTCTAAATAAGCTGATATCAGGGTTTTTTTTTTTTTTTTTGGTTGGGAATTGAACTCAAGCTCTTGACCACAGTAGGTAAATACTGTAACACTGAAACATATCATAAGCTGACATAACTTATTAAAGTTCTTTCATTAAATACACAAAGAAAAATTAATATTAATGAAGGCAATTATAAATCAACAATAAAAATGTTTATTCTGAAAAGAGGTTAATTTGCAGGAAATTGGATGGTCTTAGAATGTTTAATGTTAAGTGATATCACACAGTGTTAGAAAAGAAACAACCTTGTGTTCTCTCCCATGTATAGACTCTAACCAACAACATAGTACATGTATATGTAAGCAGATATACATGGGGTATAGTGTAACAAGTTAACAAAAATGGCTAAATATTAGGGGATGTGGAAGGATTGAATTCAATAGTGAACATGAGTTACGACAAAGGATAGAATTGTGTTTCCAGTTCTAACTCATAGATTTCCCATATTTGATGGTGGGTAAGCGCATAAAAACGGATTTGATGGTATCGAATCTAAGTGAGGGTCCACAGCTTCTGTTTGACGGTGAGAGTATCGAATCTAAGTGAGGGTCCACAGCTTCTGTTTTGAGATGCTACTCTAACTGTGGATGCTCATTGAGTTCTGTTGAGTGCTATCTCTTATAATCTGGGTAATCCTGGACAAGTTAAATCAACAAACAAAAAATTATTTTATTATATTTGTTCAGTCTCTCAGTTGGTAGGATTATGGGCATGAGCCACCATGCTCAGCTCAGAAGTGTCCTTAATGTCAGGAGGATGTCACAGGCCTTTCATCTCAGCAGAGGTGGGTGAATCTCTGTAAGTTTGAGGCAAGCCTGGTTTACATGATGAGTTCTAGGACAGCCAGAACTACATAGTGAGACCCTCTCTTAAAAAACAAACAAATAGGGGCTGGAGAGATGGCTCAGTGGTTAAGAGCACTGACTGTTCTTCCAGAGGTCCTGAGTTCAAATGCCAGCAACCACATGGTGGCTCACAACCATCCGTAATGAGATCTGATGCCCTCTTTTGGTGTGTCTGAAGACAGCTACTGTGTACTCAAATAAAAGTAAATCTTAAAAAAAAAAAAAAAAAAAAACAAAAACAAATAAAAAGTATCTTTAAAAGAAGATACTTTATTTTATGAAAAAAACCCAACAAATCATGCTACAGTTTTCTTGAAGAATTAGAAAGGCAAACTGAGATATATGCTGGTAACAATCTGTCTGCTCTTCTTACTCCACAGCTGCATAATTGAATGCTTTGGAATTAAGCTCTGAGATTGCGTTCAAAGAATTGTACTAATGAGGCTGTGTGACCATCTCTCCACTTCTAATCTAGAGAATGGAATCTTCCCATTTTCCTTTCAGCATCTTATTTCCTCTCAAATCCTACTGTCCAGAAAGCTCTATCATTTTACCTTCCTCCCTGCCTAATTGTTAATTGGATTATGTATTTTAGCTACAATCAAAAGTTTTAGTCAAAGTACAAATGTCTTCATGAATGCAACTTTCAGGCAAGAAGCAAGAAGCTGTGTCTTTTGGGAGTTAGCAAACCAGTTTGCTTCTTTGTAGAAGAGGGCATTTTACCCAAGTATCTGTGGAGCAAAGGAAGTCCCAGGATGAAATGGGACGGGAGATTGGACTCTTGGGAGTTCTAAGGCCTGCTATCAGACTCTGTTGGAAGAATGAACCTGTTAAAGGGTCTGTAAGGAGGAAGCTGATGTCTGCACCAGGACAGAGCCACCAGTGGGTGTGGGGCCTTGGATGGCACTGTCTCCCATAGGCTCACCTGTTGGTAGCACTGTTTGCATAGGTGTAGGATCTATGTGCTGGAGGGAGTGCGTCATTGGGAAGGGCCTTTGAGAAGAGACTTGCTGTTTCTAGTTTGAGCTCTCTGGTTCCTGCTTGTAGCTCACTATGTGAGCCCTCTGCTTCCTGCTCCTGACACCCTTCCTTCCTTCCTTCCTTCCTTCCTTCCTTCCTTCCTTCCTTCCACCCACCATCATGGACTCTAACCCTCTCAAACTGTAGGCCCAAATAAGTTACCTTGGTCATCTTATCATAGCAAAAGAAAAGTAACTAATACAGTAGTTAATGGGACAAGGTGGATCACCTCTCACAGATGTTCCTTAAGGTAAAGCTAGAGTTGAATCCATGGCTCAGTAGCTAAGAGCACAGGCTCGTCTTCCAGAGGACCAGTGTCTGATCCCTAGCACCTAAGTGGCAGCTCACAACTATCTGTAATTCCAGTCCCAGGGGATCTGATGCCCTTTTTTGTTCCTGAATGCATGGGTGCACAGACATACATGCAGGCACCCTCCAATAATAAAAAAGATTTAGGGGCTGGGAGATGACTTATGTTAAGAGCACCGACTGTTCTTCTGAAGATCCTGAGTTCAAATTCCAACAACCACGTGGTGGCTTACAACCATTCGTAACAAGATCTGACGCCCTCTTCTGGAGTGTCTGAAGACAACTACAGTGTACTTATATATAATGAAAAAAAAATTAAAAAGGTAAACTCATACTGTAACAATCTTAAGATCTCTGAACCCCAACTTTAAAGGAATTGTGGAGTTGCAAGTTCCTCCATAAAATATCATCTAATTCAACTTTACATTCTAGTCATCATTGAAGCCTAATGACTTAGAAAAAGGAAGGGACTTAGCCAATGTCCCAGCAAACTAGGGACAAAGGAGCCATGGTATGGAACTGTTTAGTAGTATGTATTGTGCCAACTTTCTCCCCACCCTTCCCTGTGGTGATGGACTCCCTCTGCAATCTCCCCAGCTTGCATAACTCCCATGACAGGAAACCCATGGTAGCCCAGGAAAGCCCGCTCTACATTTTCAGGGGACAGTCATATATATATATTTGTTCCTGTGACCTGCCCCCTTCCATAGATTCTGGTTTTAGTGTCTCTTTCTTCTCAGAACACAGCACACAGGGTTGCTCAGAGTCCAGAAGCTAACATGATTCTCACTGCCATCTTTAGATCCAACATCCCATTTTCTTGCAGTTTTCTAAGTTCTGTTTTGTTTCTTCTTGTTGAAGAGGCACTTTGTGCTCTAGACATACCATTACCTAGTTAAGGTCTTTGGTTCAGACTAGTAGACACAGTGTGTTTTAGTTGACTTTGTGTTAATTTTGCTAGGCCATAGTTCTTAATGTATTTGGTTAAACATGTCTAGATTTTCCTGTGAAAGTTATTTTTGAGAGGAATTAAGATTTAAATAGATGAGTTCTAGTATTTTGGATTACCCTCCCAGATCTGGCTGTGCTTCAGGGCTTAAGGCAAAAGGTTCAGGGGACTCGGCCAGGTTGCCTTTGGATTGCAGTGTAACGGGAACCCCTTTCGTGTCTCTGTTCTCCTGGCCTATCCTGCCAGAATCCACATTCATGGGAGCCGGTTCTTCAGTTCCAAAATCAACCTCCCACTCCCCCACACTCTCTGTTTCCTTTCCTATACTCACATCTGTCCAGTTGGCTCTGTTTCCCAGAGGAACTCTAATTTCACAGAATAGGTTTTAAAGCATCTAACTTTCCCTTAGACACAAACTCAGAGCTAGAAAGCGAAATCTTAGGTGATTTTTCATTAATTTATGGACTAAAACATTTACTCTACACCTTTATGCTGCTGCTGAAAAAGAAAATGTAATTGTGTGTGTGTGTGTGTGTGTGTGTGTGTGTGAGTGAGAGAGAGAGAGAGAGAGAGAGAGAGAGAGAGAGAGAGAGAGAGAGAGAGAGAGAGATAGTTTCAACAGTCTGGCCTGGAATTTTCTGTGAAGCCAAGGCTGGCCTTGAACTTGTGATCCTCCTGCCTTAGTTTCACTAGTGCTGCGATTATAGGTGTGCATCACTGTGTCTGGATAAAAGGAGTGTTTTGGATTAAACTTTAGTTTTCCACTTAGTTTTGGACAAGCAGGGTTTCATTTAATAAAAATTTAGGAAGAGAAGAACTGTACATAATATTCTGAACTGCTGTTCATATATACTGTGTCCTGCAATAATATCTGCCACTGATGCACCTTTGACCTTTACAGTTTCACTGAGTCCTCTGCTGTCCTCTTACAACCCCCTGAGATAGGCTGTCACACTCCCATTTTACAGAAGGAAAACCTGAGGCTCACAGATATCACTTATGTGTTTGTGGCTGTGAAGTAAGTGCAGAAGCACAAAATCAATTTTCAAAAATTCTGAACAACATTCTTGTTTTGCTTTTCCTTAGAGACTTTTGGCATTTGGGAAGATGGCCTGCATTCAGAGCAGTAGAAGCATAGCCTTTGGTTTTCTTTGCTGTCTGACAGAAATCATCTGGAAAGAACAGACAAACCCACGTGTCTTGTCCTCTGCTGTCTCCAAGATAGCAGCCAACTTTATGGGGTTATGAATCTCTGGACTCTTGATTGATAGTAAACAGTAAATCAAGAGGAAACTGTTTCCCTGGAGTCAGATGGTCTTTATGCCATGCCTTAGAATGACGTAGATGGGACAGCTGGTTACCCTCTGGTTTATTTCTGAATGTTTTTTATCAGTACACTTTTATAATGACAAACTTCCAAAGTTATTTGTGAGCCTGATAGTGCTCAAAGTTAAGGTGGTGAGAGGATCAAGAGTTCAAGGGCAGTCTTGGTCTCCTAAGCCAAGTCTCAAATCTCTAAAAAGTATGATCACAAGCCAGGTGGTGGGGACAGGTGCCTTTAATCCCAGTACTCAGGAGCCAGAGGCAGGCGGATCTCTGAGTTTGTGGCCAACCTGGGTCTACAAAGTGATTCCCAGGGGCAGCTAGGGCTACACAGAGAGACCCTGACTCAAAAACAAAAACAAAAACAAAAACAAAACAAAGTTTGATCACAGAAGGACAGAGTTGGCTCAGAGGTACAGGCACCAACTGCCAAGTCTGATGACCAAAGTTCAATCCCCAGGATGCACAGTGTGGAAGAGAACTGGGTGAAAGTTGTACTCTGACCTGCCTTTATGCCTCTGTATGCTTGCTTCATACACAAACCACATGCACACAGAATGAATTTTTAAAATACAATAAAATCGACTATAGAAACGACGACGGTCTCTTTCCCAGTATTTTTCTGGTTAAATGGCCAAACTTAGAACTGAGTAGAAGGAAGCCTGGTGGGAACCAGCGTCCCTCTGCTTCCTGGCTGCGGACACAGTGTGACTAGTTAGCTGCCTTATGTCCATCCTGCTGTCACAGCTGGGGCTGCTCTTTGTGCCATGTGTCCCTACTGGGTGGGATGACACCTTCAAGCACCTGGCCCAGCAAGCCCTCAGATTGTCAGGTATTTGGTTGCATCAATAAGAAAAGTAACTGAATTTAAGTATTCACTTCTTTGGAAGAGTTGACATATCCTATTAATTTTTTATGAATCAGAGTTGAAGTTTATTGAACATTTTAATATAATATCAAGCAGAGGGATTAATAGGATGACCGAGGGCTGGAGGAAAGAATAAAGCACATCCAAGCATTACCTCACATATTAATTTTTAGTAGATTAATGTTTAGTAGATTGGCCTGTGAAGTCATCTGGGCCTAGGCTTTTTAAAAATGTATTTATTTTTATGTTTATGTGTGTTTGTGTGCCTGAGTACATGTATCTGCACCCGTGTGTGGGCAGGAGTCCAAGGAGGTCAAAAGAGGGATCATGTAGTTGTGAGTCACTATGTGGGTGCTGGGAAATGAACTTGGGTCCTTGCAAAAGCAGTCAGTACTCTTTAGCTACTGTGGTGGCTATTCTTGGTTGTCAACTTGACTGTGTCTGGAATTAACTAAACTGTAAGAGGCTGGGCACATCTGTGAGGGATCTTTTCTTTTTTCTTTTTGAAAGATTTATTTATTCATTTTAATGTATATGAGTACACTGTCGCTGTCTTCAGATATACCAGAAGAGGGCATCGGATCCCATTACAGATGGTTGTGAGCCACCATGTGGTGGCTGGGAATTGAACTCAGGACCTTCAGAAGAGCAGCCAGTGCTCTTAACTGCTGAGCCATCTCTCCAGCCCTGAGGGATTTTTCTTGATTGAAGACCCACTTTGAATCTGGATCTGTTGTGATAGGAAGATATACCTTAAATCTGGGCCACATCTTTTAGTCAGCCTATATAAAGGACACCAAAGAAGGAAGTACTTGCTCTTTGCCTGCAGGCCCTCTCTCTTGATGGTGAGTTCATTATTTCACTGGCATTAGAACATGCTTGTTCAGGATTCTGGAATATACTAAAGACCAGCTGAGACACAGCCTCACAGACTGAACAACTACTGTTGGTAGTCAGCTATTGTTGGACCAGCTGGACCACAGTAAGCCATTATAATAAATTCCATAAATTTACATATTATTCGTATATTCTATACTATTCACACACATATTACACCCATATTCTATCAGTTCTGTTCCTCTGTAGAACCCTGGTTCAGGGATTTTTATGGAGGGTACTTTTTTTTTTTTTTTTTTTTTTGGTTTTTCGAGACAGGGTTTCTCTGTGTAGCCCTGGCTGTCGTGGAACTCATTCGGTAGACCAGGCTGGCCTCGAACTCAGAAATCCGCCTGCCTCTGCCTCCCAAGTGCTGGGATTAAAGGCGTGTGCCACGACCGCCCAGCTCACTTTGGTGTTTCTTACTGTTCATTTCTAGAAAGTGGAGGGTACTTTTGGCTTTAAATTATCAGTCTCTTTATTTGTGTTTCTTTCTTTCTTTCTTTCTTTCTTTCTTTCTTTCTTTCTTTCTTTCTTTTTGTTTCTTCTTTAGTCGGTGTCTTAGTCATTGTTTTATTGCTATGAAGAGACACCATGACAATGTCATCTCTTTCTGTGTCTCTCTGTATCTCTTTGTCTCTCTCTTTGTTTTTTTAATACAGAGTCTTTCTGTGTAGTATTGGCTGTTTTGGAACTCATTCTGAAGATAGATATTCTCCTGCCTCTGCTTCCCAAATGCTGGGATTAAAGGCATGCTCCAGTACCACCCATGTCAGCTCTTAAAAAGGAAAGCATTTAATTGGGGGCTTGTTAACAGTATCAGAGGTTCAGTCCATTATCATTACAGAGGGGAGCATGGCAGCATCCAGGCAGACAAGGTGCTGGAGAAGGAGCTGAGAGATCTACATCTGGATCTGCAGGCAGCAGGAAGAGAAAGAGGCATTGGTCTAGCTTGGGTTTTTTTTTTTTTTTTTTTTTTTTTGGTTTTTTTTTTTTTTTTTTTTTTTTTTTGAGACAGGGTTTCTCTGTGTAGTCCTGGCTGTCCTGGAACTCACTCGGTAGACCAGGCTGGCCTCGAACTCAGAAATCCGCCTGTCTCTGCCTCCCAAGTGCTGGGATTAAAGGCATGCGCCACCACCGCCCGGCCCTCTAGCTTGGGTTTTTAAAACTTTAAAGTCCACCCCCTGTGACATACTTCCTCCAACAAGGCCACACCTCCTAATCTTTCTCAAGTAGTTCCACTCCCTGATGACTGAATTAAGCAATAGGAACATACTGCAAGGGCATTCTTCTTCAAACTACCATGGTAGGTTCCGGTAATTATTGTTTTTCTAGGAGTGCCCATTTATCTAAGTTGGAAGAAAAGAGTTAATTATAGTAGTTTTCCCTGTAAGTCTTTTAATTTCTGAAAGGTCCATGAGAAGGTCCCATCTTCCATTTCTGACTCTTGTTTCATAAGCATGTTTAGCAACTTGAGTGTTTCTTGTTTGATGCCAGCAAAGGCGAGTTGATTTTCTTTTAAAGAAGTGTCTTCTGGGCTCTGGAGATAGCTCAGTTGGTAGCCTGCTCCCTAAACTGTGTGATGGTCTCTGTTCATCCTTAGCACTGCATGTAATAAATGTGTCTGTGTGGCCAGAGAGATGGCCCAGCCATTCACAGCACTTGTTGCTTTTGCAGACGACCTGGGATCATCCAGTTGGTGGTTCACAACCACTGGTAATGTCAGTTCCAGGGAATCTGTCCTTTTCTTCTGACTTCCAGGGGCCCCAGGCATATATACATACAGCAGAACACTCATACACATAAAAATAAATGAGTGAGCTTTTTTTTTTTTTTTTTTTTTTTTTTAAGAAATGGGACTAAAGAGGCCAGGCGGGTGGTGTACGCCTGTAATCCCAGCACTTGGGAGGCAGAGGCAGGCGGATTTCTGAGTTCGAGGCCGACCTGGTCTACAGAGTAAGTTCCAGGACAGCCAGGACTACATAAAGAAACCCTGTCTCGAAAAACCAAAAAAAAAAAAAAAAAAAAAAAAAAAAAAAAAAAAAAAGAAATGGGACTAAAGAAAAGGAAGGAAGGAAGGAAAGAAACTAAGTAAAAAAAAAAAAAATCACAAAATCCAAAGTATTTCAGCAAGGGAAAATGTTTTATTTGTTTCTGCAAAAGGGTGTAATTATGACGTGCCAGATGAAGCCGGTAAGCACACCGAGCAGGGTTCTGCTGTGCTTTTGTTTATAGCACAAAGGGGCAGGCCTTGGTGCTCTGAGTGGTCAGAGCTTGGCATCACAGTCTTGTGCAGTTGACTGATTTAAAGGGATGCACTGACGAATGGAATGTACATTTTAGCAGAAAGTGAAACTCTGAACACATCTTTTCAATTTAAAAAGTGCTAACCCTGGAAGAATTTGATTTTCAGCCAAGTAGCTTTTTTCAAAAACCCATTTAAAATGGAGCTTTGTCTTAACCTTCCACTGACAGCAACGTTTACAGTTTGCCTGTGTAAACACAGGGTGGTGCTACGCCTCTGTAGTGCGAGGGCACGGCATCATGTCTGGCTTTTATTTGTTTATTTTTCCACATGGGTTCTGACGATCAACCTTACATCATCAGGCCTGCCTGTCAACCACTTATCACTTGGGGCACATCTTCACACCCAGTTTATGTAGTGCTGGCGATGGAGCCCAGGACTCTGCACGTTAGGCAAGCACTCTACCGACAGAGCTACATTCCCAGCTCTGGAACCTCTTCTTTGATGTCTATCCTAATACCAGGAAATCAAAGGGAAGAAATTGATCTCCATTAAGTCTTCTAGTCTGTCTCTAAGAGTGAGTGGATTCCTCTTTTCTCTGGGATCTCACCATTTGCTAATACTGCTTTGCTCTTTAGCAAATGGACTTCCCAACTGCCTATTAGTGCCTAAGGGACCTTATATAAGCCCAGGAATAGACATTGGGCTTATTTCCCTGGAGGACTTTGTATTCGTATCCTTGCTTCAGCACTAAAAGTACAATTCTTACTCCTTAGTGATTAAATAATAAAACCCAATAAATGACATTTATTCAGGTATAAAAGTCTGAGGAGGCTTTGATTATAAAATAAATTTGCCCACTATATCCTGATAAAAAGAACAGAATTGTATTATTTTATTTCATTTTTTTTTATCCATTCAGACAGCAATACTGAAGGGGCTCAGTAAACCCATTTATTCCTCAATTCTGAGGGGTCATTTCGTGATCAAGGTCACTAAGAATATCTATGTTCTGCCGGGTGGTGGTGGTGCACGCCTGTAATCCCAGCATGCTGGGAGGCAGAGGCAGGTGGATTTCTGAGTTCGAGACCAGCCTGGTCTACAGAGTGAGTTCCAGGACAGCCAGGGCTATACAGAGAAGCCCTGTCTTGAAAAAACCAAAATCCAAAAAACAAAAAACAAACAAACAAAAGGATATCTATTTTCCGGTGGCACCCTCCGTCCTGCTCTGCGTGCCCCGCTCCTGAACCAGCAGGAGCTGCCCTGCCGCCTCTGTGGTTGATGTGTTTGGGCCAAGGTTGCGAGGCTGCCAAGAAGCTGTAGTCCCCGGTCTGGAATCTTGCAGTCCTGGCTGTTTGTGGAAGGTTTGGCCACACAGAGAAAGTTTTCCACCAAAGAAACTTTGGTGTGTTGGTTAGGTATTGTCAGTTGGGCACAAACCTAGACATAGCTTGGAAGAAGGATTTTAATTAAGAAAATGCCTCCATCAGATTGGCCTGTAGGCAAGTCTGGGAGGGGGCGGTATTGTCTTGGTTAATGATTGATGTGGGAGAGCCGTGCTCACTGTGGGAGGTGCCCTCTTGGACAGGGGTCCTGGGTTGTATAGAAAAGCAAACTGAGAAAGCCGTGGAGAGGAAACTAGTACCCAGCATTCTGCATCCAGGTTCCTACCCGGCTTGAGTTCCTGTCTTGACTTTCCTGAATGATGGACTCTGATAGGAACCTGTAAGCCAAATAAATCCTTTCCTCTCCAAGTTGCTTGTGGTCATGGTGTTTACCATAGCTACAGAAAAGCAATTAAGACACTAGGTGAGTCTATTCAGAAGCCTTCTAGATAACTTCTGGGATCCAGAGTAGTGAAGGAAAGAAAAATACAATCTTAAAACTTCCTTGTTCTCTTTTTCTTTGTAAGAAACAAGGCCAGGGAAGTCATCATAGACAGTTCAGTTTGTTGACAGCTGATTTGTTGATTCATATGACGGAATCAAAGAAAGTACTTCCCCAAAGTCGATCCCAGTAAATGGATCAAGACTGCCATCTTCACCCTACAGACACAGCTGGGCAGAATGAATACCCGGTTTTCCTCAGACATACTTCATAGATATCACCTGATACATTCTTGTGGATTGTTATACCAGTCAAAGGTTTTGAAGTGATTAATGTTTTCTATGGCAAATTGTTGGGTGTGATGAAGAAAGTGCAATACATTTAAAAAGAGACGCCTTGCGTATGGGAAGGGTGGTTAGTTATAAAGAAGGGGAAGCTGTGGCAGAATCTGGGAATGCTTTTTTGGAATCCTCTGCTAAGAATAAGGCGGCTATTTGCCGGATTTAAAGGGAGTGCCAGTGTGTCAGTGTGATGCTTCTGTAGAGGCGTGACAGTGGAGGCAGGAAGGATGGACGGGCTCCGTGGAGAGAACCTTCATGCTCCATGGCATGCAGAGTCTACCACCAAACCAAGGACGTGGGACTAAATCCTACTTGCAGAGCAAATGTGGTGGATGTGTTAATAAACAGATAAGCAGAGAAGGGGAGATGTGTTCTATGCAGGTATAGTTAGGTATGGGGGAAGGGGGTGTCTCAGCAGGCACATGCCAGGGCATCCCTCCCCCTCCTTTCCCTCCTCAGGGACCAGCTGCACAATGGTATAATATAGAATAGATTTTATTTATTCAGGGCATGGGTAGGGGAGCTGAGAGGAGGTAGTAGAGGCAGAGAAAGGCAGAGAGAGGGAGAGGGAGAGGGAGAGGGAGAGAGAATATGAATAGAGGAATAGAGGCCAAAGGGATGAGGGGACAGAGAGGGAGCAAGAAGACAAGAGAGCAAGAGAGGGAGGAGGGGCAAGCAGCCCCTTCTATGCCTGCCAGGTGACTGTGGGGTGGAGTTTAGGCAGTATGCTAACAGTGGTAATCCTTGAAAGTAAGATTATCTGATGTACCTCCTTTTCCCTCTGCTAACCTGGGTCTGAGCTTCTCCCCTTTCAGATTATGTTAACATCTGGCTCTGTCCAAACGAGTTAATTCACATTTGCAAATTGTATTTCACTAAAAAATTACTTTTTATGTATCATTATTCTTGTGTGTGTGTGTGTGTGTGTGTGTGAGAGTGAGTGTGAGTGTTTTGGTGTATATGTGAGATTGTGCTGAGGTCAGAGGACAACTTTTGGGAGTTGATTCTCTCCTTCACTGTGGAATCTTATAACTGAGCTCAGGTCATTAGGTTTTTAAAGGAAGAACCTTTACCTGCTAAGTCACATCACCAGCCCCATTTTCAGATTTTAAAAGAATTATATTTTAAATTTGTATATTTAATATCATGTCCAAGAATGTTATCAGCACAGATTTTTTGGCATAGTTTGTTTAAAATAATTTGATGTCAAAATGCTGCATATTTTATATGCTGTTAGCTACACTCCAATGTGTCAGTGTTTATTTCATTGTGCTGAATGTGTAATTGTACAGAGCATAGCTACAAACCTTAAAAAATGTCCCATTTCAATTTGAATACTCATAGTGCAAATAATTAAACTGAATGAAAAGAATAGTACCTCATGAATTTGAGAAAACATTCCAAAACAAATCCAGCAGCATTCCCAAACACGTAACCATCATTTTGGTTTCCCTCCTTGGCTTACTAGGCTTATGTGGTTTATTCTTGTTTCATATGTCGGTGGTATGCTTCTGTGATCATTTGCTTCTGACTAGACAATGCCTTAGCAGTCCTGATATAGTCGTATGTTTTAGGCCATGATGTCTGCTTTTAGCTATAATACTGAGAAACTTGGCTGTTAATTCTATTCTAGTTAAGAGTGTCCCCAAGACACTTGAGATGTTTTGCCCTGTTGAAGAATCTTTAGCTTATAGCATTCATCTTCAGGTTAGTAGGGATAAAAAGCTATCTAGTTTGACTAAACTAAAAGTTCTGCTAGCTTATGTCAGGAGGCAACTATACTGGCTGGAAGAGAACAACATTTTCTACTGTGATGTAGAATTTGACAGTTCTTCCTCAAGGACAAGAGCACACAATGATAAAGCTACTTCCAAGAGGAACACAGGGCTCCAGGAGATGGAGCTTAGTAATGGAATACTTGCCTAGCATGTGTGAGGTCCTGGGTTCAGTCTCTAGTACATACACTCACAAAATAACAGAAGGGAGAGCAAATTCACTTCTTTCCATAGATGGCTTGTCCCATCTTGTGTGATTAATATATAATGCCATTCTGATATTATAAAGCTAATAAAGACATATGGAACATATTGAACATAGCTGATTAATTCCAGTATCTCTGCTGCTTATATATCATATGGTAGAGACTAAAATACCAAGCCTTCAGTAATTTATCTGTCCAGGAAGGAAGCCCCAAAGATAGCTGGCATAGAAAAACACGTTAACAATGATATGTTTCTAAATTCTGGACCTGATCTTGAGCATTGAGGGTTATTTTTATTTTTTGTGGTATCTGGAGAGAATGCAGATAACTTCCTAGGCGAGTTCTCTACCGCTGAACCGCACCTCAGGCCAGGAACTGATCTTGGCAAGGGAACATAAAATGGTTTTCAGAAGAAAGTAGTCACTACCTGAATCAGAAACGTAGATGCCTGGGAACGGTGATTGTTGCAGTCATGGTAACTATTAGTAAGACACTTTATCTATTATTAGATAAATGTACCTGAGGAGTGATTGTAATAGCTTCAATTATTTCTGAAATAAGAGTTTTTATTGTTGGTATTTGTTTTAAATCATCAAAGGCATGACAAAGTCAACAGAAGGACCACAGACTTATTCCTACTTGATCAGATTACACTGAATTTAAAGAACAGTCTATACCATCTCTTGTAATAACAGAATGAATGTCACATGACCAATTTCTCTCTTTTTTATTTCTTCCTTAATTTTTTGTTGTTCTGGGACAGAGTCTCACTCTGTAGTCCAGGCTGCCTGGAACTGACTAGTAGCCCAGGTCAGCACCCAAGCCAAGGCACTCTTCCTGCCTTCACCTCCTGAGTACAACGGTTACACAGCGCATGAATAACCATGCCGAGCTTTGTCATTTTAGTAGAGATAAAAAAATTCCTACCCTTACATTAATATAGCAATTAAGAATAAAGGATACATTTTCTCTCTCTATCCCTTCTTCCCTTCTTCCCTCCCTCCCTCCTTCCCTCCCTTTCTTCCTTTCTTATTTTTGAGATAGGGTCTTTGTATGAGCCCTGTTTGTCCGGGAATTCACTATGTAGACCAGACTGGCCTTGATCCTCACAGAGATTGCTGATCTCTGCTGGTATTAAAGATGAGTACCACTAGGCCCAATGAGAGTTTTATGAGGCTCCTTAGTAGAAACGCTAACATCATTGTTCCGCTTCGGACTCAGCATCTGCAGGGCTGTACCCATGGGAGCAGGCTTTTCTTTTCCAGCTTCCAAAAGCTTCCCACTCAGGTTTTGCCCTTTACTTATCATTCCCATTGGCATATTCAGTTTCATTGATAACTCCAACCATATTCATCATATCTACAAATGTAATATTCATGTTTCAGTTCTCAGTATGGTTCAATAATCTCTATAAAGCACAACTCTTACTCAGTGTTTCTAGCTCCTGCTTCCTCACAAAGGTAGCTCTGGACAAGCAATGGGTCTGAAGTGTAGAACCATTAAGACCGCCAGCAAAGCAGCAAAGGATTTTTGGGGGGGGATTTTTGGGGATATTTTCTTCATTTACATTTCAAGTGTTTTCCTCTTTCCGTGTCTCCCCTTCGGAAACCCCCTATCCTATCCCCCTTCCCCTGCCTCTATGAGGGTACTCCATTCCTCCCACCCTGGCATTCTCCTACACTGGGGCATTGAACACCCTCAGGCCCAAGGGCCTTTCTTCCCACTGATGTCCAACAAGGCCATCTTCTGCCACACATGTGGCCAGCATCATGGGGTGCTCCATGTGTACTCTTTGGTGGTTGGGGGTCCAGTCCCTGGGAGCTCTGGGGGGGGTCTCAGCCATCAAAAGTTAAAAGCAACTATAATAAAACTTCCTATGGTGACAGGTCCCTTCTACAACTGATAAGATGATAAGATAGAAGAGCCACATTGACAAAACCCAAAGATTTTTCCATTCCTAAGCATACAAAAACAATAAACAAAGATATGTGTGTGTGTGTGTGTGTGTGTGTGTGTGCGCGCGCGCGTGTGTGTTTGTGCGTGTATGCGTGCATGCCTGTGTGCAGTGGCTATGGCACACAGCTTGGGCTAGTGGAAGACACCCAGTGGCCTGCCAGGCATGTGACCCACCTGCAGCTGTAGCCACTCTGATGTGCAAGTATGTAGTGGAGAGATGGAAGAGAAAGAGAAGCAGAAGGATGTTCACACTATGAAGAGAAGTGGAGACTCAAGGGTGGAGAGGAATAGCCAGATGGGAGTAGCCTGTCCTGCCGCTTGACACAAAGTTAAAGTTCTGGCCCCATGCTGCCACCAAGAGCCATGTCTTGGTCTGTGTCTAACATGGTTCATATTACCACCAAAGGTTCTGCGGGTGTCCCTGGGCTGGGCAGGCACCTGGGACTACGGTTGATGTCCAAGGACTGCACAGAGCTGGCCCTACCTCTCCTCAGCTGCAGCATTCAAGGTGGGCCCTGTACCTCACCTGGGCAACACAGCAGAGCTGGCTCTGGTGGTGGGGCACTGTGAGCCAGCCTGAAAGTCTGCACTCAGGAGAGCTGGCCCTGTCGCCTGCCAACCGGAGCATCGGGTGAGCTAGCTGGGGCAGTGCTGGAGAGCTTATCCTGGTGCGCTGGCCAGCCGAGCTGCCACCCAGGCCCGGTCCAGGGCTCAGAGGTGGCCCACCCCATCTACCCCATCTCTGAGCTGCCGGAGCACCTGAAGGGGCTGGCCTGGCTGAGCCAGAGCTGCAGGGTCTCCATAGTGCACAGGCTATCTGAGAGCAGTGCCCGAGGACCCAGTGAGGGGTACTGTAGCAGAAGCCAGAGGTCTGGGTGTCTTTATTCATAACTGTATCAGACGGGACAGGTGGTTCCCATTTTACTGCTGTATAATTGAAGAAAGCAAGACATTTATGGTTCTTTAGCTAATGAGCAGAATGCTGCTAAGTGGAAAAGACACCAGATTGTTGGCTCCAGCTCTGGGACTTGCATTGTCTCAAGAGCAAAGCCTTCAGTCATGGCAGGACACATTCAGTTCCTAGTTGCCCACCTGAAGGACCCCCACCCCCAAAGCCAGCATCCTGTTCCAGTAATAAAGGAACATTCTATATCATGATTCCCTCTAACACTTAGAATTGGATTGCACTCGTTCTGAGGACCGCACACCTCTGTTGATCAAAAATGATGACTGAGAATTTTCCTCCAGTCACTTCCATGTGAGTCCTTTGTTCTTATGGCCCTGGGTCTAAGGCTTCTGGTAATGGCATGTCATTTCTGCTGACATCATCTCTGAGTCAGAGGAAACGGGGTGTGTGTGTAGGGAGATAAAAGTCAAGGCTGATACCAGATCAAATGTCAGCCTGGGCAAGTCATTGTGGTTCTAATACGCATTAGAAAAAAGAAGAAACTCCAGTTTTCAAGGTGCAGGTAGCACCTCTGCTTGTGTGCCCCATCCTCCCTAAGAGTGAGATGGAAGGAAATGCTATAGAATTAGAAGACATGGAAATCTGGTTCAGTTTGAGCCTTTAATCCAAAGCAGAGGCAGTCGGATCTCAGGAGGGCAGCTTGGTCTACACAACGAGTTCCAGGGCAACCAGGGCTCTATAGAGAGACCCTCTTTCAAAATTAAATAAAAAAGAGGAGCGGATAGAAAGTTCTCCTTCACCCCATGGATTATAGAGGACCATCCAGTGGGCAGGAGGTCAGTGGGCCATTAACAGAGGGAGTGGCAATTCTATCACCAGAATTCTAATGGGGTGTTGATCACCTTGGACTTTTCATGTTATCACAAAATAAACAGTGCGTGGAGGTGTTATGGCAGGGCACCAGCCAGCTTCACACTAAGGCTTTTTTACTCTGTCTTCACAAGAGCCTTAGTGCTATATCCCAGCTAAACAGAACCGAGAGGCAAACAAAGGGTCTTATAAATATCTTACAC
Source organism: Apodemus agrarius (assembly GCA_964023405.1). Lineage (NCBI taxonomy): Eukaryota > Metazoa > Chordata > Mammalia > Rodentia > Muridae > Apodemus > Apodemus agrarius. The sequence goes on along the minus strand of OZ030021.1, from coordinate 50,837,720 downwards.
TCAGGACTCTGTACCGCCCGCACTACTGTTGTGAAGGAAAGGATCGTAGGACCTACTGTAGGCTAGCCCCTCTGTTTACCACATAGAGGGCGGAAGTCCCCCCTCGAGAAACGAAGTGACTTGTTTAAGGCTACAGGCTGAGTTAATGTTAGGTGACAAGCGAGTGTGGTGTGCACAGTTCCTAGTTCCTTTTCTTTACAGCAGTCCTGGGGAGGTTGGGAGGAGCGGGGACAGGCTTTGTGCTGAGGCTAGGGGCTCAGTCTTTCCGGGGCGGTCCCCAGCGGCGGTGCATTCCAGAGTCGTCCGTGCCGTGCGTGGCGGGGTGCTGGCTGAGCATGCATCTCAGCCGCTTCTGCGCGCTCCCGTGCTTGGAGTCCGAGCACGTTCTCGGCGCTAGCGGGGCTGAGGTTCCAGAGCTGGGGTCGCTTGAGGATCCCTTGAGATCCGAGGGACCCAGAAAAGCATCGGTTGCTGATTGTAATCCTGACTGAGGATCGGGATCGCATCTGGGGTGAGTGAAATCGAAGGGTGTCTTTTGTGGGGCTCCAACCGAACAGAGCTCTCCGGGACGGATTCTCGACTGGTCCTCGCGTTGCCCTCACCTGGGTGTCCTCTCCTGCTTTGCTACTTCTGAGTTTCTTTTCCTCACCTGGGTCCTTTACCTCTGCTCTCAGCCATAACTTCTAGCCACGTTCCGTCCACAGTCTTGGGCCTCTTAGCAGGCTGTGACTTGGGTCGGTGAGTCCCGGCCCACTCTTAGATGGGTTTTTCTAGGGTTTGCCCGGCTCCTACCTTCCCGTACTCCCTCAGACTCCAATGCTCCTGGCTCTGGGGCCGGGTGTGCCTGCTCAACTCCTGAGCCGGGTGCATCTGAGCACAGCGCAGGGTTTGGGCAGCACCAGAAACAACAGGTCATCAGAGTCTGGAGTATCTGGAGCATCTGGAGTCGGTAGTTTGACTTTAGGACTGCTGGGTTCTAGCCTAGGTAACTAGTAACTAGAGGCATCTAGTTAACTTCATCATCGTCTCTGTGAACTCTCTAGTCACTGTGGAATGGGGAGAACATCCTTTTCAATCTTGAAGCAAATGAAAACTGGGGAAAAGTATCTTGGAGAGGGACCTTTCTTCTAGGCTTCCTTCACGGGGCTATCTGGTCAGTTAGAAATTAGTTTCTGTGTTACTGGTGCACCACTCAGCTTCTCTCCAATTCCTTGAGTATAGGAGCAGCCCAGCTGTTCTCCTCTCTGAGGCACGCCCAGGACCTGGCACAGGGCCTGTTAGATAGTAGGCACTCTGGACAGTTCACCGAGAAAAGGATGGAAGATGTGAACCATCCAAATCTGTGCAGATGTTGGGGAACTTTCTGATCGAACCATCTGAATGAGCTTCTATGCAGCCCTGTTTACTGCTTTTCGTGACTAGCAGCATTCTGTGGCTGTGTCTCTGGTCTGTGGGCAGACCGTGAAAATACTTAAACTGTTCAAAACCGGTGGTTGCTGTGTAGAACTGCTGTCATTCAGCTCCGAGAGATTCCAGTATCTGCTGTGATCTGCTGAGTGGCTCAGTGAGTGAACAGTCTGAGGGAACAGAATGCTTGCTTCCCCGGGGGTCGGGAGGCTGGGGGTGGGGTGGGGTGGGAAGCAGTTTTCTGGGAACCAGGAGATCTCAGCTATCACTGGTGCATTTCCTTTCTCAGTATTCAGTTGTTCTCATCTGTAAAATGAGGAACCAGGGAGGGTGGGGTGGCTGCCTATTGGTGTGTGGTAACCACAGCATGTGTTCTTTAGGTTGTGTAAGACACTCACTGCTGCCTGCACCAAACAAGAAACCCAGCTGAGTTTTAGGTTGTTACAGACTTCTGTGGTGAGAACTGAAAAAGCCACAGTGTTTCTCTGTTCCAACCATACTGGGGTTGTGAGTCACACTGTAGGGCAACATGTCATGCTCTACGGAGTCTCTGAAGCTGACCCCTCAGGACCGCAGAACTTTGGGTTGTTGCACAAAAGAGTCTGGGGGTTTCCCTCCTTCCCTAGAAGGGAGAGGATGCCATCCATGCAAAGCTGTTCAGGGTCAGAGACACAAACTAAAGTACAGACTGGTGGGGTCAGAGGTCAGAGGCTGGACCCCAGCAGTGACAGTAAGGGCTTTCCCAGCTGTGCCCTGATGTCTGTATGGATTAAAACGTACAAATGAAGCGGATGCCAAGGAAACAGGGTCTTTGTTTTGTTTGGTTTTACACTGGTCGTACTTCAAGTTCAATATAAAGATAGATTCCAGTAAACTCCACGCACCCATGCTTTATAGGAGGGTGGTGGTTTGAATTGGAATGGTCCCCATAGGCTCATCTATTTGAATGCTTAGTCACCAGGGAGTGGAACTGTTTGCAAAGGTTTAGAAGGATTAGGAGGCGTGGCCTTATTGGAGTAGGTGTGGTCTTGTTGGAGGAGGTGTGTCCTTGGGGTGGACTTTAAGAGTTCTAAAGGACAGACATAGCCTGTGTATCTCTGCCTGCTGCCTACAGATCAGGATGTAAAGCTCTCAGCTGACACTGCAGCAGCATGCCTGCCTGTTTCCCACCATGCTGACTGTGGACTAGCCCTCCCAAACGGTAAGCCAGCCAAGAGTTGCCTTGGTCATGGTGTCTCTTCATGTATTACCCCAGCCCCCTAGCGTGGCCGCACATTCTGAATGGTAGAACAATAATCCTACTTGACATTGATTGGTTTAGGCTTCCAGGCATAATTCTCAGCTTTTACACATATTCACTCATTTAGTCTCTACTATGATCCTATTTGGGAAGGACTATCATTCCTTCCATTTAATAGGTGAGCAAACTGAGCTCTGGAGAAAATCAGTCACAGGAAGTGCCCCGTGCAGTGTGATACTGATATGAGACAGTCTGGCCTCAGCATCTGGCCTTCAAACATCTCCAGATCCTGTAGAAGCAGGGATCAGTTCTTGCAGTAGCTGCAGGATGGCATGGGAGAAGGATGGCATAGTGAGAATTCATTGGCGCGTATTCTCGTTGATCATTCAGGGACCCTCAGCCCCTTAAAGTTCTTTCTGCAGGTAGAAGGTGAACCTTGAGAAAGGCCAGGATATTCAAGGCTAAATGCAGAGTAGCCAGGAGGGGAAACAGATCAGAATTAGAACCGCCTGCATAGTAGATAAAGGCAAGGCTGATTTAAACGGTCTACTTACAGTTTTGGTTATATATATAGAGAGGTTCATTATCCATTGATTGGATTCTGATTGGCTGACTGGATATGAGCCACTATACAGGATCAAGGAAAGGGAGAAGCCGAGGAGGAGGGGGGGCAGAGAAAGGAAATCTGTATTTGCTGAATTAGTTTGAATCAGTACCGACCAGTGTCTGGCTCGTGTTGCTGTTCCGGCTCTGCCCTGGGCAGACCTTGCTGATCAGCCTGCTGCGCTTCTCCCTCTCCGGGCCCAAGTCCTTAACTGCTTTCTTGGTCTCCTAGACACATTTCGTGGCTCTGAGGTGTGGTCAAGGAGGTAACGAGTGGCAGTACCAGAGCCCTGTATGTCTGTCACCTTGGAAGATAGCATAGGGCTTTTGAAATCATTACCCTTTTTTCTTTTAATTTTATTTTTAAAATGTAAAAAATGCTGAACTTTTTATATCAGGTTACAGAAGGCTCTTTTCATGCAAGTGTGTTCTATGGTATTGTGAGCACTTCTCCCCCGTACCCACCCCTCTTTGTGCCCCTCCCTCCTCCCATCTCTTTTCTTTGTTCTCTTAGGCAGTTTGGCTTCTACTTCTGTGCCATGGGTATGCATAAAACATATAAAGTCTCATATCCACATATGATGGAAAGTGTGCCATTTTTGTCTTGAAAACATTTTTGTTTTTATTCATTTGTAGATGTGTTTGTACACACAACTATGGGTGCCTTGGAGCTGGAGCCACAGGTGGTTTTGAGCAGCCTGCTGTGGGTGCTGGGAACTGAACTCGGGTCGTCTGTAAGAGCTGCATGGTCATCTGCTGAGCCGCATCTCCAGCCCCTGGTATTGCTCGTCCTGAGATTGGATTAATTCACTTCCTATGATTATCTCCAGTTGGTCCAGTGTCAAACATACTCCACTCTTTATTTCCGTCTTTTCTGCCTTTTGTTAATGATCTTCAGCCACAGAGCATCCTGGGATGGTGGAGCGGTGCGGTGGCCGAGCGGCAGCAGTGTGCACTGACTGCGTGCACTGACTCCTGGGAGCGGGTCAGACTCTCAGACTTTATCTTTGTTTCTAGTTTTTGACTGATACCAAAACTGAGGTACAGTCTGAAAGAGGAATTTACTTAGGATCTAATCGTGAATCAGGGACAGAGCTCCCGGGGAAGCACTCCTCATGCACACATGAGGGCTTGGGTTTGATTCCCAGAGCATGCAGAAAAGCTGGCAGGGTGGTGTGTGCTTATCCATTCAGCACTTGGGAGGTGGAGACGGGTGGATCCTTGAGGTTTGCTGGCATGTGTACACGTTCCTGTGCATAGTTACAAACCTGTGCACATACATACAACATTAAAAATAAAATAGAAAACAGGGCTGGCCGGATGGTTCAGCTGGTAAAGACATTTGTCGTGCAGGCCTGATGACCTGAGTTTGATTCTAGGAACCCATGGTGGAAGGAGAGGACAGAGTCCCCAGAGCTGCTTATTACCCACACAGGTGTGATATACTGTGGCATGCACAGTCCCTCCTTCCTCAAACAATAAATAAAAATGTATAGAATAAGTATCCTTCCCCCCAAATAAAAAAACCTAACCAAACAGCCCCAAAACAAATCCTTCAAATCCAGTCCATGAGACTTAATTCTGCCAGCTTTGGACACTTTAATTCAGTGATCGATAGCGCCATAGGGCAGCATCTGCTTGGGTACCATGACAGTAAAGTCAGACACCAGCGGGTCCTTGTTCTGGAGGAGACTCTAGGGTAGACACATTGCCTTCCTGAGTCACTGGCAGCATTCACTCCCTTTGGTTGTGGGCCCAAGGGTACCATTTTCTTTTGAGCTGCAAACAGAGGGCCAGTCCCTGCTCCTGACAGGTACTGCAAACAGAGGGCCAGTCCCTGCTCCTGACAGGTACTGCAAACAGAGGGCCAGTCCCTGCTCCTGACAGGTACTGCAAACGGAGGGCCGGTCCCTGCTCCTGACAGGTACTGCAGACAGAGGGCCGGTCCCTGCTCCTGACAGGTACTGCAGACGGAGGGCCGGTCCCTGCTCCTGACAGGTACTGCAAACGGAGGGCCAGTCCCTGCTCCTGACAGGTACTGCAAACGGAGGGCCAGTCCCTGCTCCTGACAGGTACTGCAAACGGAGGGCCAGTCCCTGCTCCTGACAGGTACTGCAAACAGAGGGCCAGTCCCTGCTCCTGACAGGTACTGCAAACTTTGGCTCTCAGTCGCCTTTCTCTTCATTCAAATCAGCAATAAATCAATAAATCCCTTCTCACCCAGAGGTTCTCAACCTATGGGTCGTGATCCTTTGGGGTTGATTGGCCCTTTCACTGGGGTCACATATTAGATATCCTGCATACTAGATGTTTACATTAAAAATGTTAACAGTAGCAAAATTATAGTTATGAAGTAGCAATAAAAATAATTTTATGGTTGGGGGTCTCCACAACATGAGGAACTGTAATAAAGGGTTGCAACATTAGGAGGAATGAGAGCCACCCCTTTCCTAACCTTCCACTTGACTTTTAAAGTTCCTGTGATACATTGGGCCCACCTGGGTATTCTAGGATACTCTACCACATCGATGCCCTGCAGATAATCACATCTGCAAACTCTTGCCTTTGTTCTCACAGCCCCACCCTGTGAGTCATGATTCCTTTTCAAGGGGACCAAGACATTGAAATCTTTTGGGGGCCATTTACCTGCATGCCGTACATGTGAAACATTCTCTGGGAGAGTGGCTGGATTAGTATTACATGGTGAGGCAGGGGCTTAGCACCCCAACTCTATGCTCTCTGCCTTTGTTATAGAGGCCCTGCATTCATGGAGAGACCCCTTTGTCAGCCGGCACAAGCAGTTCTCAAGCCACTGGCAAGTAATGGCAGATGGTACCGCCTTAGAGAGGACACTGGATTTGGCCCGTGTTTTCTCTTCTACTGGCTTGCTCTTGGTTTCTGAAACCGATTGGTCGGTCAAATGCAGCCTACATTCAGTCTCAAAGGGCCCTGGCTGCTGTTCTGATGTCTGAAATAAATATCCTGTGTTTTTCCATTTTCTAGCCACAGAGGAGCAGAAACCCAAGCCATGAGCAGGTCTGTTAGGAATTTTGGAGAAGTAAGGTCAGTCTGGGTGAGGCAGGGACAGAGTGCCCCTTCAGGATCTTGGAACATTAGAGCAAGGTTTCTGATTTGATTCATGACACGCTTTTGATATTTTGTGTGCCCCACTCCTTCCTTCCTTTGGCTCATTTATTTGGAACAAATTTCCCTGGTGAAATGAATATGCCAGGCTGGCAAGTGTGTGAGGCTAATGTCTTAGTCAGGGTTTCTATTCCTGCATAAACATCATGACCAAGAATCAAGTTGGGGAGGAAAGGGTTTATTCAGCGTACACTTTCCACGTTGATTTTGATCACCAAAGAAGGTCAGGACTGGAACTCAAGCAGGTCAGGAAGTAGGAGCTGATGTAGAGGCCATGGAAGGATTTTTTTACTGGCTTGCTCAGCTTGCTCTCTTGTAGAACCCAAGACTACCAGCCCAGAGATGGCACCACCCAAAATGGGCCCTCCCCTCTTGATCACTAATAGAGAAAATGCTTTACAGCTGGATCTCATGGAGGCATTTCCTCAACAGAAGCTCTTCTCTCTATGATAACTCTAGCTTGTGTCACGTTGATACACAAAACCAGCCAGTTCCATGGATTGGGCCTAAATGTGACATACCTAGTTTCTTTAGTCTTAGATTATTGATCCCATGATGTGCTGGGTGCTGTGATAGATGGTGCCTATGTGACAATAGACAAAACACAGGGCTTCCATTCTTATGAGCTTTTGTTTGGGGGAGATCAAAGGGATAAGGCTTTAGCCTATTAGGTATAAAAGCCAATAAAAGGGAGTCAACCAGTGCTGATCAAGCTGAGGTTAGAGTGTGAAGCATGCCTGCAGAGTCTGGGAATGTGGATCAATGGTCTACCATACATGAACCCTGGGTTCAATCCCCAGTACCACATAAACTAGGAATAGTGTAGCGCAGGCCTATAATCCTAGCACTCAGGAGGTGGAGACAGAGGGATGAACTTGAAAAGGTCACTGAGTTTGAGACCAGGTTACTTGAGACCCTGTCCCACATAAGCAAAATAGAGCTGCTGGGATGGTACATTTGTTAAAGAGGCTTGTTGGGCAAGACTTGCAATCTGGTTCAATTCCTGGAACCACGGAAGGTGGAAGGAGAGACCAGACGCCACGGATTTGTCCCTTGATCTATGCGATTACTGTGGGACATGTGCCTTGTGTGTTTGTATGTGTGCACCCACACAAACCAATCAAACAAACAACCAAACAACCACCCTCTTGGTTGAAATTGTGCGAAGAAAATAAAATAATGAGATAGAAGAAATAGAAAATATAAGTGATGTGATAGAAGAGTGGCCGGCGAGTGTCAGTGGTGTTTAATAGTGTGAGTCTAGAAAAACTTTGGGGCATTTCAGCAGATTAAACGAGGATTCAGCATTCTAAGAAGAGAGCAAGAGAGACATGCAGGGAGGATAAATGGGTGGGTCCCAGGCATCTGGTGGCCTGGACTGAAGGTGGTGGTGACAACCCTTTTTCCTAGTTGGCTTGCTGTCTCTATTTTCGACACTGCATCCTTCCTTGACACTCTCAACAGCTCTTTCTGAGGATAGCGCCTCAGAGAGAGGTCCTGAGAGGCACGGTATTGGGGAATCCTTGTAGTTCCCTGGTTCACTTTCTGTTTCGTTGGCTTTTTTTTTTTTTTTTTTTTCTTTTGGAACAGGGTCTGTACACAGCCCTGGCTGTTCTGGAACTCACTAAATAGACCAGGTTAGACAGAGACTCACAGATCTACCTGCTGCTGCCTCCAAAGTGCTAGGATTAGAGGCATGCACCACAATCTTCATTTTCTGAAAGATATTTGGAGTTACACATCTTCAGCCACTTGCAGTACCAGTGATTCAGAGCTGTCTCCTCTCGGCCCCATGTCTGGTGGATAAGAACCAGCTGCCCCACTGCAGAGTCCTGGCTGAGCTGGATGAGGACCACACCTGCTCTCAGGATGCCACCTGCCTCTATCTGCCCTTTTCTCCACTGTGGAGTAATTAAGCTTGCCTGCTAGCAGGAAGTAATTTCTTTTATTGCCTCCTTCCTCAGCAAGCTCCTTGGTGGTAAAACCAGTTGGATAATCACTGGCAACTTCTCAAAAGCTAACTCTTCCCTTCAGTTCAGACTTGAAGGGTCAGCTGCTTCAGTAGAAGGTCAGAGCTTGGGCCAGATCATGAAAAGCTATCAAACTTACCACTGTGGTTGCCTCCTCTGGACTCAGGTCAGTTTTAGACTGCCATTGCCCCGCCAGTGTTAGGGCTTCTGATCTCTTTGTAAAGAGGCTCCTGCCCCACCCCAGTTTCTGTGTTCATTTGGTTAGGTGAATTCTGTGAGGCCCCAAGTGCCTGCGATTGTCAGCTTTCTCTTACCACCACACCCGAGATAATCAGCTTATAAAAAGAAAAGAATTGTTTTTGGCTGGTAGTTCTGGAGACCTACACCATGGTCAGGTCTCCAAGACAAAGCATGTGACAGTGTGGTGGGGGCCGAGTTGCTCGATTCATGGCAGGTGGGAGACCTGCCATGCATTCTTTCTAGGCCCCGAGGTTACCTGAAAACAGCCAGTAATGCCTGGCATACTCTAAAAGGGGCTGTTTGCCCCTCCTCTGTCTCTTACTCTCTAATTCTGGTGCTCTCTGCCCCTTCTCTCCCTGACTCCTTTTCCCCTTCCCCTCCCCCCTCTCTCTCCAAGTGTTCCTGACCAGCCTCTCCTCCGCCCCCTTCTGTCTTGCTCTCTGTCTCTACTACCTTCTCAACTCCCCTCCCCGTACCCTAAATAAACTCTATTCCATACTATATCCCTAGTATGGCTGGTCACTCAGGGGGAAGGGATGCCTCAGCATGGGCCGGCCCTTCTCACCACACCATGTTCTACCAAGCACATCCTGGCTCTTCTTTTCTTTTGTATAAAAGACAACACATTTTAAGAAAGGGAGGAGAGAAGGGGTCTGGGGACTCTGTCCCCTTAGGGACACTCCTTCAACGGATCAGAAGACTTCGTCCCACCTTTGTTTCCAGCACTTCTCCGTAGCCCCGGGGTGTTTCAGGATTCACAGCAGTGGTGGTTTACTCTCACTAGATCATTTGGCTTCCACACCACCACAAAGAAGGCGGTAGCATCGTGTCACGTTCCTTCTGCAAGTGGAACTGTGGCCGAGAGAGCAACAGCTATCTTATTTATCCATGTGTCTAATCCTTCTCCTTGGTCTCCAGTGTTAGTCATGGTGTCATCATTAGTTATCCAATTAGGTTGACTGGCTGACTGTATCCGTTTCATCCTTGGACCAGAGAAATAGGTCAGTTTATTAACTGTGCTGGTTAAACTGTGTAAAAAAAAGAGTCATTACTTTGGATTGTCATCTGTGTTAGTTGGCATTATAGTGATAAAACAAAATACTTGAGGCTGCTTTGGTTTTAAAAGTTTATTTGCATCACTTTTTGGGGTTTGAGAACATGACACTGGACTTTTGATGCTGGCCTTATGGTGGCACACAGCTCTTGGTAAAGGAGAAAGGGAGATGTGTGTACCAACCTGCTAATAAGCATGTGCTATATGACCTTGCTGTGTACTAACCTGGTTTCCTGGTAACGAACCCACTCTGTGAGACTGGCCTAATCACTCCAAGGTGGCGCCCGTGACCTCGGTTATAACCTGCCACCAGCAGCACCTCCTCTCAGTGCTGCTCCACTGTTAACCTCAGAGGCAGATTAGGTCCGAGCCAGGTTCCATCTTGTCATCCTTGTTCATAAAGTTGAAGTTCTTTGCAAGTCTGGGATGCTAGCAGAGTTTAGCTGAAGGAGGGGAGGGTGTTTGCTTAGCTTAATGGTTCTTCACAGACAGGAATTTCCAGTCATGATAAGATTTAACATTTGTAGAGGGTTTACTCTGAGAACAGTGTTATAAGCTGTGTGCGATTCCCTCAGATAAATTCTCCTAATCCTGAGACAGATTACTTTCCCCCCATATTTGGTTTTGTTTTCAGCTGAGTAAACAGGAGATGAGGAGGTTCAATTAGCTTACATAAGGTTGCTCAGCCAAGTGCTGGGCCCACATTTCAGCACAAGCTGCCTGGCCTCAGAGCCTGGGCTTTAACACCCCTTTGCAGTCTAAGAGGGGGCAAAGGGTCCTACATTCTTTGGTTTTTAAAGTACTCCCTGCACTTGGAAGAGTTCCCATAGCTCCATCTAAACAGAAGATCTTGCGGCGTTGTGGAGTTCCAAGTGTTTATTCGGTGTCTCCTGAGTAGAGGGGATGTTCTGTGTTAGAGAAGCTCTGTTAGGCCAGAGTCGAAACCCAGGCAAGATGTCTGCTCTTCTCCTAGTGCCTTGTGTGTAGTCACCGACTCTCCCCTTTCTCCTTGTGCCCTTGGAAGAATCCCTCACTCTAAGCAAGATTCTCTTGTCTCTCCTCTCTTTTCTGATGTTCTTATTCTCAGTGAAGAATAAGTAACTTTAGTAGATTTGTATTTGGGCCCTAAGCCAAAGCCCAGTATGGCTCTGCAAACTCCTGGGACTCTGACCCAGTATTCTTCGTTTTTTTTTTTTTTTTTTTTTGTTGTTGTTGTTTGTTTTTTTTTGTTGTTGTTGCATTCTTTGGTTTTGTTTGTGGTATTTGTACATTTGATCCTAGTAAGGCACCTTCCTTCCTGTCTGTGACATTGCTGGGGCTCTGTGCCTTAGGCCGCTTACCTCAGTCAACTCCCAGGTGCTTTTACACAGCTGAAAAGTGAGGTTAAGAAACTTGATGGATATGTCTGCAGCACAGTGCCTACAGCTACAGGGAACACCAGGAGGAAATATTGTAAGAGCCAGAATTCTAGGAAGTTGGCTGTGTGTGAAATAGTTTGTCTTAGTCATTGTTCTATTGCTGTGAAGAGATACCACGACCAAGGCAACTTATAAAAGAAAGCATTTAATTGGGACCTTGCTTACAGTTCAGAGAGTAAGTTCATGATCATCATGGTGGAGGACGTGTCGGCAGGCAGGCCTGGTGCTGCAGGAGTGGCTGAGAGCTTACATCTTATCTGCAAGATGGAGACAGCCAAATGAGACTGGGCCAGGCACTTCTGGTGACACACCTCCTACAAAAAGGTCACACCTCTTAATTTTTCAACTGGCCACCAACAGGGAACCAGATATTCAGATATCTTAGGGGACAACCTCGTTCTGACCACCACAGTCTCCATGGTTGCACAATTAACCGGAGGTGGTGGTAGCGATGCATGCCTTTAATACCAGCACTTGGGATGCAAAGACAGTTCCATCTCTGCGAGTTCTAGGACACCCTGGTCTAAGAGCTAGTTTGAGGACAGCCAGAGCTACATAAAGAAGGGCTACACTAAAAAATAATAAAAATAAAAAATAAAAAAGGCTGCACAACCAAGAACAGACCAATACCAATATCAATGGACAGGTTATGTGGAAGGTAGAAAAATTTGAGGGGTCCCACCTCTAGGCAAAGAACTACAGGCAACTATTGACTATTGGGGATAGGAAAATTTGCCTCTCCTAGGGATGAGCCCATGCTTGCTTGTCCAAGGCAGAGTGGTCAGCCTTGAAACCACCAACAAAAACAGACTCAGTAGGTTGCATTTATGTATATGTATATTTTTTGTGTGTATACACACATACATATATGTATGTAACAATGATAAAGATATCGCAATGATAATATAAGAAAAAGGCTATCAACCTGAAAGTGGGGGGCATGAGAGGGACTCAAGGGAGTGTAGCTAGCTGGAAGGGGCTGTGTGGAAGATAACAAGGGGGAAAGTAAGTGATCCTATTTTAGATAAACATGTTTAAAAAAACAAGACAAAAATAAAGAGAACTGTGAGAGCCATGGTGCCATGAATCCTCAATCTGAGCACGCAGAAGGCAGAGGCTGGTGGATCTCAGCCTGGTAAAACAAAGTAGTCTGGCTGTCTTTCCTTGCTTCTTTCATGGTGCTCAACCACCAGAGTCTCCAGTAACCTCTGCTGTTGAGGTTCCCCAGCTCCCATCTTAAAAAAGATGGCAGAGGGACAGGTAACACACACCTACAATCCCAGCGCTCTGTGAGTTCGAGGTCAGCCTAGTCTACATAGTGAGTTCCAGGACAGCGGGGGGTGGGGGGGGTGGGGGGGTTGGGGGGGGGGGGGGGTGGGGGGGTGGGGGGGTGGGGGGGTGGGGGGGTTGGGGTGGCACACAGAGCAACCCTTGGGGGGAAAAAACAACCCAGGATGGGGAGGGGAAGGGGGGAGGGAGAGAGAGAGAGAGAGAGAGAGAGAGAGAGAGAGAGAGAGAGAGAGAATGAACAGAACAGAGGAATTCAAAACACACTACTGGAAACTGAGAGGCCATAGTAGTCTCAGTTCCCACTGTTGTTGTTGTGACTGGAGCAAGTAATTTTCCTTTATTTTTAAAATTTCCACTTTTACTTTTAAAGGTTTATTTATTTTTATTTTATGTGCATTAGTCCTTTGCTTGCTTGTATGTGTTGTGTAGAGGGTCTGGGATCCCCTGGAGCTGGAGTTACAGGCAGTTGTGAGCTTCCATGTAGGTGCTAGGAATGGAACCCAGGTTCCCTGGAAGAGCAGCCGGTGCTCTTAAAACCGAGTCATCTCTCCAGATCCCATCCCCCACCCTTTTTTGTATGTTTGTTTTTTGAGACAGTCTTTCTGTGACTGTCCTGGAACTCACTGTGTAGATCCCACTGGCCTTGAACTCAAGAGTTCTCTGTACATCTGCCTACTGAATGCCGGAATTAAAAGCCTGTGTGATCATACCTTTTTGTTGTTGTGCTCTGCTATTGTTTCCCTGGCTATCCTGGAACTGGAACTTGCTGTACAGACCAGGCTGGCTTGGATTTTTGGTAATCTTTTTGCTTCTACTTCCGATTGCTGGGATTACAGCAAGAACTACCAGGTTTGGCAACCTTCATTTCTTTGGCCATCATTTGCCCCATGTGAAATGGATGGTAAGTTACATGTGTTTTACACTGTGTGCTTTCTAAAGTCTGTGCACATATCTAGAACCCATTCATTTTATCTCTAGAGACCAAGCAGGTGGATGTGGTATTACCATATTGGTTTTCTATTGATTTCTAAGAGATGGCACAAACTTGGTTTTGAAAAGTAACAAGTTTATTTTATCTCAGGTTCAATAGGTCAGGACTCTGAGCTGTTTCAGGTGGCCTTGCCCTATAGAAATTCATGGTGCCTTACTGCAGAGTAATCCTGAATCTGGTAACAATCTTTGTACTCTGTGCTCTTTCCTGAGCTTAGGTGTAGGGGATGCACTGTGGATCAGTGGAGGCTGGTGACACTGTGGTCACCTCATCTCTTCCTTTTAGCTGGCTGTGAATCTCTGTTATACTCTCCTTTGGCAGAAAGCAGCTTCTTTGATGAGGATGCAAGTCAGACTTATCTGTGTGGATACTGATTAGTATTTAGACCACAGGCAGACATTACACTGGTGTAGGGAAATGACAGAGCTGCTGGTCAGGGGACTCCAGTAGGCTCCGAAAACAATATAGGGTATGGCCATTGCCTCTGATTGTCCCCCAGAACTCGAAGATAAGACCCTGTTACTGAAGTGCACATGTTTTGGACACAGGACTCGGAGGAAGTGATCTGTAATTGGCCTGGAAGTCTTTTTCCTGAGGACATAGCTCTCACCTGAAGGGGCTATTCAAGCTGTCAAGAGAGAGAAGCAATTAATAATCTGACCTAGTTATAAATTCCATGGACAGTAACAATGACCGGCATGGTACAATATCCCCAAGGGGAGGTGTGTGCTGGGGAGATGGCTCAGCAGTCAAGAGTTCTCGATACTCTTCTAGAGGACCTGAGGTTTGCTCCCAGGACTGCCAAGATCTGATACTCTCTTCTGGTTGATGTGGGCACCTGGCATGCATGTGGTACTCATACGTACATATAAAATTAAATGAATCTTTTAAAAAAGATACTCCCAGAGATTCAATAGTGACACCTTTATCTTGGGGTAACCAACAGGTTCTACTTGGACTTAAGAACCACTCAATAGGAAGGAATTCATGCCTGGTACTGTAAACTTAGCCAGCTCTCCATGGCTGGAGAGGCCATTGACCCTAGAGGAGAGCCTCCTGCTGCCCATTTTCCTAAGCCTTCTTTTCAAAGGGCTTCTTATTGACTGTATTAGGCTCACTAGGATATCTTATTAACCCCGAGTCCTCAAGAGCCTTACTTAAATGAGAATGAATAACCTTCTAGGTTTACCTATTTATTGTCTTCATTAACTTTATTTGCATCTGGGCCTAGAGCCAAAGGGCTGAAATAGCAAGGACAGACTTGCACAATCAGTGGTGCAGATGGAACCTTAGGTCACATTGCTGCGTAATCGGGATACTATTAGCAGATAGAATTCATGGAGATCAACTTAGAATTCTCTATGGGACGATTACCTTGTAGCAGCATCTTATTTATAGTTGTATATATTGTGTTTTCTTGTATTCTAATGCAATTATTCAGTTATTTTCCCCTCCTCCTTCCTGCCTTTCCCCCTTTCTTCCCTCTTCCTTCCAGTCTCCTCCCCTTTCTGTGTGTGCTCGGGAATGGAACCTAGGCTCCACGCACGCCAAGCAGACATTCTGCAGCTGAGCAGAACCTTATTTTCCTGTTTGAGCAAATATATTATACAAAGTCATTAGCGTCCATAGTTATCTGAAAATTCCTTTGTTTTATTATTGATTGAGAGAGCTGTGTTGTAACTTCCCATTCTATGAATTTTTCCTTATGGGATTTGCCATCCTGATTTTTGCCTGAAGCTCTGCTCTTTCTAACACTGTCTGGGAAAGGGGAAAACAAAGTTCTTTCTGCTTCCCCTGCCCCCAGTATACTTTTAGTATTTTCTTAATGGCTGCTCTGAGGATTACATTTATCTTTGATTAAAGCCACGTCTAACACCGTTTTTTCTTGTTTTCTTTCCGAGACAGTGTCAGAAAATCAAAGTGCATTACTTTGGTTTCTTTTGCTGTTCGTTATTGCTGTTTAATATTTTATTTCTGTATCTTTGTCTGGAAATACTCTGCTTCACCATAATTCTTAGGAGTTATTTTTTCCACCTGTTTAAAGACTCATTCTGTTTTTAAGTGTTGTTTCTGTGACAAAGTTGGCAGTCAGTTGTTTCTCATTTGAAGAAAACGCTTTTTAAAAATTTCATCAGATTTTTTATAATGCACCTCATTTTACTTATCTTCATGGGATCTCTAGGGCTTTACTCTATGATCTGATACACTAAATTGGAGAATAGAGAACTCTCTAATCTACAGCTAAGTTTACAGTACCAGGCATGAATTCCTTCCTATTGAGTAGTTCTTAAGGCCAATTAGGCACTGCTGGCTACTCCCAAGATAAAGGTGCCACTATTACATCACTGGGGGTATTCCATAGTGAAATCTAACTTTAGTTTGAGGGGATCTAATGTTCTCATCTGGCCTCCACAGACACAAGGCACAAACGTGGTACATAGATCACCTAAAGCACATTTTTAAATGCTATCTCTGAGATAACTCGATTGGCCATTGTGATTCTCTTACTTCTAAGAAGCATGGAGAAGTGAGGTTCCCTTCAGACTTCTCAAACACACAATCATAGAACTTTTACTTAACGTAACAAATTGTATTTGTTTAAAAAAATATTGTGGCAAGTTTATATAGTGTTTGTATTTGCTCAGCAAATGCAAACATTGCGTTTTATTTAGCCTTGGACCATACATTAACAAAAGCCTCACAAAATCCTACACTGGATATATTCATTTCCTGTGGTGGAAACCAGAGAAGTTAACCAGGCAGGGATCTTAAAGCTCAGAAGTATGAAGAAGGACTTATGCTAAGTTTTACCGTTAGCCTTTCTCCAGATCCTTCCCCAGAGGGACCTATGGCCTTTTACAAGGTAACTGGGGTGCACTGGGGGAAAGGAAACAATGTGGGGTCAATTGAATCTTGGTTCAGAATTAACAGTGATTCCAGGAGACCCCAGGAAGCATTGTGGAGGTCAGGTGATTAATGGAGCTTTGGCTTATGTCTGCCTCACAGTAGGTCCAATGGGTCCCCAGACTAATCGTGCTGTTGTTTCCCAGGTTCCAGAGTGTGTGATTAGGATAAGTACACTTAGAAGTTAGCAGAGTCCGTACCTTGTTCTCCACTCCTGTCCTTTGCAGTACACTAAAGCTGCTCCAGAATCCACAAAGCCCAGCGAACAAGCCCTTGTCCAGTGTGACCCCTTGTACAAGCTGGCCTAGGTGAGTCCCAGTGCTCTCTTCTCACTGCAGGGTAGGTTCTTACTGATTTTGGCCAAAAGCCTTCTCTAAGAGAGATACAACCTAAAACCATCAAGAGTTCAGTTGTGATGAGCAAACAACCTTTTCTAAGCACAACTAGAAAGGTAGGGGAAAGGCAGCTCTCTTAGAGGCATTAAAAATGAACAAAATAAGGAGTTACCAGGAGACCATCTGGGAAAGGACAGAGGTCAGAGGAGGTGCTTGGCATTAGGGCCACATTTTCCCTCATGGAACGTGGAGACTGAGAAGTGCCTCTGTCCAAGAGGGAGCGTGAGGGAGCAGGGAGCCAGCGGCGGCGAGTCAAGATTGCCTAGATAGACAGATTGCCTAGACAGACAGTGGCTGGGTCTTGGGACTGAATTGGAGCCCTTGAGGCTGGGAGTGAGCTGGAAGTCCAGCAGGCCTCCCCAGGTCATGGCCTCTGAATTAGCATAGTTCCTAAAATCAAATTCCTGTTAATCTGGATTTCAACCATCTCCAGGTAACCAGCCCAAACAAATGCATCTTCTTGGGGGCTAGAGCATCAAACATAAAACCAAAATGGCCAGAAAGGCAAAAGGAACGGTATAGCAAGAACAAAGCTACCAACACAACAGAAAATAAGCAGCCCTCTCAGGCGGGGCAGCTTGCTGGTCAGCCAGCGCGGGGAGACAATGGCAGGTATTCAGGACTGGTTTTGCCTGCCTGCACTCCAGGCCTGCCTGGGCTCCATGAAACATGAACAATCAATCTCACTGCTATGTTTTTTAAAATTCAAGATTGTAAGTTTGCCAGAGAACATAAAAGAAAGAGCATACTAGATTTTCTTATAGAACCAAATCAAAATACTGGAATCACATTGTTAGGATGAAAATCCAATATACAGGCTTAGCAGTACACTGGACGCAGGTGCAGAGGTGCCTGAAAGATTGAACACGTACCCAAACCAGTTCAGGCAAGGTCAGCCCTTCTGTTTTCTTACCTAGGCAAATTAGGAATATGTTTAAATGCAAATTGTCCAAATTCGATGGTTGTTAAAGAAAAGAGAAACTTACTCTGCTGTCCATCGTGTGTATAGCTTGATGTAGGTAGGAGTCTGAGGTTGAACACGGGTTGTTGGGTGATTGTTGGAGAGGGGTGTGTGCAGGGTGAGTGCAGGTAGGGGTCTCAGGCTACCAGGGGTGTTATCAGAAGAGGGGTGTTGTGCAGAGTCCCAATCAGCACTCATTTCCGTGCTTGCCTGTTTCACCCCCTTCCTGGTTTCTGAAACACTGTATCCTAGGCTGATGTTGAATTTCGAATCCTCCAGCCTCTGTCTTTGGAGTGCTGGCATTGTAGGTGTGTGCCGCTCTGCCTGGCCACTAATGCCATTTCTTGAGTGCACAGCTCTGGAATTCATGTTGAAGTTTATTGTTCATTCGTGAGGTAAATCAAGTTTGCTAGTTCAAAATGACACAGTTGAGACTGACTGCTGTTTACTGCCTGTAGTCATAGAAACTTCATATTTTTATCAATTGTAGGATTACATTTATGACGTAAATGGTTTGGGCCAAATTCTAATGAGAACCATTAATCAGAAATTACAAGCTGTTTGTCTGTAAAGTAGGTGATAAGGAAATTGATCTATTGCTATTCATTAGATGTGCCAAGGCACACATTTTTATGTGGTCATAAGGAACCAATGCATCCAGATGTTAAAGTGAGGTCAGACAGAAGCCGGCCACAGAGGCTGAGAGCCTGCTTTTCTTCAGGTTTTTCTAGCATGCACTTAAGGATGCTGAACTCGATCTGTTTAGCTCTTTTCCAGGGGACAACCTTTTTCTTTCATTATATATAGAGCCCGTTGCCTGGGGAGAAATAGGCTGCTTAAGTACCCCAGGCTCAAGGACAGAGAAGACTGAAATGTATCCTGACCCCTGCCCACGTGCTGCCAGACAGTACTCCCACAGTGGCTCTGGAAGAACATGGCAGCTTTTATTAGAAGGGGAAAACTTTTTTTGTAATTTTGTGTTTGTTTTAGTGTTTAGTGTTAGATTATGTAAATTTTGTGTTCTGTTTTAGTGTTACTCTTAATGTATACTGTGCCTATTAAGGGAATGGGAACCGTTGGTGTATAGGCTGTTGATCCAACCCTGCGGCAGAGGGACAGGAACTCAAGTTGCCTGTCCTTTTTTCTGTCTTTTACGGAAGCATTTTCTCTGATCTGTTTCCACACTTCAGTTTTCCTTTTGCTCTGTTTCTTTGTTTTTGTTTTGAGATGGTGTTTCTGTAATCCAGGCTGGCTTTTAACTCATTTGTTGCGTAGGATGACCCGGAACTTCTGAGCCCCTTATCTCCGCCTCCTTAGTGTTTGGTTACAGGCGTCGCCTCTGTGCCGGTTCACGCAGTGCTGGGATCAAATAGGGCTTTGTTCATGCAAGATAAGAACTTCAGTTGAGCTTTGTCCCCTGCCCACACTTTGAGTTTTAAAAACAGTCATATTTATGCTGGAGAGATGGTTCATTGGATAAAGTGCTTGCCACAAAAGTGTGCGGGTCTGGGTTCAGATCCCTAGCACCTAGGTAAAAACTTTGGGTGTGGAATTGCGTGCGTGCGTGCATTTAATCCCAGAGCCAGGAGGTGGATACAGGAGGAGCTGGGAGCTTGCTGGCCAGACAGTCTAATCAAAAGTGTAAGCTCCAATTTTAGTGAGAGAATTTGTTTCAAAAAATAATGTGGAGACAGATAGAGGAGGGCATAGGACATGGCCTCTTGCTCCTACATGTACATGTGGTGGCTCATGCACTTGCCTCCACATACACATGTATGTGTGTCCATGTACTTGAGCATGCACAAAAGCCATAATTTCATTTATGCCAGAGTAGTACTTGTATGGTCTGGGGTCCAGGTTAATAAAAAAAAAAATGCCTATTTGCTTAGTTTTTTTAGTTTTTTAGTTTGCTTAGTATTTGCTTAGTTTTGTAGGAGCAGGGGTGTGGTTAAAGCATTTGTTTGACTGAGTGTATGGTCCCAGGCATGGATTCTCTTCCGTGGAGTGGGCTCTAATGCTTACTTCAGACGGGGCAGGAGTGGAAGTGCTGAAGACCTCCTACTTCACACCCTCTGTGAAACAGGACCGGCTCCAGCTTCCATATTCTACGATTTCCTGTTGTGGATGAGCCCCGAAGCCTGCTTTACTGTAAGTGACAGGTTTTGCTTATGAAAAGCCAGTCAGGGAAATTGTATTCCTGGCAGTTGACGTTCCAGAGACTGTTTGATGTAACAGGCTTACTGGAAGGCTTACATGGGGCTGGCTCCTCTGGCCTAGCTGTTGATGCAATCGGGAGACCACAGGATGGTTTCTCCCGCCCCCCTCCCCCCTGCGTCTTGAACAGTGTATGTCTCCTGTGACTCAGGCTTCTGTGACCCCATCTCTGAGACTGAGTCAAGCAGCCTGTGCCTCTCCCTTCTCGGCAGGCTCCATCCTGACAGGCCTGGTGCTGGGCCCCTTGCCAGAGGCTGCCCCATCATCAAGTCTGAGCATTCTCTGGCTACAGTGCACCCAGGCCCCAGTTCTCAAATCCTAGTGCTAGAAAAGGTCTGGGAACCTGGAGCCTGTTGGGTCCAGGGCCTCCCAAAACTGCTGTGTATTCGGATCAGCTGGGTGACAGGATCAGCTGTCTCCCAGCCATTCTTAATTTCCTCAGTAAGTCAGGGGTAAGGCCCAAAGAGCAGTGTTGTTGTTGTATCCCAAGGCCGTTCTTACTGTCCTTAGTGTGTAACAGTCGGCGATTCCTGATCTAGTCTCATATCTTAATTTTATTTAATAATCATATGTGAAATTATCCTTTTCCAGCCATAAAGAACTTCGCCTCCAATTCTATTTTCCCTCTATTCAGTCAAGATAAAGAGATTACAGTACATGCTCATGTTCAGAAAATTCAAATGGCCTAATAGCACATAAAAATAAAAAGCAAAAGCATCTAGGATTGCTGGTGACCCTTTCTTTGGATGGATTACTCTCACAAATATTCTCCATGTCCGTGTCCTTACTTCCTGAACTATTCAATCTATAAAATCTAAACAGACAAAACACTCATACACATAAAATAAAAATGAAAATCTTAAAAAATATTTTGGAGTTTGCCAATGTCAGATTATTTCTCCCTCTCCTTCCTTATCTCTCCACCCCTCCCCCTTTCTCCTTCTCCATCTCTCCCAACCTGCCTCAGATAATGTCTCTGTGTTGCTTAGGCTGGACTCAAACATGGGTGAGTCAGTCTCACTTTCAAGGGCTCCACTTCAAAACACCATAGCTGGTTTAACTTCCTGCCCTCTGGATATCTTGAAATGGAGATTCGATTAACACAGGGATCCCCGGAGGACACACCCAACCTATGTCTAAACTGTAGCATATGGATATTCCTCATTTAATTTTGCTATTAATGCTATGGCAGAAGCATGCCTGCACATCTGTGTTGGTTATTGTACTGGTTCTGGGCATGATGGGTAATACTTGAGAGTGCTAACAGGGGCTGTTGAGTTAAAGGCATTAGGAATGAAAAGCTAGTGCTTAGGGAGGGGAAATGCGGGTGGGATGGTCTTCCACTCTGCCTCGTGCCCTGGCTCCATTTTTACCTAAACACAGACATTTCACTCCTAGCACCCTCCATCCCGTTTCGTGGCTCAGGGTTAATTAACAGCGCGTTCTATCACCCTCGCCTTTAGAGCCCCTTTTACCCCTTCCACAGCTTTCTTTCGAGTTTTCTGCATACACTTACTTCCACATACATGCTAATGTATGAAAATTGGAAGCTAGGGATCTTCATATTGAGAGGAGGTATACTGAGTGTACAGTGTCTTTCTGAGCTTTGGTTAACCCACTGTACTGGCTGGTTTTGTGTGTCAACTTGATATAGGCTGGAATTATCACAGAAAGGAGCTTCAGTTGGGGGAAGTGCCTCCATGAGATCCAGCTGTGGGGCATTTTCTTAATTAGTGATCAAGGGGGGAGGACTCCTTGTGGGTGGTACCATCTCTGAGCTGGTAGTCTTGGGTTCTATAAAAGAGCAGGCTGAGCAAGCCAGTAAGGAACATCCCTCCATGGCCTCCGCACCAGCTCCTGCTTCCTGACCTGCTTGAGTTCCAGTGATGAACAGCTGTGTGAAAGTGTAAGCTGAATAAACCCTTTCCTCCCCAACTTGTTTCTTGGTCATGATGTTTGTACAGGAATACAAATCCTGACTAAGACATCCACTTAGTGTAATATCTTCTGGTTTCACATTTATTCCAGCACATACCATAATTTCGTTTGTTTTGAAAACATTGAATGCAATTCTAATGTGTATATGTACTGTGTAATTATTAATCATTTATTAGGTGATGGGCATTTAGGCTAGTTCCATTTCCTTGTTATTGTGAGTGTGGCACAGTGACAAACATGGATGATGTGCAAGAATCTTTGTGGTTGGATTTAGAGTCCTTTGTACATAATGCCCTGGAGTGGTCATATGGGAGTTTTTTTTTTTTTTTTTTTTAAGACAGCCTATCACTGTGTATCCCTGGCTGGTCTGGGATTTGTTATGTAGATCAAGCTGGTCTCTATTTATTTGCCTCTTAATTGACTATGTATCTATGTGCCTATCTGTATGTATGTATCTATGTATCTGTGTGTGTGTGTGTGTGTGTGTGTGTATCTATCATCTATCTATCTATCTATCTATCTATCTATCTATCTATCTATCTATCTATCATAGAAGCCTCAAGGCTGATTTCCATGGTGGCCACACAAGTTTAGACTCCCATCAACAGTGAGTAAGGACTCTCCTAGACATCCTCTTCCTCCCAGCAATGGTCCCCCCTTCTTTCCCTCCCTCCCTCCCTCCCTCCCTCCCTCCCTCCCTCCCTCCCTCCCCATGATAGCTGTTCTAACTAGGATGAGAAGGCATCCCAATGTAGAGATAGTTTGTCCTTCCCTGATGCGTACGGATATTTACCAGTTAAAAATATTTATTGGCCATCATATTTTCCCTTTAAGAACTCTGTCCAGTCCCGCAGGCCATTCCTGATTTATTATGTGTTTTCTTTTGTTTTTTGGTTTTTTGTTTTTTGAGATAGGGTTTCTCTGTGTAGCCCTGGCTGTCCTGGAGCTCACTCTGTAGACCAGGCTGGCCTCGAACTCAGAAATCTGCCTGCCTCTGCCTCCCAAGTGCTGGATATTATGTGTTTTCTTTTTTCTTGAGTTCTTTATGTATTCTAGATATTAACCCTTTGTCACATTCATGGCTGGCAAGGGTTTTCTCCCATTCTGTAGGCTCTCTCTCTCCTCAGTGTCTACCGCTGAAGCCCCACGAGGTCTCGTTTGTCAATTGTTGCCCTCCCTTCCTATCATTAACATGTTTTGTCAGAAATAGTTTGCTTGGAGTCTCTCAGACATTTAACGTACTATGTTGTTTTTGGGAATAGTATTTCATACAGCTGTTTCTGATGGTTGCCTTGATATTGTTAGTATTGGACAAAAGTTAAGTCTACTAGGAGAAGATGACATTGTCTAGTCATATCCAAAAGTTGAAAAAGTCTCACAGGGGCTAGAGAGAGAGCTCAGCAGTTGATCACTTGCTGATCTGCCAGAGGACCAGAGTTCGATTCCCTGAACCAACACCCAGGGCGATTCCACACCTCTGGCATCTGAGCGCACCTGCTCTCATAGGCACATACCCATACCCATGCACAGTGCTTGACAGGTACATGCATAATAACTGGTTAGGACAGAAATACTTATTAAATTATTTGAGCATAACTACTTAGTACATGGAACTGCAAGATACTTCTTTGGCATGTGGTGCTTTGGGCCAAAAAGAAAAACTACCAGGACACTAAGAACATTGTGACCCAAGTCAGAGAACAACTGATCTATATCCTTATCCATCTGAATTCAGTTTTTTTTTTTTTTGACAAGGTCTTGCTAATGTAGCCCAGGCTGGCCTCAAACTCCTGATCTTTTTTTGTCTTATCTTCTCAAGTACTGGTGTAGGGATGTTGAACATTTTTTTAAGCTGAAAAGGATACCAAGTGGACATCGGTTTAAGCAGAATCTAGAAATTATCAGCTCATATATTTGGCATGTCTAGGGTTGCAGATGGTATCGACGCACTTGGCTGGGTTCAGGTGCTCACTATCAAGTGATATTGGGTGATAACTACCAAGGCTCTGTGTTTAACTCTAAGAGACAGATGCTCTACATGCATGTTCATGTGCATTTGTACACATATGCTCTTTGCTTCCCCCTTCCACCCTCCCCAGAAAGAATAAGCAAAGACCAAAAGTAGTGAATTACTATTTTATAGACGAGGGAAGCAGACTGGTAAGAATGAAAGTCCCATCCATCTGGGTTTTATTTCCTAGGCCAAATTAGTGACATCTACATGGCTTTGATTTTCATTGTAAAATGGGAATAACTGAAGATAAAGGCCAAGAAACAAAAAACGAACAGTTATTGGAACCCCTCTTCATTGGGTTGGTGGTTGATGTGAGGGCACAAAGAGTTAATAGACATAAAGTGCCTTGCATGAGGGACAGGAGAGGTGGTGCTGTGGCTAAGAGCATTTGCTGCTCTTGCAGAGGACACAGCACACAGGTCAGGTGGCCCATAACCACTTATAATGTCAGCTGTGGGGGACCTGACTGTGTGGCTTCACTGTCAGGTTTCTTTTGGTTTCTGCAGACACACTCATGTGAGCACAGATGTGTGTACACATGTAACAAAAATGAGTATTAAAGTGTTTTGCACATGCTTGGTAATAGGATGCCTCAGCAAATGATGCTATCATCACCACTAAGGATCCCAGCGAGTCTGATTCCCAGGAGGGAGGCAGGGAGAGGGTACACAGAACTGACTTCACTTTTCTGTCCATTTCAGGGCCAACATGGATGCTATCAGCCAATCCCCCGTGGATGTCCTGCTTCCCAAGCACATTCTGGATATCTGGGCCATAGTCCTCATCATCCTTGCTACCATTGTCATCATGACCTCCTTGTTTCTCTGCCCGGCCACTGCGGTCATCATCTATCGAATGCGGACTCACCCAGTTCTCAACGGGGCTGTTTGAGACTCCTGAAGGCAGGATTGCGTGTGATGAGGGCAGGAGTCTTGCTCCTAGCCTGTTCTCAGAAAAACAGTGGGGAGACCCAGGAGCTGGATTTGTGCTTTGGTTTTGATTCTGTTGTTGGCCAATGGTGTAGATGTGACCAAGGGACCTAAGCTTTCAGCCATGGGTCATGACTCCTGCCTTCCTACCTCACAGGGTTGTGAGAACCACATGACAATGGAGGTAAAAGCTGTTTGAAGACATTGTGCGATGAGAAGCTTTGAAGAACCAAAGACCCTGAAGCTGCTGATGGTAAAGGAGGTGAGGGAGACTGGGAAAGAGGAGCTTTGGCCAGTGCCCCTCATGCTGAACCAGGCAAAATGATGCACCCCATCCTCAGCAGATCAGAGGGTTCTTTTTTGTTGTTGTTGTTTTGTTTTTGTTTTTTTTTAAGCGACACTCTTTCCATTTTTCTCAGTTTGGGAGAAAGACTCGAGTACAAGTGTCAGAAACGTCTCGGCCACTCCCTGCTCCTGAAGGAGAGCTTTGCCACTATATACCAGTACTAAAAAGTTGGCGAGATGGCCTGCTTTCCGCACTGAGCCTTATGTCTGTGTTTGTGTGGACTCTCAGCCATGCTGGAAATGCCGGGCGGCTGGGTTTTCTGCCCGGCATTTGCGCTCCCTTATGTCCCCCGCAGTAGAGGGTTTCCCCCTGCCTGAGCTTTGTTGTATTTAGCTTCAAGTCTTTGTTATTAAACTTTTGTGGCACCAGAGAGGGAACCTTGGCCTCCTTCATGCTGGGAAAGGATCCCACCACTGAGCTACAGCCCAGCCCTTCTAGCCCCCACAGATGCCTGAAGAGCTTATTATTTTAAGAGATTTCCCAGGACTTTTGAACCCGTCCTAAAACAACGATGGTTATTTTAGATGCTATGATTTATATTTATTTAGAAGTATTTCTAGACTATTAAAGCTCGCCCTTTGATACTAGAGTCAGGGGCATCTTGGGATTTATTGTTATGTAAGAAGATAGTGTAGATACTGGGATAGTATTATTGTCAAATGATACTTACTAGATCTTCATTGATTACGCATCCAGTTTCCAATAAATGTCATACTGATCATGTCTGAAGCTTTTCTTTGAAGAACACCTACTGAACTTTGAACTTAGATAAACAGATTCAACTCAACTGCAGCTGTTTGTTTGTTTTTTCCAGTTCTGGAATCCTTCATTCAGGGCTTTGTTCATGCTAGACAACACTATATTACAGAGCTCTGGGCTTCCCTCAGACTGCAATTGGCAGTCTTCTTTGGTTCTTTAGAAGGATTTTATGGTATGAGTTAGGGTTTGGAAGATATGAAATACGGCTTACGTGCTGCTCTAGTTGATGGGATCAGCCTACATAGCCGTGTACTAAGTCTAGTGTCCGGAGGGTGCTCCCTAGGAGTGGAAGCGGCAGAGAAGGACGAGATGGGAGGAGATTGGAAGGCACATGCGGTGTGAGGGGAGCACACAGTCACATGGGCTAAGGACTGAGCAGGCTACTGGGAAGCCAAAGCCGAGAGAGAACAAAAAACCTCCGTAGGGATAACACTGTAGGGAAGAGGCAGAGGTTAAAGGAGGGTTTGGGAGACTGCCCTTAGGAACACATCTCGGAGCCGGGCAGTGGTGGCCCACACCTGTAATCCCAGCACTTGGGAGCAGAGGCAGGCGGATTTCTGAGTTCGAGGCCAGCCTGGTCTACAGAGTGAGTTCCAGGACTGCCAGGCCTATACAGAGAAACCCTGTCTCGAAAAAACAGAAAAACAGCTGGGCGTGGTGGCGCACGCCTGTAATCCCAGCACTTGGGAGGCAGAGGCAGGTGGATTTCTGAGTTCGAGGCCAGCCTGGTCTACAGAGTGAGTTCCAGGACAGCCAGGACCACACAGAGAAACCCTGTCCCAAAAAAACAAAACAAAACAAAACAAAACAAAACAAAACAAAACAAAACAAAAAACAAAAAAAAAAAGGAAAAACAAAAACAAAAACAAAACAAAACAAAAAGAACACATCTCGGTCCATTTGGGCCGGCCATTGGGTCTATTACACTACTGTCCCCAGAGGACCTGACCCAAGGAGGAGAGGTTTCTTTTGGCTCAAGAGTTTCAGTTCACCATCAGGAAAAGCACAGGAGAGTTGGTTCCAGACTTTGTAGAGGGACCATGAGGGATGCCGTTCTCATGGCTTCGATGAGAAAGAGGACAGGGCCTGAACCACAAAGGGTACAGAGCAGTTCTAACACACCGAGACACTGTATACTCTTTCTGTTGATAAAATCGTCTCTTTTCCCGATTCAGGGCTACGGATCTGTTCTCTGCCAGTGTCTGCTTGCCTTCTGCGGAATGCTAGGTAAATGGAAGCGTGCCTTGTGCCTGCGTGCCTGCGTGCCTTCGAGGCTGGTTTCTTTGTGAGCACATGCTGTCAGATGTGCTCGTACTCTGGCTACGCACGTGGTTCTGTTCCTTTACAAGCTTGTGCCACCCCCTGCTCATCTCTTAATGCACGAGCACTGGAATTGTTTTCAAAAGCAGCTTCTTCATTAAGCTACCATGACTGTTACATGTGCAGAGGTTTTAAAAGAGTGTGTGGTGTTGCGTGCGAGCATCCTTGTTCGAACATCCAGAGGGCAGAAAAGGACTTGGTGCAATTGTCCTCTGTCATTCTCCACCTTGTTGACCAAGTCAGCATCTCTCACTAATCTGCTTTTCATTTTAGACAGGCTGGCTTGGCCTTCCGTCTGTCACTTTCCACAAATACCCAACATGGGGTTACAGGCACACACTTGAGATTTGAACTCAGGTCTTCATGCTTGCTCTTACCCACGGAGCTGTCTCTCCAGCCCTTTGTATAGAGTTTTATATAAACACATTTCATTTTTATTTAACTTTCTTTACATACTTATTTGTGTGTGTGTGTGTGTGTGTGTGTGTGTGTGTGTGTGTATGTATGTATGTATGTATGTATGTGTATGGGCATTATGCATATAGGCAAAAGTGAGAGGACAATGTGCTGGAATGAGTTCTCTCCTTACCTGTGGCTCCCAGAACTACAACTCAATTGTCAAGTTTGGCAGCAAATGCCTTCGCTGTCTGAGCCACCTCACTAGCCCCAACGAATGCTGCTTAATGTGGAAATTAATATACTTACTCGAGATTGACTAGCTAATTCCCGAAGGGAGCATTCCCAGCAGCACGAGGCAAGGTTACACTTGCTAAGTGTCTTAAATCACATTTGGAATCCTTCCCCATTCTAGTAGGTGTGAACTTTTAATTTGAATTCCCCTAATGTTGACTGTCTTGTCAAGTGCTCATCTGACCCTAGTGTTTCCTGTTGTTAATATATCTGTCGACGTTTTAGCC
Organism: Apodemus agrarius; assembly: GCA_964023405.1. NCBI lineage: Eukaryota > Metazoa > Chordata > Mammalia > Rodentia > Muridae > Apodemus > Apodemus agrarius. Next base: position 50,809,666 of record OZ030021.1, on the reverse strand, counting down.
TCCTTTATAAAACTGAATTGCTTGCTTTCTTACTATTGAGTTTTAAAAAATCTTTATGTGTTGTTCCTAAGGTCTGATTCTTAATCTGCAAATACTTTTTCCAAGTCAGGAGCATATCTTTTTCATTTTACTTTTTTCTTTTAAAGCAAATTTTGTAAGGTCTATTAATTCTCTTTTTCCCTGCAAGATGTTCTGATTGCCCTTGTTATTTCTTCATGTGAATGGCAGTTTTGAATGTTCTGGAAGTTTTGGTTAGGATGCACTTATGGAGAACATGGTGCTTTTTGACCTGGTGAAATTGCCATGGTTCCTTTCTGCCTGATCCCAGCAACATCACAATTTCCCAAGCCCTGACTATGCTAGTTGAAGGGGGTTCAAATTTGCTCCATCTAGTGGACAGCATAAGCCAGTGTTGCTAGTGGCCTTCACAGGTTTCAAATGCCTATATTCCGTTTATGAAAAGAGCTGGCTTATTTTAACTTGTGGCTGAGCCCCGCTGCCCCTAGACAACTTTCTGGAGTTGCTTCCTTCAGCTTTCTTCATAGCTGACTCCCAAACACCTTTTTCCCGGTTTCCCCTTTCTTAAGAGTGAAGCATCCCTCTTAGTCCCCAGGCACTGGGGACACAGGACACAGAGAGGAAAAACCGGGGGATACCTGATACTGCCAATCTCAGCATTACAGTTCTCCAGTCAAGGACAAACACTCGTTCCCTTGCCTTCTGTGCCGTGGGCCGTGGCAGAGAAAGACTAAAAACCACTTGCTTCGTCTAACCCAGAGGCATTTCCTGTCCTGCCTTTTTGGAGCAAAATAAAAGGTTTCTCTTAGAACATTGCCAGCAAACCTCAGGCATTCGGGCCATCTTTGAGTTCAGAGTGGTAACAGATGGGAGAAAAGAAAAGAAACACACACAATACCCAGACTGATAGACTGGAGGAAAAACAAGGGAAACCTATTAAACCACGGTGCTGTGCCATCTCCCTCCTCTGATTCACTGTTAATTCTCATTTTAAACTTTACTCTTTGGTAATTTAACACAGGAATATGATGTATTTAAGTAATACCTACCCTCTCCAACTCCTGCTTCCTCCTAGCCCTTCCAAATTTGTCTTTTCATTTGCTTTTAAGATTTGTATTATTAAAATTGTGTGTGTGTGTGTGTGTGTGTGTGGTGTGCCTGTACCCCTGTGTGTTTATGTGGGCATTTGGGTGCAGGTACTTGGGGAGGGCAGAGGCTTTGGAAACCTCAGAAACTATAGGTAAGGTGTGAACTGCTCAGTGTGGGTGCTGGGACCTGAACTCAGGGCCTCTGGAAGAGAAGTATGTGCTCTTCACTGTTGAGCCATCTCTCTAGATCCTTAAAAGAAGATTTATTTTTTATTATTTTACAGTTGTCTTTGTCTCTGTGTGGGTTTGGGCATGTGAGTACAGATCTTTCTTTCTTTCTTTCTTTCTTTCTTTCTTTCTTTCTTTCTCTTTCTTTCCTTCCTTCCTTCCTTCCTTCCTTCCTTCCTTCCTTCCTTCCTTCCTTTCTGTTACAATTAATTACATTTCTCTTTCCTTTCCTCCTTCTAAGCCCTCCCACATGCTCCTTCAAATTTAAGATTTCCTCTTTCATTAATTGTTATTGCATGCACATACAGACACATGCACACACACACACACACACACACACACACACACACACATTCGTAAACATTACCGATTTAGTCTGTTTAGTGTTACTTGCGTGTATGTTTTCAGGGCTGACTGTTTGGCACTGGACAGGCAATAGTTCTTCGCTTTCCTCATTTGCCTATAATACTTTGGGTTGATTTCTCATAGGCTTTTTCCTAGCTCATGTGTGGGCAGTCATGTTGGGGAGACAAATAGCCCACTAGGACATACTGGTGCTGCCCATATGACCATGGGTGAAGATACCGTCCATTGGAGCATGGGCGACCACCATAGCCCATCCCACAGAAGAGATCTGACTCTTCCTCCCTCAGCATCCAATGACTGCCTGTGGCTCCTCACCTGTGGGTGTGGCTACATGAGCCCTTTCCCTCTCTGTGCTGGAGTGTTGACTATCTGGATTTTGTGGGCTTTTCCCAGCATCCACTGCTGATGTGAGGTCATGTGAGGAGTGCAGCAGCCCTGCCATGTCCAGAAGATTCTATTTCACAGCTTCCCTGAGGTCTGGCTCTTACAGTTCTTCTGTCTCTGCTTTGGAGTGCTCCCTGAGCCTTGAGTGTGGAGGGGATATGGTAGAGATGCCCTGTTAAGGGCTGGGCACTCCACTGTTGCAGTCTTTCAGAGACCACAGTCAGCTGCTTTGTGCATCCTTAGGGCCATAGCTTACACTCAGTGGGTGAGACAGTGTAAGTGTTCATAGCTCATTACTTTTTAGAAGAACACTGATACTGTAATGTTTAAGGTTTTATGGAACATTTAGAACATTCAAGATTACAGATTTGGCATATCTTGGATTATAATGCTGCATTAGTAGACTTGGATGTGTAAGTGACCCTCAGTCTGTGGATATCTTTGTTACTGGGATGTAGCTCTTAGATGCTGGAAGGCAGCTACTCTACATCTTTTTACTGATGAATTCAGGCCATTTCCATTTAAGATAACCATTGAGAGAGACTTGCTGAATTCTGTAATTTTGGTCATTTTTTTCTGGTTGGATAGATGATTCATCCCAGCCCATCCTACTATTTGCTGGTACACTGTGATGCACACACAGAGTCCTCCCTGCACACACAGAGTCCTCCCCATCCCCGCTCCATTCATCTGCTCTCCAGTAGTTAGCACATCTCCTCCCAAACTGTTATGCCAACTGGGGATCAACTATGGCCTCCCTTTTTACCCAAAGGCTATTGGCTAGCAGCCTGAGGGGAGAAAGGGGGTAGAGGCAGAGAAGCAGGGTTCAGACAGCTGTGAGTATGGACAGAATGGCCTTTGGAGACTGCTGCAGTGAGACAAGTCTGTATTATTGTTTCAGGGATAGGGTACATAAGGGCTTTTTTTATTTTCTTTTTCCTCTCTACCTCTCTCCTTCCCTCTCTCCTTCCCTCTCTCCCCCTCCCTCTCTCCTTCCTTCCCTCCCTCCTTCCCTCTCCCCCTCCTTCATCCCTTCTTCCCTCCCTCCTTCCCTCCCTCCCTCCTTCCCTCCCTTCTTCCTTCCTTCCTTCCTTCCTTCCTTCCTTCCTCTCCCCCTCTCTCTTTCTTTCTCTCTTTCTCTCTTTTCTTTTCTTCCTTCCTCCCTCCCTCCCTCCCTCCCTCCCTCCCTCCCTCCCTCCCTCTCTCCTTTCTTTCTTTCTTTCTTTCTTTCTTTCTTTCTTTCTTTCTTTCTGTCTGTCTGTCTGTCTGTCTGTCTGTCTGTCTGTCTTTCTTTCTTTCTTTCTTTCTTTCTTTCTTTCTTTCTTTCTTTCTTTCTTTCTTCTGGTAGAAAGGGCTGATTGGTCCTGTCATTAAGTGAGCAGGAAGGGCTGTTGGCTTCTAGTACAGCACCTAATTATCATGTGGGCTGGAAGCTCAAGTGGGGTGTGTGCTGAGTTATGCAGCCTTGCAGAGAACTCTGATTAAGGTCACTTTTCAGACAACGCCTGTCAAGGCCAGCCACCTGTGTTCAGGGAAGTTCTCCAGGCAGAGGCAGAGACAGGGAAACCTGACTAAGGGAGTCCTCCATTTGGCTTCCAGCTCAGAGAGTCAGCCTGTCATAGGACACTACCTTAATAGCAAGGTTCTCCAACAATCAGTTATTCAAATATATGAACCTTTGGGGATATTGACTTTCAAACCACCAGAGTCACAATGTTTATCACATAAATATCAAACTAGGATACTTACCCACCCTAACTTACAAAGTCCATACTTACTTACCCTACCTCCCAAAGTCCATCTTTAATCTCACTTTCATTGCAGAATTCACTTAACATTTAATCCTATTTTAATCTGTCCTATGTCCCTCCTTCTCCTAATGTATCAACTACAGTCCCAATAGACTCCATACTCTCCTTAGTTTACCCTCCAACAGCTGCTGTGAATCTGCTGTCATTGGCTGGATGACAAGTACATAGTTGTAGCTTTAGACAGCTGTGGCTGTTCTCCCAGTTAATATCCTTCTCAGGGAATAATGTAGAGTTTATTCAAGGCATCCGAGCTCTTGGTCTGAGGAGTCATTTTCTAAAGTACATATTCATGTCCCACCTTTATATTGGAAATACCTCAACTGAAAGAACATAAAGGATACAATGAAGCCAAGCAAGGAGTGGCAGCAGACATACAACCTCCAGTGCAGTGACCTGAGAAACAAAGAACTGAGAATTGTAACTCTTTTAAAAGTTATTAATTCCACAGCAGTGGTGTTTAGTGGGAGTGAGTTGAATGAAATCCCAGACAGAGATCTTAAAATGAGTATTATAAATACTCTCAAAGGGCCTGGCGTGGTGGCACAAGCCTTTAATCCCAGCACTTGGGAGGCAGAGGCAGGCGGATTTCTGAGTTTAAGGCCAGCCTCGTCTACAAAGTGAGTTCCAGGACAGCCAGGGCTACACAGAGAAACCCTGTCTCGAAAAAAAAACCAAACCAAACCAAAAAAACAAAAACTCTCAAAGACACAAACAGCTGAATGAAATAAGGAAGGAAATAGATGATATGAATAGGAATCTAACCGAGAGGAATAATTGAAGAAAAACCAACCTAAATGCTTGAAATGAAAACAAACATAGAAAGTCATATAACTGTGGGAAGTATCATCATCAGGCAGGACCAAGGAAAGGTGCAGGAATTGGAAACAATCCAAGGTCAAAAATAAAATAATAAGCTACCAGTGGGAATTCTAAGATATGTGGGAATGCCAAAGACACCAGATTTATGGGTTAAAAGTATAAAAAAGGAGAATAATTGTGTTCTAAAAGCATAGAAAACATTTAAAAATGAACCATAACAGAAAATTTCACGGAGTTAGATAAAGAGAGGCCAGGCCAGATATAGGAGTCATTTAAGACTCCAAACAGACATGGCCAGAAAAGAGCTTCTCTCATCATAACTAAAACACTAAATATACAGAATAAGGAAGTATATTGAAAGTGACAAGAACCATCAAATGACAAATACAGCAGGTCATCAGAATAATACAAATTACTCACTGAAGCTCGAGCTTACGGGTTTAGAATGAAGGATTTTAAGTTTTGAATAATAATAGCTGTCAACCCAGAATTCTGTACTTAGCAAAGGTATCTGTTATAACTGAGGGGAAAATAAGAATGATGAAAATAGAAAAGAAAGAAAGAAAGAAAGAAAGAAAGAAAGAAAGAAAGAAAGAAAGAAAGTTTTTGACTACCAGGGCAGCTCTACAGAATTCTGAAGGAATTCTATGGATTGAAGAGAAATACAATTCCACCATAAGGCAGACAAGAGGAAAGAGTAAAACTAAGCAAGAGAGGAAGAGCAAACCCCAAACACCAACCCTGAAAAATCAACAAAATGGCTAGAATCAATACATAACTTTCCAATAATTCTAAATATTAATGGTGTCAGTTTCCCACTAGTATTTGGATCAAAAGGCAGATTGTTGCCTCTAAGAATCACCTTACCACAAAAGATAGAGATGGTCTTAGGTCTGGGATGGGGAGAGATGTCTAAAGCAATGGATTTAGAACCAAGCAGGAGTTGCTGTTCTGATATCTGAGAAAAAAGAATTCACATGACAGCTAGTGAGAAAAGATAAAGATAGTTACTTCATATTGATTAATGGAACAATCGATCAAGAAGACATTACTGTTTTGGTCAACAAGCCTGAGGATCTTGAGTTCGATGCCCTGAACCCACATGGTGAAAGGATAGGACAGACCACACAGGTTGTTGCCTGGCCTCCACATGCACCTATAAAATAAATAAGATCAATACTTTAAAAAATTGAATTTCAGCAGGGCAGTGGTGGTGCATGCCTTTAATTCCAGCACTTGGGAGGCAGAGGCAGATGGATTTCTGAGTTCGAGGCCAACCTGGTCTACAGAGTGAGTTTCAGGACAGCCAGGGCTACACAGAGAAACCCTGTCTCCAAAAAAAAAAAAAAAAAAAAAAAAAAAAAAAAAAAAAGGCAAAAGATTTAAGGACTGGAAATATGGCTCAGCGGTTAAGAGCACCAACTGCTCTTTCGAAGGTCCTGAGTTCAAACCCCAGCAACCACATGGTGGCTCACAACCATCCTTAACAGCATCTGACTCCCTCTTCTGGAGTGTCTGAAGACAGCTACAGTGTACTTACATATAATAAATAAATTTAAAAAATGCTGTCTTTTTTTAAAAATCGAATTTCAAATTTCCTTAAGGGACTGAAATTAATTCTGACTTACTTTTAACCATCTAGAAAAAGCTGTGAATATTGGTTTGCTGTGCAAGATTCTATTGAAGATGGAAGAACCCATTTCACTGGTATTACCTGTCAGAGTTCTCATACCGTGTAAGCCACATTTTATCATATTGTTAGGAGGACAGATGTGGCAATTAAATAGTATGAGTATAGAATTCCAGAATAGTCAGATTACTGGCTTCCTGAAACCTACAAGCCGTCACCAGGGGAGGTGTGTGGTCTAGTGGTAGGTGCTCGTCTAGCATGTGTGATACCCAGGTTGAAACCCCAGCTTTACAAATAAGTGAATAAATTCTATTGAAGAATTAACTCACTTCTTTAATAAGTTTACATATTTGTGCTATTATACAGTAGAATTGAAAATAATCTGAACATTAATTTTTTTTTGGAGAATATACTTCATTCCATTCACAATGGCTAAGATAAAGCAATACAAATGATGACAAATTCTGGCAAGGATGTGTGAAAAGAGTATCACTTACCTATTCTGGTAAGAGTGCAAATCTGTGGAACTACTATAGAAATCAGTTTGGAGTATCTGCAAAAAGTAAAAGAATGGAACTGCCATATAATCCAGGCATATCATCTCCACCATATATCCAAAAGATTCCATTTTTTTTTTCACCAGAGACACTGCACATCCATCCCCACTGCTAGGCTGTTGGCATCTCCATTAGGAGCTGGAATCAGGCTGCATGTCCATCAGGTGATGGATGGATAGTGAAAATGTGGTTCACTTAGAGAATGGGAATTTATTCAGCTATAAAAACAATGAAGTTATGAAAGTTTCAGGAAAATATTATACTGAGTGTGGTAACCCAGGCTGAGAGAGACAGACACTGCATACTCTCCCTCATATGTGGGCTATAGCTGTAAAGTTTTAGATTTATATGTTTAATTTTGAGTATTCACAGACCCCAGAAGCTAAAATGTGTCCATGAGAGGCAAAGGAGAAGAGCTTTGAAGGGAAGAATGCATACGATATAAAAGTAGATGGGGTGGGGAAGGCCTTGGGAATGAAAGGTTTGTGCAGGGACAGGAGTCGAGGAGAAGAGAAGAAGAAAGGGGAGAGATGGGTTAACCACAATTAAAAATCTCTATGGAAAGCCACTACTTGTTAGACAATTACCTAAAAAGTAGGAGTTGGAATATAGACACGTTGCATGTGCTGATAATGAAACCATAAAATGACAACACAAGCTATTGCTATTGCTTTTCATTGCTCGCCAGATTAGATAGTAAGATCTCATTGAAGACACAACACAGTTTGGTTGCAGGACAAAGAACAATGAAGTTTGAACTGACCTGAAAACTTACTTCCTGGTGACCAGTTTTCTTAGTGCTGGAAGGTGCTATGTAGGCCACTGGGAGAGAAAAGACATCAGTGGTATCCCTACAGCCAAATCTCCATAGGTATAATACTGACACTCCAGGCAAGATGTGCTCATTGGTACAATAATGGTACAAAACTTATGGGTACAACCAATTTCTGTTGGCCTACTCCTCAGGAAGAAATTCACTCTGGTACTGTATACCCTGTCAAATGTCTATGGCTCAGGGCAATACAGGCCATAAGGGGAACCTACTATTTTTTGGCTAAATGACAAACTGCCTTCTAAATGTGTATCTTTATACCCACAGATTAATGCTGCCCTTCCTTGCCTGGAGAAGTTTCCCACTGAGCTGGTCAGCAATTGGTGCTGAGACTCATGACTGGTTGAATTCGTGTTGATCTAGAACTCACCTATAAATGAGATATCTGTATCAATGCCTTTTCTCAGTGCTCAGGGAACATCTCAGAGGAGAAGCAGAAGCAATGGAAGAGCTGGGGTTTGGGGAGTAATGTTGTCAAAGTTGCCTTGGAGCATGACGTGGCTATTGTATCCATGATTTCACTGCAGATATGAGAACCTGCATAAGATCATATCAGCAAGGACAGTGTCTATTACGGCAGATAGTACTAGCCACCAATAGGACTCAGCAGGTTACTAACATTAAAGAGGAGGAGGACATGGTGGTGGTGCTTGGGGAAGAGGAGAGAGGAATTGTGCGTGTACCTGATCTAGGGGTACTGTTTATATGAATGAAAATATCACAGAATATATAAACCCTCTGTTATATATTTAGTTCAAGGATGCTGAACTGGCTCAGTGAGTAAATACACTTGCTGCCAAGCCTGATGACTTGACTTCAATCCATCAGATTCATGGTGGAAATAAGGAACTGATTCCTACAAATTGTTGATGAACACCATGGCAAAATACGCTGCTCATCCCAACCAACCAACCAAATAAGTTTAATAAAACCTTTGGTAAAGTATTTATGTTAAATGCTTACATAATAAATGGACGTGATAAGGGAAATAGGCAAGGAAAATAAAAAATATGAGAAACAAGGTGAAATATATGAAGAAACAGAGGAGAGAGCAGAGACATCATACAGGAGAATAGAGAAGAGCAAGCACTTAGGGAATAAAAAAACTAAATATTTCCTAACTGTGGGAAAATTTACAACCAAATCATATAAATATAAAGAGAATAAAATAAAAACACACTTGTTAAAAAAGAACAGTTATTTGTTTTATTCTGTATACATGAGTGTTTTGCATGTATGTGTTTGTGTGTTTGTGTGTGTGTGTGTGTGTGTGTGTGTGTGTGTGTGTGCTTATATTCCTGCTTGCATGTGTAGAGTCTGGGGTTTGACATAAGCTGTCTTCCTTGATCATCTACCAACTTGTTATTTGAGAGTTTCTCAATGACTTTTGAGTTCATCCATTGTCCAGACTAGGTGACCTGTGATTTCTTGGGGGTCCTCCCTTCTCTACTCCCCCATGTTGGTATGACAGGAATATGCCACTCCACTCAGCTTTCTTCCTGGGTGCTGTGGGTCTGACCTGAGGTCTTCAGGCTAGTGTGCAGCAGACAGTTGACCACTGAGCCATTTCCCCAGTCCCTCAACTACTCACATCTTAATCACAGCCATTAATCACTTGCACCTTCAGATAGCCCCCAAAGAAATGACAGAATTTAATACAATTCATTGTATTTCCTCCCTTCTTCCTTGGTCTTTCTAAATTGCATTCTCCCCTAAAAGGAATCATGATACTTTCTCATTTTAAAAATTTTATTTACTTATGTTTTACACTTTTTCTTTATATACTTTTTCTCTCTCTCTGTGTATGTATTAGTGTGTACACTTCCCATAGTTTGTGTTTAGAGGACAGAGGACAACTTGTGGGAGTTTATTTTCATTGCCTACTAGGTGAGCTCAGGGGATTGAACTCAGGTCCTCAGGATTCGCAGGTAACAACCTTACCCACTGAGCAATCCTCTCCCCAGCCCCACAATACCCTTTCTTATTGAACTTTTAGTATATTTTAAGTCCTATATATATGATCACCAATACAACAATATTAACTATAATCACAAATTTAACTTAGAGAATAGTGTTAATGCCAAAAAAATAGACAGCTAGCAGGATTGTGGAATTGGTTTCCAGCTGCACACTCAGTGACCACAGTACAGAAGGCTTACCTCACAACAAGCCAACCTATGTTTTTTCTTTTCTGCTGTTCATTAGTTTTCTGTCTTCTATAGTTCTCTCTTCTTTTCAAAAATACTTTACAAGCATTTATTAAGTCACACCACAGGTAAGCTGTTATAACAAAGATGAGAATGATCTGGAACCCAGCCTTAAAAGCTCTTACAGTGCCTCTACATTAGAAGAGAATGCAGACACAGCACTAATCCCAAAGGAAAGTCTCTGTAGTTTAATGCTTGTCTTACTACCATATAGCAATAAGGACAAAAACTAAGTCTAGGTGAACATGGGGCTACCATACCTGTAATCACTTGGGAGGTAGAGAAAGAAGGATCAGGAGTTCAAAGTCATCCTGTGGCTACGGAGTGTCTGAGGCAAGCTTGGAGAACATGAGGCCTTGTCTTAAAAAAGAAAAATCAGCAGACCGAGTTCATTCTTGTCACTGTATTCTTAGCATCTATCTTACTGTCTAACTTTCAATCCTTCTGCCTCAGCCTTCTGAGTCAGGAGGATTTTGTCAAATTATTGTTTCTTCACCAGCATTTTCGTGTTCTTATTATTATCAAGGAGTGCAGCTCACTATTGCCTTCAGTTTATTTTGAGACAACCAGCTCCTTAACTAACAATGAAGAAGACACAATCTTCAAAAATATTACTAACTTTTAAAATCATCTCCCCCTATCCCCCAAGAATTTACTTCTGTGTAAAAAAGGAACATAGAGCATGAGGTTCACAGTATCTTCTCAGGCTTTTGAAGAATTGAAGAATTTTAAAGAAAAGCTTCTCATTAAACTTGTTTGAAGATAACGGCAAACCTGACAATCTTGAAGATGTACTATTTTCTTCTTAAATACATTCTCTTATTATTTTTATATATTCATTTTGTTGTATTAAAAATTAAACAATGTGTATGGCTGTATTTCCCATAGGTATGTAAGTACACCATGTCCATTTGGTGCTTGCAGAGCCTGGTAAACTGGAACTGGAGTTTCAGAGAGTTGTGAGCTAGTGTGTGGGTTCTAGGACTTGAATCTGGGTCCTCTAGAAGAGCAGTCAGTGTTCTTCACTGCTGCTGAGCCATCTCCCCAGCCCTGGTAAGAGATAGAGCCTTCAGTATAAGGGGTCTAGTGAAGGTGTTGAGGTGTTGTGTGTATGACCTTAAAGGGGTTTGTGTGACCCTGTCCCTTCTATTGCTTTTGCTTCCTGGCTGTGGGGGTGGACAGTTGACTTGGCTACATGTCGACCACCAGTGTAATCCAATACTATCGTGAAAGATCTAGATCATTAGATTGGCCCAATTATATCATGGAAAGTCTGAAATCATAAGACAACACAACCTCGTGTCTTTATAGTTTTTTTTTTTTATATACCAGATGTTTGGGTATGGTGAAGAAAAACTGATATTTGTTGACCCAGGCATTTTGGGTAAGGGTTATTCAAACTTTACCTCAATTAAACTTTAAAATAATTTGAGTTATTTTTCTTTGTGTCTTAGATTCAATAATTTGCAGTACATTACTATATGTGAAATGAATTTATTAACAACTAAGTTCCCATCATATAATATTGGGAATTTTTGAAAGGTTAAGATTGCCAGCAGAAGTCATGAGGCTGACACAATGGTAGGAGAGATGCTTTCATAGAAAGTTCAAGAACAATCCACATATGCAGGAAGGAAAGTCAAGTGTGGACATGAGGATTGATCTCGCCAAAGACCTGGTTCTTAGATGGCTAGTGTGTGGATGTGTGAGAAATAAGTCTACAGACCATTATTACTGCATTGTTATTATTATTTCCAGTAACCATCATCATCATCATCATCATCATCATCATTATACTGTTCTTTTTCAGTCCTTTTTTTTGTTTTGTTTTTATCTTTTTTAAAATTTTTTTTATTTTCTATATTCTTTGTTTACATTCCTAAGGCTTTCCCCTTTCCCAGTTCCCCCTCACCATATGTCCCATATGTCCTCTCCTCCAGTCCTTCTTACTTAGGTACTGATGATTGTATTCTATTTTAAGGAAAACAATGTGTTACACCTGGAAATAGGAATTGAGATTATCAACAAACAAAAGCATCATTGACAGTAATCAACAGTAACATGTCAAGGGTATACTGGAATGTCAAATACCAATGGTAGACATTCTTTGTAATCAACAATTTATTAAGTATTATAGCAGTTCTTCATGATCATAACCAAGACAGGTAATGACAGAAAGAAGGATCTCAGAGTTCTCCACCAGACATGGGACAGAATTATAGATCTTCTTTATTGTCTCTAGAAGGATTCTGATAGGTATTTTAGGAATTGATTGGTTAATAGTAAACTTAGGATTGGTGGTTATGATTTCTTTTACTTTGATTCTTAAAGTCTTCTTGTTGATAGAATCTGTAAGTTATCCTAGTCATTTTCTAACACAGGCTTAATTAGGGTGAGAAGAAATGTTCAGGTGTGTGTGTTTGTATATGTGTGCATATGCATGTTTACCTTGTGAAATGCAATGAGCACATCAGAATAGGATGCTTGAAAAGAAAGGAATAATTGTACACAAGTTCCAGAGAGGTAGAGGTTACAATAGAAAATTATTTTAAAGAAGTATAGTGGTGACAAGAGCCTAGTGTATGTATGTGTGTGTATGTGGTGTGCTATGTGTGTATGTTCAAGCATGCACATAGAGTTCAAAGAGAACAAAGTATTAGGGAATGTAGAGAGTGGGGATTGTCATGTTCTGACATAGTATTACCCATGACCCTAGTCCTTAGTTTTTTCCCATAGCTGTAGTGGGTTGGCTAGTGTAAAGAAAAGATGTCAGAGTGGGACTTTATCTAATGATTTCCTGGTATTAACCAGTTGGTCTTGCAATTGTCAGTAGCTCTGTGCAAATTGAGTCTGGGCTATTGTTTTGAATAGCTTCTTTAAGGAGAATTTTGGCATCTTCAGCCACTGTATCAAGGAAATGAAATTGAAGGTAATAGGTTTTCCTGAAGTAAAGACCTGTTGCCAGGAGTCCACCATTAGCTGAGGCAAATTTCTCCAAACAGTTCCAAAGCAATCCTCCTAATGTTTTCTCTTTAAGTTCCAACAGATAAGGAGATTTAAGGTTTTTTATTAGTAGTTCAACAGGTACTTGGGAAGCCTTAGCCATGACCATTAGGGATTTGTCATCTACTCCAAAGAGGGTTTGATAGTAGTTTAAAATCTTCTTCAGTTTTTCCATATCCAAGTCCTTTATAATGCCCACTACAGGAACAGTGGCCAAAACTCCATCCTTCATGGCATCTAACCAGATAATCTGCTTAGCAGAGTTGTACTTTTTTTTTTGGATGGCTGCCTCAGTAATATTAGGCAAGGAAAGCAGAAAGTTGTGGCGCTTTTCAGCAGGAAGGTCCTTGATCAGGGTGTCCATCAGGACTGGAAAATCATAGTCAGATAAATTGTTGTTAGATATCAAGAAAATCTGAGGTTCCTCAATTTTACTCTCCCTAAAGGAATCCAGATAATACCTTCGGATATGGTTCAGGGTGTTTTCTCTGTCAAAGGTACGTGGATGGCATTTCTCTTCATTTTCCATATCAAAGTCCACCTTGGTTCTCACGAAGTAGTAATTCTTTTTCATAATTCTGATTGCTTTGGTGAGGTCTAGTTCATGTTTTGTAATTTGTGAGGAAGAAACAATAATGAAGAAGTCATACTTTTTGAACTCTACCATTTCCAGATAATCTTTTGGTTGAAATTTCATAGTTCCAATACCAGGCAAGTCCCATAATATCAAATTTTTAACTTTGGGGTGTTTGTATGAATCTATCTTCATGGTTGTCTCTGTTACCCCCACTTTAGATGCACCTTCCCCATTGTGTTCAACCTCTCTCAGGGCATTGATGAGGCTGGACTTCCCTGCTCCAGACTCTCCTGTTACAACAATATTTATTGGGGCATTATCAATATTTTTTAATGCATCACTGATTACAGAGTTTGCCCTGTTAAGGTCCCCCCTTTTCAGGAGTAACTCTATTGAACGGGTGGTTTCCTCAGAAATTATTTTGGTTTCTGGCTTATACTTTCTAAAATATTCAGTGAAGCTGGACTCCAAATTTCCATTGTCTTCCTCCTTAGGTGTTTTAGAGAAGAGCTGACCCATGATTGTGAGCAAAAAAGGCACTGAAAGAAGAGAGAGTAAGTTGCAAGAGATCGAAGATGCCTTTGTGGCTCTACTGTGTTCTCTATGTCTCAGACTCAGTTATGTTCTGACGTTGACTAGTTCCCATATATACTGTGCTGGTTATTCTTTGTTAACAAGATACAATTTAGATTCCTCTTGGTAAGGGAAACCTTGGATGTGGAATTGCCTCTATCAGTTTGGACTGGGGGCATGCCAATGGGACATTTTCTTTCTTTAATCTTTTTTCTTTTTTTTTTTTTTTTACAGTCCAGTCTTTATCCCCCTCCTGGTCTGCCCTCTGACTGTTCCACATCCCATACTTCCTTCCCTTCCCCCTGACTCCAAGAGGATGTCCACACCCCCACCCCAGCAGACCTCAACCCATATACAGCAGAGAACTGCCAAGTCTTGACTCGGTGAGAGAAGATCCACCTAACCCTCAGGGGACTTGAGGCCCCAGGGAGTGGGGACATTTTCTTGACTGAGGATTGATGTGGGAGGTCCCAGCCCAGTGTGGGTGTTACCATCCCTGGGCAGGTGGTCCTGGGTTGTGAATTAAAGCAAATCATCCAACTATGGGGAACAAGCCAATAAGCAGCATTCCCTTATTGTTCCTGTTTGAGCTTCTGCCCTGACTTTGCTCTGTGATGGACTATGATCACAACATCTAAGCCTCACAAAACACTTTTCTCCCCCAAATGTTTTTGGTCACAGCGTTTTTCACAACAATATAAAGCAAACTAGAACAGATATCAGGTATCTACTAACTCTCAATTAATTACTTAAGTATGGAAAAATTAAGGAAAGTAACAGAAAATAATATAAAATAATATAAAAATTTCATGCCAACACCAGCAACTATAAAAACACAAGCAGCTGTGCTCCATCTAACCTGACTGGAGTATTCTGTATGAAATCAAATGTCTTCTCCAGTTGTGCACACTTCCTTCAATATGAGCCTTCAAATGTGTGGGAACTTAATCAACATACTTCTAGTTTCTCAAACTCAAAACCAAGTAAAGATGAATAATAATCAATATCAGTTTTCAATAAATGCCAAATCTGTAATGATCACATAAATATTTGTTTTATTTTTGTTTTCTTTTTTGTTTGTTTTTTGTTTTTTGGTATTTTCGAGACAGGGTTTCTCTGTGTGGCCCTGGCTATCCTGGAACTCACTCTGTAGACCAGGCTGGCCTTGAACTCAGAAATCCGCCTGCCTCTGCCTCCCAAGTGCTGGGATTAAAGGTGTGCCTGGCTTTATTTTTGTTTTCAAAAGATGTCAGTAAGTCCAGGTAATAAATTTGTTCAAAATAATTTTTAATTTGCCTAGAATTCACTTTCTTTCTGTCCTTTTCATGGATTGTAACTCATCTTGAGGAATGTGAACTTGTAATAATATAAAACTTCTTTACCCTGAAAATCCATATTAAAATTCATTTATCAGTACAATAATTCAGTATCCTCAAGTCATCATTTAGAACCACTGCTTTCTTTTAAACTGTTTATTTCATGAAAATAATCCAACTGTGCAGATACATAGGTCAGTTATTAAGAGTACATTCTTGGTATGAGTAAGGCATTGGTTCAATCCCCACGACCTCATCAAATGCATGTGGTTGTGGATTTCTACAATTCTGGTACTCAGAAAGTTGACCTAAATGGGTCAGTACTTCAAGGTCATCCTTAGTACATAATGAATTAGAGATAGCCTGGGCTACTTAAGATCATGTCTTTAAACAATAAATATCAAGTCCACCAAGCTGGCTCAACAGGTGAATACACTTGCTGCCTAGCTGAAAGACCTGAGTTTGACTGTTGAATAATTAGTTTAGAGTTCATATTTCTGCCCTTTATTCTCCACAAACCTGCCTATAAGACATCTCATGGCAGCACAATGGGCCTCACCATTCCTTAAGCAAACAGCAACCCGCCACCCCCTCCTGCCCCAGCCTGTTGCTACCTTAGGGCCTCCTCTCTCTGTTTCACCCATATGAAGTCAGGATGTAGACTTAAGTTCTATTTCCAAATCTGCTCACAAATGATCATTCCTCCTACATTATCTTCTGCGAGACCTCCTCAGGTCCAGATTTTATTATGGGCGTCAAGATTACTTTATTTCCTGTGACTGTTCTTGCAACAACATGGATTATCAAATAGCCAGAGTTATTCTATTGATACTGAAGTCCTGTTATGTCAAAGTAATTCTGAGAGGCTCAGGCTATCCTCTAATTCATTATGTACTAAGGATGACCTTGATGTACTGACCCACTTAGCTCAACTTCCTGAGTATCAGAATTGTGGAAATTCACAACCTCATGCATTTGATGAGATCTTGGGGATTGGACCAAGGCCTTACTCATACCGAATGTAGAATCCACATTCCACTCAGGGAAACCTCATTAGGTGTACACTATACATGCTACAAATAACACAACCTTTGAGTTTAATTATTACACCTCTGGAGTTGCTTGTGTCAGAATTCCAGCCACTCCATTATCTTGGGCTGTCTTCTCATCTCAGGACTTTGTACTTAGTGACTGCTTCCTTTCCTTGATGTTCTCCCCCAGTAGCCATATGGTTATTAATTTTATTACCTTTCTGTAGGTTCTATTTTGGTTAGACAGGATTCAGGAAAGAACACAAGCTGTTCTCAACTCTTCAGTTTTCCCCTCCCATTCTTTCTATTCTTGCTCCCGATTTTGTGCGCAGACTCCCGAGTAATAGGCATCTGCAAGGTCTTCCCAAGGAATATGAACACAGAAGATGAGAAGCTGTGTTACAGCCACCATTACAAAAGAATGCCTGCCTAAATGACAGCTATCATCATACCCCGACACAGCTCATGTTCCTTACAGATGCAGAGAAGATCCTTAGCACACATGCTTAGTAGTAAAAAAAACCCACAGTGACCATGAGTCTTGGTGCACAGATTTCCACAGGCTGCTCCAGCAGAAGCAGCATGCAGAGAGACCCTTTCTCCACAGGTCAGTGTTACCTGACATCCACTGCAACCATTTTAGGGACAGGCATAAGAGCCAAGCAAATCAACTGGATAAGTTTTACAAAAACCAACATACAGATCATTTCTTTAAGGTCCTTCATTTTGAATGATGTGGTCAAAGACCATCCACAAGCCAGTTCTGCTCACCTCTCACCAATGCCCCTTAGCTTCCAAACTGAGGATTCCCCTAAATGTCTTGTTATATATATTAACTCTTTAGAGAAAAGATATGGTGAGGGTTTGAAGGTAGATCTAAAAGCTTCTGCCCATTTACCAGAAACTCCTGTGTGCTCTGGATTCACATACTATAGTTCAGATGCAGGTAGCATAAAATTCTGCTCCAGGCTCTTTACATGAATCCCAGTCCTGCTTTCTCTGAGGAAAGCTGCAGGTGCAAGGTGGTTAGGCAGTACTTACATAAAATTCTGACTTCTCCTTCTCCTCTCTAGGTGTATGCTGGACAATCACAGAAGAACATGGGTAAGACTGTTTTTCAGAAGCACCCACATTTCCAAGAAGCTGAAAGTGAAATATAAAACTACCAGCAGTCTTTTCAACCTATTACCCTTTCTTGGCAGAAAAAAACCTAGATAATCCTAAAATGCTAACGTATGTCAAACATGGGACTTGGAAACTCAGGTGGAACACAGAGAAGCTTAGTAACTAGGCTGAAACACAACCTTGAAAGATAATTTTTCTGCCTGACTCTACAAGTTCAGCTTGAACTGAAGTCCCACAGCACATTGTCTCGGTTCCCATACAAATGTCAATCAAATTTCTCTTCCCCAAGACACAACACATCTCACCCCTCTGACTACAACCTTATTCCTTGCAAGACTCATGTACCTTGCGATTCCTGACTTTCCCTGTCCTGCTGGGATTTGGTTGGCTTGGGTTAGACAGGTCTCACAATCACTCTTCATATGTGGAACTGCCCACCTGTGTCTAAGATACTGTTTCTTTCCCTGTAGTGATCTACCAACTCCTACAGATTTTTACCCCTTGTTCCACAAGCACTCCCATGCCTTTGAGGTAGAAGTATATTTGTTACACCAAGGGCTAGACATTCATCATTGTCTTACTCTCTGCATCATTGCCATTGTGAGTCTGTATTGATTATCATCTTCTGAAAATATTAGCATTCATGGTAAAAATTGAGTGCTATCTTAATCTATGGGTATAATGGTAAATCATTAGGATGTGGCTTAATGGTGTATCCATTCAACAGTAAAATATTAGTCATTCTCACCTAAGGCAACTGATCTGTCTAGCATTTAGTTTTTGGCCAGATATGGGTTTCATCATATGGAGAAGCTATTAAACCCAGCCAGGAAGCAGTTGGTTACTTAGATGACATTCTTACTACTATTACACTTTATGTGTCTTTAGCTTTATTTACTGCTTGCTAAAGACATAGTGGGAAAGTCTTCCCCAGTCAGTCATTATTGTAGCTCACATCTGGGGCTAGTTAAAGATTCCATTTCTCCTCTGGTACTATAGGCAGTACCTTCCAGCACTGTCAGTGCTAACCAATAGAGATGAAGCTTCTGGATCAGTTATCAGCTTGATTTTTGCCATGTTTTATAACTCAAGTATGTGTCTGTCTTATCTTCACTTATTGGAAGTTGCGAGTTTTGGAACCCAATGAAGAGCAGGGACAATGTCCTATACTGGTCAGGGACCACTCTGTCTAGGAACTCCAAAAATCAAACTAGTTCCTGGGAGCGGACTTCTTGTTGCCCTGTGGTGTCTAATGGGGCATGGCTGCCTAAGTGGAGGACAAGTCTATCTTAACTCATTATATAGATGCTTGTAGATTTATTTTAGGAAGCCTCTATGGTAAAAGGGTTTTATATGACTCTTACAAATACTCTAGTCTTAGTTATCCCTCCCACTGTCTCTCTTCATCCTATTGCCCACATCCCTTCCCAGTTTAAACCCTTCCTGTTCTATAACTCTCTTTCACCCCTTTCTCCCCAATGATTATCTCTCTCCTCTCTTGAAAATTCCACTCCATGGCACCATAGTAATTTAAACACCTCCGTGGTTATTCCAAATGGAGCACACACATCCGGAGAGTTGAAAGCTCACATCCACCAATGAGAGGGATTAAAGGATGTTCATCTTTCCTGGTCTGTGCTACCTCCCTCAGAAGGGTATTTCTAGCTTTATCCATTATCCCATACATTTCCTAGTTTCTTCTTGCTTCACTGAATAGTCCAACATTTAATGTTGCACATTTCCAGTGTCCATTCTTCAGTGGATGGACATCTAGTCTGTTTACCTCTCCTGGCTATTGTGAATAGAGCATGGAGGGTGGGTGAAAAAGCTGCCCTGCAGGACATAGAGACTATTTCCTAGAGTGGCAAAGCTGGATTAGGTAGTAAACCTGTTCTTCCTTCTTGTGGAATTTCCACATGAATCACTTTAGAGACTGCACCTGTTGGCACTCCCACTGGCTGGGACTGAGTGTTCTCTCCTTTCCTTAGGTCTACAATAGGGTTTAAAAATTTTTTTTATTTGTACTTTTGTTTCTACCCACTCTGACTGAGGTGAGATAAAATCTCAAAGTAGTTTTGATTTGCATTTTCCTGATGGATAAGAATGTTGAACATTGTCACCTGGGAGGCTCTGCTAGTGCATGACAAATACAGAGGGGGGCACTCTTAGCCAGCCATTGGACAGAGCATAGGGTCCCCAATGGGCAAGTTAGAGAAAGAACCCAAGGACCTGAAGGGGTTTGCAGCACCATAGGAGGAACAAAGATATGTCCCAGAGCTCCCAGGGACAAAATCATCAACCAGATAGTACACATGGTGTTACCCATGGCTCCAGACGCATAGGCAGCAGAGGATGGCCTTGCTGGACATCAAAGGGAGGAGAGGCCCTGGGTCTTGGAAAGGCTAGATGCAGCAGTATAGGGGAATACCAGGACAGGGAAGCTGGAGGGGGTTGATTTGGGAACAGGGGTAGGGGAGATGACTTATGGGACTTTTGTGTGTGTGTGGAACCAGGAAAGGGGAAATAATTTGAAATGTAAATAAAGACTATATCTAATTAAAAAAAAAGAATGTTGAACATTTAAAAATGTTCCTTAGCCATTTGTATATCATCTTTTAAGAGCTCTGTGTTTAGGTCTATGTTCCAATTTAATATTGGGTTACTGTTTTTTTGATGTGTCATTTTTCTTCATAGATTCCAGATACTAACCCTCTGTGTGGTACATCACTGGCAAAGACTCTTTTCCATTTTGAATGCTACCCCTTTATTTGAGTGATCATATCTTTTTTAAAAGATATTTTTGAGATAATTTTAAAAGCTATTGTCTTATCCTGGAATGGTTTGGAATTGACTATGTAGTAGTTTAGGCTGGTCTTAAGGTCATGGTGATCCTCCTGTTTCAGTTTCCCCAGGGATTATGAGCCACTGTGTCTGCCTGGCTCCCAATACCACTTTATAATTTGGGGAGTCTGTCTTCAGCTTTTTAGTGAAATGTGCACATCAAACAGTGTTTTGCAGATGGACATTGTGAGGGATGTACAGTGCTCAACTCTTATCTATACCTCCAGTGGTATGCTTGTCTGCCTTCTAACATGCTGATGGCCATGATGGCCATGAACTCATGGTCTGAAACTGGGCATTATTCATCCAAATCTCCACCCATTGTAAGGTGAAGACAACCATCCCTCCTCAACTCCTCCTGGTTCTTCTGGTTCCTGTTCAAGGGAGCAATTATGTTGTAAGATTGTGCTTGGGGAGACACAAACTAATGTCTACTCATCTCAGCTGGTACCTATGACAGGCCGAAGAAAAGAAGTCTTCCTAGTCATTCTAGCTTCATGAGTGAGTGATTTTATCAGGCTGAGGGTTATGTACAGGAGCATTGATCCCTCAGAAGCAGCTGCATCACAGAAAAGTCCACCACAGCATGGCAATAAATCACCGTAGCTGCAGCCGTGGAGCCCCCTTGCATGATTTGCAGGCACCTCAGCTAGGATGAAATTTCCCCTCCCTCAGAATGCTTACTGTTTATATAACTTTGAGAATAGGATCATGAATCCTTTAAGTTTCTGTACTTTCTAAATGTAATTTTATTTACTTTCTGTGTCTTATTTTATTTCATATTGAAAATCTATGTGTATGGTGTGCATGTTCACAGGTGTGTGGGTGAGTTAGGCTTAGGCTGGGCCTCTTCTACAATTATGTCTCATTTGTACCAAGCTCTTGAATAGATACACACTTCAGATAGTCAGCTTGCTCCATGGTTCCATGGTTTCTGCCTCCTGAGTATGGACACACAAGGTGGCTTCAAGGCCCACTCAACATTTATGTGGGTTCTGGAAATTGAGCTCTGGTCTCTTTTTTTGTTTGCTTGTTTTGTTCTCTCTCTCTCTCTCTCTCTCTCTCTCTCTCTCTCTCTCTCTCTCTCATTGGATATATTCTTTATTTACATTTTAAATGTTATCCCCTTTCCAGGTTTCCCCCTCTCCCAGAAACCCCCTATCCCATCCTCTCTCCCCCTGCTTCTATGAGGGTGTTCCTCCACCCACCCAGCTCCCACCTCCCTGCCCTCAATTTCTGTACACTGGAGCATCTAGTGAGCCTTCATAGGACCAAGGACCTCTCCTCCCATTGATGCCTGACAAGGCTGTCCTCTGTTACATATGAAGCTGGAACCACGCATACTCATTGGTTGTTGGTTTAGTCCCTGGGAGCTCTGGGGGGTCTGGTTGGTTGATACTGTTGTTCTTCCTATGAGTTTGCAAACCCCTTAACTCCTTTAGTTCTTTCTCTAATTCCTACATTGGGGACCCTGATCTCAGTCCAATGGTTGGCTGTGAGCATCCGCCTCTGTATTTGTAAGGTTCTGTCAGGGTTTCTCAGCAGAGAGGCATATCAGGCTCCTTTCAGCAAGCATTTCTTGGCATTCACTATAGTGTCAAGGTTTAGTGACTGTATATGTGATGACTCCCCAGGTGAGACAGTCTCTGGATGGCCTTTCCTTCAGTCTCTGCTGTACACTTTATCTCCATATTTACTCCTGTGAGTATTTTGTTGCCCTTCTCAGAAGAACCAAAGCACCCACACTTTGGTCTTCCTTCTTGAGCTTCATGTGGTCTGTGAATTGTATCTTGGGTATTTGGAGCTTTTGGGCTAATATCCACTTATCAGTGAGTGTTCTTTTGTGATTGAGTTACCTCACTCAGGATGATATTTTCTAGGTCCATCCACTTGCCTAAGAATTTCATGAATTTATCATTTTTTTGTATCATTTTTAATAGCTGAGTAGTACTCCATTGTGTAAAAATACCACATTTTCTGTATCCATTCCTCTGTTGAAAGACTTCTGGGTTCTTTCCAGCTTCTGGCTATTATAAATAAGGCAACTATGAACATAGTGAAGCATGTGTCCTTATTACATGTAGGAGCATCTTCTGGGTCTAAGTCCAGGAGTGGTATAGCTTGGTCCTTAGGTAGTACTATGTTCAGTCTTCTAAGGAGCCTACAAACTGATTTCTAGAGTGGTTGTACCAGCTTGAAATCCCACCAGCAATGAGGAGTGTTCGTCTTTCTCCACATCCTCTCCAGCATCTGCTGTCACCTCAGTTTTTGATCTTAGCCATTCTGACCGGTGTGAGGTGGAATCTCAGGGTTGTTTTGATTTGCATTTCCCTGATAACTAACAATGTTGAACATTTCTTTAGGTGCTTCTCGGCCATTTGATATTCCTCAGTTGAAAATTCTTTGTTTAGTTCTGTATCCCATTTTTAATAGGGTTATTTGATTCTCTGGAGTCTAACCTCTTGAGTTGTTTGTATATATTGGATATTAGCCTTCTGTTAGATGTAGGATTTGTAAAGTTCTTTTCACAATATGTTGGTTGCCACTTTGTCCTATTGACTTACAAAAGCTTTGCAATTTTATAAGATCCCATTTGTTGGTTCTTGATCTTAGAGCATAAGCCCTTGGTGTTCTGTTCAAGAAAATTTCCCCTATGCCCATGTGTTCCCCACTTTCTCCTCTATAAGTTTCACTGTCTGTGGTTTGATGTGGAGGTCCTTGATCCACTTGGACTTGAGCTTTGTACAAGGAGATAAGAATGGTTTCGTTTGCATTTTTCTACATGCTGACTGCCAGTTGAATCAGCACCATTTGTTAAAAATGCTATCTTTTGAGCTTAGTATAAGGAGATAAAAGTGGATCAATTCTCATTTTTTCCTGCATGTTGACCTCCAGTTGAGCCAACACCATTTGTTGAAAAGACTATCTTTTTTCCATTGGATGTTTTCAGCTCCTTTGTCGAAGATCAATTGGCCATACATGTGAGGGTTCAATTCTGGGTCTTCAATCTTCTTCCACTGATCCACCTCCCTGTCACTGTACCAATACCATGCAGTTTTTAACACTACTGCTCTGGAGTATTGCTTGAGGTCTGGGATACTGATTCCCCCAGAAGTTCTTTTACTGTTGATGATAGTTTTAGCTATCCTGGGTTTTTGTTATTCCAGATGAATTTGAGAATTGCTCTTTCTAACTCTATGAAGAACTGAGTTGGGATTTTGATGGGGATTGCATTGAATCTGTATATTGCTTTTGGCAAGATGGCCATTTTAACTATACTAATCCTGCCGACCCACGAGCATTGGAGATTTTTCCATTTTCTGAGGTCTTCTTCCATTTCCTTCTTCAGAGACCTGAAGTTTTTGTCATACGAATCTTTCACTTGTTTGGTTAGAGTCACACCAAGATACTTTATATTGTTTGTGGCTATTGTGAAGGGTGTCATTTCCCTAATTTCTTTCTCAGCCTGCTTATTCTTTGAGTATAGGAAGGCTACTGATTTGCTTCAGTTGATTTTTTTTTTTTCGAGACAGGGTTTTTCTGGCTGTCCTGGAACTTACTCTGCAGACCAGGCTGGCCTCGAACTCAGAAATCCACCTGCCTCTGCCTCCCAAGTGCTGGGATTACAGGCATGTGCCACCACGCCTGGCTTCAGTTGATTTTATAATGAGCCACTTTGCTGAAGTTGTTTATCAGCTGTAGGAGTTCTCTGGTGGATCAAGGACCTCCACATAAAACCAGACACACTAAAACTAATAGAAAAGAAACTGGGGAAGACCCTTGAGGACATTGGCTCAGGGGGAAAGTTCCTGAACAGAACACCAATTGCTTATGCTCTAAGATCAAGAATAGACAAATGGGACCTCATAAAATTACAAAGTTTCTGTAAGGCAAAAGACTGTCAAAAGGACAAATTGGCAACCAACAAATTGGGAAAATATCTTCACCAACCCTATATCTGACAGAGGCCTAATATCCAATGTATACAAAGAACTCAAGAAGTTAGACCCCAGAAGACCAAATAACCCTATCAAAAACTGGGATACTGCCGGGCGTGGTGGCGTACTCCTGTAATCCCAGCACTTGGGAGGCAGAGGCAGGCGGATTTCTGAGTTCGAGGCCAGCCTGGTCTACAGAGTGAGCTCCAGGACAGCCAGGACTGCAAAGAGAAACCCTGTCTCGAAAAACCAAAAACAACAACAACAACAACAACAACAACAACAAAAAACTGGGATACAGAGCTAAAGAAAGACTTTTCACCTGAAGAAATTCAGATGGCTGAGAAACACGTTAAAAAATGTTCAACATCATTAGTCATTAGAGAAATGCAAATCAAAACAACCCTGAGATTTTACCTCACACCAGTAAGAATGGCTAAGATTAAAAACTCAGGAAACAGCAGGTGTTGGCGAGGATGTGGAGAAAGAGAAACACTCCTCCACTGCTGGTGGGACTACAAGCTGGTACAACCACTCTGGAAATCAGTCTGGTGGTTCCTCAGAAAACTGGACACGATACTTCTGGAGGACCCAGCCATACCACTCCTGGGCATATACCCAGAAGATTCCCCAGCATGCAATAAGGATACATGCTCCACTATGTTCATAGCAGCCTTATTTATAATAGCCAGAAGCTGGAAAGAACCCATATGTCCCTCAACGGAGGAATGGATACAAAAAATGTGGTATATATACACAGTGGAGTACCATTCAGCCATTAGAAACAATTAATTCATGAAATTCTTAGAGAAATGGATGGAGCTGGAGAACATCATATTAAGTGAGGTAACCCAGTCTCAAAAGAATGCCCATGGTATGCACTCACTGATAAGTGGATATTAGCCTAGAATCTTGGGACACCAAAGACACAATCCATCTACCAAATGATGTCTGACAAGAAGGAAGGAGTGGACCCTGGTGCTAGAAAGACTCAATGCATCAGTGTAGGGGAATACCAGAACAGGGAAATGGGAAGTGGTGGATGGGGGAACAGGGGGAGGGAAATGGGCATGTCGGATCTTTGGGGGGCAGGGAACCAGAAAAAGGGAAATGAAATGTAAATATAGAATATATCCAATAAAAATTAAAAAAAGAAAGTAAAAAAATGCTGTCTTTTTTCCACTGAATGTTTTTAGCTCTTTTGTCAAATATCAAATGATCATAGGTTTGTGGGTTCATTTCTGGGTTATCAATTCTATTCCACTGATCTTCCTGCCTGTCTCTGTAATAATACCATACCGTTTTTTATCTCGATTGCTCTGTAATATAGCTTGAGGTCAGGGATGGTGATTCCCCAGAAGTTCTTTTATTATTGAGAATAGTTTTCACTATCCTAGGTTTTTTGATATTCCAAACGAATTGCTCTAACTCTATGAAGAATTGAGTTGGAATTTTGATGGGGATTGCATTGAATCTGTAGATTGCTTTCAGCAAGATAACCATTTTTACTATAATAATCCTGCCAATCCATGAGAATGAAGGATATTTCCATTTTCTGAGATCTTCAATTTCTTTCTTCAGGGAGTTGAAGTTCTTCTCATACAGATCTTTCACTTGCTTGGTTAGAGTCACACCTAGGTATGTAATATTTGTTACTATTGTGAAGGGTGTTGTTTCCCTAATTTCTTTCTCATCCTGTTTATCCTTTGAGTAGAGGAAGCTTCTGGAAGAGCAGCCTATAACATGCTTATTTAAGATTTAAGCAGGGATGAGAGTTGGGAATAAGTGAAGAAAAAGGGTTAGGGAAGGTGTCCCAAACTAAAATTATATGAAAACCTCTATTGAAACCTATTACTTATAAAACCTCTATGGAAACCTGCTATTTGTAAGACAACTAAAAACATAACTAAAGAACAAAAGTGTGAACATAGACCCTGTGCACCTGTGGACAATGAAATCATAAGACTTCTACACAGGCTGTTGCCACTGCTTGGGGTTGTTCACCAGAAGTAGGTTGTAAGACCTTTCACTATCCTTTGTTGGCATAATGTTATAAGCGGACTGTGTAAAGATTATCTTTGTATTATTCAAACACTGACTTCTCTACCCCCATATCTTGTTGCAATCTGGACATGACATTGTAATGCTTGTTCTAAGAATCTTCTGTCTCAATGTTTTGTAAACATCGCTCCCATTTATCCTCTGATTTGTCAATAAAAGACGATCAGCTAATGACTGAGCAGGGGAAAGGACAGGGCTGGACTTCTACTTTCAGGAAGGGAAGGGTTAGAGAGAGGGAAAGGAAGGAATCACCACATGGAAAGGGTCTAGGAGATACTATGAGAACACGGCTGGAACAGAGAGAGCCAGATCGATATTAAAATGCAAATATCTGGGGGATTTTGGCTGGGAAGTTGCCAGAGTAGTTTAGAGAACTAAAATAGATTAACAACTGCTCAGTTATTGTATCATAAAGTTTATCAAATAAATCCTATAGTCTCTGCCTCATTTATTTGGGTGCTAGCCGGGATAAAGAGAAAAACTATCATTTATAAAATTGTAATAACAAGCATCCAAATCTTTTTTTAAGTTTTAAAAGAATTTTCATATAAATATATAACTTTCTGTGCATAAAATATTTTCTTTGTGTGTGCGTGTATATGTGTCTGTGCACTCATTCATATGTGCAAGTGTGGAGGCCATAAGTTAATGTCAGATGTTATCCTTTATTGGTCTCACCTTATTGTCTTGAGACAGGGGCTCTCAAGAAATCTTGAGCTTCTGTAGACTCGGTAACAGCAAGTCACCCAGCACTGGAGTTACAAAAGCATGCCATGATGCTTGGGTTTATGTGGGTGAACTTGATCAGGTTTCTAGGTTTGCACACCACACACTTTACCCATTTTTTTTTGATATTTCATTTATTTACATTTAAAATGTTATCCCCTTTCCTGGTTTTTCAGCTGGAGCCATGAGTCACTCCATATGTAGTCTTTGGTTGTTTAGTCTTTGGTGGTTTAGTCCCTGGGAGCTTTGGGGGTCTGGTTGGCTGATATTCTTGTTCTTCCTATGGGGTTGCAAATCCCTTCTGCTCCTTCAGTTCTGACTCCTATATTGACGTCCTTGTGCTTAGTCCAATGGTTGGCTATGAGCATCTGCCTCTGTATATGTCAGGCTCTGGCAAAATCTCTCAGGAGACAGCTATATCAGGATCCTGTCAGCAAATACTTCTTGGCATCCTTGATAATGTCTGGGTTTGGTGTCTGTGTATGGGATGGATCCCCAGGTGGGGCAGTTTCTGGATGGCCTTTCCTCCAGTCTCTGTTCCACACTTTGTCCCTGTATTTCCTTTAGACAGGAGCCATTCTGGGTTAAAAATTTGGAGATGAGTGGGTGGCCCCATCCCCCAACCAGGGACCTTGCCTAACCTCTGGATATGGTCTCTACAGGTTCTTCCTCCTCTTTGTTGGACATTTCAGCTAATCTCATCCCTGTTGGGTCCCTGGAGCCTCTTGCTTTCCTGGTGTGCTGTTGGCTACCCCCAGGTCCCCATCCCCCATTGCTACACACCTCTGTTCAAATTCCTGATCCTTTGCATATCATCCTCATCTCCTCCCATACCAGATTCTGCCCCCTTTCCCCCACTCCCCTTCCTTGCTTCTTCCCAAGTCTATTCCCCCATATTCCCCCTTCTAAGAAGAACCAAATCACCCATACTTTGGTCTTCTTTCTTCTTGAGCTTCATATAATCTGTGAATTATATCTTGGGTATTCTGAGCTTTTGGGTTAATAGCCACTTATCAGTGAGTGCACATACCATGTGTGTTCTTTTGTGACTGGGTTACCACACTCAGGATGATATTTTCTAGTTCCATCCCCTTGCCTAAGAATTTCATGAAGTCATTGTTTTTTAATAGCTCATTAGTACAACATCTTTTTCAAAAGAAAAATAATGAGACAGGTTAAAGGTAAAATACTACTAAAGGAAAGCAGAGTGGAAAGAGGGTGGGATACAAAGAGAAAAAAAAAGATTTCACATAATGAAAAAAAAAACCCAAAACAAAACCAAAAATAGATAAACACTTGAGGGGTGGGGCTGGAGAGGTGGCTCAGGGTTTATGAGAATATATTGCTCTTTCAGAGGAGCAGGGTTTACTGCCCAGCACCCACATCAGGTTACTCACACGTTCTGTAAATCCAGCTGTAGGGGATCTAATACCTCTGGACTCTGCAACCCCCACACATGATACATACCACTTAAACACACATGCACATTATTAAGAAAATAAAATACATCTTAAAATAACAAATGAGGAAAAAAAAAGCCGGGCGGTGGTGGTGCACGCCTTTAATCCCAGCACTTGGGAGGCAGAGGCAGGCGGATTTCTGAGTCTGAGGCCAGCCTGGTCTACAGAGTGAGTTCCAGGACAGCCAGGGCTACACAGAGAAACCCTGTCTCGAAAAAAAAAAAACAAAAAAAAAAATGAGGACACTTAAAATGAAACCCTAAGTAAACTATAACCAAGTACATATATTAGTAAAAGTATAAGAATAAAAAAACCTGAAACAGGGGACATAGGTGATTAGGTGTAATGCGTATGTCTTTGAAGGGGTTTGTGTGACATTGTCCATTTTATTGCTTTTGCTTCCTGGCTGTGGGGTGAACAGTTGACTTGGCTACATGTTGACCACCCATGTTATCCAACACTATCATGAAAGACCTAATTCAATAGATCTGCCCAATTATGTTATGGAAACTCTGACACCCTAAGCCAATATAATTTTGTACCTTAATAATTTTTTTTTATATACCAGCTGTTTGGGTATGGTAAAAGAAAACTGATATTTGTTGGCCCAGGCATTTTGGATAAGGAATATTCAACCTTTATCTCAATTAAACTGTAAAATAATTTGAGGTGTCTTTTTCTTTGTAAACAGGTGTCTTAGATTCAATAATTTTCATTACTATTATGTGAAATTAATTTATTA
Organism: Apodemus agrarius; assembly: GCA_964023405.1. Taxonomy (NCBI): domain Eukaryota; kingdom Metazoa; phylum Chordata; class Mammalia; order Rodentia; family Muridae; genus Apodemus; species Apodemus agrarius. The sequence goes on along the minus strand of OZ030021.1, from coordinate 50,780,333 downwards.
ACAACTAAGCTCCCTTTGTATAATATTGGGAGTTTTTGAAATGTTAAGATTGCCAGCAGAGTCGGGCAGTGGTGGTGCACGCCTGTAATCCCAGCTCTTGGGAGGCAGAGGTAGGCAGATTTCTGAGTTCGAGGCCAGCCTGGTCAACAAAGTGAGTTCCAGGACAGTTAGGGCTACACAGAGAAACCCTGTCTCGAAAAAAACAAAACAAAACAAAACAAAACAAAACAAAACAAAACAAAACAAAACAACCCCCCCCCAAAAAACCCCCCAAAAAAGAACATTAAAAAAAAAAGATTGCCAGCAGAGGTCATGAGGCTGACACAATGGCAGGAGTGATGCTTTCATAGAAAGATCAAGAAAACCCACATATGCAGGAAGGAAAGTCAAGTGTGGACATGAGGGTGATTGATCTTCCCGAGAATCTGAACATGGCTGCAATGGGATCTTAGATCTGGATCTCCAGGTGGTGTACTGGAAATGTCAAATAAATACCAACAGCAGACACTCTTTGTAACCAACAATTTATTAAGTATTATAGTAGTTCTTCGTGATCATAACCAAGATAGGTAGCAATAGAAAGAAGGGCCTCAGGGTTCTCCAGCAGTCCTGGGACAGAATTATAGATCTTCTTTAATGTCTCTAGATGGATTCGATAGGTATTTTAGGAATTGATTGGTTAATAGCAAACTTGGGATTGGTGGTTATGGTTTCTTTTACTTTGGTTCTTAAAGTCTTCTTGTTGATGAAATCTGTAAGTTATCCTAGTCATTTTCTAACACAGGCTTAATGAGGGTGAGAAGAAATGTTCAGGTGTGTGGGTGTGTGTGACTGTGGTATGCTATGTGTGTGTGTTCAAGCATGCATGTAGAGTTCAAAGACAGAGAACAAGGTATTAGGGAATGTAGAGAGTTGAAGAGAGATTGGGCATTGTTAAATTCTGACATAGTATTACCCATGACCCTAATCCTTAGTTTTTTCTCATAGTCGTAGTGGGTTGGCTAGTGTAAAGAAAAGATGTCAGAGTGAGAATTTATCAAATGATTCCCTGGTATTAACTAGTTAGTCTTGTAATTGTCAGTAGCCATGGGCAAATTGAGTTTGAGCTATCTTTTTGAATATGACTCTTTAAGGAGAACTTTGGCGTCTTCAGCCACTGTATCAAGGAAATGAAATTGTAGGTAATAGGTTTTCCTGAAGTAAAGACCCGTGGCCAGGAGCCCACCATTAGCTGAGGCAAATTTCTCCAAACAGTTCAAAAGCATTCCTCCTAATGTTTCCTCTTTACATTCCAACAAATAAGGAGACTTAAGTTTTTTTTTCAGTAGTTCAACAGGCACTTGGGCATTTTTAGCCATGAACACTAGGGATTCATCATCTACTCCAAAGAGGTCACGATAGCGGTTTAAAATATTCTTCAGTCTGTCCACATCCAAGTCCTTTAAAATGCCCACTACAGGAACAGTCGCCAAAACTCCATCCTTCATGGCATCTAACCAGATAAACTGCTTAGTGGAGTTGTACTTTTTTTGGATGGCTGCCTCAGTAATATTAGGCAAGGAAAGCAGAAAGTTGTGGCGCTTTTCAGCAGGAAGGTCCTTGATCAGGGTGTCCATCAGGACTGGAAAATCATAGTCAGATAAATTGTTGTTAGATATCAAGAAAATCTGAGGTTCCTCAATTTTACTCTCCCTAAAGGAATCCAGATAATACCTTCGGATATGGTTCAGGGTGTTTTCTCTGTCAAAGGTACGTGGATGGCATTTCTCTTCATTTTCCATATCAAAGTCCACCTTGGTTCTCACGAAGTAGTAATTCTTTTTCATAATTCTGATTGCTTTGGCGAGGTCTAATTCATGTTTTGTAAATCGTGTGCAAGAAGCAATAATAAAGAAGTCATACTTTTTGAACTCTACTTTTTCTAGATAATCTTTTGGTTGAAATTTCATAGTTCCAATACCAGGCAGGTCCCATAATATCAAATTTTTAACTTTGGGGTGTTTGTATGAATCTATCTTCATGGTTGTCTCTGTTACCCCCACTTTAGCTGCACCTTCCCCATTGTGTTCAACCTCTCTCAGGGCATTGATGAGGCTGGACTTCCCTGCTCCAGATTCTCCTGTCACAGCAATATTTATTGGGGCATTATCAATATTTTTTAATATATCACTGATTACAGAGTTTGCTCCCTGAAGGTTCCCCTTTTTCAGGTGTAACTCTATTGAACGGATGTTTTCCTCAGAAATGATTTTGGTTTCTGGCTTATACTTCCTAAAATACTTAGTGAAGCTGGACTCCAAATTTCCATTGTCTTCATCTGTAGGTGTATTAGAGAAGAGCTGACCCATGATTGTGACCAAAAAGGCACTGAAAGAAGAAGAGAGAGTAAGTCGCAAGAGATCGAAGATGCCTTTGTTGTTCTCAATGTCTCAGACTCAGTTATGTTCTGTTGTTAACCAGTTCCCATATATATTGTGCTGGTTAGTTTTTTGTCAACAAGATACAATCTAGGTTCCTCTTGGTAACAGAAACCTCGGGTGAGGGATTGTCTCTATCAGACTGGACTGGGGGCATGCCAATGGAACATTTTTTCTTTCCTTTTGCATTCTTTAATCTTTTATTTACAGTCCAGTCTTTATTCCCCTTCCCATCTGCCCTCTGACTGTTCTACATCCCATACTTCCTCCGCTCCTCCCCCCACAGTCTCCAAGAGGACGTCCCCATCCCCACCCCACCCCCACCAGAGCTAACAAATATCCAGCAGAGAACTGCCGGGTCTTCGGTGAGAGAAGATGCATCTAACCCCTAAGGGACTTGGTAGTGGGATATTTCTTGATTGAGGATTGACATGGGACATCCTAGCCCAGTGTGGGTGTTACCATCCCTGGGCAGGTGGTCCTGGGTTGTGAATTAAAGCAAATCATCCAACTATGGGGAACAAGCCAATAAGCAGCATTCCCTGTCGTTCCTGCTTGAGCTTCTGCCCTGTCTTTGCTCTGTGATGAACTATGATCACAACGTCCAAGTTCCACAAAACACTTTTCTCCCCCAAATGCTTTTGGTCACAGCGTTTTTCACAACATAAAGCAAACTAGTACAGATATCAGGTATCTACTAACTCCCAATTAATTCCTTAAGTATGGCAAAATTAAGGAAAGTAACAGACAATAATATAAAATAATATAAAAATCTTCATGCCAGCACCAGCAACTATAAAAACACAAGCAGCTGTGCTCCATCTAACCTGACTGGAGTATTCTGTATGAAATCAAATGTCTTCTCCAGCTGTGCACACTTCCTTCAATGTGAGCCTTCAAATGTGTGGGAACTTAATCAACATACTTCTAGTTTCTCAAACTCAAAACCAAGTAAAGATGAATAATAATCAACATCAGTCTTTAATCAATGCCAAATCTGTAATGATCACATAAATATTTGTCTGTTTTATTTTTGTTTTCAAAAGATATCAGTAAGTCCAGGTAATAAATTTGGTTGAAACAATTTTTCTTAAATATTTATTTTATTTATATCAGTACTCTATCTGCATGTGTACCTGCATGCCAAAAGAAGACATCAGATCCCATTATAAATGGTTGTGAGCCACCATGTGGTTGTTGGGAATTGAACTCAGGAAGAGCAGCCAATGCTCTTAACTGCTGAGCCATCTCTCAAGGCTAGCTGAAATAATTTTTAATTTGCCTAGAATTTACTTTACTTCTGTCATTTTCATGGATTGGAACTCACCTTGAGGAATGTAAACTTGTAATAATATAAAACTTCTTTACCCTTAAAGTCCATGTTAAAATACATTTATTGGTACAATATTTCAGTGTCCTCAAGTCATCGTTTAGATCCACTGTTTTCTTTTAGACTATTTATTTTATGAAAATAATCCAACTGTGCACTGCAGATACATAAGTCAACTTGCTAGAGTGCTTTCTCAGTATGAGTAAGGCCCCTGGTTCAATCCCCAAGTCCTCATCAAATGCATGTGGATTTCTACAATTCTAGTACTCATTAAGTTGAGCTAAGTGGGTCAGTATTTCAAGGTCATCCTTAGTATATAATGAATTAGAGGATAGCCTGAGCTACTTAAGATCATGTCACAAAAAATAAATATCAAGTCCATCAAGCTAGTGAATACACTTGCTGCCAGGCCAAAAGACCTGAGTTTGATCTTTGGGTAATTAGTTCATATTTCTGTTCTTTATTCTCCATAAAACCTGCCTACCAGCCCTCCCAGAACTGCACAATGGACCTCACCATCCCTTAAGGAAACAGCAAAACCCCTGCTGTCACCCTGGAGCCTGCTCTTTCTGTCTCACCCATATCAAGTCAGTATGCAGACTTAAGTTCTATTTCCAAATCCATTCTCAACTGATCATTTCTCCTACATTATCTTCTGCAATACCTCCTCAGTCCCAGATTTGATTATGGGCATCAAGATTACTGCATTTCCTGTGACTGTTCTTGCAACAACATGGATTATCAAATAACCAATTATCCTATTGACCTTGAAGTCCTGTCATGTCAACGCAATTCTGAGAGGCACCACTAGGATCCCCATCCACTCAGGGAAACTTCATTAGGTGTACAGTGTACATGATACATACAACACAACCTTTGAGTTTAATTATTACACCTCTGGAGTTGCTTGTGTCAGAATTCCAGCCACTCCATTATCTTGGGCTGTCTTCTTATCTCAGGATTTTGTACTTTGTGTGACTGCTTCCTTTCCCTGATGTTCTCCCCCAGTAGCCATCTGGTTATTAATTTTATTACTTTCTGTAGGTTCAATTTTGGTTAGACAGGATTCAGGAAAGAACACAAGCTGTTCTCAACTCTTCAGTTTCCCCTCCCATTCTTTCTATTTTTGCTCCTGATTTTGTGATGCAGACTCCCGAGTAATAGGCATCTGCAAGGTCTTCCCAAGGAATATGAACATAGAAGATGAGAAGGCTGTGTCACAGCCACCATTACAAAAGAAGGCCTGCCTAAATGACAGCTATCATTATACCCTGACACAGCTCATGTTCTTTACAGATGCAGAGAAGATCCTTAGCACACATGCTTAGTAGTAAAAAAACCCACAGTGACCATAAATCTTGGTGCACAGATTTCCACAGGCTGCTCCAGCAGAAGTAGCATGTAGAGTGACCTTTTCTCCACAGGTCAGTGTCCTCAGGACTGTTAGGAATTAAATATTTGATGCTGAACTAGGAAGCAATTTGAGCCTGAGATACAATAAACCTCATACACTCTGCAGAGATATTCTGTTACCTGACATCCACTGCAACCATTTTAAGGACAGGAATAAGAGGCAAGCAAATCAATTGGATAAAGTTTTTACCAAATCCAACATCCAGATCATTTCTTTAAGGTCCCTCATCTTGAATGATGTGAACAAGACTATCCACAAGCCAGTTCTGCTCACCTCCCCTTAGCTTCCAAGCTGAGGATTCCCTAGTGTCTGGGCATCTTCCTAAATGTCTTGTTAGGTATTAACTCTTTTGAGAAAAGAGACTGTAAGGGTTTGAAGTTAGATCTAAATGCTCCTGCCCACTTACCGGAAACTCCCACAGCCCTCTGATTTGCACACTATAGTTCAGCTGCACTCAATTCTGCTCCAGGCTCTTTACATGTAACCCAGTCCTGAGGAAAGTGGCAGGTGCAAGGTAGTTGGTCAGGACTTATATATGATTCTAACTTCTCCTCCTCTCTAGGTGTGTGCTGTTAAATCACAGAACATGGATATGATTGTTTTTCAGAAGCACCCACATTTCCAAGAAGTTGAAAGTGAAATATGAAACTACTAGCTGTCTTTCAATCTATTAATCTTTCATTTCTTGGCAGAAAAACCTAGATAGTCCTAAAATGCTAAAGCATGTTGAATGTGGGACTTGGAAACTGAGGTGGAACACAACAGCTTACTAGGCTGAAGCACAACCTTGAAAGATAACTTTCCTGATGCCTGACTTCACAAATGCAGCTTGAACTGAAGTCCCACAGGACATTGTCTGGGCTCTTGTACAGATGTCAATCAAAGTTAGCCTTACCCAAGACACAATCCATCTTCCCACCCTGACTGCAATCTTATTTCTTATAAGATTCATGTACCTTGTGATTCCTGACTTTCCCTGTCTGGCTGTGATTTGGTCTGGCTTGGGTTTGACAGGTCTCACATGTGTTGTCACAATCACTGTTCATATGTAGAGCTGCCCTTCTGTGTCCAGAAGACACTGTTTCTTTCCTTGTAGTGATCTACCAATCCTGGTCTTACAGGTTTTTACCCCTTGTCCCACAACCACTCCCGTGCCTTTGAAGCAGAAGTATTTATACTATATCAAGGGCTAGATATTCCTCACTGTCTTATTCTCTGTATCACGGCCATTGGGAGTATCTGTGTTGATTATCATCATCTGAAAACAATTGTGTTTATGGTAAAAATTGAGTGCTGCCTTAATCTATGGGTCTAATGATAAATCATTAGGAAGTGCCTTAATATTGTGTCCATTTAACAGTAAAATATTAGTCATTCTAGTCTAAGGTAACTGATCTGTCTGGCATTTAGTTCTTGGCCAGATATGGGTTTCATCATAAGGAGAAGCTATTAAACCAGGAAGCAGTTGGTTACTTAGATGACATTCTTGCCACTATTACACTTTAATGTGTCTTTAGCTTTTCTTAGTGCTTGCTAAAGACATAAGTGGGAAAGTCTTTCCTGGCCAGCTCATATCTGAGGCTGGTTAATGATTCCTTTTCTCCTCTGGTACTATAGGCAGTACCTTCCAGCCCTATGAATGTTAACCAGTAGAGATGAAGCTTCTGGATCAGTTATCAGCTTGATTTTTGCCATGTTTTATAACTCAAGTATGTGTCTGTCTTATCTTCACTTATTGGAAGTTGCAAGTTTGGAAGCTAATGAAGAGCAGGGACAATGTCCTATACTGGTCAGGGACCACTCTGTCTAGGAACTCCAAAAATCAAACTAGTTCCTGGGAACGGGGTTCTTGTTGCCCTATGGTGTCTAAAGGGGTATGACTGTCTAAGTGGAGGGCAACGCTATTTTTTTTAATTGAATATAATCTTCATTTACATTTCAAATGCTAAAACCTTTCCCCATTTCCCCCCTCCCCCAAAACCCCAGACCCCTTCTCCCACCCCTGCCTCCAAGTATATGCTCCTCCACTTGACCCACTCCCACCTCCCCCTGCCCCTCAATTTCCCTTTGTTGGGGTATCTATTGAGCTTTCACTTGACCAAGGAGCACTCCTCTCACTGATTCCTGACAAGGCCTTCCTCTGCCACATTTTTGGCTGGAACCATGTGTACCCTTTGGTTGATGGTTTAGTCCCTGGGAGTCCTGGGGCATCTGGGTGGCTGACATTGTTGTTCTTCCCATGGGGCTGTAAACCCCTTCAGCTCCTCTGGACTGCCCTCTAAGTTCTCCATTGGGGACCCCATGCCCAGACCAATGGTTGGCTGCTAGCATCTGCCTCTGTATGTGTAAGGCTCTGGCAGGGCCCCTCCAGAGACAACCATGACATGCTCCTTTTGGTATGTACTTCTTGTAGTTCATAATAGTGTTGGAGTTTGGTGACTGTATATAGGATGAATCCCCAGGTAGGGCAGTCTCTGCATGGCCTTTCCTTCAATCTCTGCTCTACACTTTGTCTCCTTTATTGCTCCTGTGAGTATTTTGGGGCAACTCTATCTTAACTCCTTTCATAGATATGTATAAATTTATTTTAGGAAGCCCCTACAGTAATAGGTTTTCATATGACTTTTACAAGTACTCTAGTGCTATTTATCCCCCCCACTGTCTCTCTTCACCCTATCTCTCACATTCCTTTCCAGTTTTAACCCTTTGTGTTCCATAGTTCACTTTCACCTCTTTATACAAGTTGATCATTTCTCCCCCCTCTTGAAAATTCCACTCGTGCTGGAGAGATGGCTTAGCCGTTAAAGCCTAGGCTCACCACCAAAAATATAAGAAAATTCTACTCCATGGTACCATAATAATTTCAAAGCCTCTGTGGGTATTCCAAATGGAAGCACACATATTTGAAGAGTGAACGCTCACATTCACCAATGAGAAGGATTGGATGATATTTGTCTTTCCTAGCCTGTGCTACCTCCCTCAGAATGGTATTTCTATCTCTATCTGTCTTAGTTAGGGTTTTACTGCTGTGAACAGACACCATAACCAATGCAAGTTTTATAAAAGAAAACATCTAATTGGGGTTGGCTTATAGGTTCAGAGGTTCAGCCCATTGTCATCAAGGCAGGAACATGGCAGCATCCAGGCCGGCATGGTGCAGGAGGAGCTGAGAATTCTACATCTTCATCTGAAGGCTGCTAGTGGAAGACTGACTTCCAGGCAGTCAGGGTGAGGTCTTAAGCCCACACCCACAGTGGCACACCAACAAGGCCACACCTCCTAGTAGTGTCACTTCCTGGGCCAACCATATACAAACCATCACACTATCCATTTTCCCATGCATTTCTTAGTTTCCTCTTGCTTTACTGAATATTCCACTGTTTAACATTGCACATTTCCAGTGTCCATTCTTCAGTTGATGGACATCTAGTCTGTTTACCTCTCCTGGCTATTGTGAATAGAGCATGGAGGATGGGTGAAAAAGTGGCTCTGCAGGAGGATATAGAGTCGTTTGATACTATTTCCAGGAGTGGCAAAGCTAGATTAGGTAGTAAACCTGTCCTTCCTTTTTGTGGAATTTCCACACGAATCACTTTAGAGGCTACACCTCTTGGCCCTCCCACCGGCAGGGACTGAGTGTTCTCCTTTCCCTAGGTCTCTGACAGGAGGTTTTTGTTTTTGTTGTCATTGTTGTTTTTTGTTTTTGTTTTTTTCCATTTGTAGTTTTATTTCTAGCCACTCTGATTGAGGTGAGATAAAATCTCAAAGTAGTTTTGATTTGCATTTTACTGATGGATAAGAATGTTGAACATTAAAAAAATGTTTCTTAGCCATTTGCATAGCATCTGTGTTTAGGTCGATGTTTCAACTTAATGTCTTTGTATGTGTGTGGATATAAATACCTTAGTGTAGGGCTTTCTTTTCTTCAGGGAAATTATAATTTTTTTCTGAGACAGGGTTTCTCTGTATAGCCCTGGCTGTCCTGGAACTCACTCTGTAGACCAGGCTGGCCTCGAACTCAGAAATCTGCCTGCCTCTGCCTCCCAAGTGCTGGGATTAAAGGCGTGCGCCACCACCTCCCGGCTGGGAAATTATAATTTAATTACTACATTTCTTTCTTTCCTTTCTTCCCTTTACATCCTCCCATAAACCCCTCCCCAGTCTTCTTCAAATCATTCCCATCCAGAGACTGCCCGACCTGGGGTAGAGACCAAACCTAGACACTATTGCTAATGCTGAGAAATGCTTGTTGACAGGAGCCTGATATAGCTGTGTCATGAGAAGCTCTGCCAGAGCCTGACCAATACAGATGGAGATGCTCAAAGCCAATCATTAGACTGAGCACAGGGACTCCAATGTAGGAGTTCAGGGAAGGACTGAAGGAACTGAAGGGGTTTGCAAATCCATAGGGAGAACAACAATATCAGCCAGCCAGAATCCCCACACTCCCAGAGACTAATCTACCAACCCACGAGAACACGCGGAGGGACCCATGGCTCCAGCTGCATATATAGCAGAGGATGGCCTTATTTGGCATTTATGGGAGGGGTGGCCCTTGGTGCTGTGAAGGCTTTATGCCCTAGTGTAGGGGAATGCTAGGGCTGTGAGGCAGCCTTCCTTCCTTCCTTCCTTCCTTCCTTCCTTCCTTCCTTCCTTCCTTCCTTCCTTCCTTCCTGCTTTCCTTCCTTTCTTCCTTCTCCTTCCTTCCTTCCTTCCCTTCTCTCCCTCCCTCCCTCCCTCCCTCCCTCCCTCCCTCCCTCTCTTCTTCCCTCCCTCCCTTTCTTCCTTTCTTTTTTATCAACAAGATACAAACTAGAGAGTCCTTTTGGATGAGAAAAGCTCATTTAAGGAATTACCTCCATCAGACTGGACTGAAGACATGGCTATGGGACATTTGTTTCTGATGGAGGATCAATGTGGAAGGTAGTAGCCCACTGTGGGTAGTGCCTCTTCTGGGTAGGCAGTCCTAGGTAATTTAAGAAAGTATGACCAAACCAAGGGAGCAAGCCATTAAGCAGCATTCTCTCTTTGTTCCTACTTCTGCTCCTGCTTGAATTTCTACCCTGACTTTACTTTGTGATGGATGACCTGTGATCACAATGTGTAAACCCACAAATGGTTTCCTTTTCAAAATGTTTTTGTTTACAGTGTTTATAATGACAATAAAAAGGAAGCTAGAACCAATTTGTACTAGCTCTCAGTTAAACCCTTAATTATGGAAAAAACAATACTAAGCCAAATAAGGAAAACATTAAACTAAAAAAAAAAAAAAAAGCTATTTGATATAGGTCAGTTGTTAGAGGGCTTTTCCAGCATGAATGAGGCCTCGGGTTCAATCCCCAACACCTCATTAAATGCATGGGGTTGTGGATCCCTATAATTCAGATACTTCTTGCCTCAAGTAAGAAGAGGTAAGAGGGTTGCGACTTCAAGGTCATCCTTGGTACACAGTGAGTTATAGGTTAGCCTGGGCTACTTGAGACTCTGTCTCAAAAGACTAAATACCAACTCCAGTAATCTTGCTGTCAGGCTTAGGCTGGATTTGGTTGCTGAGTAATTAGCTCAGAATCTGTATTTCTGCCTTTTATTCTCCACAAACCTGCCTACAAGACCTCCCATGGCAGCGTAATGGACCTAGCCATCCCTTAAGGAAACAGCAACACTCCCCCCTCCCCCCATGCAACGGGCATGGGGGGAGGGGGTGGCATGCCACGGCCCTCCCCCCTCTTCACTCTGGAGCCTGCTTTCTCTGTCTCACCCATATCAAATCAGTATGGAGACTTAAGTTCTAGTTCCAAATCCACTCACAACTGATCATTCTTCCTACATTATCTTCTGGAAGACCTCCTCAGTCACAGATTGATTATGTCCTTGGTATTACTGAATTTCCTGTGACTATTATTGCAGAGACATGGATTAACAAATAGCTAGGGTTATCCTACTGACACTGAAGTCCTGTCATGTCAAATCAATTCTAAGAGGCACTATAAAGATCCTCATTCCATGCAGGGAACCTTCATTAAGTATACAGTGTACATGCTATACACAACAAAATCTTTGAGTTTAATTATTACACCTCTGGTGCTGCTGGTGTCAGAATTCCAGCCACCCCATTATCTTGGGCTGTATTCTCATCTCAGGGCTTTGTACTTAGTGACTGCTTCCTTTCTTTGATGCTCTTCCCCAGAAGCCATCTGGTTATTAATTTTATTACCTTTCTGTAGGTTCTATTTCAGTTAGGCAGGATTCAGGAAAGAATACCAGCTGTTCTCAACTCTTCAGTTTTTCCCATTCTTTTTATTCTAGTTCCTGGCTTTGTGATGCAGACTCCAGAATAATAGCTGTCTGCAAGGTCTTCCCAAGGAAGATGAACACAGCAGACAAGAAGGCTGTGGCATAGACAGAATTACAAAAGGAAGCCTGTCTAAATGACCGCTGTCATCCCACCCTGACACAGCTCTTGTTCCTCATAGAGGCAGAAAAGATTCTTAGAACTTATGCTTTGTAATATAGAAAACTATTTTTGAAGGGTTTGAACATGACTCTTGGGGCTCAGATTTCCACAGCCAACTCCAACAGAAGCAGCATGCAGAGAGACCTCTTTTCCACAGGTCAGGGTCCTCAGGAATATAAGGAATTAAATAGTTGACCTAATTAAATAATTAACTAGCAAGCAAGATGAACCTGAGATACAACCAACCTCATACACATTGAAGAGATATTCAGCTACCTGACACATCCATTTCAACCATCTTAGGGAGAGGAGTTAAGAGGCAAATCAATTGGATAAATTTTTACCAAAATCAATGTCCAGCTCATCTCCCTTAGGTCTACCTCAACTTGAATGATAGGCTACAATCATTCACAGGCAATTCTGCCCAGTTCTCACCAAAGCCCCTCTAGCTTCCAAGCTGAGGACCTCCATTGTCTGGGCATGCTTCTGAATGCCTTCTTACCTCTCAGTTCTTCGGAGAAATGAGATGAGGGTTAGAAGGCAGATCTGAACACTCCTGCCCACTTTCCAGAAACTCCTGTGCCCGGGGGATTTATTTATTGTAGTTCAGCTGCACAGAGAACCCTTTACCATGCTCCAGGCTCTTCACATGAAACCCACCCCTGCTTCATCTGTGGAAGGCAGCAGGCTCAACTCAGTTATACAGGATGTGCAGATCCTTCTGGTTTATGCCCCACCCCTCTCAGTGTGTGTTGGCCAATCATGAAGGGGCATAGATCTAGTTGCTTTTCAGAATCTCCTGAGTTTCCAAGAAGATGAAAGTGAAACTACATAGTTGTTTTTCATGCCAGAAGCACTTAGTTTTTTGGCAGCAAAAGCCGGACAGTCCTAGCATAACAGTGGGAGACTTGGAAACTGATAGGACATGAAGAAGCAGTTTTCTAACTAGGCTTGAACTGCCCTTGAGATTTTCTGATCTCTGACTCCACAAATGCAGCCTAAACTAAAGTCATACAACACATTGTCTGGGGGTCAGTACAGATGTTAATTTTAGTCTCACTCAAGACACAACTGTCTCCTCCCCTTTGACTACAACTTTATTTCCCTACCACTGCATATTTATGTTCCTTAATTCTTGTTCTTGTCAACTCCCCTATCCTGTTGGGATTTGGTTTGGCTAGGGCTTGAAAGATTTTACACATGCAATAACAATCACTGTGAGTTTATACATGTAGCTTTCCTGCAGTGTCCAACATACACTGGATCTTACGGTCCTTTTACTCTTGTCCACAGCCATTCCTGTGGTTTTGAGGGAGACCTATGTATATTTCATTTAGTGCTGGACATTTATCAATGTCTCATTCTTTGTTCATTGGCCAGTTGTGGATATCTGTATTGATTATCACCTACTGCATATATGAGCATCCATAAGCGTTTAGCGATGCCTTAATCTATAGATATAATGGCAAATCATTAGAAGCTGATTTAATATTATGTCCATTTAGTAGAATAATAGAATTGGATTCTCACCTTGGGTGTATGACCAATATAGTCTTAATTTCTTGCCCAGATATAGTACCAAGTATGGGTTTCATTTTGTGGAGTAATATTAAATCCAATCAGGAAGTAGTTGGTTGCTACCATGACATTCTTGTCACTATTACATTAGTGGTTGTCTTAGTTAGGGTTTTACTGCTGTGAACAGATACCATGACCAAGGCAAATCTTATGAAGGACAACAAATTAATTGGGGCTGGCTTACAGGTTCAAAGGTTCAGTCCTTTATCATCAAGGTGGGAGTAAAGCAGCGTCTAGGCAGGCGTGGTGCAGGCAGAGTTGAGAGTTCTACATCATCATCTGAATTGAAGACTGACTTCCAGGCAGCTAGGATGAGGGTCTTAAAGCCCACATCCACAGTGACACACCTATTCCAACAAAGCCACACTCTCTAATAGTGCCACTTCCTGGGCTAAGCATATACAAACCATCACAGTGGTTATGTCTTATCTGGCCAGTTGTTACTGAGGTTCACAGAGTTCACACCTGGGTATTTATGTTTCATTTTTTTCTCTGGAAGTGTGGCTAGAAAATTCCAGCACTATGAAAGCTAACCAGTACGAGTAGAGCCATTATCAGTAGGTCAGTATCAGCTTTATTTCTTCATGTTCTATAGCTCAGGCACATAGTATTCTTCACTAATAGGGTCTTACTAGTAAGTCCTGTAAGGTAACCAACAGCACTGGCAGTGTCTTGTAATGGCCAGGGATGACCTCACAGGCCAATGGGTGCAAAAAAAAAAGCTCAGTAATTACTGGGTCTGGGCTCGTGCTAGACACTACAGGGAAACTAATAAAAAGCCCAGTAGAAAGTGAATCCAGGCTCAACGGCAGCCATCTTGGTGGCAGGTGCTTAGACTGAGTGGGCAGAAACAGATACCCAAGATACCCCAAGCTTAAGATCTCGGGGGACCCGGGCCACCAGCCAGTCATCTAAGAATGGGAGCTTGGCAGAGCACCGGTCCTGTGTGCCAGCAGGGCGTGGGCTCCCTGCCCTGCAGGAGACTTGGCAAGTCGCACTTCCCACATCCAGCAGCCACCACCGGCATCCTTGCAGTGGTCTGGACTAAGGAGAGCTGAGCCAGGTACCCGTGATATCCAGAACTTGGTATCTTTGAGGGCTCAAGACCGCCTGGCAGCGAACCGGGCAGAGCAGGGTTCCTGGGCCCCAACCAGGAGTGGGTTCTGTGCTCTGAGAGAAACCCTGCACTCTGCTCAACTGCAGCCATCTTGGTGGCGGTGCTTAGACTGAGCGGACAGAAACAGATACCCGAGATACCCCAAGCTTAAGATCTCGGGGGACCTGGGCCGCCAGCCAGTCATCTAAGAACGGGAGCTTGGCAGAGCAGCAGTTCCTGTGTTCCAGCAGGGTGTGGGTTCCCGGCCCTCTGGGAGTCCCTGCACTCCACACTCCCCACTCCCTGAGGCCACAGACAGCATCCTTGCTGCTGACTGAACTAAGCAAACAGAACCAGAGAAGACAAGCAGCATCAGGTCCACAGAGATAACTGAATATAACATTGCTTGGAGCAAGATACACCAGGGGTTCAACAGCACGCAAGAGGAGAACAACACATCAGCAATCTGTGCCAGGGGAAACCCAGTCATCCAGTGATGGGGAAATAGCCTTTTGAACCCACAGGAGGTTCAAGCACCAGCTAGTGACTACAAGACCATCTAAGGCCAGAGATAACCATACGGCAAAAGGCAAACGTAGGAATGTTACTAACAAAAATCAAGGCAATATGGCAGCATCCGAACCCAGTACCCCGACAGCAGTAAGTTCAGGATACCCCAACACACCAGAAAAATAAGATTTGGATCTAAAAGTCACTGGTCAGGATGCTGATAGCAGAACACATAGATAAATCTCTTAAAGAAATACAGGAGAAAATGGATCAAAAATATGAAGCCCTTTCAAGGCAAACACAAAAATCACTTAAAGAAATTAGGAGAATATGGATAAAAAATTAGGAGCCAATAAGGAGGAAGTACAAAAATCACTTAAAGAAATAAAGGAGAATGTGGGCCAACAAGTAGAAGTCATGAAAGAGGAAACACAAAAAACTCTTAAAGAAATACATGAAAATACAAACAAGCAAGTGGAAGATCTGAGCAAAACCATCAAGGATCTAAAAATGGAAGTAGAAACAACTAAGAAATCGCAAAGGGAGACAACTTTGGAGATAGAAAACCTTGGGAAGAAATCAGGGGCCATAGATGCAAATATCAACAATAGAATACAAGAGATAGAAGAAAGAATCTCAGATGCCGAAGATACCATAGAAACCATTGATTCAACAGACCAATAAAATACAAAATGCAAAAAGCTTGTAACCCCAAACATCCAGGAAATCCAGGACACAATGAGAAGACCAAACCTAAGGATTATAGGGATGGACGAGAGTGAAGATCTACAATTTAAAGGGACAGCAAATATCTTCTACAAAATTATGGAAGAAAACTTCCCCAACCTAAAGAGAGAGATGCCCATGAATATACAAGAAGCCTATAGAAACTCCAAACAGACTGGACCAGAACAGAAATACCTCCCAACACATAATAATCAAAACCCCAAATGTACGAAACAAAGAAAGAATATTAAGGGCAGTAAGAGAAAAAGGCCAAGTAACATATAAAGGAAGATCTATCAGGATTACACCAGACTTCTCACCTGAGACCATGAAAGCTAGAAGATCCTGGGCAGATAACATGCAGACTCTAAGAGAACACAAACTTCAGCCAAAACTACTATACCCAGCAAAACTCTCAATTGTCATAGATGGAGAAACCAAGGTATTCCATGACAAAACCAAATTTGCACATTATCTTTCCACAAACCCACCCCTACAAATGATAATAGGGGAAAAACAACAACACAAGGAGGGAAACCACACCCCAGAAGAACCAAGATAGAAACTCCCTCTCATCAAACACAAAAGAAGATAACCACGCTAATATACAAAAAATAATGTCAAAAATGTCAGGAAGTAATAATTACTATTCTTTAATATCTCTTAACATCAATAGACTCAACTGCCCAATAAAAAGACATAGACTAACGGACTGGATACGGAAACAGGACCCTACATTTTGCTGCATATAGGAAACACATCTCAGTGTCAAAGACAAACACTATCTTAGAATGAAAGGCTGGAAGACAATTTTATAAGCAAATGGTCTCAGGAAACAAGCTGGAGTAGCCATTCTAATATCAGATAAAATTGACTTCCAACCTAATGTCATCAAAAGAGACACAGAAGGTCACTTCTTTCTGGTCAAAGGAAAAATTCATCAAGAAGAACTCTCAATATTGAACATCTATGCTCCAAATGCAAGAGCACCCTCATTCGTAAAAGAAACTCTACTAGAGCTTAAAGCACACATTACACCTAACACAATAATTGTGGGTGACTTCAACACTCTACTATCCTCAAGGGACCGATCAGGAAACCAGAAACTAAACCTGGACACAGTGAAACTAATTGAAGCTTTGGACCAATTGGATTTAACATATATATGTGTGTGTGTGTGTGTGTATATATATATATATATATATACACACACACACACACACATATATATATATATATATATATATATATATATATATAAAACATTTCATCCCAAAGCAAAAGAATATACCTTTTTCTCAGCACCACATGGTACCTTCTCCAAAATCGATCATACTTTTGGCCACAAGACAGATGTCAACAAATACAAGAAGATTGAACTAATCCCATGCCTCCTATCAGATCACTGTGGAGTAAAAGTGGTCTTCAATAGCACAAAAAACAACAGAAAGCCCACATACACATGGAAACTGAACAATACTCTACTCAATGACACCTTGGTCAAGGAAGAAATAAAGAAAGAAATCAAAGACTTTTTAGAATTCAATGAAAAACGAAGGTACAACCTATCCAAACCTATGGGACACCATGAAAGCAGTGCTAAGAGGAAAACTCATTGCACTGAGTGCCTCCAAAAAGAAACTGGAGACAGCATACACTAGAAGCTTAAGAGCACACCTGAAAGCCCTGGAACAAAAAGAAGCTAATTCACCCAGGAGGAGTAGAAGACAGGAAATCATCAAACTAAGGGCTGAAATCAATCAAGTAGAAATAAAGCGAATCAACAAATCCAGGAGCTGGTTCTTTGAGAAAATCAACAAGATAGATAAACCCTTAGCCAGACTAACCAATGGGCACAGAGACAGTATCCAAATTAACAAAATTAGAAATGAAAAGGGGATATAACAACAGAAACTGAGGAAATTCAAAAAATCATCAGATTCTACTGCAAAAGCCTATACTCAATGCAACTGGAGAATCTGGAGGAAATGGACAATTTCCTAGACAGATACCAAATACCAAAATTAAATCAGGATCAATTAGATCAGCGAAACAGTCCCATAACACCAGAGAAATAGAGGGGTTATAGAAAGTCTCCCAACCAAAAAAAAGTACAGGACCAGATGGTTTTAGTGCAGAATTCTATCAGACCTTCAAAGAAGACCTAACACCAATACTCTTCAAAGTATTCCACAAAATAGAAATGGAAGTAACACTGTCCAACTCATTCTACGAAGCCACAATTATGCTGATACTAAAACCACACAAAGATCCAACAAAGAAAGAAAACTACAGGTCAATTTCCCTTATGAATATCAATGCAAAAATACTCAATAAAATTCTTGCCACCTGAATCCAAGAGCACATCAAAATGATCATTCAACATGATCAAGTAGGCTTCACCCCAGGGATGCAGGGATGGTTCAGTATACAGAAATCCATTAACGTAATCCACTACAAAACAAACACACACACAAAAAAACCACATGGTCATCTCATTGGATGCTGAAAAAGCATTTGACAAAATTTAGCATCCTTTCATGTTAAAAGT
Source organism: Apodemus agrarius (assembly GCA_964023405.1). Taxonomy (NCBI): domain Eukaryota; kingdom Metazoa; phylum Chordata; class Mammalia; order Rodentia; family Muridae; genus Apodemus; species Apodemus agrarius. The sequence continues at coordinate 50,762,257 of OZ030021.1, read as the reverse complement.
GTTGGAAAGAACAAGAATTCAAGGCCCTTACCTAAACATAGTAAAAGAAATCTACAGCAGACTCGTAGCCAACATCAAAGTAAACAGAGAGAAACTTGAAGTAATCCCACTAAAATCAGGGACTAGACAAGGCTGCCCCCTCTCACCATATCTCTTCAATATAGTACTTGAGGTACTAGCTAGAGCAATTTGACAACATAAGGAAGTCAAATGGATACAAATTGGAAAGGAAGAAGTCAAACTATCACTATTCGCAGATGATATGATAGTATATTTAAGTGACCTAAAAAACTCCACCAGAGAACTCCTACAACTGATAAACAACTTCAGCAAAGTGGCTGGTTATAAAATCAACTCAAACAAATCAATAGCATTCCTATACTCAAAGGATAAGCAGACTGAGAATGAGATTGGCGAAATGACACCCTTCACAATAGCCACAAACAATATAAAGTATCTTGGTGTGACTCTAGCCAAACCAGTGAAAGATTTGTATGACAAAAACTTCAGGTCTCTGAAGAAGGAAATGGAAGAAGACCTCAGAAAATGGAAAAATCTTCCATGCTCGTGGGTCGGCAGGATTAATATAGTTAAAATGGCAATCTTGCCAAAAGCATTATACACATTCAATGCAATCCCCATCAAAATCCCAACTCAGTTCTTCATAAAGTTAGAAAGAGCAATTCTCAAATTCATCTGTGTAACACAAAACCCAGGATAGCTAAAACTACCATCAACAGTAAAAGAACTTCTGGGGGAATCAGTATCCCAGACCTCAAGTAATACTCCAGAGCAGTAGTGTTAAAAACTGCATGGTATTGGTACAGTGACAGGGAGGTGGATCAGTGGAAGAGGATTAAAGACCCAGAATTGAACCCACACATGTATGGCCAATTGATCTTCAACAAAGGAGCTGAAAACATCCAGTGGAAAAAAAGATAGTCTTTTCAACAAATGGTGCTGGCTCAACTGGAGGTCAACATGCAGAAGAATGAGAATTGATCCACTCTTATCTCCTTGTACTAAGCTCAACTCCAAGTGGATCAAGGACCTCCACATAAAACCAGACACACTAAAATTAATGAAAAGAAACTGGGAAGACCCTTGAGGACATTGGCTTAGGGGCAAAATTCCTGAACAGAACACCAATTGCTCATGCTCTAAGATCAAGAATAGACAAATGGGACGTCATAAAATTACAGTTTCTGTAAGGCAAAAGACACTGTCAAAAGGACAAATCAGCAACCAACAAATTGGGAAAAGATCTTCACCAACTCTACATCTGACAGAGGGCTAATATCCAATGTATACAAAGAACTCAAGAAGTTAGACCCCAGAAAACCAAATAACCCTATTCAAAATAGGGTACAGAGCTAAACAAAGACTTTTCACCTGAAGAAATTCGGATGGCTGAGAAACACATTAAAAAATGTTCAATATCATTAGTCACGGCATCTAGATTTTTCTTATTTCTTAGCTATTGTGAATAAAGCAGGAATGAGGGCTGAGTAAGTAACTCTGTAGTGGGAGATAGAGTAGTTTGAGAATGTTTCCTGGGCAGTGCAGTTGGATTGATATGGTAAATCCATTTTCCCTTTTTGTGGAATTTCCACACAAATTATCTTGTGGCTGCACTGCCACACAAATTATCTTGGTGGCTGTACTGATTGGCACTCCCACCAGGAATGACTGTGTGTTCTCCTTCTCCTACACTCAAAACAGTATTTGTTGCTATTTCTATTTTTGTTTCTAGGCACTCTGACTGGGGTAAGATGAAATGTCAGGGTGGTTTTCATTTGCATTCCCGTGATGGAGATGAATGTTGAGCATTCCAGAACTCTGCCTAATGCTTGGCCCCTGCATCTGTTTCCATCAGTTGCTGCATAAAGCTTCTCTGATGACAACTGGGTTAGTCATTAATCTATGAGTATTGCAGAATATTAGGAGTATTTTTTTCATCCTTGGTTTCTGGGCTTTCCAGCCTCTGGGTCCTGGCTGTCCAGGCAGTGTCTGGTAGCAGGGCCTTTCTCTTACTCTTTTACCTGCCTTAGGGATTCTTTCTTCCTATTGGGTTGCCTTGTCCAATACAATCTATTTTCACTAAAACAAAACAAAACAAAACAGAATAAAATAATGGAAGACATAGTGGGAGGAACTACAGTAAGAGGGAAGTGTTGAGTCACTCCAGCCAAACTCAGCAAAATATTTAAATTGTGAAATCTTTCATTGAGGAGGAAGAGAGTAAGAAAGTAAAGAAACCATCACTACTGCCATCACTTTAAAGTACATTGCTCAAATATTAGCAAGGCTCCTAAATTCTATATCAACATTAAACGTAATACTTCTTTTCCATCCATACTTCTTTTTCAGTCCAAAGATGGAAGGACTTAAGGTATTGTTAAACTCAAAGATGAAATCAATTTTGAAAGCCAAAAGGAAAAGAGAAAGGAAGTAGTGTTCTTTTGCTTGTAGGCTAGACTTCAGAACAAAAGAAACAGGTTATTTCCAATTTATTATATAAAAGGTCATGGAATCTGTCCTGTGTGTGCTGTGTGTTCCTCCAGTCACTTTGTCTGTGTAGAAATCAGCTACCATATCATAGGCTGTATAGAAGAGGGTCAATGGTCATGAAAAGTGTCCTGCAGGCACTGTTTGACAAAGTTCCAGTGATTAGACAACTGTATTGACCAGTCACTGCCCTTGGTGGAAAATTGCTACACAACTTTTGCTTGTGTTTCTGACTGACATGATTAATATTTGAATTCCTTGCCATTAAGGGCACCTCACTGGAGGCTAGGGATGGGATAATGTAACAATTCTTATTGAAGTGGGTATTAATAAGAATAAAATTATTGGTAGTTCCCTGGGAGAATCAGGTATGCAAGACATTGAAATTCCACAGAACCTATTACTTAAGTAGAAGTAATAAGCATGAGACACAGGATTTCAGGGAAAAAATTAAAGAAGAAAAACATTGGAAAATTTCAGGAGCTGACAAACCATAAGTGAATCATTAGGATTTTCTGTCACTCTTTCTGTGATGTCCAGCTTCGAAAACCCAGAACTAATAATGACAGGAAAAGATTTTGATTATACAATTAATGATATATCTATGCCCATGTCAGTGGTACCCTCCTGAAGGCAAAGCAAGCAGTTTCAGGAATCCTTATGTTCTTCTACCTTGTACCGGATTGTAATAAAGATAGGGATCATATTGAAACAAGAGCTTATGACAAAGACACAGAGAAACATTTTTGCTCAGTGAACTGCCTGGCTTTCTGAGCAGGCTTGTCAGATCAGGAATTTGCCTGGTATTGTAGAAAAGGAAAGAAGATTGCCCTTGTTTAAGCAATGCTTGTGTGCTGCCTAAAGGGGCCCCACAATACTTTAAAAGTCAAAGGAAAGGATGGTGGTCTTATATCAAATATAATATAAAATTAGAGGAGAAAATAGGAAAATCAAATAAAGGACTGAGAGGCTGAATTTCCATAGAAAGATTAAATATTCAGGTTAATAAGACAATATAGGATAAGTTTGATATAACAGGTAGTAGAAAATAACTTCCTTTGTTGAAACTTTCTTTTTTTTAAAATTTTTATTAATCACTTCATTCATTTACATCTCAAGCGATATCCACCTTCCCTGGTACCCTTCCACTATCACCCATTCCATACACCCTTTCCTCCCTCATCTTTGCCTCTATGAGGGTGCTTCCCCATTCACCCACTCACTCCTGCCCCACCTCTCCAACATCCCCCTACACTCGGGGCATCAAACCTCCCCAGGATCAAGGGCCTCCCTCCCCATTGATATCAAATAATGTCATTCTCTGCTACATATATATCTGGAGTCATTGATCCCTCCATGTACACTTCTTGGTTGATGGTCTAGTCCCTGGGAGCACTGGGTGGTCTGGACAGCCGACAGACATCTTTCTTTGGGGTTGCAATCACTCTCAACTCCTCCATTCCTTCTGCCAGCTCTCCCACTGGGTCCCAGAGCTCAGTCTGTGATTGGCTGTGAGCATCCACATCTGTGTTGGTTAGGTGCTGGCAGAACCTAGGAACAGCCACACCAGGTTCTTGTTAGCAAGCACCTCTTGTCAACAGCCACAGTGTCAGGGTTTGGTGTCTGCATACAAGATGGACCCCTAGGTGGGGCAGTTCCCAGATGGCTACATGTTCATTTCATTAGATGCTGAAAAAGCTTTTGACAAAATTCAGCATCCTTTCATGCTAAAAGTTTTGGAAAGAACAGGAATTCCAGGCCCATACCTAAACATAATAAAAGCAATATACAGCAAACCAGTAGCCAATATCAAACTAAATGGAGAGAAACTTGAAGCAATCCCACTAAAATCAGGAACTAGACAAGGCTGCTCTCTCTCTCCATATTTATTCATTATAGTACTTGAAGTTCTACCCAGAGCAATTAGACAACAAAAGGAGGTCAAAGGGATACAAATTGGAAAGGAAGAAGTCAAATTATTATTTTTACACCGATATTCATAAGGGAAATTGGTTTGAAGTTCTCCTTCTTTGTTGTGACTTTGTGTGGTTCAGGTATAAGAGTAATTGTGGCTTCATAGAATGAACTGGGTAATGTTTTTTCAGTTTCTATTTTGTAAAATAGTATTGGTATTAGCTTTTCGTTGAAAGTCTGATAGAATTCTGTACTGAAGTCGTCTGGTCCTGACCTTTTTTTCATTGGGAGTCTTTTAATGACTGTTCTATTTCTTTAGGAGTTATCAGACTGTTTAGATGGTTTAACTGATTCTGATTTAAATTTGGTATCTGTTATCTGTCTAGAAAATTGTCTATTTTATCCAGGTTTTCCACTTTTGTTGAGTACAGACTTTTGTAGTAGGATCTCATGACTTAACAATTTCCTCAGTTTCTGTTGTTATGCCTCTCTTCATTTCTGATTTTATTAATTTGGATACTGTCTCTGTGCCCTCTGGTTAGTCTGGTTAAGGGTTTATCTATCTTATTGATTTTGTCAAAAAACCAGCTCCTGGTTTTGTTGATTCTTTGTATAGTTTCTTTGTTTCTACTTGGTTGATTTCAGCCCTGAGTTTGATTATTTTCTGCTTTCTACTTCTCTTGGGTGTATTTGCTTCTTTTTGTTCTAGAGTTTTCCAGTGTGCTGTTAAGCTGCTAGTGTATGTGCTCTCCAGTTTTTTTTGGAGGCACTCAGAGCTATGAGTCGTTCCTCTTAGGATTGCTTTCACTGTGTCCCATAAGTTTTGGTATGTCGTATCTTCATTTTCATTATATCTAAAATGTCATTAATTTCTTTCTTTGTTTCTTCCTTGACCAAGTTATCATTGAGTATGAGTACCATGTGTATGTGGGCTTTCTGTTGTTTTTGTTGTTATTGAAGACCAGCCTTAGCCCATAGTGATGTGATAGAGTGCATGGGATTATTTCAATCTTTTGTATCTATTGAGGCCTCTTTTATGATCAATTATATGGCCAATTTTGGAGAAGGTACCATGAGGTGCTGAGAAGAAGGTATATTCTTTTGTTTTAGGATGAAATGTTCTATAGATATCTGTTAAATCCATTTGGTTCATAACTTCTGTTAGTTTCACTGTGTCTCTGTTTAGTTTGTGTTTCTATGATCTGTCCATTGCTGAGAATGAGGTATTGAAGTCTCCCACTATTATCATGTGAGGTACAATGTGTGCTTTGAGCTTTAGTAAATTTTCTTTTATGAATGTGGTTGCCCTTGCATTTAGAGCATAGATGTTCAGAACTGAGAGTTCTTCTTGGTAGATTTTTTCTTTGATGAGCATGAAGTGTCCTTCTTTATCCTTTTTGATAATTTTTGGTTGAAAGTTGATTTTATTCAAATTAGAATGGCTACTCCAGCTTTTTTCTTTGGAAGATTTGCTTGGAAATTTTTTTCCAGCCTTTTACTCTGAGGTAGTGTCTATCTTTGTCACCGAGGTGTGTTTCCTGCATTCAATAAAATACTGGGTCCTGTTTACATATCCAGTCTGTTATTCTATATCCTTTTATTGGGGAATTTAGTTCATTGATGTTAAGAGATATTAAGGAAAGGTGCTTGTTGCTTCTTGTTATTTTTGTTGTTAGGGGTGGAATTATGTTTGTGTGGCTATCTTCTTTTGAGTTTGTTGAAAGAAGATTATTTTCTTGCTTTTTTAGGGTGTAGTTTCCTTCCTTGTATTGGAGTTTTCCATCTATTATCCTTTGTAGGGTTGGTCTTGACGAAAGACATTGTGTAAATTTGAATTTTTCATGGAATATCTTGATTTTTCTATCTTTGTCAATTGAGAGTTTTGTTGGGCATAGAAACTTGGGCTGGCATTTGTCTTCTCTTTTGGGTTTGTATGACATCTGCCCAAGATCTTCTGTCTTTTAGAGTCTCTGGTGAGAAGTCTGGTGTAATTCTGATAGGTCTGCCTTTATATGTTACTTGACCTTTTCCCCTTACTGCTTTAATATTCTTTCTTTGTTTTGTGCATTTGGTGCTTTGAGTATTATGTGATGGTAGGAATTTCTTTCCTGGTCCAATCTATTTTGAGTTTTGTAGGCTTCTTGTATGTTCATGGGCATCTCTTTCTTTAGGTTAGGGAAGTTTTCTTCTATCATTTTGTTGAAGATATTTATTGGCCCTTTAAGGTGGAAGTCTTTGCTCTCTCTATTATAATCCTTAGGTTTGGTCTTATCCAAACCTCAGGTTTGTTTTATTTCTTTTTTCTTTTTTCCCCCAAGACAGGGTTTCTCTGTATAGCCCTGGCTGTCCTGAAACTCACTTTATAGACCAGGCTGTCCTCGAACTCAGAAATCTGCCTGCCTCTGCCTTCCAAGTGCTGGGATTACAGGCATGTGCCACCATTGCCCAGCTAGGTTTGGTCTTCTCATTGTGTCCTGGATTTCCTGGATGTTTGGGTTAGGAGCTTTTTGCTTTTTGCATTTTCTTTGATTGTTGTGTTTTCTATGGTATCTTCTGCACCTGAGATTCTCTCTTCTGTCTCTTGTATTCTGTTGGTGATGCTTGCATCTGTGATTCCTGATCTCTTTCCTAGGTTTTCTATTTCCAGAATTCTCTCCATTTGTGACTTCTTTAATATTTCTATTTCCATTTTTAGATTCTGTATGGCTTTGTTCATTTCCTTCACCTGTTAGGTTGTGTTTTCCTGTAATTCTTTAAGGAATTTTTAGTGTTTCTTATTTAAGGTCTTCTACCTCTTTACCTGTGTTCTCCTGCATTTCTTTAAGGGAATTATTTATGCTCGTCTTTAAGTCCTCTATTCATCATCATGAGATGTGGTTTTAAATCTGAATCTTGTTTTTCTGGTGTGTTGGGAGTATCCAAAACTTGCACTAGTGGGCAGACTGGTTTCTGATGATGCCAAGAAGACTTGGTTTCTTTTGCTTATGTTCTTGTGCTTGTCTCCTGCCATCGGGTTACCTCCGTTGTTTGTTTTTCTTGTTATCTGTGACTGGAGCCTGTGAGATTGTGGGCCTGTGATCTTAGATGTTTCCTGGGGGACAAAATCTCTCTAGTTGGGATTTGGGTGTGGAGATCTGTGTCGCAGGGTTAGCTCTGGGGTGCTTATGCAGACTGGAAGGACCCTGTCCTTGTCTGTTCTGCAGTTCCTGTGCCCTGTGCATTCCTGGCAGGTCCCTGTTTGACCAGTTCTTGGAGGAAAAGTGTTGGTCTCACCTGTGGACTTAGCTGTGACAGCACTCCTTGGAGACCATCTCTTCAGGCTGGATTTGGGTACAGAGAGCTGTGCCACAGTCTTAACTCTAGGGTGCAGATTGAAAATAACTTCTGATTTATTAACTTAGTAAAACTTAAATAAAACATCCTGTCTAACATTCCTGTAATTGTAAAGTTTTCTGATACCAATCTTAAGGAAAAATATATGGAGTTAAAAGAAAACTGATTTCATCCTCATGTTAATTTTTAGTTTTCAAACAATTTGCTCTTTGTTCATTTTGCTTCTTTTATATGCTTATGTAATCAAGGAAGGTTGTACCCTAAGAAATTGTGTAGCCAATGATTAAAGTTTTTAAGGAGATGATATTGTGTATAAATAAGCCTGTGAGAGACACAGATTGTCAGAGTAGGTCAAGCCATACTGAGATGTGCTTCATCTCTGTCCTGTCTCTTATGAAATGAATCTAAAAGTCATCATGCATTTGACTCCTCCCTCAATGATCTTGCATCCCCATGCTTCCAGTCTTTATCTCCCTGTGGAGCAGGGCTCCAGCAAGTGAAGGCACCTATCCTGCCATGAAGACAAGAGGAGTACCTGGCCTGAGAAGTGGTTATTCCAAGGATGACCAACAGTCTCTTGAGTTTGGAAGTGGATCCTTCTTCAATAGAGCCGTGAAACATTTGCCATCCTGCTCTGCATCCCTTAACACTTAGCAATTCCTCACACAAAGCAGCAAAATGCCTTGGTTTTAATACATCAATGATAAACGCAGACCCCCCCCAACATGTCAGTGTCTCATTAAAAGATGTTCCATGACAGAAGAACAGAGAGAGAAAATGTGGTTCATTTACACAATGGAATACTACTCAGCTATTAAGAAAGAGGACATCCTGAGCTTTGTAGGCAAATGGATAGAACTAGAAAATATCCTGAGTGAGGTAACTCAGACCCAAAAGGACAAGCATGGTATATTCTCACTAATAAATGGATGTTAAAAAGTACAGAGTACCCAAGATACAGTCCATAGAACTCGAAAAGTTCAACAAGCTGAAGTGCCCAAGTGAGGATGCCTCAGTTCCACTTGGGAGGGAGAACAAAGCAATCACAAATGGGGAGGAAGGGAGGGAATGTGGAGAGGGAGGAGGGAGTTGGGGAGGGGGAAGAGGGGAACATGATCTGTTATTGGGTGAGGGAAAAGGACTGAAGCCCTGAAGGCCAGGCAACCTCAGGAGATAGGTTGGGGAGACCCTCCAGAATATACCAGAGACCTGGGAGGTGACAGACCCTCAGGACTCAAAGGGAGGGACTTTAGATGAAATGACCAACAGTAGGGAGAGGGAACTTACAGAGCTCACCTCCAGCAGGAAGTCAGGGTATCAAATAAGGGAGAGGGGGCCCATCCTATAGTCATAACTCTGACCCATAATTCTCTGAAAGATTTATAGGAATGGAAATGGAGAGAAGCCCGAGGAAAAGAAAGTCCAGCGATGGATCCAAAGTGGGATCTAGCTCAAGGGGAGGTTACAAGCAGCTGAAAGAATCAGATGCAGATATTTGCAGCCAACCAATGGACAGAAGCAGCTGATCCCTGTTATTGGATTAGGGAAGGTTGAAAGAAGCTGAGGAGAAGGACGACCCTGTAGGAAGCAGTCTCATTTAAGGAGGACGCCTGAAATCTCTCAAACACTAGACCACCAAACAGGCAATATACAGCTGGTGCTGATATGAGGCCCTCAACACACATACAGTAGAATACTGCCAGGTCTGTGTTCATTCAGAGTTGATGCACCTAACCCTCAAGAGGCTGGAGGCCCCAGGGAGTTAGAGGTCAGGTGGGGTGAGGGGTGGGGACATCTATGTGGAGACAGGGGCGTGGGGAGGAGTTATGGGATATGGAACAGTCAGAGGGTGGACTGGGGTGGGAGTGGTGGGAATAAAATATGGAGTGTAAAAAATAACAATAACAATAATAATAATAATAAAAGTTCTTCCCGTTGGAGTCATTTAATCAAAAGCAAGCCCAGATTTGAATTCTCTACTTTCCTCTTCCTCTGTCTTCTGTTGCCTCCTGTCTTTTGTAAGAGTCTGATTCTGTGCCTTCCTGTAAATGCTGTCTTGTGAATGTCTCTGTGTGTGTCCCTAACAAAAGGCCTTATACTTTCATTTGTTGAACATCACAGGAAGCATCGCATGGGGAAAGGATGGAGGATACTTTACAGAAATCTTAATAGAGTTTATAAGGGAATAGTCATTGACTCCACCTGACCCCACAGACCCAGAAAACAAACAGGACTGCAAACATCATTGCTTATCAAGCCACATCCGTATGTTCTATTCAAAGTTTTATAAGGTTGTATTCGACTTACTTGCTGTGTCCAGTATTTATTAATATAACATACAGACATACATGCATTACTCTAGGTCAGGGGCAAGAAAGAGTACATGACTTAAGATTAAAGTTATGCTGTAGCTTAGGTTGTAAAAGGTGATTACATGGCAAGTCCAAGGCAAGTGAGATTAGTTGTTAAACTGTTGTCTTTAAGCAGGTTAAACAAACAGGTAAGTACACGGAAGAATAGTAGTTCAAAGTTATGGGATTTAAAGTTGAATTATACAATATTAACTTTGGCAGTGACAGCTACAAAGGTTCTGGTCTCTTTGAATGTCAGAGTTATTTTTATAACTTACTGCCACACCGCCCTACGTTTTACTATAACCTCATGTGAGACTAAATCTGAACTACTCAGATACTTCATTTACAGAAACCGAAGCAGTAAATGTCTATGGTGTTACGTTGGATACCTTGCCACATAGCAGTAGAGAAAACTGTGTTGCTAGTTACTGCTCTGCATCCTGCATAAGAACTATGCCATTTTGTTGTTTTTAGTAGCAAGAGTTTCTGTTTCTTATAAACTCTAAGCTTTTATGGGGTAACAGATAGGAAATGGTATCTTACTACAGCTATAGTTCGTTCACATGAAGGGTTCTATAAAAAGGCAGCTTCCTGTCAGTAAACATAAATTGCTCCAATGCTCTTCCTGTGGTTCATTTGTGGGTTATGGCTATCACCTAATGGTAAATACACTGAGAAGTGTCACGCAATGAAATGGTATTGGAAGATGTGTCTCTTTAAGAGATAGGCACCAAGCAAAGTAATTAGCTCATGAAGCACTACTCATTGCAAGGGATTAAAGTAACTCTCCAGAATTAAGTGACTTCTTGTGGAAGCAGGTTAGAAGGAATCAACAGCACTCTTGTGTACAGTTATTTCCTTTTCTGCCTCTTTTCCATGTTATCATGTTGCAATATGTTGGTGTCATGCTGTTGGACTTGCCAGCCAACTAGTATTATAAGCCAAACTAACTTCTCTTTTAAACATAATGTGCCCAGCTGTGGGTACTTTGTTTCAGCAATATACAAAAAACCAAACCAACCAACCAAACAAAAAATAAAAACCCCAAACCAAAAACCAAAAACAAACAAACAAACAAACAAATGCCAACTTCCACAGCTCTCCAGAGAGTAAAACCAGAGTATGGCCCTTTCCTTTGCCTACAACTTCCCATGGCTTCACAGGTTGAATAGAAAATTCAGAATTAATCATTATTGTAACCCTAGTGTCTTATGCAGTGGCTATAAGCAATCAAATATTGATGTGACTGGAACAGATTCACACTCAGCCATTGCTTCTTACCCTCACTTTTGATTTGGACTAATTTTAGTCAGGCTCCTGTTCTTGTTATGGGTCAGGGGTCACTCAGGGATCCACCATGATTGAATCCACCTTATTATATTATAAATTTTAATAAGAAGAGGCTTCTTATTAAATACTGGTGCTTGGACTGATTAGGGCCAGTTCTGTGCCTGAGAAAGCTCCCCAGTCGTAGCTGATAGCCATATCAGCCCTGGCCTTATAATGGCAAAAAGCACACGATTACATGCATCCTGCCTATGTGTAGGCAAGGTCTTAGTTCAACATAAATAACTTATATTTTAACATATGTAACTTGCATTTGTCCTACTCATCTTTTGATCCAAGAAAGCAAATTTGATTTCCAAAGCACAAAGTGAAGTTAACATTAGGACCCATTCTCTTGCAAGAACAGCAAACTTTACAGGGTCAGTCTATTTAAGAATAGTTGTTAGTGTCTAGAAAAAAGGGAAGTGGGCTGCTAGGGTATAGCCTGTACAAGCTAGGGGCTTACATGTTAGATGCTTTTTGGGTTTTGGTCTCTCAGTCCTAGTGAGTTTGAACTTTAAATGGAATGTTAAGCCTGGCATCCTCCTCCAAAGTGAAATATGCAGTCATTAAGATGCATGTACAGCATCCTTCTTCACACTTTATTCTCAGAATCCCTGGCTCATAGAAACAATTGCATGCAAGCACACACACATACACATGCATACCTCCTCCTTCAGAACATTCCTGTGATCATTCTTACTTCTTGTAAGAAGATCTTTTTCTGGTTGATTGTTGCTGTGTTTGCAGATCTGAGACTGTAATGTTATTTCTGGTGGAACCACCAGAGTGAAACTCCTCATTCAAAGGCTGGGTTTGTTTTTAGTATGAGAACCAGATTTGTGCCCAAAATCACAGGTCCATTTATACACAAATGTTTGTTAAAATTCATTTGTAGCTATAAACATTTTATGTATTTCTGAAAGTAAACTTAAGTTACTCTTTCTTCACCATGGATTTTCTTTGTTCTATTTATGCTTTATTAGTATTTTTAATTTTCATTTTTTATTGAAAATATTTTTTTCATACAATTTATTATGTCCATGGTTTCCTCTGCTGCAACTCCTTTCACACAGCCCCTTCCCCACCCACTGAAATCCAAATCCACACCCTTTCTTTCTTTCATTAGAAAACAAATAGGCAACAGCATAAAGACAGAACTGCACAAAACAAACAAATGAGCAAAAGAGTCAAAGGAGAAGCACATGATACACATGCAGATATACATACATGTACACACACATGTGCATACACGGAAAGTCTCATAAGGACACAAAATTGGAAACCATATTATATAAGCAAAAGACATGTAAGGTTAAAGAATGTCCAGACAAAGTACTATGAGACATAAAAAAACCTACCAACCAACCAACCAACAACAATAGCAAACTCCAAAAATAGCATTGAGTTGAATTTTGTGTTGGCCATCTACTGCTGGGCATACCCATAAGTGTTGTGTGCATACCCAGTGAGATTCTGTTGGAGAAAAGGAAAATTAATATCTTATTTGAGAACAGTTGCAGTTGAAGACAGCTCCTGGGTTAGGGATGGGGGCTTATGTCTACTCCTCCTCTCAGTGCTGGGACCCTCTCTGGCTTAGACCTATTCAAGCCCTGTGCATGCTGCCATTCTCTGTAAGTTCATATATGTGCCAGTCTAGAAGGCATTGTTTTCTCAGTGTCTTCTATACCCACTGTTTCTTATCTTACCATCTTCCTGTTTCCTCTTCTATAGAGTTCCCTGAGCCCTGATTGGAAGGTTTGATGGAGATAATGATTTAGGACTGAATGTTCAGCCAGTCCACTTGTGGGTCTCTGTATTTGTTCCAATCTGCAGCAGGAGGAAGCTTCTCTGATGCTGGCTGATTGTAGCAGAATGTCACTAGTAGTCATTTCATTGGTATGCTCCTTTAGCAGAACAGTAGTATTTTGGTTCCCCCTAGGTCTATGTCTATCTAGTGTAACTATTTTGATTATCTAATATTTATACCAAAAAAGACATGGGAAGCCTAAACTGAGGCAAAAACATATTAACCCAGCCAGGTTATACAAAGTATCTGTTTACAAGCCTGATTCTACAAATAAATGCCGGGAGCCATTCTCACTTAGATCTCAAAAACTCCTCCTTTCAGCCATTTCAAGCCTGCCTTTTCTGGCCTGCCTTTAGAAAGAAATATCCTAGCTTAAAGATTAATCAAATAGTTAGATAATCAGTACATGCAGAGCTCACTTGAGTGGGCTAGATCAAACGGAGCTCACCTGTGGTTAGGTTACCATGACCCCTTTATTGTGCTAAGATTCCTGCAGCAATAGCTAGCTTTTCCCAGAAATTATGAGAAACTGTTTCTTAGAAATGATGCCAGCCCCCTGAGCTTGTTCTCCCTTTAACCCTCCCTACATCTTGCTTGCTTCCCTTTATATTGCCTTGTGTAAAAAATAAAATTTGACAGCTTGATCAGAATACTGTCTTGCTGTCCATCTCTCACGTCTCTTGTCTCTCGCCTTCTCCTAGGTGGTTTGGGGACCCTGTTGACTGTCCTGCGGGTCAGGACAAATAAACTGGTAGCTCTCTAGGAATCTCTTTCTATCTGTGCCATTCTTCCAAGCTAGTTCACCTTTCTCTTGAGCTCTTCCAAACCAAAGAGAGCTCCTTAGTGCTCTTTTCTAGAATACTGTTCTACCAGTGTCCTGCCAGGTGCTTCTTGGTTGATCCCGTGAGCCAAAAGAGAAGATCCCTCTCTTACTGAAACTCCTTTCATATAGGGTCTTCCAAACCAAAAGAACAAGAGGGAAGGAGGGAAGGAGGGCATGCTAGCTCCCAAGAGACCTCTGTCAAAGTTTCAATTGCTTATACAAGAAATCTCTAGCTCCTCCCCTACACCCTTGGCAAGCTGAACTATGTCACTGTCATAATGGAAGTGCTTCAAGCCACTTTAGTACAGGCTGAACCATTTCACCTTTACAGTGGTTAGCTCAAGACCACCTTTCTGACTTTCCCTTGGGTCACAGAGCAAAGATCACAAGACCTCTCCTAAGCATCTATCCTTAAAATAGGCAGGAAGTTTCCATGCCTTAACATTCTTATCTATGGAGGCTATTAGAGCCACACCCAAACTGCATCTCTTCAGGACACATCTAACTGCATCTAACAAATGCAATATCTACTTAAACTTTTATGTTTTCCCAAGTTTCCTATGTATAATAATCAAATATCCTGTAACAACATAGTCTTAGGTTCTGGGTCACCTAACCAGGGCTAGGCAAGGGTTCCATCTCATGGAATGGACCTTAAATCCCCTTTTAGTCTACTCCGGCATCTGTATGTTCTGCAGGCAGGTCACCATTGTAGATCATAGGACTTGTAGTTGAGTTGGTGTTTAGCTTTTCCCATTGATAACATGCAGAGTACTTTTCAGTACCATCAGCACTAGTCCACAGAGGTGAAGGCTCTAGGTAGGAAGTAGTTCAACTTCTCTGTCTTCCATGAATTGTCTTTAGAAACAGGGTGTTGCCCTCTGATTGTGGAGAGCAATCAATAGCCTTAGCAATCTCCTGGATTGTTTGTGAGTTTCCATGGTACACCTTGGACCAACAACTTCATTATATGTAACCCATTCCTGATAGTGAAGGTGCAAGAGATTGCAGTAGTTGTAAGTTTCCATATGTCTCTTCAAATGGTTCTTAGTTTTAGACTTCCTTTCCTGTGCAATGTATACTACATTCTGTGATTTTTTTCATTTTGTTAAAAACTCATCTATCTTTCATTTTTGTTTTATGCCTATTTTGTTTTTTCTTTGTCTTCCATGACCTGTCTTGTACCTTCCCACCACCCCCAGTTTCTTGTTTTTCCCACCAGTTTGCTATCTTTTGTGTCACCTCTGGGCCAGCACAGTCCTCTTCTTTCCACTATCCCTCTCTACTTCTATCTTTTGTCCCTTCTCAAATTTCTTCTTTCCTTCAGTCAGTGAGGGGTATGTACACCTTGGGGAAAGGTGAACTTCGAGACTCAATTGCAGTAAGAACAGACAGATATGAGGAGGCCATGGTGAAGACCTGGCCTAGGCTGCCACCAGAGTCATGTCTGAGTCCTGATGCTTCTGGAATCTGTATGGATTTTTGTGGAGCAAGTTACCACCAAAGGTCAAGTGGATGTCTGTGTTTTAGGCAGCCACCAGAGACCATGGGGAAATCTGAGGGCCATGCTGCTGTGGGAGCACATGCTGAACTGACTTGCCTGCAATGCCACTTGAGCTTATGGCATATCTGTGTCCAGGCTGCTGCTTGGGACCATGTCTGGGTCCATGGACCTATGGCAGCTGGGGTCTGTTTATGTCCCAGGCTTCTTAGGTTACCACCAAAGTGATGCAAATTGCCATCTCAGGTTCTGTGCTGAGCTGGCTCTGCCCCTCACAGGCCAACCTACACTTTGGAGAGCTGGTCTACCTATTTCCTGGTAGCACAGTAGAACTGGCTATGGTGGTTGGGATATAGGTGAGCCTGCCATGAGAACATGAGAACAGAAGAGCTGACCTTGCCTCTTGATGACTGTTGCAATTTGTTATAGTTGGGGCAGTGCTGGAGACCATGCCCTGGTAGTGCAGAGGCAGGAGAGCTGGGAGGCTGACCAACTGGGCTATCTCTAAAACCTACATCCAGGGCTTTGAGTTGGTCCACCCCAACATCTAACCAATCCATGATCTGCTGGAGTGTCTGAAAGGGCCAGTCCTGCAGATCCAAAGTTGTAGGATCTCCATGACACAGGGGCAATAACATGATATCCTAGAGAAGTCCTTGTAAGAAACTAGTATAAATGGTGGAGTGGAAGCAGAGGCCTCAAACCAGACCAATGGCTCATTGTAACAAAATTTTCAAGTAAAGATGTGTGGAAAAAAAAGTATACTGTGTGATGCTATGACACACTGCAGCTTCCACAACAAGATTTATTTATTTTTATTTTACTTTATTTTCTTTTAAAATTTCAGATAGCTATTTCATTTAGGATATTTTTTACTATCCTACTGTTAAGAATGACTTTTTAACAGAAAATGCAAAACAATCATAACAAATAGCTTATTAGCATGTTAGAATTTTGACTTGCAATTACAGAATATGAAGACATTAAATAGTATGTATTCAAAGCCCACTATAAGCATTTATCCAGAACATCCTTCTTTTGACTATTTGACCCTTATGCTCAGGTTCCCTGGCTAAATGCCAATACTCACATTGTTTATACATAAATGGAGTTTGCAAAAAAAAAAAAAAGCCTTTATAGTCATGCTGTTCCCAGAAGCAGTAAAACTGATGCAGTTTAGAATAGTAGTATTGTGCCTATACAGAAGGTTAAGTCCCTGGAGAATTTCAGGTATGTATATTGGTTTGAAAATCAAATTTAAGAGAAAAGGCATGGGCTGATTTTTTCCCCTAAATACAAGATGTGTTTTGGTATGACTAAGCTTAAAATACCATTGAAGAGGACAGTGATAGAGCATAGCATACAAATGGAGGATTCTTGAACCCTAAGAAATCCTCATTGCAAGGGATTTTTCTCAGCTTTTGTTTGTATCCACATACTTCATGTTAAAAGAATAAAACATCTCCCAAACACATGGAAACCGCTAAAATGAGAAAGATTTTAATTATTCACTGATAAAATCCAGGTATATGGAAGGATTTAGAGGGAGGAAAAAGAAGGGAAAATCATGTAATTATAATCTCAAAAAATTATAAAAGTAATCAAGGAAGGAAGGAAGGAAATAAGAAATGAAGGAAGGAAGGAAGGAAGGAAAGAAGGAAGGGAGGAAGGAAAAGAACAAAGGGGGATATCAAAGTTTTATACACAAAACCATGATACATATTTAGAAAAAGTAATGAAAATAATTACAACAAAATTTGGGAAGTCAATGACTGAATTTTATAAACTCTGTAATGATAACTATCTCAGAGAATCTGAATGTATGAACACTATTAAAAAGTCAAGTCTTCTTACACTTAACTCTGTGAACAAAGTAAATGCCACTAATTTAAAATTTACAAAAATAGTAAAACAAAACTTGATCTGTCTTACCTCTCTTTTGTAGAGCCACTCATAGGAAGCTAAGACCAATATTCTCAGAAACACTCCAGAAACTACTTTCTGCTAATTTCATTTCTAAGAATAGGTACATAAAATTAGTAGTCACTGCTTTGTTACTGCTTTAAGGTCCCAATGTATTAGTTGACATGTCTTAATAATTTGTAAAGACTCTAGAATTTCTGTAAATTAGTTGCAATCCTTACCATTTTTCAAATATCTGGTTGATTTTATTTAAGATTTAGGAGAATAAATGAAATTACTCCTTTCCTGTGGGTAGGATTCTGCATGAGGGTCAATCTCTCACTTAGAATGGGAAGAGTATAAGGGTTAATTCCTTCTCTGTTCATGGGCAGTAGGGTCTCTTCACTAGAGCACTAGAGCCTGTTCCAAGGTTCGAAAAATCCAGCCATACACCACATAACATGTGATGATTATTCTTGTCTATTTAATGGGATCTAGAATCAGCTGTAAGTATGCCTATGAAGGTATTTTCAAAAAGGCTTAACAGAAGAGTGAATGTACACCCTGTGGTGCTTGCTGTGAATGACAAATGCCTTGTAAGTCTCAGGCATTTGTAATTTGGTCCCCAGTTGGTGGCTATTTGGGGAAGATTAAAAAATGTGAACGTGTTGAAGGTGGTATGTTATAGGAACAGATTTGGAAGATCCAAAAGCCTCACTCCATCCTTAGTGTTCTCCCTCCTGCTTGTGGTTAAACATGTGAGCAGCACTCAGCTGCTGCTCCAGCACCACACCTGCCTGTCTCCCTCTGCAATCTCCTCAGCACGGTGGTAATGGACTATTATCCCTCTAGAACTATATACCTCCAAATCATGCCTTGGTCATGGTATTTTATCACATCAATAGAAAGTTACCAATACACACCTTAAATGTGGGACACACCATTTAGTGCTCTGGTGTCTTGGACTAGTTAAGAAGAGAAGCAAATCAATCAACAACATTCATCTTTTCTGTTCCTGATGTCCAAACCTATTAGCCTTAGCAGACTATCTTCAAACTAAGAGCCAAAGCAACAACAACAAAAGGCCTTCTTTTCTTAAATTGCTTTTGTTGGATATTTTGTCACAACAGTGAGAAAAGCAACATATATAGGGAGAATCACATGAGACCTGGGACCTAGGAAAGAAGCAACAATGTAGTAAATGATGAGCTACTTCTTGTTATGGATTTCATAAGGACTTAAGAAACATGGAGAGACTTCTACCTTTTAAGTTTCTTAATACATATCAACATTTTCTTTCTTTCTTTTTCTTTCTTTCTTTCTTTCTTTTTCCTTCCTTCCTTCCTTCCTTCCTTCCTTCCTTCCTTCCTTCCTTCCTTCTTTCTTTCTTTCTTTCTTTTTCTTTCTTTCTAGTTCAGTGGCTAACACCACTTGTTCTTTTTTCTATATTCTTTGTTTACATCCCAAATACTTTCCCCTTTCCCAGTCCCCCCCTCGCCATATGTCCCATAAGTCCTATTCCCTCTGCCCCAATCACCCCCTCCCATTTCTCTGTCCTTGTACTCCCCTACAATACTGGATTAAGCTTTTTCAGGACCAGGGCCCTCTCCTTCCTTCTTCTTGGGAATCATTTGATATGTTACTTGTGTCTTGAGTATTCAGAGCTTCTGGGCTAATTAATATCCACTTATCAGTGATTGCATTTCATGTGTATTCTTTTGTGATTGGGTTAGCTCACTTAGGATGAAATTTTCTAGTTTCAACCATTTGCCTACAAATTGCATGAATTCATTGTTTTTTAATTGCTGAGTAGTATTCCATTGTATAAATATACCACATTTTCTGTATCCATTCCTCCATTGAGGGACATCTGGGTTCTTTTCAGCTTCTGGCTATTATAAATAAGGCTGCTATGAACATAGTGGAGCATGTGTCCTTGTTGCATGCAGGGGAATTCTCTGGGTATATGCCCAGGAGTGGTATAACAGGGTCCTCTGGAAGTATCATGCCCAGTTTTCTGAGGAACCGCCAGACTGTTTTCCAGAGTGGTTGTACCATCTTGCAATCCCACCAGCAGTGGAGGAGTGTTCCTCTTTCTTCACATCCTTGCCAACACCTGTTGTCTCTTGAGTTTTTAATCTTAGTCATTCTGAGTGGTGTGAGGTGAAATCTCAGGGTTGTTTTGATTTGCATTTCCCTAATGACTAATGATGTTGAACATTTCTTAAGGTGCTTCTCAGCCATCTGAATTTCTTTTTTTCCTTTAAATTTCTTTATTGAATATATTCCTCATTTATATTTCAAATGTTAAACCCTTTCCCAGTTTCCCCTCTTCCAGAAAACCCCAACCTATCCTCCCACCCCATGCCTCCAAGAAGATGCTCCTCCACCCAACCTACTCCCTCCTGCCACTCCTCCATTTCCCCACACTGGGACATCTATTGTGCCTTCATAGGACCCAGCACCTCTCCTCCCACTGATGCCTGACAAGGCATTCCTCTGCCACACTTTTGGCTGGAACCATGTGTACCCCTTGGTTGATGACTTAGACCCAGGGAGCCCTGGGGCGTCTGGTTGGCTGACATCATTGTTCTTCCCATGGGGCTGTAAACCCCTTTAGTTCTTCCAGTCCTCCCTCCAACTCCTCCATTGGGGGTCCCTGTGCTCAGCCCAATGCTTGGCTGCTAGCAGCTGCCTCTGTATCTGTAAGGCTCTGGCAGGGCCCCTTCAGAGACAGCCATAATAGGCTCTTTTCAGCACGCACTTCTGGTCATTCATAATAGTGTTGGGGTTCGGTGACTGTTTAGGATGAATCCCCAGATAGGACAATCTCTGGGTGGCCTTTCCTTCAGTCTCTGCTCCACACTTTGTCTCCATAATTGCTCCTATGAGTATTTTGTTCCTTTTCTTAGAAAAACCAGAGTACCCCCACTTTGGTCTTCCTTTTTCTTGAGCTTTCTGGGGTCTGTGCATTATAACTAGTTTATTTTGAGCTTTTGGGCTAATATCCACTTATCAGTGAGTGCATACCATGTGTGTTCTTTTGTGATTGGGTTATTTCACTCAGGGTTACACTGTATAGTTCCATCTATTTGCCTAAGAATTTCATGAATTCAGTGTTTTTAATAGCTGAATAGTACTCCATTGTGTATATATACCACAGTTTCTGTATCCATTACTCTGTTGAAGGACATCTTGGTTGTTTCCAGCTTCTGGCTATTATAAATAAGGCTGCTATGAACATAGTGGAGCATGTGTCCTTATTGCATGTTGGAATATCTTCTGGGTATATGCCTAGGAGTGGTATAGCTGGGTCCTCAGGTAGTACTATGTCTAATTTTCTGAGGAACCGCCAAACTGATTTCCAGAGTGGTTTTACCAGCTTACAATCCCACCAGCAATGGAGAAGTGTTCCTCTTTCTCCACATCCTTGCTATCATCTGCTGTCTCCTGAGTTTTTCATCTTAGCCATTCTGAGTGGTGTGAGGTGAAATATTAGGGTTGTTTTGATTTGCATTTCCCTGATGACTAAGGATGCTGAACATATCTCTCAGTACTTCATGGCCATTTGAGTTTCTTCATTGAGAATTCTCTGTTTAGCTCTGTACCCCATAATAGGGTTTTTTAATAGGGTTATTTGACTCTCTGGAATCTAACTTCTTGAGTTCTTTGTATACATTGGATATTAGCTCTCTATCAGATTTAGGATTGGTAAAGATCTTTTCCCAATCTGTTGGTTGCTGTTTTGTTCTATTGACAGTGTCCTTTGCCTTACAGAAGCTTTGCAGTTTTATGAGGTTCTGTTTGTTGATTCTTGTTCTTAGAGCATAATCTATTGCTCAGGAAATTTTACCCTGTACCAATGTGCTCCAGGCTCTTCCCTATTTTCTCTTCTATTAGATTCTGTGTATCTGGTTTTATGTGGAGGTTCTTGATCCACTTGGACTTGAGCTTAGTACAAGGAGATAAGAATGGATCAATTTGCATTCTTCTGCATGCTAGCTGCCAGTTGAACCAGCACCATTTGTTGAAAAGGTTATCTTTTTTCCACTGGATGGTTTTAGCTCCTTTGTCAAAGATCAAGTGACCATAGGTGTGTGGGTTCATTTCTGGGTCTTCAATTTTATTCCACTGATCTACCTGCCTGTCACTGTACCAATATCATGCAGTTTTTAACACTATTGCTCTGTAGTTCTGCTTGAGGTCACAATACTGATTCCCCTAGAAGTTCGTTGAGAATAGTTTTAGCTATTCTGGGGTTTTTGTTATTCCAGATGAATTTGCGAATTGCTCTTTCTAACTCTATGAAGATCTGAGTTGGGATTTTGATGGGGATTGCTTTGAATCTGTAGATTGCTTTTGGCAAGATGGCCATTTTTACTATATTAATCCTGCCAACCCATGAGCATGGGAGATCTTTCCATCTTCTGAGGTCTTCTTCAATTTCTTTCTTCAAGGACTTGAAGTTCCTGTTGTACAGATCTTTCGCTTGTTTGGTTAGAGTTATGCCAAGGTACTTTATGTTGTTTGTGGCTATTGTGAAGGGTGTTATTTCCCTAACTTCTTTCTCAGCCTGCTTGTCCTTTGAGTACAAGAAGGCTACTGATTTGCTTGAGTTAATTTTATAACCAGCCACTTTGCTGAAGTTGTTTATCAGCTGTAGAAGTTCTCTGGTGGAGTTTTTTGGGTCGCTTAAGTAAACTATCATATCATCTGCAAATAATGATAGTTTGACTTCTTCCTTTCCAATTTGTATCCCTTTGACTTCCTTATGTTGTCTAATTGCTCTCGCTAGAACTTCAAGTACTATATTGAAAAGATATGGAGAGACAGGGCAGCCTTGTCTAGTCCCTGATTTTAGTGGGATTGATTCAAGTCTCTCTCCATTTATTTTGATGTTGGCTACTGGTTTGCTGTAGATTGCTTTTACTATGTTTAGGTATGGGCCTTGAATTCCTGTTCTTTCCAAGACTTTTAGCATGAAAGGATGCTGAATTTTGTCGAATGCTTTTTCAGCATCTAATGAGATGACCATGTGGTTTTTTTCTTTTAGTTTGTTTATGAAGTGGATTACATTGATGGATTTCTGTATATTGAACCATCCCTGCATCCCTGGGATGAAGCCTACTTGATCATGGTGAATGATCGTTTTTTTTTTTCTATATTCTATGTTTACATTCCAAAGGCTTTCCCCTTTCCCAGTTCCCACCCACCATACTTCCCATAGTTCCTCTCCTCCCCAACTATTCCCCAATCATTACCCCTCCCCCCTCGGTTTCTTTACTAAACTGGATGCAATCTTTACAGGCCCAGGGTCCTCTCCTTTCTTCTTCTTGGGAATCATTTGACTTGCTATTTGTGTCTTGAGTATTTAGGGCTTCTGGGTTCATTAATATCCACTTATCAGTGATTGCATTTCATGTGCATTCTTTTGTGATTGGGTTAATTCACTCAGGATGATATTTTCCAGGTCTAACCATTTACCTACAAATTGCATGAATTCATTATTTTTAATTGCTGAGTAGTATTCCATTGTATAAATATACCACATTTTCTGTATCCATTCCTCCTTTGAGGGATATTTGGGCTCCTTCCAATTTCTGGCTATTATAAACAAGGCTGCTATAAACATAGTGGAGCATGTGTCTTTATTGCATGCAGGGGAATCCTCTGGGTATATGCCCAGGAGTGGTATGCCAGGGTCCCCTGGAAGTGACATGCCCAATTTTCTGAGGAACAGCCAAACTGATTTCCAGAGCGGTTTTACCATTTTGCAATCCCACCAACAGTGGAGGAGTGTTCCTCTTTCTCCACATCCTCGCCAGCACTTGTTGTCTCTTGAGTTTTTAATCTTAGCCATTCTGACTGGTGTGAGGTGGAATCTCAGGGTTGTTTTGATTTGCATTTCCCTGATGACTAATGATGTTGAACATCTTTTAAGGTGTTTCTCTGCCATCTGAATTTCTTCTGGTGAAAATTCTTTGTTTAGCTCTGTGCCCCATTTTTTTGATAGGGTTATTTGGTTCTTTGCGGTCTAACTTCTTGAGTTCTTTGTATATATTGGATATTAGCCCTCTGTCGGATGTGGGGTTGGTGAAGATCTTTTCCCACTTTGTTGGTTGCCATTTTGTCCTTCTGACAGTGTCCTTTGCTTTGCAGAAACTTTGTAATTTTATGAGGTCCCATTTGTCGATTCTTGATCTTAGTGCGTAAGCTATTGGTATTCTGTTCAGGAACTTTTCCCCTGTGCCCAAGTCCTCCAGGGTCTTCCCAAGTTTCTTTTCTAATAGTTTCAGTGTGTCTGGTTTTATGTGGAGGTCCTTGATCCACTTGGAGTTGATCTTAGTGCAAAGAGATAAGAGTGGGTCAATTTGCATTCTTCTGCATGTTGACCTCCAGTTGAACCAGCACCATTTGTTGAAAAGGCTATCTTTATTCCACTGGATGGTTGTGGCTCCTTTATCAAAGATCAAGTGACCATAAGTCTGTGGGTTAATTTCTGGGTCTTCAATCCTGTTCCATTGATCTGCTTGCCTGTTGCTATACCAATACCATGCAGTTTTTAACACAATTGCTCTGTAGTACTGCTTGAGGTCAGGGATATTGATTCCCCCAGAAGTCCTTTTATTGTTGAGAATAGTTTTAGCTATCCTGGGTTTTTTGTTGCTCCAGATGAATTTGAGAATTGCTCTTTCTAGATCTATGAAGAATTGATTTGGGATTTTGATGGGGATCACATTGAATCTGTGGATTGCTTTTGGCAAGATGGCCATTTTTACTATATTGATCCTGCCAATCCAGGAGCAAGAAATATTTTTCCATCTTCTGAGGTCTTCTTCGATTTCTTTCTTCAAGGACTTGAAGTTCCTGTCATACAGTTCTTTCGCTTGTTTGGTTAGAGTTACACCAAGATACTTTATGTTGTTTGTGGCTATTGTGAAGGGTGTTATTTCCCTAATTTCTTTCTCAGCCTGCTTGTCCTTTGAGTACAAGAAGGCCACTGACTTGCTTGAGTTAATTTTATAACCTGCCACTTTGTTGAAGTTGTTTATCAGCTGTAGAAGTTCTCTGGTGGAGTTTTTTGGGTCGCTTAGGTAAACTATCATATCGTCTGCAAATAATGATAGTTTGACTTCTTCCTTTCCAATTTGTATCCCTTTGACTTCCTTATGTTGTCTAATTGCTCTCGCTAGAACTTCAAGTACTATATTGAAAAGATATGGAGAGAGAGGGCAGCCTTGTCTAGTCCCTGATTTTAGTGGGAATGCTTCAAGTTTCTCTACATTTATTTTGATGTTGGCTACTGGTTTGCTGTAGATTGCTTTTACTATGTTTAGGTATGGGCCTTGAATTCCTGTTCTTTCCAAGACTTTTAGCATGAAAGGATGCTGAATTTTGTCGAATGCTTTTTCAGCATCTAATGAGATGACCATGTGGTTTTTTTCTTTTAGTTTGTTTATGTAGTGGATTACATTGATGGATTTCCGTATATTGAACCATCCCCGCAACCCTGGGATGAAGCTTACTTGATCATGGTGGATGATCGTTTTGATGTGCTCTTGGATTCGGTTAGCAAGAATTTTATTTAGTATTTTTGCATCTATATTCATAAGAGAAATTGGCCTGTAGTTCTCTTTCTTTGTTGGATCTTTTTGTGGTTTAGGTATTAGCGTAATTGTGGCTTCGAAGAATGAATTGGGCAGTGTCCCTTCTGTCTCTATTTTGTGGAATAGTTTGAAAAGTACTGGTGTTAAGTCTTCTTTGAAGGTCTGGTAGAATTCTGCATTAAAACCATCTGGTCCCGTACTTTTTTTGGTTGGGAGGCTTTCTATAACCCCTTCTATTTCTTTAGGGGCTATGGGACTATTTAGCTGATCTACTTGATGCTGATTTAATTTTGGTATTTGATATCTGTCTAGGAAATTGTCCATTTCCTCCAGATTCTCCAGTTGTTTTGAGTATAGACCTTTGTAGTAGGATCTGATGATCTTTTGAATTTCCTCAGTTTCTGTTGTTATGTCTCCCTTTTCATTTCTAATTTTGTTAATTTGTATACTGTCTCTGTGTCCTTCGGTTAGTCTGGCTAAGGGTTTATCTATCTTGTTGATTTTCTCAAAGAACCAGCTCCTGGTCTTGTTGCTTCTTTGTATGGTTCTCTTTGTTTCTACTTGATTGATTTCAGCCCTGAGTTTGATGATTTCTTGTCTTCTACTCCACCTGGGTGAATTAACTTCTTTTTCTTCCAGGGCTTTAAGGTGTGCCGTTAATCTGCTAGTGTATGCTCTCTCCAGTTTCTTTTTGGATGCACTTAGAGCTATGAGTTTTCCTCTTAGCACTGCTTTCATTGTGTCCCATAGATTTGGGTAGGTTGTACCTTCATTTTCATTGAATTCTAAAAAGTCTTTGATTTCTTTTTTTATTTCTTCCTTGACCAAGGTGTCATTGAGTAGAGTATTGTTCAGTTTCCATGTGTATGTGGGCTTTCTGTTGTTTTTGTTGCTATTGAAGACCACTCTTACTCCATGGTGATCTGATAGGAGGCATGGGATTAGCTTGATCTTCTTGTATTTGTTGACATCTGTCTTGTGACCAATTATATGATCAATTTTGGAGAAGGTACCATGCGGTGCTGAGAAAAAGGTATATTCTTTAGCTTTAGGATGAAATGTTCTATATATATCTGTCAAATCCAATTGGTCCAAAGTTTCAATTAGTTTCATTGTGTCCCTGTTTAGTTTCTGCTTTCCTGATCGGTCCATTGAGTAGCATGGAGTGTTGAAGCCACCCACAATTATTGTGTTAGGTGTAATGTGTGCTTTAAGCTTTAGTAAGGTTTCTTTTACGAATGAGGGTGCCCTTGCATTTGGAGCAAAGATGTTCAGTATTGAGAGCTCTTCTTGGTGGATTTTCCCTTTGACCAGCAAGAAGTGACCTTCTGAGTCTCTTTTGATGACTTTAGGTTGGAAGTCAATTTTATCTGATATTAGAATGGCTACTCCAGCTTGTTTCCCGAGACCATTTGCTTGTAAAATTGTCTTCCAGCCTTTCACTCTAAGGCAGTGTTTGTCTTTAACACTGAGATGTGTTTCCTGTATGCAGCAAAATGTAGGGATCTGTTTCTGTATCCAGTCTGTTAATCTATGTCTTTTTATTGGGGAATTGAGTCCTTTGATGTTAAGAGATATTAAGGAATAGTAATTATTACCTCCCTACATTTTTGAAATAATTTTTATTTATTTATTTATTTATTTTATATTCGAGAGGTTATCTTCTGTTGGGTTTGATAAGAGGAGGTTTCTATCTTGCTTCTTCCCGGGTGTAGTTTCCGTCCTTGTCTTGGTGTTTTCCCCCTAATATCCTTTGTAGGGCTGGATTGGTGGAAAGATATCATGCAAATTTGGTTTTGTCATGGAATACCTTGATGTCTCCATCTATGGTGATTGAGAGTTTTGCTGGGTAAAGTAGTTTTGGCTGAAATTTGTGTTCTCTTAGAGTTTGCATGATATCTGCCCAGGATCTTCTAGCTTTCATGGTCTCAGGTGAGAAGTCTGGTGTTATTCTGATAGGTCTTCCTTTATATGTTACTTGGCCTTTTTCTCTTGCTGCCTTTAATATTCTTTCTTTGTTTAGTAAATTTGGAGTTTTGATTATTATGTGATGGGATGTATTTCTGTTCTGGTCCAGTCTGTTTGGGGTTCTATAGGCTTCTTGTATATTCATGGGCATCTCTCTCTTTAGGTTGGGGAAGTTTTCTTCCATAATTTTGTAGAAGATATTTGCTGGCCCTTTAACTTGTAAATCTTCACTCTCGTCTATACCTATAATCCTTAGGTTTGGTCTTCTCATTGTATCCTGGATTTCCTGGATCTTTTGGGTTACAACCTTTTTGCATTTAGTATTTTCTTTGACTGTTGAATCAATGGTTCCTATGGTATATTCAGCTTCTGAGATTCTGTTTTCTATCTCTTGTATTCTATTGTTGATATTTGCATCTATGGCCCCTGATTTCTTCCCAAGGTTTTCTATCTCCAATGTTGTGTCCCTCTGCGATTTCTTAGTTGTTTCTACTTCTGTTTTTAGAACCTGGATGGATGTGCTCAGATCTTTCGCTTGCTTGATTGTGTTTTCATGTATTTCTTTAATAGATTTTTGTGTTTCCTCTTTCATAGCTTCTACTTGTTGGCCCACGTTCTTCTCTATTTCTTTAAGTGATTTTTGTCTTTCCTCCTTATTGTCTTCTTCTTTTTGATCCATCTTCTCCTGCATTTCTTGAAGTGATTTTTGTATTTGCCTTGTAAAGGCTTCTAACTTTTGATCAATTTTCCCCTCTATTTCTTTACGAGATTTTTCTATGTGTTCAGCTACCAGCATCCTGACCAGTGATTTTATATCCAAGTCTAGCTTTTCTGGTGTTTTGGGGTATCCAGGGCTTCCTGTTGTTGGCAAACTGGGTTCAGATTCTGTCATGTTGCCTTGATTTCTGTTAGTAATTTTCCTTCGTTTTCCTTTTGCCATCTGGTTATTTCTGGTGTTAGTTGGCCTTGTTGTCACTGGCTGGTATTTGAATCTCCCGCGATGCTGGGCTCACCTGTTGTTTCCCTACTGGTGATTATGCGTGACCACTGCTCTAAGGGACCATGAGCTGGCTGCCACCCGCTGCCTCGGTGCAAGGCCGGAGGGCGTGGAGAAGTCCCGCAGAGCCTCGGCACTGGGCCTGCCTGGTAGCGAGAGCCTGGGGGATCCACCCACGCGATGGTAGCCCCGGCTGGAGTTTGTCTACCTGGGCCTCTCCAGCTTTGTCCTGGTTGCAATATGGAGGCCCACCGCTACCACTGCTCCAAGGGACCGTGAGCTGGCTGCCACCCGCTGCCTCGGTGCAAGGCTGGAGGGCACGGAGAAGCTCCGCAGAGCCTCTGCGGTGCTGGGCCTTCCTGGGGGCGAGAGCCTAGCGGATCCCCCCCCCTCCCGCGTGATGGCAGCCCTGGCTGGAGTCTGTCTACCTGGGCCTTTCCAGCTGTGTCCTTGACTCAAGGGTCTTTAATGCCAAGTGTTAGTCAGATTCTCTTTAGACATTCTCTTTCAGGAGAGTCCACTTACTTACTTCACCATCTTTCTAAGTTCATTGTGGTTCTCCCATCATCTTCAATCTGTGCGTGCTGAAACTATCCAACCCTCCCTTAGCATTCAAGCCCCATTCAGATCCCTTCTTCTGTTTCCCTCTTCTGAAAGTAGGGGAATGCTACAGTTGGGATTTAAGTGTTCCCAAAGCAAGGTCCATTGATCACTAGTCTGGTGCTATTGGGATATTTAAGTAGGTTTGAGGTCATCAGGGGTATGCTGTTGAGGGGACATTGGGACTGCTCCTTACCCGTGATCTGATTTTATGTGTTCTCCACTCTGAGGTTTTACTGCAGGTCCCTAACCATGGGGCTATCTAATCACAGACCACAGACACTGAAGCTATAAGCCAAATGTAAACATATTTTCTGTGTATGGTGATTAGATCTGATATTTGTTATAGTAACACTAAGTTGACTAACACAAGGCCTCTTGGTTTATAGTATGATAATCCAAAGTAATTTGCTTATTTTAAGGTAATTTATTAACAAATTTAATTCCATGGTCACCTTGAAGGTTCTTTGTCATTTGA
The DNA here is from genome assembly GCA_964023405.1 of Apodemus agrarius. Classification (NCBI taxonomy): domain Eukaryota; kingdom Metazoa; phylum Chordata; class Mammalia; order Rodentia; family Muridae; genus Apodemus; species Apodemus agrarius. The sequence goes on along the minus strand of OZ030021.1, from coordinate 50,733,136 downwards.
CTGAGTCTATTAACTAGTTTCACAGTTCAAAAATGTAGGCATAGTTCTTTTAGTGTCCCTATCACAATAGAATAATATAGGAAAGTGTCCACTTAATAACTGTGAACAACTTGATAAAATAAGTAGTTCTTTGACTAGTGTCCATTTTAAAAATGCACCCCCTCCAGGAAATAGACTACCTGCACAGCCTTTTGTATAATAAACATATTCATTCCAGGCCTAGATATGTTTGCTCATTAGAGATCTGCTTTGGTGTTTAATATTCACTTGGTAAATCATATATATTTAGACATCTCTCCATGTGTTTCTAGTTTTCCACTAGAATTGGGACATGACACTTTAAGTAATGGGGCCTAGTCCCACTATTGGAATATAGATTTTCAAAGTATTTCTCAATGACCTAACTGTCTTTCATTATTATCTGTTATAATATTTTCATCTCTAATTTTTATAATTTGTATCTTCTCTATTTCTTTTGGTTATTTTGGCCTAAGAAGGTCTGTCAATTTTCTTTATCATTCTGAAAAACCAAACATTTTCTTCATTTGTGTCCCCAAACTTTGGTGAATGCATATTTATAATTGTTATGTGTCCTTGATGAATTGATTCTTTATTAAGGTACGGTCTTCATTATCTCTTCTGACAAATTCTGGCTAAAAGTTAATTTTGTCAGATACCAGACTAGCTAGCTAGGCCCGATTATCTTCAGTTTCTATGGAGGTTAGGAGATGTGGGTCATGGAGTAGTGTGTGCTCTTAACAGCTAGTTTTTTGTACTGCCTGGTTGCAGGCATAAATTTCAGTATGTAAGGCAAATGTACACACTGTCTTTTGCAGCTGGATCCCCTTAATTTGGCAGGGCTTGGGTTGTTTTTGTTTCACCATCCATGTCTTGCCTAAGTATGTTTGCTTATGTGAGCTTGTGACCAGGTGAACTCCAAGCTGGTGTTTGCATGACCTTTGGGGACTCTGTTCACTTAATCTGTTGGGGGTATACTTGGTATTATCACTGAACTTTCCACCCTCCACTGCTGGGCATTTTGTCTCTTGGTATCTTCCACCTCCTTTGTGCTAGCCCAAGGTATAGAATGCCATGGAAGGTTCTCTCCAGGCAGATCTTTGTTCAACTTATACCATCATTATCACAACATCATTACACTAAGGTGTGTCTGTGCCTTACTTATGGGGTACGAGAATTAAGCAGGAAAAGGTTTTCTCCTTCAGATATTGCATATTATTATAGAGGCTGTGTTGACTTTGGTTCTATTTGGATATCATTGGTGTCTCCACAATTATATAACTGATGACTCTGAGTACTTTATGAATGTGGTAACAAAGTCAGAGGCCCTGATCTGCAGTAGGTCACATGGGTGATGACATTCCAATAGTCAAAGAGATAAGTACAATTTGTGGTGCCAAGATTGAGGCAGTTAAGCAGTCTTGGAGCATGTACTACATGGAAGTCAGGGTAAGGTATGGTTATATTTTGTCTTAACATAACACCATGCAGCAATAGCTTACAAAGGGGAGGGAACTATGTAAGTAGAGGTACCCATGTGAACCATTGCAATGGTATGTATTCCATTACAACTCCTTGTGGAGCTCAAAACCATTGATGGCTGCAGTATTGCCTCACAGAAAAAAAACTTGACTATATGGTGCTGATGTGGGCAATTTAGGCCCACATTTTACAATTCCTGAGTTGTGAGATGACTTTCCATATCTGGACAAGTTCAGGCTGAGAATCAAGATCATTCTATTCGAGGTGCTTTATTTTTTCTTGATCTAACCATTGGAAATAACCATTTTCCATAATTCTCTTTCATGTGCATTATATTCTACTGCACATTTTGGTTTTATTTCTTAAATGGAGCATAGGTTGTCTGGTGATTCTCATTAGCTATCTTTTTTGGCAAGTACCTCAATTTATGGCAAAATTATTTTGGAGTAATTGGTGCTTTTGAGTAGCATAGCTTCCAGTAAGAAAGCAACTGAACCACTAGCAGAATTTGCATAGCCTATTAGAGACTAAGTGTTTTTCCTTTTTTAATGTTAATATGTTAAACATATGTCAATAGCCCAAACCCTCAGTGGATCCTGTTAGGAGGAAAGTCTTTGGGAGGTATCTATGCTTGAACTAGGTCATGAAAATGGAGCCCAAATGATGAGATCATAGGAAGAATAGACAGGACATACTTCTCTGCACACACACTGTGGATGACCAAGTGAAGTCAGTATGAGAAAGGATGCTTTCACTGAGGATTTGGCCATATTGGTACCGGTACCTGGGTCTCAGACAGAAACTTCTGTTCTTTAACTCACTTAGTTATAGCAGCTCAAGCTGTGCTGTTTATTTGTACTTTATTTTAAGGAAGACAAGATGTGGACTAGGGAATGGATGGACAATGAGACGATCAGCACCTAACAGTAATACTAAGGACAGGTCACTGCGAAACTATGATGGGTTCTTGGGGATATCAAGTAGCAACACATGACTTTTTTCAGAAAGAACCTATTAATTGACTTTTGGTATTGATGTAGAGTAGATCAGCCATTTACTATCACAGCATTCAAAACACCAATCATTATAAGGCAGAGAAATTTCATCTTCTCCCCTTGTTCTCCCATAGAATTAGAGAGCTTCTTTAGTACTTTCTCAAGGATTCTGACTAGACAGGACTTTTTGGAAATTCTTAGTCATTATTAAGGCTATTGTCTTAGTCAGGGTTTCTATTCCTGCACAAACATCATGACCAAGAAGCAAGTTGGGGAGGAAAGGATTTATTGAGCTTACACTTCCATGCTGTGGTTCATCACTAAAGGAAGTCAGGACTGGAACTCAAGCAGGTCAGGAAGCAGGAGGTGATACAGAGGCCCTGGAGGGATGTTTCTTAATGGCTTGCTTCCCCTGGCTTGCTCAGCCTGCTCTCTTATAGAACCCAAGAATACCAGCCCAGAGGTGGTACCACCCACAAGAGGCCTTCCCTGCTTGATCACTAGTTGAGAAAATGCTCCACAGATGGATCTCATGGAAGTACTTCACCAACTGAAGTTCTTTTCTCTGTGATAATTCCAGCCTGTGTCAAGTTGACACACAAAACCAGTCAGTACAGCTATTGTGATCTCTAGATTATTGCTTCTCTCTCCTCTTTTAATTATAATTTTTCCTTAATTTACTTTTATTGTATGAATGCTTAGCTTAAATGTATGTCTGTTTATCACATGTGTGCCTAGTCTATGTAGAGGTCAGGAGATGATATGAAATCCCCTGGAATAGGAGTTGCTAGTGTGGGTTCTGTCAATTGAATCCTGGTCCTCTGCAAGAGCAGCTTGTATTATTAATCTATGAGCCATCTCTCTCATCCTCTAAGCCATCACTGAGCCCCCATCTCCCTTTTTTGCATTTTTGGAACGCTAGGGATTGAACTTGTGTTCAATGTGTGTGAGGCAAGTATTATACCGCTGAGCTACTGCCCAAACCTTCCTTCTTTTTTTTTTAAATGAAAAAACTTTTTTGTGTGTGTGTTTGTGTGTGCATTTCCATGTATAATTGCAGGCATGACCATAACATGGCATGTATGCTGAGAACAGAGGACAAGATGTGTGTTGGCTTTTACCTTCCATTTGCTTGGGTCAGTACCTCTAATTCACTGCTGAATGTGATAGGATTGCTTGCTCCCATGATCTTCCAAAATTTTCCTCTCTCTGCCTCCCATCTCACCATAGAAGTGCATGATAGATGCTTAGCTGGCTTTATGTGGGTTCTGGGAATCAGGACTCAGGACTTCAGACTTGCAAGGTCTACTTTACAAAGCTACCTTTAATGGTTTCCCCTTTAATATCTCTATCAAGAGAGTCTACATTATCAAGTTTAAGGTTATATGGGTCATTATCAAGAAGTCACAGCAGTGTCTTGAGGCAGTTAGTGCCACTCTTTCCACAGTTAAAACAAAAACAAAAACAAACAAACAAAAAAACAACCAGAGAGCTATGAAAGCATGCCAAGTAGGCTGCTGCTTAGCCCTCTCACCACATACACAGTAGATTTCCAGCTAGAGAATGGGACCACCTAAGTGGGAGGGGCTTCCTGCCTCAATTACCATAAGCAAAATAATTTTTCCAAATGCAAGTCCAGAGGTTCATCGTTCATGTGACTCTAGATTCTGTCCAGATGACAATTAACCACCATAATGCTAACCTTGAACATGGATGTCGATTTATATTAAACAAATTTAAATATAAACAAAATTACTTGATCTGAGAGTTTACTCAAAGTGTATATATATATATATATATATATATATATATATATATATTAGCTATAAGCTTATTTATTCATATCTGATTCCCCTTGCTACAGCTAGTGTGGATACATTATCACTAACTATGGATAAAGCCTGAATAGACTGGGTAGGTCTGACTAGGTGTTACATCCTAGTTTTCTGTCATTGATTCTGATTTTTTTGACAGCCACAGGACTTCAGCCTAATTAGAAACCAACTTGTTTCTTAAACATATCTCTTTGAGAAGAGTCTTAGAGTCCTCAGTCACCATGTCAAGGAAATAAAATTTCAGGTAAAATATTTCTCTAAGATAAAGATTTTTAGTAACTAAATACCCATTAGCCAAACAGAACTCCTCATAATATCTTGAAAGCCTTTCTTGTACTGTTTCTTCATCTGTAGGTTTGAACACCTTAGGAGATTTCATCATGTCTTCCACCTGATCCATCGGCATTTGCCAGTCCCTAGCCAATCTCTGCAAAGATTTGTCATCCACTCCAAACACAGTGCGGTAGAGCTTCATGCTTTTCTCCAGAATCTCCAAGTCACTGTCCAAGATTAAGGTCAGTGAAGGGATGATACTCAGTAGGTCAGCCGCAAAGGCTTCCAGCCAAATCCTCTGTTTCAGAAATTGCTGCTTCTTTTCAATGGCTGAATCTGTAATATTGGGTAAGGAGAGCATAAAATTGTGTCTCTTGTATACAGGGAGGTCACTTGTCAGCTTGTCCATCATGATTGGGAAATCATAGTCAGAAAAATTTCTGGTAGAGATCAAGAAGATCGGAGGCTCATCCATGTCATTCTCCTTAAAGTTCCTCACACAATTAAGGCGAATGTCCTGCAGGACTTTTTCTCTGTCAAAGGTTCGAGGTTTGCATTCCTCTTCATTTCTTAAGTCAGAGTCCACCTTTGTTCTCACGAAGTAGAATTCCTTCTTCATCCTGCTGACTGCTTTTGCGAGGTCTATATCATTTTTCTTAAAGCGTGTGGCCGAAATAATAATGAAGAAGTCATACTCATAGAACTTCATTTTCTCCAGGTAAGTTTTTGGTGGGAAATTTGTGGTTCCAATCCCAGGCAGGTCCCAAAAAACCACATTGGGCATATCGGGGTGTTTGTATGAGTGCCTCTCCATGGTTGTCTCCACCACCCCAGTTTTAGCTGCACCTTTCTCTTCATGCCCAATGCCTCTTAGGGCATTGATGAAGCTGGACTTTCCTGATCCAGACTCCCCAGTGACAGCAACATTGAGTGGAGTGCTATCGATTTCTTTTAATGCATCTCTGATTGCAGAGTTTGCCCCATGTATGTTCCCTTTTGTCATGCTTAATTCCACTGAAGTGATGATTTCCTGAGAAATGATTTTGTTTCCTGTCTTAAATTTCTTAAAATATTCAGTAAAGCTGGAGGCCAAATCTTGATGCTCATTCTTAGGGGAAGAGAACAGCTGACCCATGACTTCAAGCAAATAACAGCACTGGAAGAAAAAAGGGAGAACAAACAGGGTGTGCATGAAAATTCAGATCTTCATTGTTGAAAAATTCATGCCCATTGCTACATATACCATTCTTAGCAGTTGTAATTATGCATTCAAATTCCCCTATGTTCATTTTACACAATTGGGACTTTGACTAACATTACCAATTTCACTCCTCCCACAGCCTGGTGGATCACTGCCCTGCTTTTCCCTTCTATGGGGTTGGTTACTCTAGACTTCACCTATGAGTGACAGAGTAGGGTCTACCTTCCTGCAGGTAGCTGAGACCATCACATGAGACTTTAATGGTTTATTCTCCACTGTCTCTTCACAAGTCCATTTTCTCTTTCAGGCCCCTCTGTGCCCCTGTGACATGTAGACCACAGTAGCAGAGGTCCCTCCCCTTCCAGCTTCCAGTGTGATTCAGCTGAATCTGCTCATGGGCTCCCTGATGCCCTACTTGGGCTGCATGTATGCAACTTTATCCATCATTCTCTAAAATCTATGCTATTTGGCCTTGTGAACTGTTCAGTTCTTATGATATTTTAAGGGAAGATACTGCCATACTCTTCTTATTCTTTCTGCTTAGACCTGGTAACAGATCCTTATATTTCCTGGCTTCTGGTTATCACACAGTCCCTTATTTATCTGTTCAGGCTGTTCAACATTCTGGATTTGCTGTTTTACTGAAGTCTCATCATTTGAATATTTATTAATGGGTCCTACCTGACCTGTAATACACAACACTTTCCCAATAGAGTTGGATTGAAGGCCAATGGCCAAGCCTCTTTCTAAGGTGGAATGGGACCAATCACTGCAAAATGTAATGCATATTTATATGGGGCATAGTGTCTACCAGTACAGTCACCAATGCCACAAAGATATGTTTGGTTTCCTTTGAAGACACCTTGCTTCCCTGAATAATAACAGCCGAGCCAGGTAATGTTTTATAAGGGATATCACCCATGTCAGCAGATGCTTGGTTCACAGATGGTACAGGCAGGGTACCTGCAGCATTACAAATGAACACAGGCAACATATGCAGGAGTCAGGAGAAAGAGTAGTTAAGGCTGAGGTGATTTAAATAATAGTAATTCCTGAAACTTGGATTTGACAATCTGTATTGACACTTGGGCTGTACCCAGAGGCTTGGCTTTATGAATATTCCAGAGGGAAAAGGTGGACTGGTAGGTACTGTATCAGTTACTATGGGTACAACAGATGTAGAAGGACATGTATAACAGTTCTATAGCAGTCAGAACCCCAGGTCGTATTGTAGGTAGTATTCCATGGCCTACAGAGTCCTTGAAACCAGGAAGCAGATGCCATGATCAAAGTATGCACTATCTAACCTCAGATGCCAGCAGACACTGTTCCTAGTGTTCATCCAAAATCTGAGCAGAGGCCAGGCAGTGATGGCAGTCCTTTAATCCCAACACTTCAGAGGCAGAGGTAGGCAGATGTGTGAGTTTGAGGCTATCCTAGTCTACAGAGTGAGTTCCAGGACAGCCAGAACAACAGAAGCAGAGAAAGTGTGTTTTGATAAATAAAAACGAAACCCCCAAATTTTGGACACACGATACTAACATGAGATGGAAATATATGTAAAACAATTGGCATTCCTGTAAAATACTTGTGTATTCTGGCTGCTCTGTAGTCATGTGAAATCAGCCTCCATGTATGGATGGTCAGAAAGGACAGGAACAAGTGTCAACCCGTTACTGACTAAACAAGGCAGGCACCTTCACGGACAGATGCCATCATTCAGCACTTTCAAGCTATTCTTTTCTTTATTGTCAGCTAACATGTTACTGTTGACTGCTGAGGATTCCAAGAGGCAGTTCTGCACATCACTTTAAGATGAGCATGCTCAGGGAATGTAATCCTAAAATGCTCATTCTGGAAAGTTCACACACTTCTATATGAAGATACATGCACCCCCTAGATTAAATTCCTATGCTTACTTTGTTGTGGAGTGAGTTAGAGCTTTGCTTTGGAAGTTACTCCTGGACCAGCTTTGCCTGACTCATGTACAAAGTATTTCTCCATGGAGAAATACTTACTATATGACTTGTTTATTTTGGGTTTGTACTCACTAAGAGGCAGACTCAGTGGATCAGGTTTCATATCTGTGTTACCCAGATGAAAGCTTTTAATTGATGGTTAAATTAAAGAGGCTTGGTTCAGGAAAGACCCTTCTTGACTACAGGAAATAAAACAGAAGGGAAGCATCTCAGTGACCTCAGTTTCAGCTTGCACACAGCCAGGAGGTCCTGAGAAAGCTTTGTTGTCTCTCTGCCTCTTCAGAAGATGTTTCAATCTTACCAGTGTTGCAGGACCCTTGAGCCAGCTAACAGTTCTGTGACCAGATGGATCATGGAAGCACACAGAGGCTCAGCCACAGGTATGAGACTGCATATTGGGCCTGGGGTCTGGAGAATTGAGAGACATTCTTGTTCATACAGGCTCCATGGAGACTAACAGGAGTCCCCTTCATCTGGCATGGAAGGCAGGCTAGGGAAACTTGACTATGAAAGCCCTCAAAGGAGGTCTCAGGAGATTGGAGGCAATTCTGGGTCTAACTTCTAGCAATCTAAAGTGTTAGCCAGGGCCACATCATTTCATAAAGCAACCACATTTAGGTTGAATTGTGATAATTTCAGGAATGATAGGTCTCCACGACTACAATCACCCCTAGATTTTTGTTCTCTACACCTGCAGACTGGTTGAGTGGGAGCATATGCTACAGGCTCCTCATCAGGCACATGGCCCAGAACCACCCCTTTTTCTCTGGGACCCTAAAAAGGGATTTCCCTCTCTGCCATGTGGGCTTGATCTCAGAGCCTCTGCTGTGCTGCTGTCTGCCTGTCAATGTCATTCACAATTCCTTATGTCCCCCGTATGCTCTTGAACCCCAGACCTGGCATCTTTTCTGATGATAAGGAGGTGGAATTTCTCATCCTATAGATCTGCATCAAGGAAAACTTATTCAGGATGTGTGTGTGTGTGTGTGTGTGTGTGTGTGTGTGTGTGTACTTTGTTTTGTCTTATTAATTAGATGGTTTCCTTTTCATGTTATGTAGTTTTGCTACTTAATCCTGTACACACCAAAGTCAAATTTTAACTGAGTAAAGAAAAGAGTTTGCAGTTAACTACTCTTCCCCACCCCTACTTCTCAAGCCCACAGTGCCATACCACTTCCTGTTTAGTTATCCTGTTTACGGTAAGGGCTACATGCTAGGATACAAGTTTTCTAATTTTCTTCAACTGAAAGTTAAAACTTTTAAAAAAGATCGAAGCTTACTTAGAGATATGGGGAAAAAATCAGAACAGTAGAGGACTTAAAAAAAATCCTGACATGATAAATTTAACAAAAGAATTCGTGTGGTTTTCCTCAAATGTGTTTGATGTATGTTTTCATGCATGTGAATGTTGTGTCATGTCTACAAGTATGCTTATGTTTACATACTGCTTACAAGGCAACAAATTGCCTTGCAGTGAGCATTAAGCTACAATATAACTAGCAGAGTAACCTAAATGCCTTTTAGTTCACGTAACTTAAATAAATCTTTGAGAAATAACTTAGATTTATTGGTAAAAGGTGACACTCCCTTCAGAATTGCTAATGTGTATTCTTCCTGGACTGCGGGGCAATTGGGTTAATAATTGTGTCTTAAATGTTATTATGCTCCTTGCTTCCCTGAGACAGATTGCAGCTAGAACTACTATGACTAATTCCCTATAAGATAAACTTCTTACTCAGAGACAATGGAGGCTCATTTCTGAGTTTTCCCAGCCATAGGACAATAGCATAACCAATAAAACTGAGCACAGACACTGCCCAGAACGGCATCTGAAGATTTGTTTACGTTTCTTTTTTTTCTATTTAACTAGAGTATTTATTTGATATATTTTCCCTTTTTAATTGATATATTCTTTATTTACATTTCAAATGATTTCTCCTTTCCTGACTCCTCCCACCTCGAAAGTCCCATAAGCTATCTTCCCTCCCCCTGTTCTCCCATGCACCCCTTCCCATTTCCCTGTTCTGGTATTCCCCTATACTGCTGCACTGAGCCTTTCCAGAACCAGGGGTCACTTCTTCCTTCTTCTTGGAGTACTATTCAGCCATTAGAAACAATGAATTCATGAAATTCTTAGACAAATGGATGGAGTTGTTTATGTTTCTTAAAGGTTTATAAATGTTTCCAGTTAAAACTTATCTGAATTCTAAATTAAATGCACACATATATTTTGTTTTGTCCTCTGAGGACATGAGCCATGTGGCTTCTGGTTAAAGATTTAGTGTGTGTTTTGTTCTCTGCTTCTTTCCAGAGCCCTGACTGTTGTAATAGGGGACATAGTCTCATTTTTGATTAGAACTTCATGGGGCCTGTTCTGACAAATTGGTCTAATTATACATATGACCCTGTGATAAAGCAATCATTCAACCTTGCCAGGCAATCTTTAGGGCAAAAAAGACCTTAGTTGTTTTCTTTTTACATCATTGTGCTTTACAATACTACAAAATAAGATCAGGACCCAATAAGTAAGAGAAAAACTGCTTAACCAGTCATAAGGATGTTGAAGAAAAGGAATTTTAGCTTGTAAATTGGTTTTGTTCTACAAGGATCCCTCCAGGGTGAGGGGTGAAACAAACTAAAAACCCCAAGTATAATCTGCTATAAATATTTTGTAAAAGCTAAAAAAGCCCATGGGTATGACTAAGTTGGCTATAGCTAAAGGGTTTTAAAAATTCCCAAGGTCACAGTTCACTACACTGAAACAAATCTAAAACTCTAGTCTTGCTTAATATCAATGAGGCTCTCTAAAGATATTGATATGCTTTTGATTTCACTTACAAAATTAGAATTTAATTAGAATAATTAATTCATCAGAGCCATAACATAAAGTTTGTAATGAGTTACAAAAACATCAGATTCAACAGTAATTTATGGGAGTAGTAGAGAATACATTTTTATTTAATGTTATGGGATTCAATATCTTAATACCTAAATTCATAAGTACCTTTCTTGTAAAATGATCTGAACTTGATGTTTTCTTAAGATAACTATTTGCCATTTCTCCTGACATGTGACTGCTGACAAGGACAGGCCCTCTGTCCCAGCACTGTTGTTAGCAACACAACAAAGTGCCAAGCAACAGTGGTGACAAAGCCAAAGCTCTGCTCCCCATACTCAGAAAAATGGTGGCCTTACTGAGACCAAACACAACATGCGCAGGTGGGGGAGGTGCTCAGCCCCTAGCTTCCTGGCTAGGTCATTCCTACTAAAGTATCAGGATGACTCCATGACTGAGTCCCCATGTGAATGGTGGGGAGAGAGAAGTGACTTCCACAACTTGTCTTTTGACCTCCATATGCATGCTATACCATGTGAGTGTCCAGCCCCAGTACATGAATACACATAAACAAATAAATTAATGTAATAAAATAAGTAAAATGCATTGTACAAAATTCCCAAAGGCTTTCTAGCATGATAAAAAAGAAAAACAAACAACAGCAACAATGGTCTTCAATGTCTTTGCGCTGCATCTGAACACAACACATGACAGTGATATGAAATATCAATCCTTGCAGAGGGACAAGTTTCTTCATTAGCACCCCAGTTCTGAACTAAACCCCACGAAGTTAAAGAGGATTGCCCAGTTAAAAATAATTCGCAGCATCTACTACTATTGTGTTGGTAAATGGACTTGTTGTCAAGCTGCCTTCTGCACATTTGTGATTATGCCAGAGGTGAGTGATGCTCTCAGCCTTACTCAGTCAATGGTTTTGTTGCTGTTCTTTGTATCCCATTTTTTTTTTGGCAATGGGTAGGACTCTAATGCTCAGTCTCATAACTGGTCAAAGGGCTGAGAATAAGAGACTGTTGAGTGCTCACTCCTAAAGAGAACAGGGAGGGACTTCTAGATCAACCCCCTGCTCCCCACCATAGTCAGAAAACATCATGGAAGAGCCATGGACTGGGGGCCCAGAGAGTGGTGTGACTTAATGTCTTACTAATGTGATGTGGAATTTGGATGCATGGCAGCTGCACAAGACTGACATGCGATCTAGCCTGTCAACATTTTAGCATTCATGAGACTAGGGGCATGGGAGGCCTTATCCTTAGCTGAGGAAATAGTAGCTTAATATAAGAGTAATGACTGGTGGGGGAGGGAGTGCCATTTTTTTCATTTTACAGCTGTAGCAACTAGAAAGTTGCACCAAGAACATGCAAGTAACCCTAAAATCAGTGGAGTATTAAAAAAATAGCCAAGAAACCAGAGCAGCAGTCATTGGGAAGGAGAAGAGTCCCAGGGAGAATAAGGGCGAGAAAAGAGAGGAACCATGGGAGAAGATGATCAAAATATTATATCTAGGTATGAAATCTTCATACAATAAGTAAAAATACTTTAAAGCAAAACAAACAAACAAATTCTAGTATTGATTCCAGGCAGGTGACAGACAGTGGAAGCAGAGCACAGAATGCATCTTTTTCTCCAGTCTAGCTTCCATTGGAGTTTACAGTAAATCTGCTGAACTGGGTGGAGAGAGGCAAGAAAACAGTGCTAGGAATAACAGAATCGAGACACCACAGTTTTCATATACTCTGTAGTGAAAATTCACAGCCCATCTTGAAAGGTTCCTTTTCAGCTGTTACAGGAAGTAGAGAACAAAGAAGAACCCCCACCCCAAACTGGGTAAGTTTAAAATAATTCTTAGGTCATTCTGTTTGGTCTATCTGAAGAACATCTATAAACAAGTCCTCACTACCTCTACTCGAAGGCCCCTAGCTCCCAAACTGATGATCCCAGCTCCGAGGCTATGTCTCTAAATGTCTTGTTACCCACAGGCTCCTTAGGAAAGAAAAGATAGGATCTGAATGCTGACTTACCAGAAAATCCTGTGTCCAGTGGATGCACTCACTGCTCCTGAGAGGAATTGTCCTTGACTGTGCTGAGGTCTCCTTCTGCTTCTTCAGCAGAAACAAGGAAGTTGGGCAGGACTTGTATACTCTTCCTGCTTTTGTCTCGCCTTCAGAGTGTGCTAGCCAATCACGAGGGAGGGTACAATAACAGGGGAGAGTGCATCAAGTCTCAGAATACCCTGCATTTCCAAGAACATGAAAGTGAAACTAAATTAGCATTCATTCTTCTAAAGAGATTCTAATAAGTGGAAACTATGTTAAAAACAAAGCTGTATTAACACTGCTTTGGCAAGGGACAGTAGATCTAGGAGCAACTTAAATGCCTAGGTTGGAAGATACTCCATGGCCCTTAGAATTCATTTCCTTTTCACCCTTGTGCTAGACTGTTTTATGTCAATTTGACACAAGCTAAAGTCTTTGAGAGGAGGGAACCTCAGTTAAGAAAATGCCTTCCTAAGATCATGCTGCATGCACGCCTGTAGGACATTTTCTTCATTAAAAATCGATGAGGGAGCGCACAGATCTTTGTAGGTGGTGCCATCCTTGGGCTGGTGGTCCTGGAGTCTATAATATAGCAGGCTGAGCAAACCAGCAAGCAGTACCCCTTCACGACCTCTACTTCACCTCCTTCTCCAGGTTCCTGTCCTATCTTCTTTCAATGATTAACAGTGATATGGAAGTACAAATCCAAATAAACTCCTTTCTTCCTCAAGGTGTTTTGGTGATTCATCTCACACCCACACATCACAATTAATTTCTGATTCCACAAACACATCCTGAGCTGAAGTGACATAGCATAATTCCTGGGGCCTTGTCAACTGCCAGTTTTCATCTCCTCCCTCCTCCCAATTTTGCCCTCTGATTACAATGCTGTCTGGCCCTGTGACTATAACCCTATTTTCTCACTGTTATGGTGTCATATTCTTTAATTGTTAGCACTACTGTAGCAGACTGGAGGAAGAACTAGGCCACGGGTTTAGAATTTAGGGATGAGAAGACAACCAGGGTTGGAAAGGCAATGTGTCTGAAGATAGGCAGCTCATCAGGACTGCACAGATGGAGATCCACACTCCTATTCCTTTTCTACAATTCTCCATAAATCCAGGAGTGTGTAGTGTTTATGAACATTTCAGCAAAAGTAACTGAGACTCCAACAATTAAGTAATTTGTCCCAAATCACATAGGATGGCATTTTAGGCTTATTATTGCTGTGATGAAACACTAGCAGGATAGAGCCCTGAGGAGGGAAGGGTTAATTGGCTTACACTTCCACATCACTGCTCATCACTAAAGCCAGGACTAGCAGTTCAGGAGTATCCCCACCCACAATGGACTGGGCCCTCCCTCATCAATCAGTAATTAAGAAAATGCCCCTATGGGCTTGTCTGATTATAGCTAGATCTCCAGGAGATGATTCCTCAAGTGAGTTTCTCTCCTCTCAGATAACTATAGGTTGTGTCAAGGTGACATCAAACTAGCCAGCACAGAGGAAGACTTTTCCATCTAAAGATTACTGTCATTTGGGCCCTGATTAATTAAAGCTTTCTATATGATAAAACAAACCTTTGTGGATGGAAATTCAGAGGGAGGGAAAGCCTTTACCCATACTGGTTTTCTTTGCCTGGAATTGAGTGAGGGACAACTCCTGTGATTAATGATAGTTCAGTCTGTTGTCTAATGTGTACCTCAAGAAAGATCTCCTGGGTAGATAGCAAGTAAAGTCAGGTTATGAGACTAATACTAATAAAAAAATATATGTTGTGGACACTGGAAGGATGGCTCCATCATTAAGAGCATTAGCTGTTCTTGCAGAGGAACCTGGGGTGTGTTTTCTAGCTCCACTATCAGGTGACTCAGAACCATGTGTAACTCCAGTTCCATGGAGATCCATAGAGATCTGATTCTCTCTGGCCTCTGCTGCTGTCCCCTGTATCCACATAGTGGTGATAGACTCACAAAGGCATGTGTGTGTGTGTGCGCACACACACACACACACACACACACACACAGAGGACAATAAATCTCTTTCTATAACACATACACATACACGTCACATTTTTATTTGGGGGGCACTGAAGCTCAGTGTTTGTAATGGTTCTTTTAACTCAGGATGTGCTAGTAAGGATTATCCTGATAGTTTGAGGAGCTCAACAGTCTCTTTTCTGTTAATTCTCCTCTTCCTCCTTCTTCTTCTGATGGTGTTCAGGGATGAAATGAAGGACCTGACTTCTGCTGGGAAAAAGATCTTACTTTTCAGTTATACCTCCAAACTTTCAGTTATCTCTCAGTGTTCCTATAGCCAATATAAGGAAGACTGCCTGTCATAGTTAGGGTTTCTATTGCTATAAATAAATGCCATGCCCATGGGAACTCTATAAGGAAACATTTAACTGGTGCTGGATTACAATTCAGGAATTTAGTTTATCATGGTCATGGTGGGAAACATGGGGGGAAAAGGAACTTGCAGGCAGACATGGTGCTGGAGAGGTAGCTGAGACTTCTATATCTGGATTAGCAGATGGCAGTAAGAGAGGGAGATTCTGGGCCTGGCTTGAACATCTGAAACCTTAAAGCTTACTCCCCAGTGACACACTTTCTCCAACAAGGCCATATTTACTCCAAGATCACACCTTCAACAATGCCACTCCTTGAGTCTGTGGGGTTCATTTCCGTTCAGATGTCAAAACTGGTAATGGTCACCAAATGAGAGTGAGAACATGCAGCATTTTTCTTTCTGGGTCTGTAGTACCTCATTCAATATGACCTTTTCCAGTTCCATCCACTTACCTACTGTGTTCATGATTACATTTTTTCTTCAGAGATCAATAGTATTACACAGTGTAGACACATCACAGTTTCATCATCCACTAACTGGTTGAAAGATATTTTTGTTGTTTCCATTTCCTAGCTATTGTGAATACAGCAGCAATGAACACGACTGAGCAAGCAGTGGGGAAGCAGGATGCTGAGTCCTTTGGGCATATGCCAAGTAGTTGTATAGCTCGATTATATGATAATTTATTTTTTATTTTTGAGAATTCTTCAAACCTATTTCCAGAGTGTTGGCACCAGTTTGCAATCCCACCAGCAGTGGTTGAGGGTCCTGCCTTTGCTACACCTCCAGCATTTGTCTCTTTTTTTGTTGGCTCTGATACTCTGATAGGGTATATTGAACTCTTAATGTTGTTGTGATTTGCATTTCTCTAATTGCTATGGATGATGACCATTTTTTGAAGTATTTCTTGGCCTTTGTCTGTTTGTTTGCCTTTTCTTCTTTTGGGAACTCTTTGTTCAGATACCAGGCTGAGTTCCATCCATTTGCTAAAGAATTTCATTTATTCATTGTTTTTTTTAAAAATTTTTTAAATTTTCTATATTCTTTGTTTACATTCCAAAGGCTTTTCCCTTTCCCAGTTCCCCCCCTCACCATGTGTCCCATAAGTCCTCTTCCCCCCTCCATTCCCCAGTCACCCCCCAACCCTTTCTCTGTTCTGGTACTCTCCTGCAAAACTGGAACAAGTCTTTTCGGGACCAGTGTCCTCTCCTTAATTCTTCTTGGGAATTTTTTGATTTGCTAATTGTGACTTGAGTATTCAGAGCTTCTGGGCTCATTAATATCCACTTATCAGTGATTGCAATTCATGTGTATTCTTTTGTGATTGGGTTAACTCACTTAGGATGGTTTCTATGGTATCTTTGGCATCTGAGATTCTTTCTTCTATCTCTTGTATTCTATTGTTGATATTTGCATCTATGGCCCCTGATTTCTTCCCAAGATTTTCTATCTCCAAAGTTGTCTCCCTTTGCGATTTCTTAATTGTTTCTACTTCTGTTTTTAGATCCTGGGTGGTTTTGCTCAGATCTTCTGCTTGCTTGTTTGCATTTTCATGTATTTCTTAAGAGATTTTTGTGTTTCCTCTTTCATGACTTCTACTTGTTGACCCATGTTCTCCTGTATTTCTTTAAGTGATTTTTATAATTCCTCCTTATTGGCTTCCATTTTTTGATCCATATTCTCCTGAATTTCTTTAAGTGATTTTTGTGTTTGCCTTGTAAGGGTTTCTAATTTTTGATCCATTTTCTCCTGTATTTCTTTAAGAGATTTATCTATGTGTTCCTCTAACAGCATCCTGACGAGTGGTTTTAGATCTGAGTCTTGTTTTTCTGGTGTGTTGGGGTATCTGGGACTTACTGCTGTTGTGCAACTGGGTTCAGATGCTGCCATATTGCCTTGATTTCTGTTAGTAACGTTCTTACATTTGCCTTTTGCCATCTGGTTATCTCTGGCCTTAGTTGGTCCTTTAGTCACTAGCTGGTGTTTGAACCTCCTATGGGCTAGTAAGGCTATTTCTCCACCACTGGATGACTGGGTTTCCCCTGACACAGATTGTTCTTCTCTTGGGTGCTGTTGGAACCCTAATGTATCTTGCTCCAAGCAATGTTATATTCGGTTATCTCTGCGGACCTGATCCTGCTTGTCTTCTCTGGTTCTGCTTGCTTAGTCCAGTCAGCAGCAAGGATGCTGGCAGCGGCCATGGGGAGTGGGGGGTGGGGAGCACAGGATCTCTCACAAGGCAGAGAACGCTCCCATTCTTAGATGACTGGCTGGCGGCCTGAGTCCCCCGGAGATCTTAAGCTTGGGATATCTCAGGTATCTGGTTCTGCCTGCTCAATCCAAGCATCTGCCACCAAGATGGCCATGGTTGAGCGGAGTGCAGGGTTCCCCTCAGGGTGCAGAGCCCAAGCTTGGTTGGGGCCCAGGAACTGCTGCTCTGCCTGAATCGCTGCCTGGTGGCCTTGAGTCCCCAGAGATCCCAAATTCTGGATATCACGGGTACATGGTTCAGCTAGCTTAGTCCAGACAGCTGCAAGGATGCTGGTGGTGGCCACGGGGAGTGGAGAGTGTGGCTTGCAGAGTCTCCCATAGGGCAGAGAACCCACGCCCTGCTGGAACACAGGAACCACTGCTCTGCCAAGCTCCCGTTCTTAGATGACTGGCTGGTGGCCTGAGTCCCCCAGAGATCTTAAGCTTGGGATATCTCAGGTATCTGGTTCTGCCTGCTCAATCCAAGCATCCACCACCAAGATGGCCGTGATTGAGCAGTGTGCAGGGTTCCCCTCAGGGCGCAGAGCCCACGCCTGTTTGGGGCCCAGGAACCGCTGCTCTGCCCAGATTGCTGCCTGGTGGCCTTGAGTCCCCAGAGATCCCAAACTCTGGATATCACAAGTACCTGGTTCAGCTCATTAGTCCAGACAGCTGCAAGGATGTTGGCAGTGGCCACGGGGAGTGGGGAGTGCCTTATTCATTGTTTTTAATAGCTGTGTTTTATCCCATTGTGTAAATGTATCACATTTTCAGTATCCATTCCTTCATTGAGGGACATATGGGTTCTTTACCACTTATGGCTATAAAACATCTGGGTTCTTTACCACTTATGGCTATAAATAACGCTGCTATGAACATTGGGGAGCATGTGTCTATATTACATGCTGGAAAATCCTCTGGGTATATGACAAGAAGTGGTATAGCAGGGTCCTCCAGAAGTAGTATGCTCAAATTTCTGAGGAATTGCCAAACTGTTTTCCAGAGTGGTTGTACCAGCTTGCAATCCCACCAGCAGTGGAGGATTCTCCAAATCCTCGCCAGCACCTTCTGAGGTTTTGATCTTAGCCATTCTGACTGGTGTGAGGTGAAATCTCAGGGTTGTTTTGATTTGCATTTCTCTGATGACTAAGGATGTTGAGCATTTCTTTAGGTGCTTCTCAGCCATTCAGTATTACTCAGGTGAAAATTCTTTGTTTAGCTCTGTATCCCATTTTTTAAGTAGGGTTATTTGGTTCCCTGGAGTCTAATTTCTTAAGTTCTTTGTATATATTGGATATTAGCCCTTCGATGGATGGAGGGTTTGTAAAGATCTTTCCCCAATCTCTTTGTTGCTGTTTTGTCCTTTTGACAGTGTCCTTTGCCTTACAGAAACTTTGTAATTTTATGAGGTCCCACTTGTCAATTCTTGATCTTAGAGCATAAGCTATTGGTGTTCTGTTCAGGAACTTTTCCCCTGTGCCCATGTGCTCTAGAGCATATACTATTGGTGTTCTGTTCAGGAACTTTCCCCCTGTGCCCATGTGTTTAAGACTCTTCCCCAGTTTCTTTTCTATTAGTTTCAGTGTGTCTGGTTTTATGTGGAGGTCCTTGATCCATTTGGACTTGAGCTTAGTACAAGGAGATAAGAATGGATCAATTTGCACTCTTGCATGCCCACAGCTGGGCACATTATGTTTAAAAGAGAAGTTAGTTTGGCTTATAATACTAGTTGGCTGGCAAGTCCAACAGCATGACACCAACATATTACAATATGATAACATGGAAAAGAGGCAGAAAAGGAAATAACTGTACACAAGAGTGCCGTTGATTCCTTCTAACCTGCTTCCACGAGACATCACTTAATTCTGGAGAGTTACTTTAATCCCTTGCAATGGGTAGTGCATCATGAGCTAATTACTTTGCTTGGTGCCTATCTCTTAAAGAGACACATCTTCCAATACCATTTCATTGCGTGACACTTCTCAGTGTATTTACCATTAGGTGATAGCCATAAACCACAAATGAACCACAGGAAGAGCATTGGAGCAATTTATGTTTACTGACAGGAAGCTGCCTTTTTATAGAGCGCTTCATGTGAACGAACTATAGCTGTAGTAAGATACCATTTCCTATCTGTTACCCCATAAAAGCTTAGAGTTTATAGGAAACAGAAACTCTTGCTACTAAAAACAACAAAATGGCATAGTTCTTATGCAGGATGCAGAGCAGTAACTAGCAACACAGTTTTCTC
Source organism: Apodemus agrarius (assembly GCA_964023405.1). Lineage (NCBI taxonomy): Eukaryota > Metazoa > Chordata > Mammalia > Rodentia > Muridae > Apodemus > Apodemus agrarius. Next base: position 50,713,609 of record OZ030021.1, on the reverse strand, counting down.
TACTGCTATGTGGCAAGGTATCCAACGTAACACCATAGACATTTACTGCTTCGGTTTCTGTAAATGAAGTATCTGAGTAGTTCAGATTTAGTCTCACATGAGGTTATAGTAAAATGTAGGGCGGTGTGGCAGTAAGTTATAAAAATAACTCTGACATTCAAAGAGACCAGAACCTTTGTAGCTGTCACTGCCAAAGTTAATATTGTATAATTCAACTTTAGATCCCATAACTTTGAACTACTATTCTTCCATGTACTTAGCCTGTTTGTTTAACCTGCCTTAAAGACAACAGTGTAACAACTAATCTTACTTGCCTTAGACTTGCCATGTAATCACCTTAAGTCATGTACTCTTTCTTGCCCCTGACCTAGAGTAATGCATGTATGTCTGTATGTTATATTAATAAATACTGGACACAGCAAGTAAGTCGAATACAACCTTATAAAACTTTGAAGAGAACATACAGATGTGGCTTGATAAACAATGATGTTTGCAGTCCTGTTTGTTTTCTGGGTCTGTGGGGTCAGGTGGAGTCAATGACTATTCCCTTATAAACTCTATTAAGATTTCTGTAAAGTATCCTCCATCCTTTCCCCATGCAATACTTCCTGTGATGTTCAACAAATGAAAGTACAAGGCCTTTTGTTAGGGACACACACAGAGACACACAGGGACAGATAGATTCACAAGACAGCATTTACAGGAAGGCACAGAATCAGACTCTTACAAAAGACAGGAGGCAACAGAAGACAGAGGGAGAGGAAAGTAGAGAATTCAAATCTGGGCTTGCTTTTGGTTAAATGATTCCAATGGGAAGAACTTGTATTATTATTATTATTATTATTATTATTGTTAGTGTTATTGTTTTTTTACACTCCATATTTTATTCCCCCCACTCCCACCCCAGTCCACCCTCTGACTGTTCCATATCCCATAACTTCTCCCCACGCCCCTGTCTCCACATAGATGTCCCCACCCCTCACCCTACCTGACCTCTAAACTTCCTGGGGCCTCCAGCCTCTTGAGGGTTAGGTGCATCATATGTGAATGAACACACACCAGGCAGTACTCTACTGTATGTGTGTTGAGGGCCTCATATCAGCACCAGCTGTATGTTGCCTGTTTGGTGGTCCAGTGTTTGAGAGATTTCAGGCGTCCTCATGAAATGAGAATGCTTCCTACAGGGTCGTCCTTCTCCTCAGCTTCTTTCAACCTTCCCTAATCCAATAACAGGGATCAGCTGCTTCTGTCCATTGGTTGGCTGCAAATATCTGCATCTGATTCTTTAAGCTGCTTGTAACCTCCCCTTGAGCTAGATCCCACTTTGGATCTGTCGCTGGACTTTCTTTTCCTCAAGCTTCTCTCCATTTCCATTCCTATAATTCTTTCAGAAAATTATGGGTCAGAGTTGTGACTATAGGATGGCCCCCCTCTCCCTTATTTGATACCCTGACTTCCTGATGGAGGTGAGCTCTGTAAGTTCCCTCTCCCTACTGTTGGTCATTTCATCTAAAGTCCCTCCCTTTGAGTCCTGAGGGTCTGTCACCTCCCAGGTCTCTGGTATATTCTGGAGGGTCTCCCCAACCTCCTATCTTCTGAGGTTGCCTATTTCTGCTGGCCTTCAGGGCTTCAGTCCTTTTCCCTCACCCAATAACAGATCATGTTCCCCTCTTCCCCCCTCCCAACTCCCTCCTCCCTCTCCACATTCTCTCCCTTCCTCCCCATTTGTGATTGCTTTGTTCTCCCTCCCAAGTGGAACTGAGGCGTCCTCACTTGGGCACTTCAGCTTGTTGAACTTTTCGAGTTCTATGGACTGTATCTTGGGCACTCTGTACTTTTTAACATCCATTTATTAGTGAGAATATACCATGCTTGTCCTTTTGGCTCTGAGTTACCTCACTCAGGATATTTTCTAGTTCTATCCATTTGCCTACAAAGCTCAGGATGTCCTCTTTCTTAATAGCTGAGTAGTATTCCATTGTGTAAATGAACCATATTTTCTCTCTCCGTTCTTCTGTCATGGAACATCTTTTAATGAGACACTGACATGTTGGGGGGGGGTGTCTGCGTTTATCATTGATGTATTAAAACCAAGGCATTTTGCTGCTTTGTGTGAGGAATTGCTAAGTGTTAAGGGATGCCGGGCAGGATGGCAATTGTTTCACGGCTCTATTGAAGAAGGATCCACTTCCAAACTCAAGAGACTGTTGGTCATCCTTGGAATAACCACTTCTCAGGCCAGGTACTCCTCTTGTCTTCATGGCAGGATAGGTGCCTTCACTTGCTGGAGCCCTGCTCCACAGGGAAATAAAGACTGGAAGCATGGGGATGCAAGATCATCGAGGGAGGAGTCAAATGCATGATGACTTTTAGATTCATTTCATAAGAGACAGGACAGAGATGAAGCAAATCTCAGTATGGCTTGACCTACTCTGACAACCTGTGTCTCTCACAGGCGTATTTATACACAATATCATCTCCTTAAAAACTTTAATCATTGACTACACAATTTCTTAGGGTACAACCTTCCTTGATTGCATAAGCATATAAAAGAAGCAAAATGAACAAAGAGCAAATTGTTTGAAAACTAAAAATTAACATGAAGATGAAATCAGTTTTCTTTTAACTCCATATATTTTTCCTTAAGATTGGTATCAGAAAACTTTACAATTACAGGAATGTCAGACAGGATGTTTTATTTAAGTTTCACTAAGTTAATAAATCAGAAGTTATTTTCAATCTGCACCCTAGAGTTAAGACTGTGGCACAGCTCTCTGTACCCAAATCCAGCCTGAAGAGATGGTCTCCAAGGAGTGCTGTCACAGCTAAGTCCACAGGTGAGACCAACACTTTTCCTCCAAGAACTGGTCAAACAGGGACCTGCCAGGAATGCACAGGGCACAGGAACTGCAGAACAGACAAGGACAGGGTCCTTCCAGTCTGCATAAGCACCCCAGAGCTAACCCTGCGACACAGATCTCCACACCCAAATCCCAACTAGAGAGATTTTGTCCCCCAGGAAACACCTAAGATCACAGGCCCACAAGCTCACAGGCTCCAGTCACAGATAACAAGACAAACTAACAACGGAGGTAACCGGATGGCAGGAGACAAGCACAAGAACATAAGCAAAAGAAACCAAGTCTTCTTGCCATCATCAGAAACCAGTTTACCCACTAGAGCAAGTTGTGGATACTCCCAACACACCAGAAAAACAAGATTCAGATTTAAAACCACATCTCATGATGATGAATAGAGGACTTAAAGACGGGCATAAATAATTCCCTTAAAGAAATGCAGGAGAACACAGGTAAAGAGATAGAAGACCTTAAATAAGAAACACTAAAAATTCCTTAAAGAATTACAGGAAAACACAACCTAACAGGTGAAGGAAATGAACAAAGCCATACAGAATCTAAAAATGGAAATAGAAATATTAAAGAAGTCACAAATGGAGAGAATTCTGGAAATAGAAAACCTAGGAAAGAGATCAGGAATCACAGATGCAAGCATCACCAACAGAATACAAGAGACAGAAGAGAGAATCTCAGGTGCAGAAGATACCATAGAAAACACAACAATCAAAGAAAATGCAAAATGCAAAAAGCTCCTAACCCAAACATCCAGGAAATCCAGGACACAGTGAGAAGACCAAACCTAGCTGGGCAATGGTGGCGCATGCCTGTAATCCCAGCACTTGGAAGGCAGAGGCAGGCAGATTTCTGAGTTTGAGAACAGCCTGGTCTATAAAGTGAGTTTCAGGACAGCCAGGGCTATACAGAGAAACCCTGTCTCGGGGGAAAAAAGAAAAAAGAAATAAAAGAAACCTGAGGTTTGGATAAGACCAAACCTAAGGATTATAATAGAGAGAGCAAAGACTTCCACCTTAAAGGGCCAATAAATATCTTCAACAAAATGATAGAAGAAAACTTCCCTAACCTAAAGAAAGAGATGCCCATGAACATACAAGAAGCCTACAGAACTCAAAATAGATTGGACCAGGAAAGAAATTCCTACCATCACATAATACTCAAAGCACCAAATGCACAAAACAAAGAAAGAATATTAAAGCAGTAAGGGGAAAAGGTCAAGTAACATATAAAGGCAGACCTATCAGAATTACACCAGACTTCTCACCAGAGACTCTAAAAGACAGAAGATCTTGGGCAGATGTCATACAAACCCAAAAGAGAAGACAAATGCCAGCCCAAGTTTCTATGCCCAACAAAACTCTCAATTGACAAAGATAGAAAAATCAAGATATTCCATGAAAAATTCAAATTTACACAATGTCTTTCGTCAAGACCAACCCTACAAAGGATAATAGATGGAAAACTCCAATACAAGGAAGGAAACTACACCCTAAAAAAGCAAGAAAATAATCTTCTTTCAACAAACTCAAAAGAAGATAGCCACACAAACATAATTCCACCCCTAACAACAAAAATAACAAGAAGCAACAAGCACCTTTCCTTAATATCTCTTAACATCAATGAACTAAATTCCCCAATAAAAGGATATAGAATAACAGACTGGATATGTAAACAGGACCCAGTATTTTATTGAATGCAGGAAACACACCTCGGTGACAAAGATAGACACTACCTCAGAGTAAAAGGCTGGAAAAAAATTTCCAAGCAAATCTTCCAAAGAAAAAAGCTGGAGTAGCCATTCTAATTTGAATAAAATCAACTTTCAACCAAAAATTATCAAAAAGGATAAAGAAGGACACTTCATGCTCATCAAAGAAAAAATCTACCAAGAAGAACTCTCAGTTCTGAACATCTATGCTCTAAATGCAAGGGCAACCACATTCATAAAAGAAAATTTACTAAAGCTCAAAGCACACATTGTACCTCACATGATAATAGTGGGAGACTTCAATACCTCATTCTCAGCAATGGACAGATCATAGAAACACAAACTAAACAGAGACACAGTGAAAACTAACAGAAGTTATGAACCAAATGGATTTAACAGATATCTATAGAACATTTCATCCTAAAACAAAAGAATATACCTTCTTCTCAGCACCTCATGGTACCTTCTCCAAAATTGGCCATATAAAAGAGGCCTCAATAGATACAAAAGATTGAAATAATCCCATGCACTCTATCACATCACTATGGGCTAAGGCTGGTCTTCAATAACAACAAAAACAACAGAAAGCCCACATACACATGGTACTCATACTCAATGATAACTTGGTCAAGGAAGAAACAAAGAAAGAAATTAATGACATTTTAGATATAATGAAAATGAAGATACGACATACCAAAACTTATGGGGCACAGTGAAAGCAATCCTAAGAGGGACGACTCATAGCTCTGAGTGCCTCCAAAAAAAACTGGAGAGCACATACACTAGCAGCTTAACAGCACACTGGAAAACTCTAGAACAAAAGGAAGCAAATACACCCAAGAGAAGTAGAAAGCAGAAAATAATCAAACTCAGGGCTGAAATCAACCAAGTAGAAACAAAGAAACTATACAAAGAATCAACAAAACCAGGAGCTGGTTTTTTGACAAAATCAATAAGATAGATAAACCCTTAACCAGACTAACCAGAGGGCACAGAGACAGTATCCAAATTAATAAAATCAGAAATGAAGAGAGGCATAACAACAGAAACTGAGGAAATTTTTTTTTTTTTGGTTTTTTGAGACAGGGTTTCTCTCTGTGTAGTCCTGGCTGTCCTGGAACTCACTCTGTAGACCAGGCTGGCCTTGAACTCAGAAATCCGCCTGCCTCTGCCTCTCAAGTGCTGGGATTACAGGCGTGAGCCACCACACCCGGCTTTTTTTTTTTTTTTTTTTGACTGAGGAAATTATTAAGTCATGAGATCCTACTACAAAAGTCTGTACTCAACAAAAGTGGAAAACCTGGATAAAATAGACAATTTTCTAGACAGATAACAGATACCAAATTTAAATCAGAATCAGTTAAACCATCTAAACAGTCTGATAACTCCTAAAGAAATAGAACAGTCATTAAAAGACTCCCAATGAAAAAAAGGTCAGGACCAGACGACTTCAGTACAGAATTCTATCAGACTTTCAAAGAAAAGATAATACCAATACTATTTTACAAAATAGAAACTGAAAAAACATTACCTAATTCATTCTATGAAGCCACAATTACTCTTATACCTGAACCACACAAAGTCACAACAAAGAAGGAGAACTTCAAACCAATATCCCTTATGAATATCGGTGTAAAAATAATAATTTGACTTCTTCCTTTTCAATTTGTATCCCTTTGACCTCCTTTTGTTGTCTAATTGCTCTGGGTAGAACTTCAAGTACTATAATGAATAAATATGAAGAGAGAGAGCAGCCTTGTCTAGTTCCTGATTTTAGTGGGATTGCTTCAAGTTTCTCTCCATTTAGTTTGATATTGGCTACTGGTTTGCTATATATTGCTTTTATTATGTTTAGGTATGGGCCTGGAATTCCTGTTCTTTCCAAAACTTTTAGCATGAAAGGATGCTGAATTTTGTCAAAAGCTTTTTCAGAATCTAATGAAATGAACATGTAGCCATCTGGGAACTGCCCCACCTAGGGGTCCATCTTGTATGCAGACACCAAACCCTGACACTGTTGCTGTTGACAAGAGGTGTTTGCTGACAAGAACCTGGTGTGGCTGTTCCTAGGTTCTGCCAGCACCTAACCAACACAGATGTGGATGCTCACAGCCAATCACAGACTGAGCTCTGGGACCCAGTGGGGGAGCTGGCAGAAGGAATGGAGGAGTTGAGAGGGATTGCAACCCCAAAGAAAGATGTCTGTCGGCTGTCCAGACCACCCAGTGCTCCCAGGGACTAGACCATCAACCAAGAAGTGTACATGGAGGGATCAATGTCTCCAGATATATATGTAGCAGAGAATGACCTTATTTGATATCAATGGGGAGGGAGGCCCTTGATCCTGGGGAGGTTTGATGCCCCGAGTGTAGGGGGATGTTGGAGAGGTGGGGCAGGAGTGAGTGGGTGAATGGGGAAGCACCCTCATAGAGGCAAAGATGAGGGAGGAAAGAGTGTATGGAATGGGTGATAGTGGAAGGGTACCAGGGAAGGTGGATATCGCTTGAGATGTAAATGAATGAAGTGATTAATAAAAAATTTTTAAAAAAGAAAGTTTCAAAAAAAGAAGTTATTTTCTACTACCTGTTATATCAAACTTATCCTATATTGTCTTATTAACCTGAATATTTAATCTTTCTATGGAAATTCAGCCTCTCAGTCCTTTATTTGATTTTCCTATTTTCTCCTCTAATTTTATATTATATTTGATATAAGACCACCATCCTTTCCTTTGACTTTTAAATTATTGTGGGGCCCCTTTAGGCAGCACACAAGCATTGATTAAACAAAGGCAATCTTCTTTCCTTTTCTACAATACCAGGCAAATTCCTGATCTGACAAGCCTGCTCAGAAAGCCAGGCAGTTCACTGAGCAAAAATGTTTCTCTGTGTCTTTGTCATAAGCTCCTGTTTCAATATGATCCCTATCTTTATTACAATCCGGTACAAGGTAGAAGAACATAAGGATTCCTGAAACTGCTTGCTTTGCCTTCAGGAGGGTACCACTGACATGGGCATAGATATGTCATTAATTGTATAATCAAAATCTTTTCCTGTCATTATTAGTTCTGGGTTTTTGAAGCTGGACATCATAGAAAGAGTGACATAAAATCCTAATGATTCACTTATGGTTTGTCAGCTCCTGAAATTTTTCAATGTTTTTCTTCTTTAATTTTTTCCCTGAAATCCTGTGTCTCATGCTTATTAATTCTACTTAAGTAATAGGTTCTGTGGAATTTCAATTTCTTGCATACCTGATTGTCCCAGGGAACTACCAATAATTCTATTCTTATTAATACCCACTTCGATAAGAATTGTTACATTATCCCATCCCTAGCCTCCAGTGAGGTGCCCTTAATGGCAAGGAATTCAAATATTAATCATGTCAGACAGAAACACAAGCAAAAGTTGTGTAGCAAATTTCCACCAAGGGCAGTGACTGGTCAGTACAGTTGTCTAATCACTGGAACTTTGTCAAACAGTGCCTGCAGGACACTTGTCATGACCATTGACCCTCTTCTATACAGCCTATGATATGGTAGCTGATTTCTACACAGACAAAGTGACTGGAGGAACACACAGCACACACAGGACAGATTCCATGACCTTTTATATAATAAATTGGAAATAACCTGTTTCTTTTGTTCTGAAGTCTAGCCTACAAGCAAAAGAACACTACTTCCTTTCTCTTTTCCTTTTGGCTTTCAAAATTGATTTCATCTTTGAGTTTAACAATACCTTAAGTCCTTCCATCTTTGGACTGAAAAAGAAGTATGGATGGAAAAGAAGTATTACGATTAATGTTGATAAAGAATTTAGGAGCCTTGCTAATATTTGAGCAATGTACTTTAAAGTGATGGCAGTAGTGATGGTTTCTTTACTTTCTTACTCTCTTCCGCCTCAATGAAAGACTTCACAATTTAAATATTTTGCTGAGTTTGGCTGGAGTGACTCAACACTTCCCTCTTACTGTAGTTCCTCCCACTATGTCTTCCATTATTTTATTCTGTTTTGTTTTGTTTTGTTTTAGTGAAAATAGATTGTATTGGACAAGGCAACCCAATAGGAAGAAAGAATCCCTAAGGCAGGCAAAAGAGTAAGAGAAAGGCCCTGCTACCAGACACTGCCTAGACAGCCAGGACCCAGAGGCTGGAAAGCCCAGAAACCAAGGATGAAAAAAATACTCCTAATATTCTGCAATACTCATAGATTAATGACTAACCCAGTTGTCATCAGAGAAGCTTTATGCAACAACTGATGGAAACAGATGCAGGGGCCAAGCATTAGGCAGAGTTCTGGAATGCTCAACATTCTTCTCCATCACGGGAATGCAAATGAAAACCACCCTGACATTTCATCTTACCCCAGTCAGAGTGCCTAGAAACAAAAATAGAAATAGCAACAAATACTGTTTTGAGTGTAGGAGAAGGAGAACACACAGTCACTCCTGGTGGGAATGCCAATCAGTACAGCCACCAAGATAATTTGTGTGGCAGTGCAGCCACAAGATAATTTGTGTGGAAATTCCACAAAAGGGAAAATGGATTTACCATATCAATCCAACTGCACTGCCCAGGAAACATTCTCAAACTACTCTATCTCCCACTACAGAGTTACTTACTCAGCCCTCATTCCTGCTTTATTCACAATAGCTAAGAAATAAGAAAAATCTAGATGCCATGACTAATGATGTTGAACATTTTTTAACGTGTTTCTCAGCCATCCAAATTTCTTCAGGTGAAAAGTCTTTGTTTAGCTCTGTACCCCATTTTGAATAGGGTTATTTGGTTTTCTGGGGTCTAACTTCTTGAGTTCTTTGTATACATTGGATATTAGCCCTCTGTCAGATGTAGAGTTGGTGAAGATCTTTTCCCCATTTGTTGGTTGCTGATTTGTCCTTTTGACAGTGTCTTTTGCCTTACAGAAACTTTGTAATTTTATGAGGTCCCATTTGTCTATTCTTGATCTTAGAGCATAAGCAATTGGTGTTCTGTTCAGGAACTTTCCCCCTGAGCCAATGTCCTCAAGGGTCTTCCCCAGTTTCTTTTCATTAATTTTAGTGTGTCTGGTTTTATGTGGAGGTCCTTGATCCACTTGGAGTTGAGCTTAGTACAAGGAGATAAGAGTGGTTCAATTCTCATTCTTCTGCATGTTGACCTCCAGTTGAGCCAGCACCATTTGTTGAAAAGGCTATCTTTTTTTCCACTGGATGTTTTCAGCTCCTTTGTTGAAGATCAATTGGCCATACATGTGTGGGTTCAATTCTGGGTCTTCAATCCTCTTCCACTGATCCACCTCCCTGTCACTGTACCAATACCATGCAGTTTTTAACACTACTGCTCTATAGTATTGCTTGAGGTCTGGGATACTGATTCCCCCAACAGTTCCTTTACTGTTGATGATAGTTTTAGCTATCCTGGGTTTTTTGTTATACAGATGAATTTGAGAATTGCTCTTTCTAACTTTATGAAGAAGTGAGTTGGGATTTTGATGGGGATTGCATTGAATCTGTATAATGCTTTTGGCAAGATTGCCATTTTAACTATATTAATCCTGCCGACCCACGAGCATGAAAGATTTTTCCATTTTCTGAGGTCTTCTTCCATTTCCTTCTTCAGAGACCTGAAGTTTTTGTCATACAAATCTTTCACTGGTTTGGCTAGAGTCACACCAAGATACTTTATATTGTTTGTGGCTATTGTGAAGGGTGTCATTTCGCCAATCTCATTCTCAGTCTGCTTATCCTTTGAGTATAGGAATGCTATTGATTTGTTTGAGTTGATTTTATAACCAGCCACTTTGCTGAAGTTGTTTATCAGTTGTAGGAGTTCTCTGGTGGAGTTTTTTAGGTCACTTAAATATACTATCATATCATCTGCGAATAGTGATAGTTTGACTTCTTCCTTTCCAATTTGTATCCATTTGACTTCCTTATGTTGTCGAATTGCTCTAGCTAGTACCTCAAGTACTATATTGAAGAGATATGATGAGATGGGGCAGCCTTGTCTAGTCCCTGATTTTAGTGGGATTGCTTCAAGTTTCTCTCCGTTTACTTTGATGTAGGCTACGAGTTTGCTGTAGATTTCTTTTACTATGTTTAGGTAAGGGCCTTGAATTCTTGTTCTTTCCAACACTTTTAACATGAAAGGATGCTGAATTTTGTCAAATGCTTTTTCAGCATCCAATGAGATGACCATGTGGTTTTTTTTGTGTGTGTTTGTTTTGTAGTGGATTACGTTAATGGATTTCTGTATACTGAACCATCCCTGCATCCCTGGGATGAAGCCTACTTGATCATTTTGAATGATCATTTTGATGTGCTCTTGGGTTCAGGTGGCAAGAATTTTATTGAGTATTTTTGCATTGATATTCATAAGGGAAATTGACCTGTAGTTTTCTTTCTTTGTTGGATCTTTGTGTGGTTTTAGTATCAGCATAATTGTGGCTTCGTAGAATAAGTTGGGCAGTGTTACTTCCATTTCTATTTTGTGGAATAGTTTGAAGAGTATTGGTGTTAGGTCTTCTTTGAAAGTCTGATAAAATTCTGCACTAAAACCATCTGGTCCTGTACTTTTTTTTTGGTTGGGAGACTTTCTATAACCCCTTCTATTTCTCTGGTGTTATGGGACTGTTTCGCTGATCTAATTGATCCTGATTTAATTTGGTATTTGGTATCTGTCTAGGAAATTGTCCATTTCCTCCAGATTCTCCAGTTGCATTGAGTATAGGCTTTTGCAGTAGAATCTGATGATTTTTTGAATTTCCTCAGTTTCTTTTGTTATATCCCCCTTTCGTTTCTAATTTTGTTAATTTGGATACTGTCTCTGTGCCCATTGGTTAGTCTGGCTAAGGGTTTATCTATCTTGTTGATTTTCTCAAAGAACCAGCTCCTGGTGTTGTTGATTTGCTTTATTTCTACTTGATTGATTTCAGCACGTAGTTTGATGATTTCCTGTCTTCTACTCCTCCTGGGTGAATTAGCTTCTTTTTATTCCAGGGCTTTCAGGTGTGCTCTTAAGCTTCTAGTGTATGCTGTCTCCAGTTTCTTTTTGGAGGCACTCAGTGCAATGAGTTTTCCTCTTAGCACTGCTTTCATGGTGTCCCATAGGTTTGGATAGGTTGTACCTTCATTTTTCATTGAATTCTAAAAAGTCTTTGATTTCTTTCTTTATTTCTTCCTTGACCAAGGTGTTATTGAGTAGAGTATTGTTCAGTTTCCATGTGTATGTGGGCTTTCTGTTGTTTTTCGTGCTATTGAAGACCACTTTTACTCCACAGTGATCTGATAGGAGGCATGGGATTAGTACAATCTTCTTGTATTTGTTGACATCTGTCTTGTGACCAATTGTATGATCGATTTTGGAGAAGGTACCATGTGGTGCTGAGAAAAAGGTATATTCTTTTGCTTTGGGATGAAATGTTCTATATATATATCTGTTAAATCCAATTGGTCCAAAGCTTCAATTAGTTTCACTGTGTCCGGGTTTAGTTTCTGGTTTCCTGATCGGTCCCTTGAGGATAGTAGAGTGTTCAAGTCACCCACAATTATTGTGTTAGGTGTAATGTGTGCTTTAAGCTCTAGTAGAGTTTCTTTTACGAATGAGGGTGCTCTTGCATTTGGAGCATAGATGTTCAGTATTGAGAGTTCTTCTTGATGAATTTTTCCTTTGACCAGAAAGAAGTGACCTTCTGTGTCTCTTTTGATGACATTAGGTTGGAAGTCAATTTTATCTGATATTAGAATGGCTACTCCAGCTTGTTTCCTGTGACCATTTGCTTATAAAATTGTCTTCCAGCCTTTCACTCTAAGGTAGTGTTTGTCTTTGACACTGAGGTGTGTTTCCTGTATGCAGCAAAATGTAGGGTCCTGTTTACATATCCAGTCTGGTAGTCTACGTCTTTTTATTGGGGAATTGGGTCCATTGATGTTAAGAGATATTAAGGAATAGTGAATATTACTTTCTGTCACTTTTGATGTTATTTTTATATTTGATTGGTTATCTTCTTTTGGGTTTGATGAAAGAAGGTTACTGTCTTGCTTTTTCCAGGGTGTAGTTTCCCTCTTTGTACTGATGCTTTCCCCCTATTATCCTTTGTAGGGTTGGCTTTGTGGAAAGATATTGTGTAAATTTGGTTTTATCATGGAATATAAATATATCTCCATCTATGTTGATTGAGAGTTTTGCTGGGTATAGTATTTTTAGCGGGCATTTGTGTTCTCATAGCATCTGTTTGAGATCTGCCCAGGATCTTCTAACTTTCATGGTCTCTGGTGAGAAGTCTGGTATAATTTTGATAGGTCTTCCTTTATATGTTACTTGGCCTTTTTCTCTTACTCCCTTTAATATTCTTTGTTTAGTTCATTCAGGTTTTGACTATTATTTTACAGGAGATATTTCTGTTCTGGTACAGTCTGTTTGGTATTCTGTAGGCTTCTTGTATATTCATGGGCATCTCTATCTTTAGGTTATTTAAGTTTTCTTCCATAATTTTGTTGAAGATATTTGCTGACTCTTTAAGTTGTACATCTTCACTCTCATCTATATCTATAATCCTTGGTTTGGTCTTCTCATTGTGTCCTGGATTTCCTCAATGTTTTGGGTTACAATCTTTTTGCATTTTGCATTTTCTTTGTTGAGTCAATGGTTTCTATGGTATCTTTGGTATCTGAGATTCTTTTATCTGTTGTATTCTGTTGTTGATAGTTTCATCTATGGCCCTTGATTTCTTCCCAAGGTTTTCTATCTCCAAATTTATCTCCCTTTGCAATTTCTTAGTTGTTTCCACTTCTGTTTTTAGATCCTGGATGGTTTTGCTCAGTTCCTTCACTTCTTTGTTTGTGTTTTCCTGTAATTCTTTAAGAGATTTTTGTGTTTCCTCTTTCATGACTTCTGCCTGTTTACTCAATTTCTCCTGCATTTCTTTAAGAGACTTACATTTCTTCTTTATTGGATTCTATCTGTTGACCCATATTCTCCTTAATTTCTTTCAGTGATTTTTGTGTTTCCATTGTAAGGGGTTCTAACTTATTCATGTTTCCCTGTATTTCTTTTTTTTTTTTTTTTTTTTTTTTTTTTGGTTTTTCGAGGCAGGGTTTCTCTGTGTAGCCCTGGCTGCCCTGGAACTCACTCTGTAGTCCAGGCTGGCCTCGAACTCAGAAATCCACCTGCCTCTGCCTCCCAAGTGCTGGGATTAAAGGCGTGCGCCACCAACGCCCGGCCCTCCCTGTATTTCTTTAAGAGATTTATTTATGTCCTTTTTGTGTTCCTCTCACAGCATCATGACCAGTGATTTTAAATCCAAATCTTGTTTTTCTGGTGTGTTGGTGTATCCAGGACTTGCTGTTGTTGGAGTATTGGGTTCAGATGCTGCCATATTGCCTTGATTTCTGTTAGTAACAATCCTACATTTGCCTTTTGCCACTTGGTTATCTCTGGCGTTAGTTGGTCTTGTCACTGGCTAGTGCTTGAACCTCCTGTGAGCCTGTAAGGCTATTTCCACACCACTGGATGACTGGGTTTCCCCTGGCACAGATTGCTGATATGCTGTCCTCCTCTTGGGTGCCCTTGGAGCTTTGGTGTCTCTTTCCCCAAACAATGCTATACTTGGGTTGTCTCTGTGAACCTGGTGCTGCCTGTCTACTCCATCAGGGAGAGAAGATGGTGGCTTCTGGGGGGACCTTTTCCAAGTGCTGATCACTCTGCAGGGCAACTGACACCTGACAGGGTTGGCACACAGATCGTCCACAGAGCTGCCCAGTCCCAGGGTGCAGGTAAACGCCTGACAGGCTGAGACCCAAGCGATGTTAGCCTCAGGCTATGTCTGCGTACCTGGTACTGTTTGTTAGATCTCTCTGGTGTCAGGAAGCCAAGATGGCAGAGCGCCCCTCCAAGTGCCATTCTGACTGCAGAGCAAATGATCCCTGACAGGGTTAGCACACAGCCAGCACACAGAGCTGCCTAAGCCCTGGATGCAGGCAAAAGCCTGACAGGCTGAGATCCAAGCGATGTTAGCCTTGGACTATGTCTGCATACCTGGAGCTGTCAGATCTCTCTAGCGTCCCTCCACGACTTTAAAAAAATAATTTCTTGGAAAAATTTTCTTTCTTCTTCAATAACGATGGGCAGTTTTGCTGGGCATATTAATGTAGGACTTGGAATACATTGTTTCAGATTCTTCTGATTTTCAGTGTTTCCTTTGAGAAACCAGCTATTATTCCAATAGTTTTTCTTTTTCTTTTTTCTTTTTTTTTTTGGTTTTTTCAAGACAGGGTTTCTCTGTGTAGCTCTGGCTGTCCTGGAACTCTGTAGACCAGGCTGGCCTCGAACTCAGAAATCTGCCTGCCTCTGCCTCCCAAGTTCTGAAACTTTTAAAAGTTCCTTTTTCTAACTTCATTGAGATGTTTTTAAATATGTGTATGCTTTTTTAAAACTTCTTGAATTCTTTGATGAAGTTTGTAATTGTTCGTATGCATGTCCTGAGTTCATCTATGTAATTCTCATTGGAAAACATTTATATAGCACTGGTAGATTTCAGAGAGAATATACTGGATTGATCTTTTTTATTTTTGGCATTTTTTTTTGTGATATGATTGTCTATGCAGACTTTTTTTGCTGTTGTTGTCCTATGTCTGGTGTAGATAAACAGATTGGGGCAAAAGAGAGGATGTTTGGGCAATTTGAGCCCAGAGCTTGGAAATGGCTTGTGTGGAACGAAGTCAGATGGTCAAAGAGGACTGAGATGGTATACAGAACATTTTTCCTGGTTTAAGTCTGGAGTGTGTGTGGGGGGGGTAGATCTGGCTGAGTAGAAAGGTTGGATGTGGTGTGGGAGGGGCCTCCCAGCAGAATATTAGAGATGGCTTCCAGTATAGGCAAGGGAGGCCAGAACAGGCCAGGGTACTAGATGTAGAACCCTGGCTATATCTGTCAGGTTGGGGAGAAGATATGGATTGGGCCATTCAAGGAGGCTCATGAAGCTCTCACTGGGCTACACCTGGAGAAGAAAGTGGGAGGTCTGGTTGAGTGGAAAGGTTGGATGCAGTGCAAAAGGCACCTGTGGATGGTGGTATGTAGAGCTTGTCCTAGGCAGAAGTCTAGAGGTTGGTTGGGGCATAGGGAGGGGTCTTTGTTTCTTTCTCAAGTCTTCTCTCTATCAAGATGTGGAAGAGGAGAGTGAGTCTCAGCAGAGTTGATGCATCCATTTTTCTTTGTGGGATTAATGTTAGTTCTGGGGTGACACAGGAGACATTAAGCAGGGGAAGCTGTGGTCCGCTACTTGGTGCAGTAGGAGATGAGAGATGAGTTCCTGAAGCAAAATTCCTGAAGAATGTAGCTCAGCCTGATAAATGGAGGCTTTGGAGTTAGTCTCTGAGGAGTGGCAGCATAGGAAGGTCTCAGCTGGAGAAGCCAGGATTTCTCATCTGGTTTAGGAAGTCCCTGTGAAATGTAGACCTCCATATGAATTTTTAATGCATACCTATTACTGTACCTGCCTTATTCATGCCTCATATTGCTGTTTGATGTCCTTTGGTGCCACCTACAGTAGAGAAATATATAAGCAACTATTGCTTTCAATCCATTGATAACAAAAATTATAAAAATCTATATTAATATAGACTAACACATGAGGAGAAGGAGCAAGAGGAGGAGGGAGGGAGGGATATATATATATATATATATATATATATATATATATATATATAGAGAGAGAGAGAGAGAGAGTTTGTTACTCTAGTTCCCTGATTACATTTTTCTTGCTTTGACAGTTCTCTTAGAGGCCTGTTTCCCAGGCTCCACCCTTCACTCTCCCTGGAGAGATTGTGACCTCCCTCATGAGAGGGGATTATTGTCTTTTAATCAGCCACACATACCTGGCCCAAGTATGTTAGCTGAACAAGTGAGTGATTTTTGCTAGTTTTGTTTTCAATTCAACTGTTTGTACTTCCTCCACTTGTAGATAAAATCCAGTGTCCAGAGAGGTGAACTCATACTGTTCTAGGGTGAGTTGTTGAACTCCTCCCTGCACCCAAACTTGGCTCTTCTGTCTCCAGGTGCCTCACTGCTCACTGACATGGTGGAATGCCTACTGTTCTCCCATTCTCTGTTGCTTTGCCATACCATAAGGACAGGGGTCTTTATGAAGCAGAAACCATGAAGTTTCTATATGGTTCTTCCTCATCTGTTGATTTTTTCTTTAGACACACAGAGCCTTTTAATTTTATGAAGTACCACTTACAAACCTTTGGTCTTTATGAAGCAGAGACTGTAAAATGTGAGAACACACTGGGGATTGGAACTTGCTGAAGGTTGTCTATGGCATCAGGAAGACTCTGAACACAGTATCCGGGGTTTGACAAGATGCTGGAAATGGCACCACCACTATCATCAGCTTGCTTTGGAATGCAGGTGGACATGGGGAGAACTTGGCTTCCATCTGGATGGTACACAACCCATCATGTACCTTCTGATTATATGTGATACTATGGGATCTCTATGGCACAAGTTTTCACTTAAACTCTAAAATCCTAATCAAAAGGAATTGCAGTTTGACTAGTTTTGTTCACCAGAATTGGACTGGAAATACAGGAGATATGGCCAAACTGTTGTTGTTATGAAAGATATTCTATATTGTCTGACTAAGCTGGATCCTCAGCTCAGGAGTCCTATGAAAAACCAGCTATGGAAGAATATTCTGGAAGGTGTTCTGAAGGAGCAAGCAAGTGAAGCCTCAATATCTCTGATCTTTGGCCTTGAGCCTTTCTTTCAGGATCATCTCCACCTTTTCCTTAAGCATCAATGCTAATATCCTTATTTTACATTTATGAATAAGAGAAAGCAATGCCAGTACCCACTAATCAAATGATGTCATTCAGACAGGCATGCTTTATTAGGACTCATATCTCATGTTGTCATTGTTAATGATGTATAGTTAGAATAAGGGATGGAGACAGAAAGAATGAGATGAGGAAAACAGTCTGATGGAGAACATCATGCATTCCTTCAGTCTGATGGAGAACAGTTTGCATTCAATCAGCGGTACTCTGTGTGTGTGCCTGGTGGGAGTCCACATCCTTCCTCAGTGACACAGGATACATTACATTTTTTAAAAAATAATTTCTGTGGTAACCTTCAGACTTGGCTTTTCTCTCTTTTGCATTCCTTTTTATTCATATTCTCTTGGTTAAAATTGTGTGATACTCTTGCCTTGTCACTATGGCCTTGAATACTGCCTTTACATTTTGGTCCTCCATGCCCCAGTGTTCTAACAAGCTTTGAGGCTGGATCCAACCTACGATGGTTACATAGCTTACTGGATTCTCCTTACTGAGCAGCATGGAGGGGAATGATGTTGTGAGGCATCTTGTGTTCTTTATCATCATTCCCATTACCCAGTCTTCTCTGCATACTGCTAGGAGTGAAACCCTCATGTGGCAATCAGCAGTGTCAGATTTTGCATAGACTTTTTCTGTAGTCTGGCAATTGGTTGCCTTCTAATGAGGTCTGCTAGTGAGAGCTCTTTGAATTAAATAGGCAGACATATTAGATGATCATAATTTCTTTTCTAGTTGCCCAACCTATCCTCCCCACCAGTGCTGTGTACTATTGTCACAATGCAGTGGAGACTGGTTAGCTGACTTAATCTTATGCATTTCTGCAGATTTTGCACTTTTGTGATTTTGGGGGGTATTATAGGATTTTGGATTCTTATTAGAGTTAGGGGGTATGAGGAGGCCTTTCTGTCTTACATAATACTTGGCATTTTACAGTATCTCTGGTCTGTGCACAAGAGGTGTCAATGCCATTTCATGCCCCAGTTGTGAGAGTCATAAACATCATCAGGAAATGTTAAGTGTCCAAGGGAACCAGAATAACTCAGAAACATTATAGAAAGTACTTGTGGGCCTTCACTATCCTTTTTCTACTGGATGTATCGTGCATCTCAGAGTTATGGTGTCCTTTCTTGAATATCCTTTCTGTTACTTTGTATTGATAAGATTCCAGAAACCACCCTACACCTTAGTCAACATCCCAGTGTTCACATGTCTACACTTTGACTTAGCTGTAAGCCAATGAGGCTTTATTCTTTGCTTTTATCTTTCTTTTCTTTTATTTCTCCCCCCCCCCTTTTGAGAAACGAACTCACTGCTAGATTTTGCTGGCTGTGCATTTGCTATATAACTCAGAGTGGCCTCAAATTTACTCCTCTGCTTCTCAAGTGCTGAAACAGAACTGAAATTCCATAGTTGCACAGTCCACAATACTGGGTGCCGCAGCTGTTCCAATATGGTGTCAAAATCCTGAAAGGTTTGAGAGGGCCTTTGATGCATAATGGAAGTTGGAAACACTTGTTTTTATACCAGCAAAGGAGTCAGTAGCAGTGGAAGGGATTATCAACTCACACAAAGAGGGAAGAGCAAAACAGCAAAAGGCATACCATCTTTCTCCTGCCTTACCCTTTGTATCTGTAAAAAGCTGCCACCCACAATCAGGATGCATCTTCCACTATCAATCAAAGCAATCAGCATATGTCTTCAGGTGAGGCTCCCTACTCACTTAATTCTAATTTGTGGCAAGTTGGCAGTAAAAAATCAATCATAATAGCCCACACATGGTTTTTGTGTGGGGACTAGGATCTGAACCATGGCTCTCATGCTTCTACAACAAACACTCTTACCAATGTCCACATCTCTTTAGCCATTAGCTTTCGATATTTCTTTTTTTTTAGCAGTCAACATATATTTATAGATGGTATAATCATATATCATGTATATTATGTATACATGTACACACAATATAATATATATCACTCTAAGTATTTCATCAAAAATTACATCTGATAAATACCTTTAGCAAATTAGATAAATAAAAAATGAACCAACAAAAATTATTAGCCCTCCTATATACAAAGGACAAATGATCTGAGAGAGAATAAGGTAAACAACATGTTTCACAATAGCCTCAAATAACATGAAATATATTTGGATAACTCTAACCAGGTAAATGAAAGACATATATTAAAAACTTCAAGTCTTCTAAGAAAGAATTTGAAGAAGATATTAGAGGCTGGAAATATATCCCATGTTCATGGACCAGTAGGATTGACATATTCAAAATAGCCATACTGCGAAAAGACATCTACAGATTAAATGCAACACCCATCAAAACTCCAACACAATTTCCTTACAGATAGTGAAAGGACAATTCTCAGCTTCATATCAGAAACCAAAAATCCAGGATAGCTAAAACAATCTGAACCATAAAAGAACTACTGGAGGTCTCTACATCTCAGCTTCAAGTTGTACAAAGTGGTGGTTTGAATATGCTTGGCTGTCCTGGAACCTGTTGGTTGACCTTGAACTCAGTGATCTGCATGGCTGGCTCTTGAGTTCTGGGATTAAAGGCTTGCACCACCATGCCTGGATCTAAACTTTTCTCTTCTTGGAACTTGCTCAGTCCTAGGATAGCCTTGTACTCAGATATCTGCTTGCTTCTGTCTCTTGGGATTAAAAACATCTACCACCATTCCTGGATCTAAGCTTTTCATGGTCACTGTGCTTCAAGATCTTGATGACAGGTTTTCCCTCAATTTCTGGATTGCAGTTAATTCCAGATTAAAAGACCAAATGAAAACAATAAATAGGTAATAATGCCTAACCTTCTGTAACTACCCCTTGTCCAAGTGCAGACACAGAAACATGCTTAGATGGGTGGATCTGGCTCAGAGGTCATCAGTCTCTTAATTCAATTTAATATTCTTGAACATAGGGTTTAGCTTCATTTGACTTCCTGGTGCCCCTTTATTACTTGAACCATACATTTTACACACACATGGTATGCACTCATTGATAAGTGGTTATTAGCCCAGAAGCTTGGAATACCCAAGTGTCCCTGACCTGCAGGTCCAGTTATTCCAGGGTCCCCGGAGAGGTGCTACCTAAGGGTCATGGGGGGGGGGGGAGAGAAAGAACGAGACTCTGCGTTCAACAGGCTTTAGTCAGAGTCCGTTTAATATTTGGAAAGCAATGGCTTATAAGCAGTAAGAAGGGGAAGTGAGACAAAGACAGTAAATCTTGAAACAGCCAAATGAGATGTCTTGGGATGAGCGATAAGGACACTTAGGTTGAAGGCCAGTTTATCAATTAACTGGTTCCTGTAAGGAGATCTGGTATCTAAATAATCAGCCAGTTTATTGCTTCAGCCAGTTCCTGGTACAGCAGATGAAGGAAGGTGAAATAGGAGCACTTGTAAGATGCTTGCACTCCAGCCTCCTAATTAAGGCATTCAGGTGGTGAGAACGGAGGTGACTGGTGAGACTCATCTTAGGAGATGAAAACAGGATGGTGCCAGACCAGATGGCTCAGGGCTTGGTGGAGATTATCCAGGAATGCCCCTTATCAGTTGTAGCTGGTCAGTTCCTGGAGTCTTCTGTGCCATCAATACGCGGGAAAGGCTTTTGTTTAACAATCTCACAACCCTGCAACAGCCATCTCAGGGCTGAGTGTTTGTGGCCATGTAGCTTAGAATGGCTCCTTACATCTCACCCTTCTCTGTATAATAGAGAGCAGAGGTCAGACAACCATTGAGGCACCAGAATAATGGGACAGCTGCCTGTCTTAGGAATCGACCCGGCCGTCCACCATCCCGTTCCCGTCTCTGGATATCTCTGCCAACCTCCAGAGACTCCTGTCTTAGGTGGGTGTGGCCCTGGGAAGGTGCCCGTCATTGGCTAACTGCCCAGCAATGTTATCACCATTGGTGCTTTGTGGGGCTCCTTCTGGAGTCCCGGCTGGAATGGCTGTGACAAGAATGCTCTTTGTGCTAGCAAACAGAGCTTTTGGGGAGAAACTGGGCAGAGGAAAAGATGACCAAAGAGGTGTAGCCTTCTCTGTCTTAGGATCGACCTCTCAAGCCCCAGCCTTACCCGTCATAGGATTACCTTGTCGTCCTCAAGGCTCCATGTCTTAGGTTGGTCAGGGGCAGGAGGAAGTTGCCCGTCATTAAGATGGCTACCTTGGGTCATCTTACCATTCCTCCTACAAGCCCAGGGACGAAAGAGTAAGGGCCAGATGGCATTACTTTAGGAGATTGTGGAAGTTGAGCCTTTCTCGATGTGTTATAGGCACCTCTTCTTGTTCGTCGCCCTCCTGCTCCTTGTCAATTATTCCAGTTTCCACGCGATGATAATGTACTGAAACAGAATTCTTAGACAAAACAGAGTCTATTTGCGATTTAAATAAAGCATGTAAGTCGTTGAAAGGCCCAAGGACCAAAAGAAATTAACAGAAGCATGCCTATAAAGGGTTCTAAAATCAAAGGTAGCAAGGTAGAGAGCCAGGTGGAGGTAGAAAACCAGTTTTTATACCAGGACTCTTGTTGTTCTCGCTCTCTCTTTTGCTTTTTTAGCCTATCTCTCACCCTTCTTAGACTGTCCTCCATGAGTCCAGTTTTATCTACATAGACACAACATTTCTCTTTTAAGGCTGCACAAAGCCTTCCCTGCTGTAGGAAGAGGAGGTCCAATCCCCTGTATCCCCTGGGTATAGAATAAAAAGTCCAATTAGATGAAATCAGGAACTGTGTCTCCAGTGTCTCCAGTGTCTTCTTTTGCTGGTGTCTCTGGCACAGTGGAGAGTCTGCAGATGATGATTGCTCTGATGTAGGCTTGAAGGAAGTGACAGGTGTGGAAGTCTCTGTCCATGGAGAAGGCCTGGCACAATCAGCTGGTCTGGCATCTACAGGGACCTGTAAATATATAAACAGAGCTTCTCCCGGAAAAACATCCAGTCTAGTTATTAGGTCTTTATTTTGATAGAGGCACAAAAGATTTAGAAATGGACTTATTCCTTCCCCCTTTTTATATTTATTTATTTTTAATAAAGTATTAAGGAGATGAACATGATTTTATTTTGTAATTTAGATATCTATATCTTTTAGTGATGAACTCATTCTATAATAGCATGTCCCTGTGAATTACAGGGGGTGTCAATGGAATATGAGAAACTAAGAGTCAAACATCACTTTTAAAAGACTTTTAAGTTTAAAGACATTATCTGATTTTGAGCCCTTGGTATATTTATGATTATAAAATAATGAAGCAAATATTGTATCATATCTTTGAAAGTTTTCCTAAGTTAGGAAAAGGCATAAATAGTAATGAGAATTAAGTGTAATGCATACAGAAATAAAGGCTAACTTTCTAAGAGATAGGGCATATATAACATGTGTTTTAAATCACAAGGGCATAGGCTCATCAGGGGTTAATTCTTAAGCTTAGCAGACAGCTCTATAGGGGTGCAGGAGCGGTCTCACTGAGTGCAATGGTCATTTGTAGTGTAAAATCTTGCTAAACTACCTACTTAGGAAAAGCAGCAAGCTTTTGTTAAAAAATTAATTAATTAATTAAGTTAAATTAATACTTACCTTCATTTGTAGGACAAGGAAGCATAGAATGAACTTGGACATGTCCAATAGAGAAAAGGCAATTTTTAAATTGAAGCAAGACTTGTAATTTTAAAAGTTGGGGCTAAAATTGTAAAATAACTGTAAAACAGTTATACTGTTTTTTGTTTGTTTATTTTTTAAAGGGCTTGTCCTTAGTATTTAAAAAACAATGGATATTTAATAATATCTATATTAAAAACTCTGTCTCTAGATTTATTTTGTCCCATCTTGAAAGATATCTAAAAAATGTACACAAATTAGAACTGATGGCTCCTAACCTAGGAAGGGTGCTGCTAACTCTGAACAGGATAGCTAGACACTATTAACACCTAATATCAGCCTCTGCTAATGGCAGTAGGCAATAAAAAGCCAGAGCTGATGACTCCTGGCCTAACTCGGGCACTGATGGTACCTAACCAGGTGCTGATGGCACCTATTATTTGTCTCAACTTAATTTTTTCTAGCCCTCTGTAATCGCACATTCTCTGTCTAGGGGATTGCAACTAAAATGTTGGTGATAACTTCTTAAATGTCTTAGAAATTTTCTTGCTCTTTTTGAGGGTAAAAGACTGTTGCTGGCTTAGGTGATTAACACCTGTAGCCTAACAGCAGGGGATTAAGCAAAGTGATCTTTGTTCTCTCTGAGGGGGAACTGATTTTTAGCTTGCTAGTCAGAAGCAGGGAGAAAAATAGGACACTTAAAGAAGTGGTTACTGAGTTTATTACTAAGTTGTAACATCTATTATTTGTCTTCTCTACAAGTTTGTAGAAAGTTTAAAACCATAACTAAGTTATAAGTGAAGTTTTGCATAGATAAACCCAGTCAATATTTTATCTTCTGTCCTAACACCTACAGTAAATCCCAGTTTTCCTTTTATGACCTTCGGTTAATTGTTACAATTTTGTAATAACACAGCAACAACTTTGTAATAAGGTGTTAAAACTTTCTTTGGGGACGAAGAAAGATGAATCCACATTAGTGGTCCCTTCTGCCAAAGGACTGCTCTTTGTGTATGACTTGTAGCAAGAATGCAAGCAGCCAGTATTTAATCATAGTCTATATAATGTATCTGTTGTTGGTTAATAGCTTGCTTTACTTTCTGTAAAGCTATTTGTTCCTCATTAGTTAATTGTCTAGAGGAATTAGGATTTGTATTCCCCTCGAGGGTATCAAATAGAGGTATAAGTTTTTTCTGTAATAAGTTTAAGATGAGGTATTAGCCAATTAATATCTTCTAACTTTTGAAAATCACTTAAAGTAAATAAATTATATTTTTTATTTGAATTTTCTATGCTACAATTCATTTAGAATATAACTGATATTTTAAATATTAGAAATGATATTTTCTTTGACTCTTTTCTAGAGCAACAATTATTCCCCAAGATTTTAAAGCCCATTGTAAGAGCAAGATCTTATGATAAAACTCCATAAATAGTATACACTGAAAGATTCAAAGTCTTAGCTTCTAGTATTGAAGTCTAGACAGAAAAATTTTTTCTCATATAAGGTGAAGCTATTAGCCATTCCTTGAGGCAAAACTTTCTAATGATATTGCTTTACAAACTTTTTATCATCATCAGGGTGAAAGGAATAATATAAAAATAATTTTCTAAATCTATAATAACTATGAGGTAGGCAGGCCAGATTTTAATGACTTCATAAGTTCCATAGCCTCATTAACCTTTCATAAATCTTAAATTTGAACTTTATTTTGAACAATACCTTGATGCTGCTTTGGCCTAAGAAGAATAGCTGAAGGTGAGGCAAGGACCCAAAAACTTCCCTAGGCAGGGAGTGTCACACAAGCCTTTGGCTGCTCTGAGCTTTGTAACTTTAAATGTAGTTATTTCTTTATCTGAGACTATTGCTTGAGGCCAGGCCCAAAGATTACCCCTCTTGCCATGAAGGCAGACTCCAGGGGAACAATTCTATTACCTATCTATGTTTTTAATTTTTTGGACAAATTTTCTTGAAATTATTTATGCCCCATACTTAAATCATTTTTGATCACCTCAGCACTGTGAAAGCATTATTTGTACTCTAGACCATTGCAAGGCAGCAGTCAAAACCGGACCCTGATTGTATGAGGGTCCAATTTAAATCTGTCCCTGCTTTGGATGGCTGGGTGGCAGTGTGGCAGGCTACATTAGCATTCTTATAAACCAATTGTGTAACAAAAGAAACCCTTGCTTGAGGGTCTTTGTTACGGACCATATTCTCTCATGGTTGGGGCTAGGATTCTTTTATGAAGCAGGAAGGCACCGGTTCCAGGGGAAATGGCAAACAAAAGACCAGGAGAATCTCCATGTATTTGGTGTCTGAGTGCAACTTGTTGCAGTCAACATGAGATCTTTAACCATTTGTCATGAGAAAATATAAAATCAGCTAGGTAAGCGTTTCTGTGTAAAAAGCCATAGGTAACATTTGTAAAGGGGACTTCAAAGGACATTAAGCCAGATCTCTCAGACCTTAATGAGATTCAGTGAGTAACCTAATTATCACCTAGCCCTCTCTGAGGGAACCTGAGATCATAGTGTTAAATTAAAAGTTTTGTAAATCACAATGTCAGAGCCACTCTCATCAGCATAGTCATAAAAGTTTACATTTTGTTGGGAGATCAATGTAAGTATGTAAACTACTAAGCAAAGTGACGCCGCCTAGCAAAAACACAGGACAGTGCAGTCTCCAATACCTCAAAAAGGCAATGTCTTAAATCCTATCTTTTATAAGTCTCATTTTTAGGATAAGAATTACACAAAATATTATCTTAATTTAGAAGTATCTTTTGAGGCTTGAAATACCCGGGCTGTTTCATTATTTTAACCTTGAGTTACCAGTTTTTGGCTCAGTTTCTTACCAATGTTACACCTTTTAAAATCATATCTAATAACCTATAAGCCAATACTCTAAAACCAAGAAATGCAAGAAATATTTATACCTTTAAAACAAATCAGAAATAATATGAAGCAGCTACACACATGTTATAAATTTAACCAAACAAAATTTTCATGAACTGTAATTTCAAGGTCCTTGTTACCTGTTGAAACTGATAGGCACAATCGGAGGTTCCTGTAGAAAGACCAGCCATCAGCTCCTTTACCATAGGAGCCGAGAAGCTGTTGGCCACTTTAAGATCTATTCGTACTGAGAAGCTCCTGGCAGGGCTTCTCAGCTGTGTTAGACTCTTCTGTCTCCAGAAATCAAATGGGACTTTTTATTTCTCTCTCTCTCTCTCTCTCTCTCTCTCTCTCTCTCTCTCTCTCTCTCTCTCTCTAAAATTAGTTAAAACTAAATCAAAGGGTGAACAACCAGTAGATAAAGTTTTAACCATTTTTACTTTTGAACATGAAACATGACAGGCAAACAGACCACAGAACGAAAACACAGAACACAGTTTAACACCAAACAGACTTGGACAGACGTTGGCGCGCCAATTGACAGACAATAGACAAAGAGAATTATGGGGTACTTTAAGGGGAAACCGATTGTTCAATATGTCCTTAAGAGGTTCAAATTTTAATCTTTTAAAGCCAATCTGCTCTGCTGAATCTGCAGCCTCGTTTTCGCTTTCACTATTTCTTTCTCCTAGGCCCTTAGCATTATCACCTGCCTTTGAAGCTCTAAACTCTTTGTTTTTTTCTTAGTAGTAGAATTAGGGAAAAGGTCTCAGTCCCCAGGGAAGGAGTTTTCACCCTGAGCACCAGAGGAACTAGTCAGGACAAAAGGGCTAAGCTAACAGGCTTTTTTCACGTCAGGATGTTCAGATACTGTGCCTGCAGAAGGGACACACACACCAGGAGGAAGAAAAACTGTTTGTTTAACTGCAGTTTGTAAAGACACGAGGTCCAGGGAGAGCTTTGAAAATTTCTGCTTAAGGCTCAGGGCCTTTCTAAGGTCTTTTTTTTTTTTTTTTTTTAATCTTTGTCCTGGCCAACCTTATTCCAAGTAAGGGGACCGCTTAAAATTCACCAAGGACACGTTTCATTAACAAAACAAAAAGAATTTCATTAAATATCTTTTTTCTTTTCTCTCTCTCTCTCTCTCTCTCTCTCTCTCTCTCTCTCTCTCTCTCTTTTAACTCTAATTCCCCTCTCCCTGAGTGAATGCTTTATTTCTCTAATAAAGCAAGCCTCCTAGTCAGCCTTCCCCATGACAATGGGACAACATCTTACCTGCCTCTCCAACAGTGCACGAGCGATGCAAGTGGGAGGTCCTCAATTCTTTCCGCGGATCCTTTATCCTCCTTTGTCCGGTAGCAGAGCTTGTTCCGGAGGCCTGTTCGGGCGCCACTGTCCCTGACCTGCAGGTCCAGTTATTCCAGGGTCCCCGGAGAGGTGCTACCTAAGGGTCATGGGGGGGGGGAGAGAAAGAACGAGACTCTGCGTTCAACAGGCTTTAGTCAGAGTCCGTTTAATATTTGGAAAGCAATGGCTTATAAGTAGTAAGAAGGGGAAGTGAGACAAAGACAGTAAATCTTGAAACAGCCAAATGAGATGTCTTGGGATGAGCGATAAGGACACTTAGGTTGAAGGCTAGTTTATCAATTAACTGGTTCCTGTAAGGAGATCTGGTATCTAAATAATCAGCCAGTTTATTGCTTCAGCCAGTTCCTGGTACAGCAGATGAAGGAAGGTGAAATAGGAGCACTTGTAAGATGCTTGCACTCCAGCCTCCTAATTAAGGCATTCAGGTGGTGAGAACGGAGGTGACTGGTGAGACTCATCTTAGGAGATGAAAACAGGATGGTGCCAGACCAGATGGCTCAGGGCTTGGTGGAGATTATCCAGGAATGCCCCTTATCAGTTGTAGCTGGTCAGTTTCTGGAGTCTTCTGTGCCATCAATACGTGGGAAAGGCTTTTGTTTAACAATCTCACAACCCTGCAACAGCCATCTCAGGGCTGAGTGTTTGTGGCCATGTAGCTTAGAATGGCTCCTTACACCCAAGACACAATTCACATATCAAATGATGCCCAAGAAGAAGGAAGAACAAAGTATGGATACTCTGGTCCTTCTTAGAAGGGGGAACAAAATACCCCCAGAAAGAGATAGAGACAAATGTGGAGCAGAGACTGAGGGAAAGACCATGTAGAGATTACCCCACCTAGTGATCCATTCCATATACAGTTATAAAACCCAGACACTATTTTCAATGCCCAGACTATTTTCAATGCCCACGAGTACTTGCTGACTGGAGCCAGATATAGCTTTCACCTGGGAGGTTCTGCTATGCATGACAATTACAGCAGGGGACATTCTCAGCCAGCCATTGAACTGAACACAGGGTCCCCAATGGGGGAGCTAGATAAAGGACCAAAGGAGCTGAAGGGATTTGAAGTGCCATAGGAGGAACAACCATATGAGCCACCCAGTACTCCCGGAGCTTCCAAGGACAAAATAATCAACCAGATAGTACACATGGCTCCAGATGCATAGGGCAGCAGAGGATGGACTTGTTGGACATCAAAGGGAGGAGAGGCCCCTGGTCCTGGAAAGGCTTTGTGCAGCAGTGTAGCAGAATACCAGGACAGGGAAGCAGGAGGGGGTTGACTGGGGAATGAGGTAGGGAGATGGCTTATGGGACTTTCGGGGGTGGGTGGGTGGGTGGAATCAGGAAACTGGAAATCATTTGAAAGGTAAATAAAGAATATATCAAATAAAAAAAGGAAAAAGCTTTTGATATTTCTTTTTTTATTATACAATTATGAGAAACTTATTTTTATTTGTGTTTTTAGATACTTATGATTTTTTATTCAGTATATACTTTATTTACATTCAAATGATAGCCCCTTTCCTGGATCCCACCTCCCTGAAAATCCCATAAGCCCTCTTCCCTCCCCCTGTTTCCTAATCAACCCCTTCCTGCTTCCCTGTCCTGGTATTCCCCTACACTGCTGCACTGAGCCATTCCAGGACCAGGAACCTCTCCTTCCTTCTTCTTGGGCATCATTTGATATGTGAATTGTTTCTTGGGTATTCTGAGCTTCTGGGCTAATATTTGCTTATCAGTAAGTGCATACCATGTGTGCTCTTTTGTGAATGGGTCACTTCACTCAGGATTGTTTTGATTTGCATTTCCCTGATGACTGAGGATGTTGAACATTTCTTTAGGTTCTTCTCCACCATTTGATATTCCTCAGGTGAAAATTCTTTGTTTAGCTCTTTACCCCATTTTTTAATGGGGTTATTTGACTCTCTGGAGTCTACCTTCTTGAGTTCTTTGTATATCTTGGATATAAGCCCTCTGTCAGATGTAGGGTTGGTAAATATTTTTTCCCAATTTGTTAGTTGCCATTTTGTTCTTTGGACAATGTCCTTTGCCTTACAGAAATCCAGTAACTCTATGAGGTCCCATTTGTCAATTCTTGATCTTAGAGCATAAGCTATTGGCATTTTGTTCATGAAAATTTCCCCTGTGCCCATGTCCTCAAGGGTCTTCCCCAGTTTCTTTTCTATTAGTTTCAGTGTGTCTGGTTTTATGTGGAGGTCCTTGATCCACTTGGACTTGAGCTTAGTACAAGGAGATAAGAATGGATCAATTTGCATTCTTCTGCATGCTGACCTCCAGTTGAATCAGCACCATTTGTTGAAAAGGCTATCTTTTTCCCCCTGGATGGTTTTAGCTCCTTTATCAAAGATAAAGTGACCATAGGTGTGTGGGTTCATTTCCGGGTCTTCAATTCTATTTCATTGATCTACTTGCCTGTCACTGTACCAATAATACCATGCAGTTTTTAACACAATGGCTCTGTAGTACTGCTTGAGGTCTGGGATACTGATTCCCCCAGAAGTTCTTTTACTGTTGAGGATAGTTTTAGATATCCTGGGTTTTTTGTTATTACAGATAAATTTGCGAATTGCTCTTTCTAACTCTGAAGAATTGAGTTGGGATTTTGATGGGGGATTGCATTGAATCTGTATATTGCTTTTGGCTAGATGGCCATTTTTTACTCTATTAATCCTGCCAATCCAAGAGCAAGGAAGAATTTTCCATCTTCTGATGTCTGCTTGGATTTCTTTGTTTTATTCGATATATTCTTTATTTACATTTCAATTCATTTCCCCTTTCCTGGCTCCCTGCTCCCTGAAAGTCCCATTTCTTTCTTCAAAGACTTGAAGTTCCTGTCATACAGATCTTTCACTTGTTTGGTTAGAGTCACCCCAAGATACTTTATATTGTTTGTGGCTATTGTGAAGGGTGTCATTTCCCTAATTTCTTTCTCATCCTGTTTATCCTTTGAGTATAGGAAGGCTACTGATTTGCTTGAGTTAATTTTATATCCAGTCACTTTGGTGAAGTTGTTTATCAGCTGTAGGAGTTCTCTGGTGGAGTTTTTTTTTGGTCACTTAAGTAAACTATCATATCATCTGCAAATAGTGATAGTTTCACTCCTTACTTTCAAATTTCTATCCCTTTGACCTCCTTAAGTTGTCTAATTGCTTTAGCTAGAACTTAAAGTACTATATTGAAAAGACATGGAGAGAGAGGGCAGCCTTGTCTAGTCCCTGATCTTAGTGGGATTGCTTCAAGTTTCTCTCCCTTTATTTTGATGTTGGCTACTGGTTTGCTGTATATTGCTTTTCCTATGTTTAGGTATGGGCCTTGAATTCCTGTTCTTTCTAAGACTTTTAGCATGAAAGGATGCTGAATTTTGTCAAATGCTTTTTCAGCATTTAATGAAATGACCTTGTGCTTTTTTCTTTGAGTTTGTTTATGTAGTGGATGGCATTGATAGATTTCCGTATATTGAACCATCCCTGCATGCCTGGGATGAAGCCTACTTGATCATGGTGAATGATCCTTTTGATGTGTTCTTAGATTTGGTGGGCAAGAATTTTATTGAGTATTTTTGCATTGATTATTTTTGGCTTTTGGTACTTTTTTTCTATATTCTTTGTTTATATTCCAAATGATTTTCTCTTTCCCGGTTCCCCCCTCCCCAGAATTCCCATAAGCCCTCTTCCCTCCACCCATTCTCCAATCAACCCCCTCCTACTTCTCTGTCTTGGTAACTCCCTACAATGCTGGATCAAGCGTTTCCAGGAACAGAGCCCTCTCTTTCCTTCTTCTTGGGAATGATTTGATATGTCAATTGTGTCTTGGGTATTCAGAGTTTTTGGGTTAATATCCACTTATCAGTGACTGCATTCTATGTGTGTTCTTTTGTGATTGGATTACCTCACTTAGGATGATATTTTCCAGATCCAACCATTTGCCTAAAAATTTCATGAATTCATTATTTTTAATTGCTGAGTAGTATTCCATTGTGTAAATGTACCACAGTTTCTGTATCCATTCCTCCATTGAGGGACATCTGGGTTCTTTCTAGCTTCTGGCTATTATAAATAAGGCTGCTGTGAACATAGTGAAGCATGTATCCTTATTGCATTCTGGGGGAATCCTCTGGGTATATGCCCAGGAGTGGTATGACAGGGTCCTCTGGAAGTGTCATGCCAATTTTCTGAGGAACCACCAGACTGATTTCCAGAATGGTTGTACCAACTTGCATTCACACCAGCAGTGGAGGAGTATTCCTCTTTCTCCAAATCCTTACCAACACCTGCTGTTTCCTGAGTTTTTAATTTTAGCCATTCTGACTGGTGTGAGATGAAATCTCAGGGTTTTGATTTGCATTTCCCTAATGACTAATGATGTTAAACATTTCTTAAGGTGCTTCACAGCCATTTAAAGATCTTCATGTGAAAATTCTTTGTTTAGCTCTGTACCCCATTTTTAATAGGGTTATTTGGCTTTCTGGAGTCTAAGTTCTTGAGTTTTTTGTATATATTGGATATTAGCCCTCTGTCAGATGTAGGGTTGCTGAAGATCTTTTCCCAATTTGTTAGTTGCCGTTTTGTCCTTTTGACAGTGTTTTTTGCTTTACAGAAACTTTGTAATTTTATGAGGTCCCATTTGTTAATTCTTGATCTGAGAATATAACCTATTGGTGTTCTGCTCAGGAACTTTGCCCCGGTGCCCATGTCCTCAAGGGTCTCCCCCCAGTTTCTTTTCTATTAGTTTTAGTGTGTCTGGTTTTTTTTTTTTAATTTTTATTTTCTATATTCTATGTTTACATTCCAAAGGCTTTCCCCTTTCCCAGTTCCCCCCTCCCTATGTCCCATAATTCCTCTCCCCCAACTATTCCCCAATCATTCCCCCTCCCCCCCCATGGTTTCTCTACAAAACTGGATCCAATCTTTACAGGCCCAGGGTCCTCTCCTTTCTTCTTCTTGGGAATCATTTGACTTGCTAATTGTGCCTTGAGTATTTAGGGCTTCTGGGCTCATTAATATCCACTTATCAGTGATTGCATTTCATGTGTATTCTTTTGTGACTGGGTTAGCTCACTCAGGATATTTTCCAGGTCTAACCATTTACCTACAAATTGCATGAATTCATTATTTTTAATTGCTGAGTAGTATTCCATTGTATAAATATACCACATTTTCTGTATCCATTCCTCCTTTGAGGGATATTTGGGCTCCTTCCAATTTCTGGCTATTATAAACAAGGCTGCTATAAACATAGTGGAGCATGTGTCTTTAATTGTATGCAGGGGAATCCTCTGGGTATATGCCCAGGAGTGGTATGCCAGGGTCCTCTGGAAGTGACATGCCCAATTTTCTGAGGAACCGCCACACTGATTTCCAGAGCGGTTTTACCATTTTGCAATCCCACCAACAGTGGAGGAGTGTTCCTCTTTCTCCACATCCTCGCCAGCCCTTGTTGTCTCTTGAGTTTTTAATCTTAGCCATTCTGACTGGTGTGAGGTGGAATCTCAGGGTTGTTTTGATTTGCATTTCTCTGATGACTAATGATGTTGAACATCTCTTAAGGTGTTTCTCTGCCATCTGAATTTCTTCTGGTGAAAATTCTTTGTTTAGCTCTGTACCCCATTTTTTGATAGGGTTATTTGGTTCTTTGGGGTCTAACTTCTTGAGTTCTTTGTGTATATTGGATATTAGCCCTCTGTCGGATGTGGGGTTGGTGAAGATCTTTTCCCACTTTGTTGGTTGTCATTTTGTTCTTCTGACAGTGTCCTTTGCCTTGCAGAACCTTTGTAATTTTATGAGGTCCCATTTGTCAATTCTTGATCTTAGTGCATAAGCTATTGGTGTTCTGTTCAGGAACTTTCCCCCTGTGCCTGTGTCCTCCAGGGTCTTCCCAAGTTTCTTTTCTAATAGTTTCAGTGTGTCTGGTTTTATGTGGAGGTCCTTGATCCACTTGGAGTTGATCTTAGTGCAAAGAGATAAGAGTGGGTCAATTCGCATTCTTCTGCATGTTGACCTCCAGTTGAACCAGCACCATTTGTTGAAAAGGCTATCTTTATTCCACTGGATGGTTGTGGCTCCTTTATCAAAGATCAAGTGACCATAAGTCTGTGGGTTCATTTCTGGGTCTTCAATTCTATTCCATTGATCCACTTGCCTGTTGCTGTACCAATACCATGCAGTTTTTAACACAATTGCTCTGTAGTACTTTTTAAGGTCAGGGATATTGATTCCCCCAGAAGTCCTTTTATTGTTGAGAATAGTTTTAGCTATCCTGGGTTTTTTGTTGCTCCAGATGAGTTTGAGAATTGCTCTTTCTAGATCTATAAAGAATTGAGTTGGGATTTTGATGGGGATCGCATTGAATCTGTATATTGCTTTTGGCAAGATGGCCATTTTTACTATATTGATCCTGCCAATCCAGGAGCAAGAAATATTTTTCCATCTTCTGAGGTCTTCTTCGATTTCTTTCTTCAAGGACTTGAAGTTCCTGTCATACAGTTCTTTCGCTTGTTTGGTTAGAATTACGCCAAGGTACTTTATGTTGTTTGTGGCTATTGTGAAGGGTGTTATTTCCCTAGTGTGTCTGGTTTTATGTAGAGGTCCTTTATCCACTTGGACTTGAGCTTAGTACAAGGAGATAAGAATGGATCAATTCACATTCTTCTGCATGCTGACCTACAGTTGAGCCAGCATCATTTGTTGAAAAGACTATCTCTTTTCCCCTGGATAGTTTTAGCTCCTTTGTCAAAGATCAAGTGACCATAGGTGTGTAGGTTTATTTCTGGGTCTTCAATCTTATTCCATTGATCTACTTGCCTATCACTGTACCAATACCATGCAGTTTTTAACATCATTGCTCTGTAGTACTGCTTGAGGTCTGGGATACTGATTCCCCCAGAAGTTCTTTTACTGTTGAGAATAGTTTTAGCTAACCTTGGTTTTTTGTTATTCTTGATGAATTTGCGAATTGCTCTTTCTATCTCTGTGACGAACTGAGTTGGGGTTTTGATGGGCACTGCATTGAATCTAATGAATAATATAGTAAAATAGGCCATATTGCTTTTGGCAAGATGGCCATTTTTACTATATTATTCCTGCCAATCTTCAAGCATAGAAGATTTTTCCATTTTCTGAAGTCTACTTTGATTTCTTTCTTCAGAGACCTGAAGTTCTTTTCGTACAGATCTTTCACTTCTTTGGTTAGAATGACACCAAGATACTTTATATTGTTTGTGGCTATTGTGAAGGGTGTCATTTCCCAAATTTCTTTCTCAGCCTGTTTATCTTTTGAGTATAGGAAGGCTACTGATTTGTTTGCATTGATTTTATAACGAGCCACTTTGCTGAAGTTGTTTATCAGCTGTAGGAGTTCTCTGGTGGAGTTTTTTGGGTCACTTAAGTAAACTATCATATCATCTGCAAATAGTGATAGTTTCACTCCTTACTTTCAAATTTCTATCCCTTTGACCTTCTTATATTGTCTAATTGCTCTAGCTATTACCTAAAGTACTATATTGAAAAGATATGGAGAGAAGGGTAGCCTTGTCTAGTCCCTGATTTTAGTGGGATTCCTTCTAGTCTCTCTCCATTTAGTTTGATGTTGGCTACTGGTTTGTTGTATATTGCTTTTCCTCTGTTTAGGTATGGGCCTTGAATTTCTGTTCTTTCCAAGACTTTTAGCATGAAAGGATACTGAATTTTGTCAAATGCATTTTCAGCATCTAATGAAATGACCATATGTTTTTTTTTCTTTGAGATTGTTTATGTAGTAGATTACACCGATGGATTTCTGTATATTGAATCATTCCTGCATCCCTGGGATGAAGCCTACTTGATTGTGGTGAATGATCTTTTTGATGTGTTCTTGGATTCGGTGGGCAAGAATTTTATTGAGTATTTTTGCATCTATGTTCACAAGGCCTGAAGTTCTCTTTTTTTTTTTTTTTTGAAATAATTTGTCTCTTAACATAGTAATGTGTCTGAAAAAAATCATGCTTTGGGAGAATAAGTGATATTTACGAAATCATCCTAATAAGTTGCTAATTTTTATTTATATGGATGCTTCATTATCCATTTAATGCTGCTTTATACCAAATCAAATACAGTTGAATATTTTAGGTTCATTCAAATATTTAACTAAGTGTCAACTAAAATATATACATCATTTAATATTAATTAATATTTAATTTGCACCAATCACCATAATGCACATAAACTGCATAAATCAAGATAGATGAAAACAAACATATAAAATTTATCATTAGTTTGTGGACAGCATCCTATAATTAGGACATTAATTTGAACTAGCATGTTAAACCTATTTAGAATCCATGGTGCTAGAAACAATTGAGTATAAACTCCTAAGAATTTTCTTTCATTTATTTTCTAATTCTTTGTTTACATTCCAAAGGCTTTCCCCTTTCCAAGTCCCCCCCCCCCACATGTCCCATAAGTCCTCTTACCCCGGCCCATTCGCCAATCAGCCCCCCCCCCCATTTCTCTGTTCTGGTACTCTCCTACAAAACTGGATCCAGTCTTTTCGGGACCAGGGTACTCTCCTTCCTTTTTCTTGGGAATCTTTTGATTTGCTAATTGTGCCTTGAGTATTTAGGGCTTCTGGGCTCATTAATATCCACTTATCAGTGATTGCATTTCATGTGTATTCTTTTGTGACTGGGTTTGCTCACTCAGGATGATATTTTCCAGGTCTAACCATTTACCTACAAATTGCATGAATTCATTATTTTTAATTGCTGAGTAGTATTCCATTGTATAAATATACCACATTTTCTGTATCCATTCCTCATTTGAGGGATATTTGGGCTCCTTCCAATTTCTGGCGATTATAAACAAGGCTGCTATAAACATAGTGGAGCATGTGTCCTTATTGCATGCAGGGGAATCCTCTGGGTATATGCCCAGGAGTGGTATGCCAGGGTCCTCTGGAAGTGACATGCCCAATTTTCTGAGGAACCACCAAACTGATTTCCAGAGCGGTTTTACCATTTTGCAATCTCACCAACAGTGGAGGAGTGTTCCTCTTTCTCCACATCCTCGCCAGCACTTGTTGTCTCTTGAGTTTTTAATCTTAGCCATTCTGACTGGTGTGAGGTGGAATCTCAGGGTTGTTTTGATTTGCATTTCCCTGATGACTAATGATGTTGAACATCTTTTAAGGTGTTTCTCGGCCATCCGAATTTCTTCTGGTGAAAATTCTTTGTTTAGCTCTGTGCCCCATTTTTTGATAGGGTTATTTGTTTCTTTGCGGTCTAACTTCTTGAGTTCTTTGTATATATTGGATATTAGCCCTCTGTCGGATGTGGAGTTGGTGAAGATCTTTTCCCACTTTGTTGGTTGCTGTTTTGTCCTTCTGACAGTGTCCTTTGCTTTGCAGAAACTTTGTAATTTTATGAGGTCCCATTTGTCGATTCTTGATCTTAGAGCATAAGCTATTGATGTTCTGTTCAGGAACTTTTCCCCTGTGATCCCTTGAGTTTTTAATCTTAGCCATTCTGACTGGTCTAAGGTGGAATCTCAGGGTTGTTTTGATTTGCATTTCCCTGAGGACTAATGATGTTGAACATCTCTTAAGGTGCTTCTCAGCCATCTGAATTTCTTCTGGTGAAAATTCTTTGTTTAACTCTGAATCCCGTTTTTTAATAGGGTTACTTGGTTCTTTGGTGTCTAACTTCTTGAGTTCTTTGTATATATTGGATATTAGCCTTCTGTTGAATGTGGGGTTGGTGAGGATCTTTTCCCAATTTGTTGGTTGCCATTTTGTCCTTCTGACAGTATCCTTTGCCTTACAGAAACTTTGTAATCTTATGAGGTCCCATTTGTCAATTCTTGATCTTAGAGCATAAGCTATTAGTGTTCTGTTCAGAAACTTTCCCCCTATGCCCATGTCCTCCAGGGTCTTCTCCAGTTTCTTTTCTATTAGTTTCAGTGTGTCTGGTTTTATGTGGAGGTCCTGGATCCACTTGGAGTTGATCTTAGTACAAGGAGATAAGAGTGGGTCAATTCGCATTCTTCTGCATGTTGACCTCCAGTTGAACCAGCATCATTTGTTGAAAAGACTATCTTTTTTCCACTGGATGGTTGTAGCTCCTTTATCAAAGATCAAGTGACCATAAGTCTGTGGGTTCATTTCTGGGTCTTCAATTTTATTCCATTGATCTACTTGCCTGCTGCTGTACCAATACCATGCAGTTTTTTAACACAATTGCTCTGTAGTACTGCTTGAGGTCAAGAATATTGATTTGCCCAGAAGTTCTTTTATTGTTGAGAATAGTTTTAGCTATCCTGGGTTTTTTGTTACTGCAGGTGAATTTGAGAATTGCTCTTTCTAGATCTATGAAGAATTGATTTGGGATTTTGATGGGGATTGCATTGAATCTGTAGATTGCTTTTGGCTAGATGGACATTTTTACTATATTGATGCTGCCAATCCAAGAGCATGAAATCTTTTTCCATCTTCTGATGTCTTCTTTGATTACTTTCTTCAAGGACTTGAAGTTCCTGTCGTACAGATCTTTTACTTGTTTGGTTAGAGTCATGCCAAGATACTTTATATTGTTTGTGGCTATTGTGAAGGGTGCTATTTCCCTACCTTCTTTCTCAGCCTGCTTGTCCTTTGAGAACAGGAAGGCTACTGATTTGCTTGAGTTGCTTTTATAACCAGCCACTTAGCTGAAGTTGTTTATCAGCTGTAGAAGTTCTCTGGTGGAGTTTTTTGGGTCACTTAAGTATAGTATCATATCATCTGAGAATAATGATAGTTTGAATTCCTCCTTTCCAATTTGTTGTCTCTTGAGTTTTTAATCTTAGCCATTCTGACTGGTTTGAGGTGGAATCTCAGCGTTGTTTTGATTTGCATTTCCCTGAGGACTAATGATGTTGAACATCTCTTAAGGTGCTTCTCAGCCATCTGAATTTCTTCTGGTGAAAATTCTTTCTTTAACTCTGTACCCCGTTTTTTAATAGGGTTATTTTGTTCTTTGGGGTCTAACTTCTTGAGTTATTTGTATATATTGGATATTAGCCCTCTGTCAGATGTGGGGTTGGTGAAGACCTTTTCCCAATTTTTTGGTTGCTGTTTTGTCCTTCTGACAGTGTCCTTTGTCTTACAGAAACTTTGTAATTTTATGAGGTCTCATTTGTCAATTCTTGATCTTAGAGCATAAACTATTGGTGTTCTGTTCAGGAACTTTCCCCCTGTGCCCATGTCCTCTAGGGTCTTCCCCAGTTTCTTTTCTATTAGTTTCAGTGTGTCTGGTTTTATGTGGAGGTCCTTGATCCACTTGGAGTTGATCTTAGTACAAGGAAATAAGAGTGGGTCAATTTGCATTCTTCTGCATGTTGACCTCCAGTTGAACCAGCACCATTTGTTCAAAAGGCTATCTTTTTTTCCACTTGATGGTTGTAGCTCCTTTATCAAAGATCAAGTGACCAGAACTTTGTGGGTTCATTTCTGGGTCTTCAATTCTATTCCATTGATCTACTTGCCTGTCTCTGTGCCAATACCATGCAGTTTTTAATACAATTGCTCTGTAGTACTGCTGAGGTCAGGGATATTGATTTCCCCAGAAGTTCTTTTATTGTTGAGAATAGTTTTAGCTATCCTGTGTTTTTTGTTACTGCAGGTGAATTTGAGAATTGCTCTTTCTAGATTTATGAAGAATTGATTTGGGATTTTGATGGGGATTGAGTTGAATCTGTAGATTGCTTTTGGCTAGATGGACATTTTTACTATATTGATGCTGCCAATCCAAGAGCATGAAATCTTTTTCCATCTTCTGAGGTCTTCTTTGATTACTTTCTTCAAGGACTTGAAGTTCCTGTCATACAGATCTTTCACTTGTTTAGTTAGAGTCATGCCACGATACTTTATACTGTTTGTGGCTATTGTGAAGGGTGTTATTTCCCTACCTTCTTTCTCAGCCTGCTTGTCCTTTGAGTACAGGAAGGCTACTGATTTGCTTGAGTTGATTTTATATCAGCCACTTTGCTGAAGTTGTTAAGTACACTATCATATCATTTGCAAATAATGATAGTTTGACTCCTTCCTTTTCAATTTGTATCCCTTTGACCTCCTTATGTTGTCTAATTGTTCTCGCTAGAACTTCAAGTACTATATTGAAAAGATATGGAGAGAGAGGGCAGCCTTTTCTAGTCCCTGATCTTAGTGGGATTGCTTCAAGTTTCTCTCCCTTTATTTTGATGTTGGCTACTGGTTTGCTGTATATTGCTTTTACTATGTTTAGGTATGGGCCTTGAATTCCTGTTCTTTCTAGGACTTTTAGCATGAAAGGATGCTGAATTTTGTCAAATGCTTTTTAAGCATCTAATGAGATGACCTTGTGGTTTTTTTCTTTTAGTTTGTTTATGTAGTGGATTACATTTATGGATTTCTATATATTGAACCATCCCTGCATCCCTGGGATGAAGCCTACTTGATCATGGTGAATGATCATTTTGATGTGCTCTTGGATTCGGTTGGCAAGGATTTTATTTAGTATTTTTGCATCGATATTCATAAGGGAAATTGGCCTGTAGTTTTCTTTCTTTGTTGGATCTTTGTGTGGTTTTGGTATCAGCATAACTGTGGCTTCATAGAACGTGTTGGGCAGTGTTCCTTCCGTTTCTATTTTGTGGAATAATTTGAAGAGTATTGGTGTTAGGTCATCTTTGAAGGTCTGATAGAATTCTGCACTAAAACCATCTGGTCCCGTACTTTTTTTGTTTGGAAGACTTTCTATAACCCCTTCTATTTCTCTAGGGGTTATGGTACTGTTTATCTGATCTAATTGATCCTGATTTCATTATAGTATTTAGTTACTGTCAATGAAATTGTCCATTTCCTCCAGATTCTCCAGTTGTGTTGAGTAGAGTCTTTTGTAGTAGGATCTGATGATTTTTTTGAATTTCCTCAGTTTCTGTTGTTATATCCCCCTTTTCATTTCTAATTTTGTTAATTTGGATAGTGTCTCTGTGCCCATTGGTTAGCCTGGCTAAAGGTTTATCTATCTTGTTGATTTTCTCAAAGATCCAGCTCCTGGTTTTGTTGATTCTTTGTATGGTTCTCTTTGTTTTTACTTGATTGATTTCAGCACTTAATTTGATGATTTCATGTCTTCTACTCCTCCTGTGTGAATTACCTTTTTTTGTTCCAGGTCTTTCTGGTGTGCTGTTAAGCTGCTATTGTACTCTCTCTCCAGTTTCTTTTTGGAGGCACTCAGGGCTATGAGTTTTCCTCTTAACACAGCTTTCATTGTGTCCCATAGATTTGGGTATGTTGTACTTTCATTTTCATTGAATTCTAAAAAGTCTTTGATTTCTTTCTTTATTTTTTCCTTGACCAAGGTGTCATTGAGTACAGTATTTTTCAGTTTCCATGTGTTTGTGGGCCTTCTGTTGTTTTTCTTGCTATTGAAGACCACTTTTACTCCATAGTGATATGATAGGAGGCATGGGATTAGTTCAATCTTCTTGTATTTGTTGACATCTGTCTTGTGACCAATTATATGATCAATTTTGGAGAAGGTACCATGTGGTGCTGAGAAAAAAGTATATTCTTTTGCTTTGGGATGAAATGTTCTATATATATATGTGTGTGTCTGTTAAATCCAATTGGTCCAAAGTTTCAATTAGTTTCAGTGTGTCCCTGTTTAGTTTCTGGTTTCCTGATTGGTCCCTTGAGGAGAGTGGAATGTTGTTGTCATCCACAATTATTGTTTTACGTGCAATGTGTGCTTTAAGCTTTAGTAAAGTTTCTTATGAATGAGGGTGCCCTTGCATTTGGAGCATAGATGTTCAGTGTTGAGATTTCTTCTTGGTTGGTTTTCCCTTTGACCAGCAAGAAGTGACCTTCTGTGTTTCTTTTGATGACTTTAGGTTGGAAGTCAATTTTATCTGATATTAGAATGGTTACTCTGGATTGTTTCCTGAGATCACTTGCTTGTAAAATTGTCTTCCAGCCTTTTACTTTAAGGTATTGTTTGCCTTTGAAACAGAGATGTGTTTCCTGTATGCAGCAAATTGTAGGGTCCTGTTTATGTATCCAGTCTGTTTGTTTATGTCTTTTTATTGGGGAATTGAGTGCATTGATGTTAAGAGATATTAAGGAATAGTAATTATTACTTCCTGACAGTTTTGAAGTCATTTTTTTATTTGAGTGGTTATCTTCTTTTGGTTTTGATGTGAGGAGGTTTCTATCTTGCTTCTTCTGGGGTGTAGTTTTCCTCCTCATGTTGGTGTTTTCCCCCTATTATCCTTTGTAGGGCTTGGTTTGTGGAAAGATAGTTTGCAAATTTGGTTTTGTCATGGACTACTTTGGTTTCTCCATCTATGGTGATTGAGAGTTTTGCTGGGTATAGTAGTTTTGGCTGAAATTTGTGTTCTCTTAGATTCTGCATGATATCTGCCCAGGATCTTCTAGCTTTCATGGTCTCAGGTGAGAAGTCTGGTGTGATCCTGAAAGGTCTTCCTTTATATGTTACTTGGCCTTTCTCTCTCGCTGCCTTTAATATTCTTTCTTTGTTTAGTATATCTTGGTTTTTGATTATTATGTGACAGGAGGTATTTCTGTTCTGGTCCAGTCTGTTTGGAGTTCTGTAGGCTTCTTGTATATTCATGGGCATCTCTGTCTTTAGGTTAGTGTAGTTTTCTTCCATAATTTTGTAGAAGATATTTGCTGGCCCTTTAAGTTGTAAATCTTCCCTCTCATCTATGCCTATAACCCTTAGGTTTTGTCTTCTCATTGTGTCCTGGATTTCCTGGATGTTTTGGGTTATAAGCTTTTTGCATTTTGCATTTTTTGACTGTTGAATCAATGGTTTCTATGTTATCTTTGGCATCTGAGATTCTTTCTTCTATCTCTTGTATTCTATTGTTGGTATTTGCATCTATGACCCTGATTTCTTCCCAAGGCTTTCTATCTCCAAAGTTGTCTTCCTTTGTGATTTCTTAGTTGTTTCTACTTCTGTTTTTTGATCCTGGATGATTTTGCTCAGATCTTTTGCTTGCTTGTTTGTGTTTTCATGTAACTCTTTAAGAGATTTTTGTGTTTCCTCTTTCATGACTTCTGCTTGTTGACCCACGTTCTCCTGTATTTCTTTAAGTGCTTTTTGTGTGTTCCTTTTGGCTTCTATTTTTTGATCCATATTCTCCTGTATTTCTTTAAGAGATTTATGTATGTCCTTCTTGTGTTACTCTAATAGCATCCTGACCAGTGATTTCAGATCTGAATCTTGTTTTCTGGTTTGTTAGGGTATCCAGGACTTACTGCTGTCAAAGAACTGGGTTCAGATGCTGGCATGTTGCCTTGATTTCTGTTAGTAACATTCCTACGTTTGCCTTTTGCCATCTGGTTATCTCTGGCATTAGTTGTCACTAGCTGGTGCTTGAACCTCCTATGGGCTTGTAAGGCTATTTCCCCACCACTGGATGACTGGGTTTCCCCTGGTACAGATTGCTGATGTGCTGCCCTCCTCTTGGGTGGTGTTGGACCCCTGGTGTATCTTGCTCCAAGCAATGTTATACACGGTTGTCTCTGTGGACCTGATGCTGCTTGTCTGCTCTGTCAGGGAGTGAAGATGGTGGCTGGGAGCCCCTCCAAGTGCTGACCATCCTGCCTGGCACAAGACTCGGGCCTGATTGGCACACGGATGAACCACTACTCTACTCAGATCCTGTGTGCAGGTGCCCTCCTGGTGGCCTGTGTCCCCAGAGGTCTTAAACTCGGGATATCTTGGGTACCTGGGTCCACTTGCCCAGACCAAGAAGCAGCAAAGATGTCGGCAGCTGCGGGGAGTGCAGGGTCTCCCACAGGGCACAGAACCCACACCTAGCTGGGACACAGGAACTGCTTCTCTGCTTAGCTCCTCTTCACAGATTGCTGCCTGGTGGCCTGAGTCCCCAGAGATCTTGAATTTGGGATATCTTGGGTACCTGGTTCTGCTTGCTTGGTTCAAGCAGCAGCAAAGATGGCGGTGGCTGCAGGGAGTACAGGGTCCCCCACAGGGCACAGAACCCATGCCTGGCTGGGACACAGGAACCTCTGCTCTGCCTAGCTCCTGTTCGCAGATTGCAGATCACTGCCTAGCGGCCTGAGCCCCCAGAGATCTTAAAGTCGTGATATCACAGATAACTGGTTCTGCTTG
The DNA here is from genome assembly GCA_964023405.1 of Apodemus agrarius. NCBI lineage: Eukaryota > Metazoa > Chordata > Mammalia > Rodentia > Muridae > Apodemus > Apodemus agrarius. The sequence continues at coordinate 50,670,152 of OZ030021.1, read as the reverse complement.
CTCAGTCCAAGCAGCAGCGACGATGAGTGCAGGGTCTCCCACAGGGCACAGAACCCACGCCTGGCTGGGACACAGGAACTGCTGCTCTGCCTAGCTCCTGTTCGCAGATCTCTGCCTGGCAGCCTGAGTCCCCAGAGCTTTTAAACTCAGGATATCTTGGGTACCTGGTTCTGCTTGCTCAGTCCTGAAGTTCTCTTTCTTTGGTGGACCTTTGCGTGGTTTTGGTATCAGCGTAATTGTGGCTTGGTAGAACGAACTGGGTACTGTTCTTTCTGTTTCTATTTTGTGGAATAATTTGAAGAGTATTGGTGTTAGGTCATCTTTGAAGGTCTGATAGAATTCTGCACTAAAATCATCTGGCCCTGTGCTGTTTTTGGTTGGAAGACTTTTTATAACCCCTTCTATTTCTTTAGGGGTTATGGGACTGTTTAGATGATCTATTTGATCCTGATTTAATTTTGGTATTTGGTATCTGTCTAGGAAATTGTTCATTTCCTCCAGATTCTCCAGTAGTGTTGAGTATATCTGATGATTTTTTGAATTTCCTCAGTTTCTGTTGATATATCTCCCTTTTCATTTCTAATTTTGTTAATTTGGATACGGTCCATGTGCCCTTTGATTAGTCTGGCTAAGGGTTTATCTATCTTGTTGATTTTCTCAAAGAATCAGCTCCTGGTTTTGTGATTCTTTGTATGGTTCTCTTTTGTTTGATTGATTTCAGCACGTAGTTTGATGATTTCCTGTCTTCTACTCCTCCTGGGTGAATTTACTCCTTTTTGTTACAGGGCTTTCAGGTGTGCCATTAAGCTGCTAGTGTATGCTCTCTCCAGTGCTTCTCTTTGGAGGCACTAAGAGCTATGAGTTTTCCTCTTAGCACTGCTTTCATTGTGTCCCATAAATTTGGGTATGTTGTGCCTTCATTTTCATTAAATTCTAAAATAATTTTGATTTCTTTATTTCTTCCTTGACCAAGCTATCATTGAGTAGAGCATTGTTCAGCTTCCATGTGTATGTGGGCTTTCTATTGTTTTTGTTGCTATTGAAGACCACGTTTAGTCTATAATGATCTGATAGGAGGCATGGAATTAGTTTGATATTCTTATATCTGTTGAGGTCTGTTTTGTGGCCAATTATATGGTCAATTTTGAAGAAGGTACCATGAGGTTCTGAGAAGAAGGGATATTCTTTTTATTTAGGATGAAATGTTCTATAGATATCTACTATATCCATTTGGTCCAAAACTTTTGTTAGTTTCACTGTGTCTCTGTTAAGTTTGTGTTTCCCTGATCTGTCCATTGAGGAGAGTGGGGTGTTGAAGTCACCCACAATTATTGTGTGGGGTGTGATGTGTTCTTTAAACTTTAGTAAAGTTTCCTTTACGAATGAGGGTGCCCTTGTATTTAGGGCATAGATGTTCAAAATTGATAGTTTTTCCTGGTAGATTTTCCCTTTGGTGTGTATAAAGTGTCCTTCTGTGTCTTTTTTTGATGACTTTTGGTTGAAAGTCTATTTTATTGGATATTAGAATGGCTACTCCAGCTTGTTTCCTGGGACCATTTGCTTGGAAAATTGTTTTACAAGCTTTTACTCTGAGGTAGTGTTTGTCTTTGACACTGAATGAGTTTCCTGTATGCAGCAAAATTTTGGGTGTTGTTTTTGAATCCAGTCTGTTAGTCTATGTCTTTTTATGGGGGAAGTGAGTCCATTGATGTTAAGAGATATTAAGGACTAGCGATTGTTGCTTCCTGCTATTTTTGATGTAATTTTTATGTTTGTGTGGTTTTCTTCTTTTGGGTTTGTTGCAAGAAGATTAATTTCTTGCTTTTTTCTAGTGTGTATTTTCCTTCCTTTTGTTGGTGTTTTCCATTCATTACCCTTTGAATGGCTGGGTTTGTGGAAAGATAGTGTGTAAATTTGTTTTTGTTAGCAAATACCTTGGTTTCTCTATCTATGGTAATTGAGAGATTTGCTTGATATAGTAGTCTGGGTTGGCATTTGTGTTCCTTTATGGTCTGCATGACATCAGCCCAGGCTCTTCTGGTTGTCATAGTCTCTGGTGAAAAGTCTGGTGTAATTCTGATAGGTCTACCTTTATATGTTACTTTACCTTTTCCCCTTACTGCTTTTAATATTCTTTCTTTGTTTAGTACATTTGGTCTTCAAATTATTATGTGAAGGGAGGAATTTCTTCTCTGGTCAAATCTATTTGGAGTTTTGTAGGCTTCTTGTATGTTCATGGGCATCTCTTTCTTTAGGTTAGGAAAGTTTTCTCCTATAATTTTGTTGAAGACATTTACTGTCCCTTTAAGTATGAAATCTTCACTCTCTTCTATACCTATAATCCTTTGGTTTGGTTTTCTCATTTTGTCCTGGATTTCCTGGATGTTTTGGGTCAGGAGTTTTTTGCATTTTGCATTGTCTTTGACTGTTGCATCAATGCTTTCTATGGTATCTTCTGCATCTGAGATTCTCTCTTCTATCTCTTGTATTCTATTGTTGATGCTTGGATCCATGCGTCCTGACTTCTTTCCTAAGTTTTCTATGTCTTGAGTTGTTCCCCTTTGTGATTTCATTATTGTTTCTACCTACTTCTTTAGATCCTTGATGACTTTGTTTAGTTCTGTCACCTCTTTTCTTGTGTTTTTCCTTAGTTCTTCAAGGGCTTCTCCCTGTTTACTTGTGTTCTCCTGTATTTCTTTAAGGGAGTTATTTATGTTCTTCTTTAAGCCCTCCATGAAGCCCTCCATCAGTATTATGACCTGTGATTTTAAATTCAAATCTTGCTTTCCTGGTGTTTTAGGGTATCCAGGACTTGCTGTTGTAGGATAATTGGGTTTGGATGGTGCCATATTGCCTTGATTACTGTTAGCAAGGTTCCTACGTTTGTTTTTTGCCATCTGGTTATCTCTGGTGTTAGTTGGTCCTGCTGTCACTGGCTGGTGCTTGCCCCTCCTCATGTGCCTGCAGGCTGTTCTCAGCAACCTTGGGTGACCTGCTTTTCCCTGGCACAAATTGCTGTGGTGCTGCCGACTTCTTGGGTGCATGTGGAGTCCTGGTGTGGTGTGTCCCAAGCTATCCTCTACTCTGGTGATCCCGCCTACCAATCTGTTACACAGTCACAGGGGCAAAGATGGCAGCCGAGACCTACTCTCTTGTAGTTGTAATTGGGTATGTAGCTCTGTGGTCCTGATCAACTCTGGATGCAGGCTGTGCTTGCTGTCTCCTCAGTGCTGCTGGGTGTATAGCTGGCTTCCTGAGCCATTTGGAGATGGTGCATTGTGTCAGTGGATGTTCCTGATATGGAGGCAGCTGAAGGCTCCTGCCAGAGGCCTCTGGACAGGAGCCTCAGATCTGCAGGGCCAGTTTCACCTGTGCAGACTGCCTCCTCCACGCTGCCTGCTGGGTGGATATTTGTCTCCCTGTGCCATTTGGAGATGGTGCGCTGTAGCAGAGGATGTTCCAGATCTGGAGGCAGAAGCTGAAAGGCCAGCTTTTGATATTTCAAGCATTGTATTTAAGTGTTCTTAATTGTTTTCCCATTAAGTATAGTATGTTTCTTGCCTACCTTCATCCCCACTATCTTGTCTTGTTATAATTGTTATCTTACTTGGGCCTGGAGAGATGGGTGAGTGGTGAAGAGTGATTACTGCTTTTGCATAATACACAAGTCTGGGTCCCAGCATGTGTATTATGGCTTACAACTACCTGTAACTTCAGGCTCAAAGCATGTCCTGTTCGGGACTCTAGAGGCATCTGCACACATATACACACATAAATCAAATAAAATAGATGTTTAACATGGCATTATTAATATTTTAGAGGCTTTAATTTTCCTAATATATTTTAAAACTGTATAATTTTCTTTATTATTTTCATAATTCATTATGCATATATTTATTGTCTAATAGTTGTCTGTAGGTCACTCAGTGGGAGCATGGCTTCACTGGTTGCTTCTTATATGCTTTCATAGGGCTGTAGTCATGTGTCAGACAGGGCTAGGTATTCAACTGGGGGAGTTCATGAACTTGTTCTAAGCTTGTTCATATATGGGTCATATATAACCCAATATAATCTGGAGAACATAGGCCAGAAATCTAGTTGCCTGAATTCCTTACCATATGGTCTTTCAACAAATGCCCATTTACTTTTTCAATGATATCAAATAATCCTATAGCAAGACGAAATAATAATTTTAAAACTGAAATAAGCTGCACTTAGTCACCTTTGCTCTAGTCACTAATGAAAAACCAGTTGTATCTTCCCATCCTTGGGGGGAAGTAGGGTCAAAAAAATTGAATGAGTATGGGATCCTGGTGCTAGAGACCTTTAATTCCAGCACTAAGGATTCAGGTGGATATCTATGAATTCAAGGCTGGCCTAGTATACAACATGAGTTCCAGGACTACTGGAGAAAAACCATCTCAAAAAATAATCAAACCAAACCAGCCAACCATCCATCCATCCATCCATCCAACCAACCAACCAACCAACCAAACAAACAAACAAACAAACAAACAAATAAGAGGGTGGGGAGTCAGGCATTATTGATTATCTTAGAATGTAGCTTAACACATTGATATTTATTTTTCTTTCTTTTGATTTTCTTACTAATTTACACCAGACTCTTTGGAAGTAACTACTCTACTTCAGCTACCTTCATCACTTGTTTTAGTATCATCTTCAATGATAACAACTGGAAGTCATAATTTTATTTTTGTAATCACAATTGTCTTAGTTAGGTTTTAAATTGTTGTGATAAAGCACCATGTCCAAGGCAACTAATAGATGAATGAGTTTATTTGGGCTTACAGTTTCAGAGGGTGAGTCCATGACCATCATGGCAGGGAGCATGCAGATAGGCAGACAAGCAGGTCAGCGGGTAGGCAGATGTGGATCTTGAACAAAAGCTGAGAGCTTAAATGTTGAGACCAAAAATCACAACATTTATTCATTATTCATGCATGTAGTTCAACATCAAAATTCTGATTGTCTTTAATAGTCTCAACATAATTTGTAAGCCCAAAGTCCAGAATCTTTTCTGAGACTCAAGACAATCTCTTAATTGTAACCACTTATTAAAAAGGATATTACATACTTACAATATATACAGAATATATATCATCATTTCAAGGGGAGGTACAAGAGCATAGTGAGATAATATTGGATGGAAGCAAGACTGGAAGCCAGTAGGACAAACTCCAAATTCTGTAGTTCCCTAACTGATGTGAAAGATGGCTTAGATGGCTCTGCCCCCTACAGCTTTTCTGTCTGGGACATTCTTCTCTCTCTTGGGCTGGTTCAGCTGCTTGTCTGCAGTTCTCCCTGGCAGACATTCCATGGCCTTGCCAACATTCTTAAGTTTCCAATGCTATTTAAGTTTTATTTTCATGATTTTGCACAATGGACTTTTAGGGTTTCCATTCAGGGATGTCCCTGCCATACACTTGGTCTCAGTGGCTTTTCTTAACAAAGGAGGAAGATTCTACAACTCTTTTACTCCTGTATCCTTCATGGCTTTAAATCCAGAACCATATAGTTGATGCAAGTTTGACTCTTGGCCTGGGATGGACTCTGGCCCTTTCCGTGTACTAGATTTTCATAAACTTTGATTTGTGTTTCTTTTTAGGACCATAAAATTTCTTGGGCTGTTTCCTTTCAAAAGTTGCAATATTAGCTGGATGCAGTCTGAGGGTACCACTCTCTTTATTACATTGCAAACTAAAGTGAAAAATGGCATCTGCATGCCATTTCTCCACTGTAAGTCATTCTTTATTTGAGCAAGTTCTTTCTGAAGAGATAGCTGAGCCTCACTTGTTTGTCTCAACAACCATTAAAAAAGACCATGCAATAGTTACCATAGCCTGGTTATGATACCATCCACACATGCTAGTTTTAGGCATCACTGTATGAGTTCATTATTCCATCAACTTTTTGGACTGTATCCCTGTAGTTATTCAGTGGACCCATTTATTAAGGATGCATGCTGCCCCATATCATTCAGAAAAAGTGGGATACCCCAGAATTCCCCCCAAAGATAACCAACCCACTCCACTCCCAGACATTTCATCCTTGATTTTCTGTCTTACTACCCTAACGTGTAACTGTTCCTATAACAAAAGTACATGCTATCCCAAAGTATATTGGTAACTTAATCTCTATAGGGATTGTCCATGTGGATATTTTACTTTTGCCATCAGGTCAACCTCAAATATATGTTGCATCAAACTTCTCATGACTGTGCAACCACTCCTCCCCAAATGAACTTTGATTCTGTTATTTCTTGTACAGGTGCCAATTCAATTGTGAGACTTTTCCTGGTTAGATGATTAATTTCAATTACTAACTTTTTGAGCTCCAGAATCACCCAGAAGTTGAGCTCTGGGTATGTTTAGGTGAGATTTTCTTAATTTTGGTAATTGGTGTGGTGAGAACTACAATAAATGGCAGTATCATTCCTTGGGATGGCACAATAAGTGGCAGTATCATTCCTCTGGACTGTATAAATGGTGACAGTAAACTGAGTATGAACATTCACTACTCTTTCTGCTTCTTTACTCCTGATGCAATTGGACAAGGTGCCTCAAAGACTCCCATTCCATGACAGACTGTACCACCAAGCTGTGGACAAATAAGTCTTTTTCATTATTGTATTGCTTTTGTTGGGATATTGTATCAAAGCAACAGGAAAGTAACAGAGATAGAAATTTGACATCAAACAATGGGGCTGATGCTTTCATAAACCTAACTATAATAACAATCTCCTGGTCTTGCACACTACCCTTTTGTATAATATTACATTCATTTTGCTAAAAATAGTGTCTAGTTTTTCAAAATTTTTTATGTATGTGTATCTGTGTGAGTATATAGTATGTGCATGTTTGTTTGTGTGTTCATGTGTGTCCAAAGAATCTAGAAGAAGGTAGTATATCCCTTAGAACTGGAGTTACAAGTGGTTGTATGCTACTTAATGTGGATGCTTGGATCTGAACTCTGTTTCTCTAAAGGACCAACAACTGCTTTTTACTACCAAGCCATCTTTCCAGCCTTAAATGTCTTACATTGCTATTTTTGGTTTTGTGTCAAAGCAGTGATAGTCTAATCAAATGAATTTGGAATTATTTCTTACTCTTCAATTTTGTGAAAACATTTGTATAAATATTTTTGCAGATACAATTTAGTTTGGGGAAGATCCCAAGTGAAGATGATTGGGCTTGACCTTTTTTAGTATTAGGTTTTAAAACATTAAAATATTTAATTATTGTGTGTGAATGAATGTGTTCAATTGTTTGAATGTATTTGTGCATTAATGTGTGTGTGTGTGTGTGTGTGTGTGTGTGTGTGAGAGAGAGAGAGAGAGAGAGAGAGAGAGAGAGAGAATGCACACACCTGTGCTTGTTTCCCTCCTTTTGGTTTTCTGGTGTGGAAATGTTTATTTTCTTTGTTTTTTTATTGTAGTTAGCCTCCTTGAGTTTGAGTTTTCCTTCTACTATCTTCTGTAGGGCTGGATTTGTTCATAGATACGGTTTACACTTGATTTTACTGTGCAATATCTTGCTTTCTCCATCTATTATGATAAAAAAATCATGTATGATGAATGTTGGGTATAGTAGTCAAGGATGACATCTGTGGTCTCTTAGAGTTTGCAATATATCTGCTTAGGCTCTTCTGGCTTTTAGAGTCTCTGTTGAGAAATTTGGTGTAAATCTGATAGGTCTGCCTTTATACATTAGTTGGACTTTTCCCTTATATATTTTAATATTCTCTCTTTGTTCTGTATATTTATCATTTTGATTATTATGTGGCAGGATGATTTTCTTTTGTGGTCCAATATATTTGGTTTTCTGTATGCTTCTTGTATGTATATAGGCATCTCTTTCTATAGGTGAAGATGTTTTCTACTGTAATTTTGTTGAAAATATTTTATGTGCCATTGAGCTGGGAATCTCCTTTTTATATCAGTTTTAGGTTTGATCTTTTTATGGTGTCACAGATTTCTTGAATGTTTTGTATCAGAAACTTTTTGGATTTAACATTTTTCTTTGGTGTATTTTCATCATCTGTGCCTAAGATTCTCTCTTCTATCTCTTGTATTCTGTTGGTGATACTTGCAACTTTAGTTCCTGTACTCTTCCCTAAGTTTTCCATCACCATGATTCCCTGTTTGTGTTTTCTTTATTGCTTCTATTTCCATTTTCATTCCTTGAACAGTTTTATTAATTTCCTTCACCTATTTGATTGTATTTTCCTGTATTTCTCTAAGAGATTTATTCATTTGCTTGCTAGGACTTCTTGTGGAGGAAGGTGGAGCTTTGATCTGACAATAGAACTCAGGCAACATCATGCTGCTCACCTCTGCTGGCTGTGCCCCTGGTGGAACTGAATACTCTTGGGGTTCCCTGCAGACGTTCTTGGGAAGGGAGCCAGAGACATGGGCTTGCCTGTGGAGCATAGGAAACAAAGTATAGCTCACCTCGGCTGGCTGTGCCCCAGATAGGCCTAGCCTAAACATTAATTTTAATGTGTATTATTCTTCCAAGGTAATATATAGATAAAAGAGGAATATTTACTGAAGGTGCTCTACTTGCATTCATTTATAGGAAAATATATTCAAGTATATGTGAAGAAAGCTTGCTTGAATCCACAAAAATCTTTATTCTAGGCTTAAACCCAAGCCACTGTGAATTCAGTACCAAAGTCTCTGCCACATTAAGTTTCTGAGTGAGGAGAATAAAAGGGAATCCTGATCAAAATGTACCAATTGGTCTTTTGTTATTTTTATTTTAAAATTTTTGTTGGTTATTTTATTTATTTACATTTCAAATGTTATCCACCTTCCTTGTTTTTCCTCTTCAATCCTCCTATGCCCTCCCCCTCTGCCATTCTTTTTTGAGGGTTCTCAATCCCACTCTTGCTTCATCATCCTAGCATTCCCTTATGCTGGGGCATCGAGCCTTCACAAGACCAAGGGGCTCCCCTCCCAATGATGTCAGATAAGCCCATCCTCTGTTACATGTGCAGATAGACTCATGGGTCCCTCCATGTGTACTGTTTGGTTAGTGGTTTAGTCCCTGGGAGCTCTGGGGGGGGGAGGGGTTTTGGTTGGTTGATACTGTTACATCCAGTAGAGGACCAATATCTAATATATACAAAGAATTCAAGAAGTTAGACTTTAAAGAACCAAATTACCCTATTGAAAATGGGGTATAGAGAGCCCTGAGACCCACCACCATCTTGGAGCTGGTAGCCCAATCAGGTACGCAGAGCGCACCAGGGTGAAGGATTTCCCAGGGCTTAGCCTGCCTGGGTGCCTTCCACACCAGGGAGCTGGGCAGCTCTACAGCTGTCTGGGCATGCAGGGGAGCATCTGACCTGCAGGAAGTCCTGTGGAATAGAAGGAGCCCCATGGACTGAGATCCCCACCATTTTGGATCCTGCAGTTCAACCAGGGAAGTTCCTCATTTACAGGGAATCCCACGGTTAGATGGACAAGGCACACTAGGGCTCCAACCACACCCAAGAATAGGGCAGCACATCAGCAATCTGTCCTGGGGAAACCCAGTCATCCAGTGGTGGGGAAATAGCCTTACAGGACCACAGGAGGTTCAAGCACCAGCCAGTGTCAACAGGACCAACTAATGTCAGAGAAAAACAGATTGCAAAAGGCAAATGCAGGAACATTAGTAACAGAAATCAAGGCAATATGGCAACATCTGTACCCAATTCCCCAACAACAGTAAGTCCTGGATACCCCAACACTCCAGAAAAACAAGATTTGGATTTAAAATCACTGGTCATGATGCTGTTAGAGGGACACAAAAAGGAGATAAATAGATCTCTTAAAGAAATATAGGGGAACATGAGTAAGTTAGAAGCCCTTACAACTGGAAACACGAAAATCACTTAAAGAAATTCAGGAGAATATGGGTCAACAGATAGAAGCCAATAAAGAGGAAATATGAAAATCACTTAAAGAAATGCAGGAGAAATTAAGTCAACAAGCAGAAGCCATGAAAGAGGAAACACAAAAATCTTTTAAAGAACTACAAGAAAATACAAACAAACAAGTGAAGGAACTGAGCAAAACCATCCAGGATCTAACAACACAAGTAGAAACAACTAAGAAATCACAAAGGGAGACAACTTTGGAGATAGAAAACTTTCGGAAGAAATCAGGGTCCATAGATGCAAATATCAACAACAGAATACAAGAGAGAGAAGAAAGGATCTCAGGTGCCAAAGATACCATAGAAACCATTGACTCAACAGTGAAAGAAAATGCAAAAAGCAAAAAGCTTGTTGCCCAAAACATCCAGACAATCCAGGACACAATTAGAAGACCAAACCTAAGGATTATAGGCATAGATGAGAGTGAAGATATATGACTGAAAAGGCCAGCAAATATATTCAACAAAATTATGGAAGAAACCTTCCCTAAAGAGAGAGTTGCCTATGAATATACAAGAAGCCTACAGAACTCCAAACAGACTGGACCAGAACAGAAATACCTCCTGTCACATAACACTCAAACCCCCAAATGTACTAAATAAAGAATAGTAAGAGCAGTAAGAGTAAAAGGCCTAGTAACTTATAAAGGAAGACCGATTAGAATTACATCGGACTTCTCACCAGAGACCATGAAATCTAGAAGATCTTGGGCAGATCTCATACAGACTCTAAGAGAACACAAATGCCAGCCAAGATTACTTATACCCAGCAAAACTCTCAATCACCATAGATGGAGAAATCAAGATATTACATGATAAAACCAAATTTATACAATATCTTTCCACAATCCCAGCCCAATACAAGGAGGGAAACTACACCCAAGAAAAAGCAAGAAGGTAAACTTCTTTCATCAAGCCCAAAAGAAGATAACCACTCAAACATAAAAATAACATCAAGAGCCGGGTGGTGGTGGCGCACGCCTTTAATCCCAGCACTTGGGAGGCAGAGGCAGGCGGATTTCTGAGTTCGAGGCCAGCCTGGTCTACAGAGTGAGTTCCAGGACAGCCAGGGCTACAGAGAAACCCTGTCTCGAAAAAACAAACAAACAAAAAATAACATCAAAATTAACAGGAAGTAATAATCACTACTCCTTAATATCTTTTAACATCAATGGACTCAATTCCCCAATAAAAAGACATAGACTAACAGACTTGATACATAAATAGGACCCTAAATTTTGCTGCTTACAGGAAACATACCTCAGGGTCAAAGACAAACACTACTTCAGAGTAAAAGGCTGGAAAACAACTTTACAAGCAAATGGTCTTAGGAAACAAGCTGTAGTATCCATCCTAATATCACATAAAATTGACTTTCAACCTAAAGTTATCAAAAGAGACATGGAAGGACACTTCTTACTGGTCAAAGGAAAAATTCATCAAGAAGAACTCTCCATTCTGAACATCTATGCTCCAAATGCAAGGGCACCCTCATTTGTAAAAGAAATTTACTAAAGCTCAAAGTACACATCACACCTAACACAATAATTGTGGATGACTTCAACACTCCACTCTCCTCAATGGACAGATCAGGAAAACAGAAACTAAACAGGGACACAGTGAAACTAATTGATGCATTGGACCTATTGGATTTAACAGATATATACAGAACATTTCTTCCTAAAGCAAAAGAATATATCTTTTTCTCAGCACCCCATGGTACATTTTCCAAAATTGATCATATAATTGGTCACAAGACAGACCTCAACAAATTTAAGAAGATCAAAATAATCCCATGCTTCCTATCAGATCACCATGGAATAGGAGTTGTCTTCAATAGCAAACAAACAAACAAACAAACAAAACCAGAAAGCCCACATACACATGAAGGCTGAACAATGCTCTACTTAATGATACCTTGGCCAAAGAAGAAATAAAGAAAGAAATCAAGACTTTTTAGAATTTAATGAAAATGAAGGCACAACATACCCCATTTTTTTACAGTTTTAAAATTAGATATATTCTTTATTTACATTTCATTTCCATTTTCCTGGTTCCCCGCCCCCAAAGGTCCCACGTGCCATTTTCCTCCCCCTGTTCCTCCATCCACCCCTTCCCACTTCCCTGTTCTGGTATTCCCCTACACTGATGCATTGAGCCTTTCCAGAACCAGGGTCCACTCATTCCTTCTTTTTGGACATCATTTGGTATGTGGATTGTGTCTTTGTTGTTCCAAGATTCTAGACTAATATCCACTTATCAGTGAATGCATACCATAGGTATTCTTTTGAGACTGGGTTACCTCACTTAATATGATGTTCTCTAGCTCCATCCATTTGTCTAAGAATTTCATGAATTCATTGTTTCTAATGGCGGAATAGTACTCCATTGTGTATATATACCACATTTTTTTGTATCCATTCCTCTGTTGAGGGACATCTGGGTTCTTTCCAGCTTCTGGCTATTATAAATAAAGCTGCTATGAACATAGTGGAGCATGTATCCTTATTGCATTCTGGGGAATTTTCTGGGTATATGCCCAGGGACATACCCAAATTTATGGGACACAATGAAAGCAGTGCTAAGAGGAAAACTCATAGCCCCGAGTGCCTCCAAAAAGAAACTAGAGAGAGCATACACTATCAGCTTAACGGCACACCTGAAAACCCTGGAACAAAAAGAAGCTAATTCACCCAGGAAGAGTAGAAGACAGGAAATCATCAAACTCAGGGCTGAAATCAATCAAGTAGAAACAAAGCGAACCATACAAAGAATCAACAAAACCAGGAGCTGGTTCTTTGAGAAAATCAAAAAGATAGATAAATTTTTAGCCAGACTAACCAAAGGGCACAGAGACAGTATCCAACTTAACATTAGATATGAAAAGGGAGATATAACAACAGAAACTGAGGAAATTCCAAAAATCATCACATCCTACTACAAAAGTCTATACTCAACACAACTGGAAAATCTGGAGGAAATGGACAGTTTCCTAGATAGATACCAAATACCAAAATTAAATCAAGATCAAATAGATCAACTAAACAGTCCCATAACCTCTAAAGAAATAGAAGAGGTCATAGAAAGTCTCCCAACCAAAGAAAGTACAGGACCAGATGGTTTTAGTGCAGAATTCTATCAGACCTTCAAAGACCTAACACCAATACTCTTCAAATTATTCCACAAAATAGAAACAGAAGGAACAGTACTCAACTCATTCTATGAATCCACAGTTACGCTTATACCAAAACCACACAAAGATCCAACAAAGAAGGAGAACTACAGGCCAATTTCCCTTATGAATATCAATGCAAAAATACTCAATAAAATTCTTGCCAATCGAATCCAAGAACACATCAAAACCATTATTCACCATGATCAAGTAGGCTTCATCCCAGGGATGCAAGGATGGTTCAATATATGGAAATCCATCAATGCCATCCACTACATAAAAAAACTTAAAGAAAAAAAAACCACATGGTTTTTTCATTAGATGCTAAAAAGCATTCGACAAAATTCAGCATCCTTTCATGCTAAAAGTCTTAGAAAGAACAGGAATTCAAGGCCCATACATAAACATAGGAAAAGCAATATACAGCAAACCAGTAGCCACCATCAAATTAAATGGAGAGATACTTGAAACAATCTCACTAAAATCAGGGACTTGGCAAGGCTGCCTCCTCTCTCCATATCTTTTCAATATAGTGCTTGAAGCTCTAACTAGACAACATAAGGAGGTCAAAGGGATACAAATTGGAAAGGAAGAAGTCAAACTATCATGATTTGCAGATAATATGATAGTATACTTAAGTGACACAAAACACTCCACCAGAGAACTCCTATGGCTGATACACAACTTCATCAAAGTGGCTGGTTATAAAATCAACTCAAGCAAATCAGTAGCCTTCTTATACTCAAAGGATAAACAGGCTGGGAAAGAGTTAGGGAAATGACATCCTTCGCAAGAGCCACAAACAATATAAAGTATCTTAGGATGGCTCTAACTAAACAAGTGAAAGATCTGTATGAGAAGAACTTCAGATTTCTGAAGAAGGAAATCGAAGAAGACCTCAGAAAATGAAAAAATCTTCCATGCTTGTTGATTGGCAGAATTAATATAGTTTAAATGGCCATCTCATCAACAGCAATCTACAGATTCAATGCAATGCTCATAAAAATCCTAACTCAGTTCTTCACAGAGTTTGAAAGAGCAATATCAAATTCATCTGGAATAACAAAAACCCAGGATAGCTAAAACTATCCTCTATAGTAAAAGGACTTCTGGGAGAATCAATATCCCGGACCTCAAGCCATACTACAGAGCTATAATGTTAAAAAATGCATGGTATTGGTACAGTGACAGACAGATAGATCAATGGAATAGGATTGAAGACCCAGAAATGAACCCACACACCTATGGTCACCTGATCTTTGACAAAAGAGCTGAAACCATCCAGTTGAAAAAAGAGAGCCTTTTCAACAAATGGTGCTGGCTCAACTGGAGGTCAGCTTGCAGAAGAATGGACATTGATCTATTTTTATCTCCTTGTACTAAGCTCAAGTCCAAGTGGATCACGGACCTTCACATAAAACCAGACACACTAAAACTAATAGAAAAGAAAATGGGGAAGACCCTTGAGGACATGGGTACAGGGGAAAAGTTCCTGAATAGAACACCAATAGCTTATGCTCTAAGATCTAGAATTGACAAATGGGACCTCATAAAATTACAAAGTTTCTGTAAGGCAAAGGACACTGTCAAGTGGACAAAACGGCGACCAACAAACTGGGAAAGGATCTTCACCAACCCTACATCTGACAGAGGGCTAATATCCAACATATACAAAGAACTCCAGAGAGCCAAACAACCCTATTAAAAATGGGGTACAGAGTTAAACAAGAATTTTCATCTGAAGAAATTTGGATGGCTGAGGAGCATCTTAAGAAATATTCAGCATCATTAGTCATTAGGGAAATGCAAATCAAAACAACCCTGAGATTTCACCTCACAGTAGTCAGAATGGCTAAGATTAAAAACTCAAGAGACAGCAGGTGTTGGCGAGGACATGGAAAAAGAGGAAATTTCCTCAACTGCTGGTGGGATTTCAAGTAGGTACAACCACTCTGAAAATCAGTCTGGTGGTTCCTCAAAAAACTGGGTACAACAATTCCGAAGGACCCTGCTATACCACTCCTGGGCATATACCCATAGGATTCCCCAGCATGTAATATGGATACATGCTCCACTATTTCATAGCAGCCCTATTTATAATAGCCAGAAGCTAGAAAAAACCCAGATGTCCCTCAATGGAGGAATGGATAAAAAAAATATGGTATATATACACAATGGAGTACTATTCAGTCATTAGAAACAATAAATTCATGAACTTCTTAGACAAATGGATGTAGGTAGAGAACATCATCCTAAGTTAGGTAACCCAATCTCAAAACAACACTCATGGTATGCACTCACTGATAAGCGGATATTAGCCTAGAAGACTGGAATACCTAAGACACAATCCACATATCAAATGATGTCCAAGAAGATGGAAGGAAGGGTCCCTGACTCTGGAAAGGCTTAATGCAGTAGTGTAGGAAAATACTAGAACAGGGAAGAGGGAGGGGGTGAATGGGGGAACAGGGGGAGGGAAGAGGGTTTATGGGACTTGTGGGGAGGGGGGAGCCTGGAAAGGGAGAAATCATATGAAATGTAAATTAATATATTGAATAAAAATTTTAAAAAAGAAAAGAAAATGTGGTATAGACCTAAACAAAGAATTCTTAACTGAGGAACCTCTAATGGCTGAGATGTACCCAAATAAATGTTCGACTTCCCAGTCATCAGGAAAATGCAAATTAAAACGACCCTGAGATTCCACCTCACACCAGTCAGAATGGCTAAGATCAAAAATTCAGGTGACAGCAGATGCTGGCCAAGATGTGGAGAAAGTGGAACACTCCGCCATTGCTGGTGGTATTGCAAGCAGGTACAACCACTTTGTAAATCAGCTTGGTGATTCCTCAGAACACTGGACCTGAGAACCCAGTTCCACCCCCCCCAAATCCTCTAACACATCCCTCTCCCCCTTTTCACCAGTCAACCCACACCAGCTTCCCTGTCCTGATATTCCTCTACACTCCTGGGCATATACTCCAGAAGTTGCTCCAACATGAGAAGGGCACATGCTCCACTGTGTTCATAGCAGCCTCATTTATAATAGCCAGAAGCTGGAAAGAATCCAGATGTCTCTCAACAGAGGACTGGATACAGAAAATGTGGTATATTTACACAACACAGTACTAGTCAGCTATTAAAAACAATAAAGTCACACAAGACTCTTATATGTTGACATGACATGCTCTGCCAGGAAATTCTAGGATGGAGAGGGTAAGTTGCAGGGGCACAGAGCAGGACTCTGGTTTGACTTTAAATTCTGAGGTTCTCTGGGACGTTCTAGCTCTCTATACTGAAATGCTGATGATTACTTCTAAAAAGTCCTAAAAACTTTCTTGCTCTTTCTGGGGTAAAGGGCTGCTGGCTTAGGTCACTGACACCTGTAGTGTAACAGCAGGGGATTAAGTAATATGCACTTTGTTCTATCTCTGCAGGAACTGCATGACTCTAACTTTAGGTCTTCTTGAAGTCACAGGAAGAAAAAGGGGACACTATGAAAAGTGATTGTAGCATTTATTACTAAGTTCTAAAAGGTTTCCTATGAAAGCTATCTAAGAAAAGGGGGGAGCAGAAAGATCCTAAGAGGGCAAGGGAATTTTTTTCTCTTTATCTCTTTGTCCTTAGTACTTATACATCTTTCAGAATATATGATCACATGTTAAGAAATTCATCACAAGTTTACACATAAAATCAAATCATAAATTAAAGTAGAAGTTTACAACAGAGAATGTTTACATGCATATTCATTAGGAATAATTATCTGGCTAAACATCAATCACCTTCACTGCTCCACAGGTTCACTGAAAGTTGAAACCCGTAACTAAGTTATTAGTGAAGTTTTGTATAGATAAACCCAGTCAATATTCTTGTCTTCTGTCCTAGCACCTATAATAAATCATTAGTTCACTTTTTATGACTTGGTTAATTGTTTTACAACTTCTTGGAATGTGCTCTGAGGAGAACTTCTGGCTATTATCTAAGAGGCAATTAACTGGTGACATATGGGAGACTGTCGAGTTCTCATTGCAGTTTTGACTATCAGAAGAGGACATAATAGGAGTCCCACTCTAAAAGAGTTTAATAATCACTGATATAAATTTATATGAGATCATCATTAAGACTTAAGAAGTCATCCATTTGTACATAGCATCACTACAAGACAGTACGTCTTCATAGATCTGCAGAGATCTGCTGAAAAAAGATGGGATAATACCTAGTGATTGTTATATATGTTTAATAATATCAGGAATGGCATATTAATAGCAGGGATCTTTATTCTTTTTTTTTTTTGCTTTTCAAAGTCACATTTAAAAAAATCTTTTAATTGGATATTTTCTTTTTTTTAATTAGATATATTCTTTATTTACATTTCAAATATTGTCCTCTTTCCTAGTTCCTCCCCTGAAAATCCCCTAACACATTCCCCCTCCCACTGTTCACCAATCACTCATGCTTCCCTGTCCTGGTATTCCCCTACACTGCAGCATCAAGCCTTCTCAGCACCAAGGGCCTTTTCTCCCTTTGATGTCCAACAAGGCCATCCCCTTCTGCCTATGTGTCTGTAGCCATGGGTAACACCATGGGCAGTATCTGGTTGATGTTTTGTCCCTGGGAGTTCTGGGGTTACTGGGTGGCTCATATCGTTGTTCCTCCTATGGCATTGCAAACCATTTCAGCTCCTTGGGTCCTTTCTCTAGCTCCTCCCTGTGCTCAGTTCAATGTCTGGCTGAGAGTGTCCTCCTTTGTATTTGTAATGCACTGTCAGTGCCCCCCAGGTGACAGCTATATCAGGCTCTGGTCAGCGAGCACTTGCTGGCATCCACAATACTGTCTCAGTTTTGTAACTGTACATGGGATGGATCCCTAGCATGAACACTCCTCTACTGCTGGTGGGATTGCAGGAATCTTTCTGAAATGAATTCTCTTGGGCCTTGCCTATGAGAGAAAATCTGTCATGGCTTCCAAAGCAGACCATTTCAGGAAGATCACCTGCTAGTTATTTGCTTGTCCTATGACAGCTCTTGACAATGCTCAATTCCTTCTTACAATATACTTTCTAAGATTTTTTCTAAGCTTTTTTCCATGTCCTTTATATGGATCTTTATATGACTATGATTATGCCAACAGACATTAGCAATTTTAATATGTAGGAGAAGTAATATATGAATTGACAATTTTCAGTATACATGCTTGTTTCAATTAATAAATGAGTTCATACCTTTATAATAAACTTATATAACATATTAAAATGCTCCACATTTATAATCTTATTTATCATTGCTGCAAAAGTTAGACATTATCACACTAGAAATATTAATTCCGTTGCAGTTTTATCTATAAATATTTTGCTCCAAAACTGATCATATCATTCATATTTCTAGTAATTATTAAGTTGATCAAAAAGTAAATGCTATTCTTAATCAGTTTATTATACCTTTGGCATGGTATGACTTATCTGATATAGAGGGTTCTGATTTCTTAATGAAATTAAGATAGATTTTGTTTAAATTTGGTTTTACTGTGCAATATCTTGTTTTTTTCATTTATGATGATAAAAAAGTCATGTATGATGAATGTTGGATATAGTAGTCTGTAATGACATCTGTGGTCTCTTAGAGTTTGCAAGATATCTACCCAGGCTCTTCTGTCTTTTAGAGTCTCTGTTGCAAAGTTGGGTGCCATTCTGATAGGTCTGCCTTTATACATCAGTTGGCCTTTCCCCTTGTATCTTTAAATATTCTTTGTTCTGTACATCTAGCATTTTGATTATTATGTGGCAGGTACCACACTGAGCACATTGATATAGTCTCTCTCCTGTGTGAATTCTGTGATTTAGAACAAAGTATGACTTCTAGAAAAGGCCATCCACACTCAGCACATATATAATGCTTCTCTCCAGTAGTAACTTGCTGATTTCCTGCGATGTGAAACTTCTGAAAGAAAGCCTTCTTACATTCTGCACAAACATAGGTTTTTTTTCTTTTGAGAAGTCTCTGATGTCCAAAAGGATGTGACTTCTGACAGAAGGTTTTTCCACAGTCATTGCATTTATAAGGTTTCTCTCCAGTGTGTGTCTTGTGATGTAGGATAAGCTGTGATTTCTGGAATAATGTATTTTTGCATTCAGTACAGTCATGGGTCTTCTCCCCAGTATTGAGTCAATAGATGTGCAGTGAGTTCTGTCTCCTGATGAAGGCTTCTTCACATTGGGCACATGTGTAGGGTTTCACACCTGTTTCAATCTTTTTATGTATAATTGTCAGCTCTCTTCCTGCAGGTCCAGGCAAGAGGAGAGAACCTGGTCCAGCTGGGTTTCCTTGGGGTTGAAATTGGTGAGTATCTGGGCTCAGATCTCCTGCCTCTGGAGAATAATGACTCTGAGGTGGGAGTCTGTCAAATCAGGAACTTGTTTTATTGTATTAGTCTCTTGTTTATATAGGGTTGAAGAAGGAGGTGGGGATTTCTGATGG
The DNA here is from genome assembly GCA_964023405.1 of Apodemus agrarius. Classification (NCBI taxonomy): domain Eukaryota; kingdom Metazoa; phylum Chordata; class Mammalia; order Rodentia; family Muridae; genus Apodemus; species Apodemus agrarius. Next base: position 50,650,563 of record OZ030021.1, on the reverse strand, counting down.
GGTGAGATGGTGTAGGAGGTGGGGAAGGGTGACAGAGGGTATGGGGTGATTGAGAGGGCCAATAAAGTTATTTGACATCAGCAGTAGTGAGGCAAGGGCAGGTTTAAGCAGGTCATGTTGAGTCACTCTAGTATGGAAGTGACTGACTGAGACAGGTCTCTAAACCCTAAGCAAAGGCTCAGGCTCCCTCACTAGGTCTCAGTATCTGGCCAAAAAGTGCCCAACATCTCCCCCCTTTTTCTTTTGAGCAGGTCACATGGCTCCTCTCTTAGGTTGTTCCCTGCCTCAGGATCTTACCTACCTCTGGATACCATGTATCAAGCTTGCTTGGGGGTCTGCTCAATGATATATCTTAGGTTGTCTCAGTATATCTGAGATCTTACTCATCATGGGTCAAATGGAGAACTGTGGGAGGTCACTCATACTCTGAGGGCCAATCATATGTTGATATTGGCTCTCAGAACGAGAGCCTTTGATAATGGACCTTGACCAGATGAAGCCTTATCACCTCTAAACGCTGTTGGATGAATTGTGTGACCTTATTAATTAAGCACTTCCCCACTGTGAGAGGCAGAATGAGAAGGAGGAAGGATTGAAGGAGGGGAAGTAGTTAGGGCAGGAAGCAATGGAGACCAGTCAACAGTGGGATGTCTTGAAACTCTCTCATCTTCTCTAAGTCTTCTTGGAGCAGATTGTCGAATCCCCCATCAATCTTTTGGAGGATCTTCATTGTCACTGACAGGGGAATCTTTGTTCTTTTTTCTTGATAAATCTGTAGAGGAAGCAGAAGGAGGGGTCTCAGGGCTATGCATTTCACTGTAGTGACTATTATCATCATCCCCCTGTTGGGAAAAGTATTTTATGTCTCTGATTGGTATCCAGATTGGTCTTTATTTCATTTTGGGGGAACACACAGCCAAACCCTCTTCCAGCTGTCAAGAGCAGATCTGGCCCTCTTTCTGGTCAATGGGTCTCTCCACCTGACCTATATCGAGCTATAGGAAATGAAAGAGGTCCAATATTTTTGAGAGGGAGATAAATGGGGACTTTCTTTTGAAAAATTTAAAATATTTAAATCAATAATATCTTTTTCAATTGATCATGTGGGGGTAGAGACTCCTCCTTTTGTTTTTGTTTAAGCAGCTAGTGTGACAGGTGTGGAAGCCTGGTCTTCCCCTGGATCCAGTCACCTCCACCTGTGCCACGGGGACAAGTGTTTGTAGGGACAGCTCTAATAGGGAGAAGAAAGGAGCAGGAGAAACATTAAAACCTAACAGATTTCTTCTTTTTCCTCTCCATCTGGAGGCTTCTTGTCATGAGGAATTGGTGGGAAGAGGAGACCAAGAAGAGCTTTCCTCTACTCTCCTCCCATCAACTTGGAGCTCACCAAGGCTGGGAGGGAAGTGGCTGAGAGCTCACTGGTAGGCTAACTGTAGACCAAGTCTCATGTTAAAAGCTGGGGTCTGGTGGGCTTAATATAAAGGCTTTAACAAGTGATGTCTCTGAAAATTTCAAGATAGGAGGCAACTCTTCTGTGGGTTTGACCTTCACAGCATATTTATACACACATGAACACACACACACATGTGCAAGTGTGAAGTACTGCTTTCCATACAGTTTCTCCCGCTTTTAACTAACTGATTATCAAAAGGAAGAAATCACAAAACCTAGAACAGGGATCGAGGGCGAGAAGGGAAGACCAAACAAAATCCCACTATTATTCTTGTGCCAGTATGTTGCACAAACCTGGATTTCTCCAGAAATTAGGACAGGCTGGGTGTGGAGAGGGGGTGCTGGGGAAGGAGATAGAAGAGTTTCTGAGGCCTGAGCTTGGGAAGGCCTCTTTATGTTCATCTAACCTGCACTGCTAAGTGGGACTATCCAGTCTATTGTGGCTATTGGTGAGGAGAATGGGGTCAGGGACTTGGAGATTCACGTCTGAGTGGATCTGAGTCAGGTCATGGATATTTAGGATTGGTTCCTTCAAAACACTATCAATTTCTAGTAACTTCTTTGGGAAAAAAATGCTACCAAGTCTTCACTTTCTGATCTACCTCAATCAATGACGCTATTCCCTGGGCCTGGCTGTGTCCACTCTGCTTCGTCCCGGAGGTGCTGTGGGCTCCAGGGAGGGTACTGGAGGGGAAGGGGGAATCTTTGCTGCCCCCAGGACCCAGGCGCCCTCATGGGCTTGTTTACCTCTTCCTTGTTTCCTCCCTCTGTGCAGGCCAGCCACGCACCCCTAACCTTCCCAGACCCCCTACTGCCTGCTAGCTCTCGCATTTGCTCTCCCGGGCTCCCGCCCTCCTGGCTTTCTGGCTAGTGAACATCCTCAGGGAGAATTTATTGACACAGGGCTGCAGGAGTGCCCCTAACTGGTGCTACAAAAACTAGTCTGGCTGCTAGTTCTTCTGGCCGCACTTGGGCAACCATGGCCAGCAGCTTGGCCAGCACAGCCTCCATCACCGTCCTCCGGTCCGTGTCGCCCATGACCTGCAGCCCATGTCCTGTATTGACAGGTCCAGCATCACTATGTGTAGGCAGTCGGCCACTAATCTTTCCACCTCTGCACACGACGACATGTCAGTGTAGCCAGCCACCTTGCGTTGTGGCCAGCTGTACTCCTTCACCAAGCACCTCCGGTCGCCTGGGGAGTGTACCCACGCCACCTGGCTCCAGATCCAGATGGTGCAGGCTTGAGTTGGGCATGCTTGGCAGCAGGGATCACCATGCACTGTGCCTGGCTCCAGTAGGGACCGCGTTATGTTGGTATCACCCTGTTCACAGGCACAGAGTAGACCCGGGGCTAGCGACCATTGCACATCACTGGCCATCTGCTTCATGTGCCTGAAGGCGGTGGCTGCCAGCCCTGCCAACCACAGCCCATGGCTAGGTTGGGTACCAGCTGTCAGGCAGCCGGCCAATGTGGACTGGTGCGCTGCGCAGGGATCCAATGCTCAGCTGTCCTTAGTTACCTCGTGCCAGGTTGCACATCTGGCCACACAGCTATGGCGGGAAGGTGCTGTTGTAGCACCATCACTTATACTCATCTGGGCACCATTTCCCAGAGCATAGACCCAGTGTTTCAGGCCACACTCGCCTGGTGGGGGACTAGAGCTGCCCTTCTGTCCCCACCTTGGCCAGTGTGGCCAGGACGGGCCTCTGGGCAGACCAACTGGCTCTGAGTCTCTGGGTTTCAAGGGAGGTGGTCTCAAAGGCAGTGACCCACTGGAGGACCAAGGGGCGCTGCTACAGAGATCAAGTGGGAGATATAGGGGATGCAGGGTTTAGATCTGGAAAAAGTACTGCCCCATAATTTATGGGGATATATTCACCTGCAGATCGATTGACATGTCAGCATACTTCTGTCAAGTGTGTGTGTGTGTGTGTGTGTGTGTGTGTGTGTGTGTGAGAGAGAGAGAGAGAGAGAGAGAGAGAGAGAGAGAGAGAGAGAGAAACTCCTCTCACCAGTCTGCCAGCTCTCTGGTAGCAGGTCCAGGCAAGAGGAGAGAACCAGGGCCAGCCAGGTCTCCCCCAGGCTGAGCAGGATGGTGAGTGTCTCTGCTCAGATCTCCTGCCTCCAGCTGGGAGTCTGACAAAGCAGGAAATCCTTTTATTGTATCTGTCTCTTGTTTATATAGGGTTGAGGAAGGAGGTGGGGATTCCTGGTGGGGTGAGATGACCTAGGGGGCAGGGAAGGTTGACAGAGGGTATGGGGTGACTGACAAGGTTAATAAAGCTATTTGACAACAGTAGTAGCTAGGCAAGGGCAGGCTTAAGCGGTGGTGCTGAGTCACTCCAGTATGAAAGTGACTGAGACAGGTCTCAAAACTCGAGCAAAGGCTCAGGGTCCCTCACTAGGCCTCAGTATCTGGCCAAATAAAGCACAATAAGGTGGGGCTTCTTGCAGAAGGCTTTGCCATATCCAGTGCACTCAAATGTCTTCTCTCCAGTGTGAGCTCTGTGATGTATAATAAGCTGGGACTTCTGGGGAAATGCCTTCCACATTCTCTACATAGATAAGGTTTCTCTCTAGCATGTATTCTCTGATGTATAATGAGGGATGATTCCTGAGAGAAGGTTTTCCCACCCTTGGAACAGTCAGAAGATTTCTCCCTTATAAGAGTTCTCTGATGTGCAATGAGGTGAAACCTCTCACTTGTGTAAATTCTTTGATGCACAGAAAGCTGTAACTTCTGAGCAAAATCTTTCTACGTGTAATCCAGACAATTTCCCCTCTTAGGTTCTTGATACTGAGTAAGGGGCTGATTATTGCTGAAAATGTTTATACAGTGATTGTTACCGCAGGGTGGCACATTCATGCTAATTTTTTTCAAGATCTGAATTAGACACATTGTAGCTAGAAGGTTTTCCACATATCATTAATCAGGGTTTGTTCTTATATTATTATTACAATGAAGTAGGTCGATGTTGGATTTTAAGCTCTTATTAATTATATCATATTTATTGTATATGCTTTAATACATATGACATTATAAACCACTGGAATATTTTCCCCAGTGAATTGTATTAATGAGTTGATGTTTTAGTCATTGGTTTGCCAACAGTGGCTATGACAAGCCAGTAAAGGTTTTCTTGATTTTCTTCGTGTCTCTGCAGTTGACCATCATTTGGACCAACTTTAACATGGAGTCAAGTGAACTGTCTTTTGGGACTCTTTTCAGTATTGGGATTCAGTTCAGTATCTTATTTTGGAAGGGAACAATCTTCAGAGCATATGAATATGGGTTATGAAAGTTACTCTTCCTGTCTAAAAGAAGGAAAGAAAATCATCAAGTCATAGGGAGACAAGGCATCTAAGAAGACAGAACATAATATAAATATGAATATGAATAGTCAGATTCATATCTAGAATAAACACAGACTCTACTACTCATGATAAAATATCTATCTTATGCATCCTATAAAACTACCAAAAGTCTCCTATCACATTCTGTGTTACTGATACCATTGTTTGTCCAGATGCTCTCCCATCCAGTAAGTCTACACTGCTCTTATTAAGCATTGACTTCATTCACAGACCTTATACGTTTTTACTACATTTGATATTTAACTGTGCAAAGTAATGTATTTGGAGGCCTTGCCTCCTGAAGTACATACAGCCTGTGTCTTTGGAAGGACTTTGCCTTCCAATGCACTTGAAGCCTTTTCTTTTTTTCTTTTTTGATTTTTTATTGGATAATTTTCTTTATTTACATTTAAAATATTATCCCCTTTCCAAGTTTCCCAGCTGGAAAACCCCCTATCCCATTCCTCCTCCCCCTGCTTCTATGATGGTGTTCCTCTACCCACCCACCCTGCCTCCCTGCCCATGCATTCCCCTACACCGGTGCATTGAGCCTTTACATGACCAAGGGCCTCTCCTACCATTGATGCCTAACAAGGCCATCCTCTGCTAAATATGCAGCTGGAACCATGAGTCCCTCCATGTGTACTCTTTGGTTGGTGATTTAGTCCCTGGGAGCTCTGGGTGGTCTGGTTGGTTGATATTGTTGTTTTTCCTATGGGGTTATAAACCCATTCAGATCCTTCAGTCCTTTCTCTAAATCCTCTATTGGGAACCCCATGCCCAGTCCAATAGTTGGCTGCAACATCCACTTCTGTATTTGTCAGGCTCTCTCAGAGCCTCTCAGGAGACAGCTATATCAGGTTCTGTCAGTATGTACTTTGAGGCATCCACAATAGTGTCTGGGCTTGGAGACTGAATATGGGATGGATCCCAAGGTGGGGCATTCTCTGGATGGCCTTTCCTTAAGTCTCTGATCCACACTTTGTCTCTGTATCTCCTCCTGTGGGTATTTTTCCCCAATTCTAAGAAGTAGTGAAATATCCACACTTTGAGGAGACCCCTTCTTCTTGAGATTTATGTGGTCTGTGGATTATATCTTGGGTATAAGTAAAATTACTTGATCTGAGAGTTTATTCAAAGTGAGGAGATAGTTTGTAGCTGTCAAAAAATATTTTTACATATTTAACCCCTTTGCTATAACTAATGTGGATACAGAATTATTAAATATGGATAAAGCCTGAATGGCCTGGATCAACTCAGTATATTGTGTAGCAATATCATCGTCCTATTTTTCTGTCATTTTTCTGATTTTTTTGACAGCCACAGGACTTCAGCCTACTTAGAAACCAACTCATTTCTTAAACATATCTCCTTGAAAAGAGTCTTAGAGTCCTCAGTCACCATGTCAAGGAAATAAAATTTCAGGTAAAATATTTCTCTAAGATAGACTTTAGTAACTAAATACCCATTAGCCAAACAGAACTCATATCTCGAAAGCCTTTCTTGTACTGTTTCTTCATCTGTAGGTTTGAAAACCTTAGGAGATTTTATCATGTCTTCCACCTGATCCATCAGTGTTTGCCAATCCCTAGCCAAACTCTGCAGTTCTGTACATCACTTTAAAATGAGCATGCTCAGGGAATGTAATCCTAAAATACTCATTATCTGAAAGTTTACACACCTCTATATGAAGATGTATGGACCCCCTAAATATAATTCCTATGCTTCCTTTGTTGGGTAGTGAGTTAGAGCTTTGCTTTGGAAATGACTCCTGTACCTGCTTTGTCTAACTCAGGTACAAAGTATTTCTCCATGGAGTCCTATTTGGCTTCTTTATTTTGGCTTTGAACTACCTAAGAGGTGGATTTAGTGGATCATGTCACATATCTGTGTTACCCAGATGAAAGCTTTAATTGCTGGTTAAATTAAAGGGGCCTGTTCAGGAAAGTCACCTTTCCACTGCCAGAAATAAAACAGGGGAAGGAAGTTATCTCAGGGACCTGGATTTCAGCTCATACACAGGCAGGTAGGTGGTCCTGAGAAAGCTTTGTTGCATCTCTGAATCTTCAAAAGTTGTTCCAATCTTACCAATGTTGCCGTACCTGTGAGTCAGCTAATGATAGAGGGAGAAGGACCAAATGGATCAGGGAAGCACACAGAGGCTCAGCCACAAGTTTGAGACTGCATCTTGAGCCTGGGGTCTGGAGAACTGAGAGACATTCTTGTTCATATAGGCTCCATGGAGACTAACAGGAATCTCCTTCATCTGGAATGGGAGGCTGGTCAGGGAAATTTGACTATGAAAGCCTCAAAGGTGGTCTCCAGATATTGGAAGCAATTCTGGGCCTAACTTCTAGCAATCTAAAGTGTTAGCCACGGCCACAGCATTTTGTTAAGCAACCACATTTAGGTTGAATTGTGATAATTTCAGGAATGATAGGTCTTCACAACTAAAATCACCCCTAGATTTTTGTTCTCTACACCTGCATAGACTGCTTGAGTGGGAGCACATGCTATAGGCTCCTCATCAGGCACATGGCTCAGAACCACCCCCTTTTCTCTGGGACCCTAAAAAGGGATTTCCCTCTCTGCCATGTGGGCTTGATCTCAAAACCTCTGCTGTGCTGCTGTCTGCCTGTTAATGTCATTCACAATTCCTTATGTGCTCCAATATGCTTCTTGAACCCCAGACCTGGGATCTTTCCTGATGCTAAGAAGGTAGAATTTCTCATCTTATAGATCTGCATAAAGGTAATTCTATTCAGGGTGTGTGTGTGTGTGTGTGTGTGTGTGTGTGTGTTGGGTGTACTTTATTTTTTTCTTATTGATTGGATGGTTTCCTTTTCATGTTTCAGATAATTCAGGTATACGATTTTTCACCTCAGTCCTGTAAATACCAAAGTCAAATTTCAGCTAGGTAAAGAGAAGATTATTGCATGTTGACTAGTCTTCCCTGCCCCACCCCCAAGTCTCCAGTGTCATGCTACTTCCTATTTAATTATCTCATTTAGGGTAATGCCTACATATGAGTTTTCTAATTTTCTTCCACTGAAAGTTAAAACTTTTAAAGAACAGATTTAAGATTGAAACTTAGAGATAAGGAAAAAAATAATCAGAGTTGAAGACTTAAAAAAAAAATCCTGACATGATATACACAAATACCACCAGGTGAGAGCTTGCTTCCCAGAAGTTCAGACAAGCCTATAAGTGCAGGTAAGATCACTACTGCTGCTCAGAAGAACCTGCCTGGAACCCTAAGGACACAGGAACTGAGGAGCTGCTTGGCACAGGACACTTGGGTTTCTGCTTGTGCCCATAGCTGATCCTGTGCCATAGAACTACATACACAAATACTGCTAAGAGAGGGCTGGTCTTCCAGGAATGCTGACAAACCTATGAGCACAGGTAAGATCACCACATCTCTTCAAATTCCTGGCCCAAGATGGACCCTCCCAGAGCCATCAGGTCACAGAAAACAAGGGTCAGCTGGGGTTTTGTTTCTGATTTCTGTCTGTACCCCAGAGCTGGCCCTGTAACACAGCTCTCCATACCTAGATTCCTCCCTGAGAGAACTTGTCTCCCAGGATTGTAGGAGGGACAAGCCACAGTCAGAGACAGCAAGACCAACTAACACCAGAGATATCCAGATGGGCAAAGCCAAGAGCAACAACATAAGCAACAGAAACCAAGGCTACTTGTGGCATCATCAGAACCCAGTTCTCCCACCACAGTGAGCCTTGGTTACATACACTAGAAAAATAAGACTCTGATTTAAAATCACTTCTCATGATGATGATAGAAGATTTTAAATGGACATAAATAACTCCCTTAAAGAAATACAAAAGAGTTTTCTTGGAGTGAATCTTCAAACCCCCCATCAGTCTTTTGGAGGATCAGTCACTAACAGGGGAATCTTTGTTCTTTTTTTCTGGATTAATCTGTGGAGGAAGCAGAAGGATGGCTCTCAGGGCTGAGAATTCCCTGGAGTGATTATTATCATCATGCCCCTGTTGGGGAAAGTATTTCTGGATACCTATTGGCTGGTATCCAGATTGGTCTTTTTCCAATTTGGGGGAACACACAGCCAAACCCTCTTCCAGCTGTCAAGAACAGGTTTGGCCCTCTCCACGCTCCAGTCAGTGGATCTCTCTACCTGACAAATATCAAACTATAGGAAATGGAAGAAGACTTAGAGAAGAGAAGGAGAAAGTTTCAAGACAACCCACTATGGACTGGCCTCCACAGCTTCCTGGACTGGCCTCTATGGCTTCTTGCCCTATCTACTTCCCCTCCTTGGTCCTTCCCTCCTTCTTCTACTCCCTCTCATGGTGGGGATGCGTTTACTTAATAGGATCACACAATTAGTCCAACAGAATTTAGAGGCAATAAGGCTTCATGAGGTCAAGGTCCATTATTAAAGGCTCTTGCCCTGAGATCCAAGATCAACATATGATTGGCCCACTGAGCATGAGTGACCTTTTACAGCTCTCCATATGACCAATGACAAGTAAGATCTCAGATGCTCTGTGACAACCTAAGACAGGTCATGGAGCAGACCCTCAAGCAAGCATGACATATGGTATCCAGAGGCAGATAAGATCTATTTGAGGGGAAAACCTAAGACAGGAGCCATGTGATCTGCTCATAAAATGAAAAATGGGAGAGATGTTGGGCCTTATTTGGCCAGATACTGATGCTTAGTGAGGGAATGAGCATTTGATCATGTTTAAAGACCTGTTTCAGTCACTTCCATAATGGAATGACAGCATGACCTGCTTAAGCCCACCTTTGCCTACCTAACACTGATGTGGAATAACTTTGTTGGCTCTGTCAGTCACCCCATACCTTCTGTTACCTTTCCCCTGCCTGTACATAATCTTACCTCAGCAAAAATACCACCTCATCTCAGCTTTTTATAAACAGAAGACTGATACAATTAAATGAGTTCCTGATTTGACAGAAAAAAATGCAAGAGAACACAGGTAAACAGGTAAAAGACATTAAAGAGGAAACACAAACCATTAAAGAGGAAAACAGAACCAAACAGGTGAATGAATTGAACAAAACCATCCAGAATCTAAAAATGGAAATAGAAACAATAAAGAAATCACAAAGGGAGACAATACTGGAGATAGAAAGCCTAGGAATGAGATCAGGAGTCATAGATTCAAGCATCATCATCAGAATACAAGAGATAGAAGAATCTCAGGTGCAGAAGATACCATAGAAAACATTGACACAACAGTCAAAGAAAATGCAAAATGCAAAAGGCTCCTAACCTAAAACACCAGGAAATCCAGGACCCAATGAGAAGACCAAACTTAAGAATAATAGGTATAGAAGAGAGTGAAGACTACCAACTTAAAGTGCCAGTAAATATCTTCAACAAAATTGTAGAGGAAAACTTCCCTAACCTAAAGAAAGAGATGCTCATGAACACACAAGAAGCCTACAGAAATCCAAATAGACTGGACTAGAAGTAAAATTCCTCCCATCACATAATAGCCAAAACACCAAATGTACAAAGAAAGAATGAATATTAAAAGCAGTAAGGGAAAAAGGTTAAGTAACATTTAAGGCAGACCTATCAGGATTACACCAGACTTCTCACCAGAGACTATGAAAGCTAAAAGATCTCATACAGACCCAAAGAGAACAAAAATGCCAGACCAAAATACTATCCCCAGCAAAACTCTCAGTTACCATAGAAGGAGAAACCAAGATATTCCATGACAAAACCAAATTTACACAATATCTTTCCACAAATCCAATCCTACAAAGGATAGTAGATGGAAAACTCCAATGCAAGGAAGGAAACTATACCATAGAAAAAGCAAGAAAGTAATCTTTCAATAAACCCAAAAGAAGATAACCACAAAAACAAAAAAATAACATCAAAAATAACAGGAAGCACAATCACTTTTCCTTAATATTTCTTAACATCAATGGAATCAATTCCCCAATAAAAAGACATAGACTAACAGACTGGATACATAAACAGGACCCAGAATTTTTCTGCATACAGTAAACACCCCTCACTGTGAAAGGCAAACACTACCTCAGAATAAAGGGCTAGAAAACAATTTTTTAAGCAAATGTTACCAAGAAACAAGCTGGAGTAGCCATTCTAATATCAGATAAAAATTGATTTTCAACCAAAGTCATTAAAAACAATAAGGATAGACACTTCATATTCAACAAAGGAAAAATCCACAAAGAAGAACTCTCAATTCTGAATATCTATGCTCCAAATGCAAGGGCACCCATCTTCATAAAAGAAACTTTACTAAAGCTCAAAGCACACATTGCACCCTACACAATAATAATGGGGGACTTCAACACCCCACTCCCATCAATGGACAGATCATGGAAGCAGAAACTAAACAAGAGACAGAGTGAAACTAACAGAAGTTATGCAGCAAATGTTTTTAACAGATATCTTTAGAACATTTCATCCTAAATCAAAAGATTATATCTTCTTCTTAGCACCTCCTGGTACCTTCTCAGAAGCTGATCATGTAATCATTCACAAAACAGACCTTACCGGATATAAGAGGATTGAAATAATCCCATGCCTCCTCTCAGATCACAGTTTATGGCTGGTCTTTGATAGCAAATCGCTGGTTTTTGATAACAAAAACAACAGAAAGCCCATATACACATGGAAGCTGAACAATACTCTACTCAATGACAACTTAGTCCAGGAAGAAATAAGAAAGAAAGTAAATACTTTTTAGAATTTAGTGAAAATAACATACCCAAACTTATGGGACATGATGAAAGCAGTGCTAAAAGAGGAAAACTCACAGCTTCAAGTGCCTCCTAAAAGAAACTGGAGAGAGTGTGCACTAGCAGCATAAAAGCACACCTTAAACCTCTGGAACAAAAAGAAGCAAATACACCCAAAAGGAGTAGATGGCAGGAAATAATCAAACTCAGAGCTAAAATCAGCCAAGTAGAATAAAAAAGAACTATACAAAGAATCAACAAAATGAGGAGCTGGTTCTTTGAGAAAATCAACAAGATAGATAAACCCTTAGCCAGACTAACCAGAGGGTACAGAGACAGTATTCAAATTAACAAAATCAGAAATGAAAAGGGAGATATCACAACAGAAACTGAGGAAATTAAAATACTCATCAGATCCTACTACAAAAGACTATACTAAACAGAACTGGAAAATCTGGATGAAATGGACAATTTTCTAGACAAATACAAAATGCCAAAGTTAAATCAGGTTCAGATAAACAATCTAAACAGTTCCATAGCCCCTAAAGAAATAAAATACTAACATATGTATGATAAAATTGAGAATAACATAAGATAATGAATAAAATTGAAAAAACTCAAATAAAATGATAGCCATACAAATATAATTAGAATTCAATTGAAAAAGGAAGTGGTGGCATTTTATGATAGAACTGAAGATTTTCATCTAAAGTATGCATTATAAAATTGAAGATTACATAGGATATCTGATAAAATTAAAGATTTTTTTGGAAAAAACCCTCATATACAATGATAGGCATACAAATAGAATTATCACATAATTGAAAAGGAAGTGGAGACATTTTCTGAGGATTTTTGTGGTAATTTTCACAGATACAATGGTATACATACAAATACAATTAGAATGTAATTGAAAAAAGAAGTGGAGACATTTTCCTATAAAACTGAAGATTTTCCTCTAACATATGTATGATAAAATTGAGGATAACTAAAGGTAATTTATAAAATTGAAGACTTTTTTTTTTCAAAAAAACTCAGATGCAATGATAAGCATACAAATAGAATTAGAGTACAATTGAAAAAGGAATAGGAGACATTTTCTGATAAAACTGAACACTTTCATCTAACATATGTATGATATAATTGAGAATTACCTAGGATATCTGATAAAATTAAAAATTTTTGGAAAAAAACTCAGATACAATGATAGGCATACAAATACAATTAGAATACAATTGAAAAAGGAAGTGGAGATATTTTCTGATAGAACTGAAGATTTTCATCTAACATATGTATGATAAAATTGAGGATTACATAGGATAACTGATAAAATTGAAGATTTTCTAAGAAAAATCTCAGATACAATGATAGGCATGCAAATACAATTAGAATATAATTGAAAGGGAGGTGGAGACATTTTTTTGTGTAAAACTGAAGATTTTCATCTAACATATGCATGATAAAATTGAGGAATACATAAGATTATATATAACAGTGTAGATTTTTTTTGAAAAAATATCAATTACAATGATAGTCATACAAATATAATTAGAATTCAATTGAAAATGTAGGTATAGACCTTTTATGATAGAACTGAAGATTTTCCTTTAAAATATGCATGATAAAATTGAGTATTACATAGGGTAAGTGATAAAATTGAAGATTTTCTTGGAAAAATCTCAGATACAATGATAGGCATACAAATACAATTATCACATAATTGAAAAAGGAAGTGGAGGCATTTTCCTATAAAACTGATGATTTTCCTCTAACATATGTGTGATAAAATTGAGGACTACCTAGGATAATTTATAAAATTGAAGATTTTTTTTTACAAAAAAACCTGAGAATCAATGATAAGATTACAAATATTATTAAACTTCATTTGAAAAGGAAGACAAGATAGTTTTTGATAAAACTGAAGATTTTCATCTAACATATGTATGATAAAATTGAAGAATACATAAGATAACTGATAAAATTGAAGATTTTCTTAGAAAAATCTCAGACACAATGAAAGGCACACAAATAAAATTAGAATATAATTGGAAAAGGAGGTGGAGTTATTTTTCTATAAAACTAAAGATTTTCATCTAACATATGTATGATAAAACAGGATAGCATAAGATAATTTTTAAAACTGAAGATTTTTTGAAAGAGAAAACTCAGATACAATAATAGGCATACAAATACAATTAGAATATAATTGAAAAAGGAACTAGACACATTTTCTGATAGAACTGAAGATTTTCATCTAACATATATATGATAAAATTGAGGATTACGTAGGATAACTGATAAAATTGAAGATTTTCTTCGAAAAATCTCAGCTACAATGATAGGCATACAAATACAATTATCACATAATAGAAAAAGGAAGTGGGGACATTTTCTGATAAAACTGAAGATTTCATGTAATATATTTCATATAAAATAAGGGAAATTCATAGGAAAAATTTAAAAATTGAAGGTTTTTGTGGTAATTTTCACAGATTAAATGGTACACATACAAATACAATTAGAATGTAATTGAGAAAAGAAGTGGAGACATTTTCCTATAAAACTGAAGATTTTCCTCTAACATATGTATGATAAAATTGAGGATAACTTAAGATAATTTATAAAATTGAAGCATTTTTTGAAAAAAGCTCAGATGCCATGATAAGCATAGAAATACAATTAGAATACAATTGAAAAAGGAAGAGGAGACAGTTTCTGATAAAACTGAAGATTTTCATCTAACATATGTATGATAAAATTGAGGTTTACATAGGATAAGTGATGAAATTGAAGTTTTTCATAGAAAAATCTCAGATACAATGATAGGCATACAAATACAAGAAGAATACAATTGAACAAGGAAGTGGAGACATATTCTGTTACTTTTGAAGATTTACATCTAACTTATGGATGATAAAATGGATGATAACAGGAAAATTGATAAAATTGAAGATTTTTTGATAAATTTCTCAGATACAAGGAAAGGCATATAAATACAATTAGAATATACGTGAAAAAGCAAGTGGAGACAGTTTCTGATAAAACTGAAGATTTTTGCATAACATTTCTGATTAAACTATGGAAATTTATGTGAAAATGTTAAACTTGAAGATTTTATGGTAATTTTCTCAATTACAATGGCAGGGATTCAAATTTATAATAATATAGGAAGTGGAGATATTTTCTGATAAATCTGAAGAATTTTGCATGGCATATATCTGATAAAATTATGGAAATTCATAGGAAAACTTTAAAAGTTGAATATTTTTGTGGTAATTTTCTCAGATATAATGATAGGCTTACAAACACAATTAGAATGCAATTGAAAAAAGGAATAGAGACATTTTCTGATAAAACTGAAGATTTTCTTCTAACATATGAATGGCGAAATTGAGGATAACAAGTTTATTTATAAACTTGAAGATATTTTGGAAAACAAATACTCATACAACAAGAGTCATACAGATACAACTATAGTATTATTGAGAAAGGAAGAGGAGACATTTTCGTAAAGAACTGAAAATTTTCATCTAATATATGTATGATAAAATTGAGGATTACATAAGATAATTGATAAAATTGAAGATTTATTTGGAAAAATACTCAGATATAATGATCAGCATACAAATACAATTAGAATATAATGGAAAAGGGAACTGGAGATATTTTCTGATAGAATTGAAGATTTCATCTAAAATATGCATGATAAAATTGAGGATTACATAAGATAACTGATAAAATTGAATTTTTTTTGGAAAAAATCTCAGATACACTAATAGCATACAAATAGAATTATCACATAATTGAAAATGAAGTGGAGACATTTTCTGACAAAACTGAAGATTTTGTATAACATTATTGATAAAGTAAGGGAAATTCATAGGAAAAATTTAAAAACTGAAAAATTTTTTGGTAATTTTTGCAGATATGATGATAGGCATACAAATACAATTAGAGTAGAATTGAAAAAGGAGGTGGAGACCTTTTTGTATAAAACTGAGGATTTTCATGTAACATATGTATGATAAAATTGAGGATAACATGATAATTTTTAAAACTGAAGTTTTTTGAAACTTCAGGTGAAAATGTTAAAATTTAAGATTTTTGTTGTAATTTTCACAGATACAGTGGTACGCATATAAATACAATTAGAATGTAATTGAAAAAAAGAAGTGGAGACATTTTCCTATAAAACTGAAGATTTTCCTCTAATGTTAAAATTGAGGAAAACTTAAGATAATTTATAAAATTGAACATCGTTTTAGAAAAAAACTCAAATACAAAGATAAGCTTACAAATACTATTAGAACACAATTGAAAAAGGAAGAGGAGACATTTTCAGATAAAACTGAAGATTTTCATCTAACATATATATGATAAAATAGAGGATTACATATGATAATTGATAAAATTGAAGATTTATTTGGAAAAAACCTCTGATACAATGATAGCCATACAAATACAATTAGAATACAATTGAAAAAGAAGACCAAACACCAATACTCTTCAAGCTATTTCACAAAATAGAAACAGAAGGAACACTGCCCAACTTGTTCTATGAAGCCACAATTACACTGATACCAAAGCTGCACAAAGATCCAACAAAGAAATAGAACTACAGGCCAATTTCCCTTATGAATATCGATGCAAAAATGGGTTTGCAAGATGGTACAACTGCTCTGGAAATCAGTTTGGCAGTTCCTCAGAAAATTGGGCATGACACTTCCAGAGGACCCTGTCATACCACTCCTGGGCATATACCCAGAGGATTCCCCTGCATGCAATAAAGACACATGCTCCACAATGTTCATAGTAGCCTTATTTATCACAGCCAGAAGTTGGAAGGAGCTCAGATGTCCCTCAAAGGAGGAATGAATACAGAAAATGTGGTTTATTTATACAATGGAATACTACTCAGCAATTAAATTAATGAATTCATGCAATTTGTAGGCAAATGGTTGGATCTGAAAAACATCATCCTAAGTGAGTTAACCCAATCACAAAAGAATACACATGAAATGCAATCACTGATAAGTGGATATTAATGAGCCCAGAAGCTCTGAATACTCAAGGCACAATTAGCAAATCAAAAGATTCCCAAGAAGAAGGAAGGAAAGAACCCTGATCCTGAAAAGACTGGATCCAGTTTTGTAGGAGAGTACAGGAACAGAGAAATGGTGGGTGGGGGGGGTGATTGGGGAATAGGCTGGGGAAAGAGGACATATGGTGAAGCAGGAACTGGGAAAGGGAAAAGCCTTTGGAATGTGAACAAAGAATATAGAAAAAAATAAATACAATTGAAAAAGGAAGTGGAGACATGTCGCTACTATCTCCGACCAGCAGAAAAGAGCGACCACACAGCATACTTCTCAATGAGGTTTAATCAGGAACCTTGAAACATACATGCAGGGGAAAAAAGCCCCTCTCTCCCACTCCCCTTGCACAGTCCTTTTATATCCTCCCCAAGTCCGCCCCATTAGTCCACATCACAGTCTTCTCTGATTGGTCCACATAGAATGGTCTGACCACACATGATTGGCTACTCCTGCGCAATGCCCAAGAAAGGTGTGGCCTACTCAGGAGCAGGAAGAAGTCAGGTTCTTAGTCATCTGACTTGGCAGGCCTCCAGGCTTGAGGCTACTGCCACACCCACTCTCTACATATCCCCCTTTTTTATATAAATAAAGGCATCCAATCAACCCCATAACACACCAGGTAAGCTGAGCATAGGGTAGCCATCTCTGTCTTAGGATCAACCCTTCAAGCCCCTTCCTTACCCGTCATTGGATTACCTTGTCGTCCTCAAGGCTCCATGTCTTAGGTTGATCAGGGGAAGGGAAGTTGCCTGTCCTTGAGAAGGCCACTCTAATAGCGCTCAGGGACGATAATAAAACCTTGCACCATGAGAGTGGTAGATCCTTCATAACAAAGAAGGTCTCTCATAGGGGCAGTGCCTCTGTCTTAGGCTATGTGAGTGGCATCCCCTCCAGCACTACCTTGGGGCACTGGATTTCCAGTGGTATTCCCCAAAAGGCAGTGGGCCTCTGGTAAGAGGACTCACAATAATCCCGTCATCGAGTGATCACCACAGCTGCAAGGATCCTGGGTGCTAGCTGCAGAGCAAGGGGTATTGGGCCTGGGGATTATTCTTTTAAGATCATCAACCAAGCCTGAGGAGATTGCCCTGCCTCCAGTGCCACAAAAGCTTGCACGGTCATGGAGTCTTTCATGCACATCTTACAGAAGCAGCAAAGGGTGACAATACTGACAAAAATGAGCAAAATTCCCAAAGCTCCAATTCCTGCCCACTCCTTAAGGTGATTCATAGCATTGACAATCCAGGTTCCCAATCCGGCAGTGAAGGACACATCTACTTGGGTGGAGTTCACATGGACGATGGTAGTCCTCAATTCTTGTAGCAGATAATCAAATTCTCCAGACCAGTTCCCTGCAAGATGACTAGACAAGCTCTTTGACAAATTAGCAGCATGGGTAAAATTCTGATAGGGCACCAAGGTAATACATAGCCTCGTGTATTGCTATTCACACATTAACTGAGCAACCTGCTGAAGGGTATCAACTTGTTCCTGCACCAAATCAATTCTTTGATTAAGGATCATTATGCCAACTTTTAGGTGGGCATTAACATTGGCCTGCACATAGCCACATTAGAGCTTAACGCAACAGCAGCAGTAGTAGCCCCAATGGCAGCAAGGGTATATCTAACCAGGGATGAGGAAGAAGGACCCTCCACTGACCAAGGGATGCTCAGTGGCATTCCAACAAAGAGCATAAAAACAAACGTGAGGATCACAATTAAGTGGGGTCCCATTCTGGGGAATTACAGAATCATTAAACACCACAAATACAGATGGTGGCCACACACACACAAGAGTAGGGGCAAACGACACATTCTTCCCTCAAGCTTCAATTTACTATTCCATTCAAAAGAGCATTTCCTATACTACCCCCTTGCAACATAGCTAAAGGGGAAATATCTGTGCAGCTTCTATTTACCCCGCATAACAACCAAATATCAAAGGGATTAGCGGAAAACAGCTTGAGTGGGATTTTGGTATGTCCAATTATAACCTGGAAAGGTTGCATTATATAGGGTCCCTATATTGGGAGAAAAGGTAAAAAATCCTCGCACAGCCCAGCGCACTCCCTGTGATTGACCCCCGGTCCATGAGGGAAAGATCTGATCCCTCTGACTCTTGCAAAAGGGAGACCATTTTGGCTGAGGAGGTACAGTATAATTCCCTCTAGCAGGCACAATGGGCCATCTTCCAGTTATCCATGTAGCATTAGTGCTATTGGGAGAATGGCCAACAACTATTGGATCAAACCATGCAGCCACCTGATTATATAAACTAATACAATCTCCCTGTTCTGTAGGGCAGTAGCGTACAACTGGACCCCATTGTACGAGGGTCAAATAATAAAAGGAACCTGAAATTTGAAGGTTCCCAGAAAAATTCTACTAGCTGTTTTTAGTAGTCATATCAACAAATTTTTGAAACAGTTCAAAAGGAACCTGTTTGATATCAAATAAATTCCCATTGAGATCTCCTTTTCAATCTTGGGTGGTTAAATTTTGCTTCTACCATTATATCCAGTAAAGCTTGTGAAAAGTGGCAACAGGCTTATACTGGTCACAGCTGTTTTTAACTTTTATCATTTTTGAAATAATCTTAATTACAAAGTATGAGTGAGTTAAGAATCGTAAGCCTTAGATCAGACTCCAAACTTCAGTCAATGGTACACGGGCAGTTGTTAACCATAATTCTTTCTCTTGCAATATTAGAGCATAACTACAACTTTGGAAAGTAAAACCCAATTTTCAAGTGCCATTACTTCACACCACAGAGTTTGTTTGCAAGTTCTTATGTTTGAATGCATGACAATACAACTTATAATGCCTCATTAAAGAGACATTGTTTTAAACCTCATCCCTTATAAGTCTAATATCTAGGATAATTACATAAAACATTATGCCAATTTAGAAGTATCTTTAAAGGCCTGTTTTTCCTGGGTTGAGTCATGCCAAGTGTTATTGTTTAAGATAACTCCAACCCTGAGTTACCAGTTTTAAACTTTTTATTTCCAATGTAATAATTTTTAATCATGCCCAATAACTTATAAACCAATACTCTATAGTCAAGACATGCAAAACATATTCATACCTTTAATACCAATCAGAACCAAAAATGAAACAACTACATGAATCTTATAAATTTGAACCAAACAATTGTTTTCTAGCTGTAATTCAAGAGGAAAAAGCACTTTGTACCCAAAAGGAGAAATAACCATCAGCCTATTTGTCCTAGAACTTGAGCAACTGCTGGCCCTTTTAAAAGCAGCTTTTCTTTAGCTGTGCTTGACTCCTAGCTAAGTGCAGAGCAACTTAAATCAGCCTCTGCTTTGTAAACCAACTGGATCAAGAGATGGACTTCCAGCAAATAAAGTTTTTACCATTTTTTTTACATGAAACAGAACATCAGTCATTCAGACAACAAAACAAAGACAGACGCACGTAGACAAATTGGTGCACCAAAGTCAAACAATACACAGAGAGGGAAGAACACTTATACCAGTACTAAGAATATCTCCACTGGGGTCCATAGAGGAAACAGGACGTCTCCATGTTTCCCCTTATCCCCAGGAGAGTTTTGAAATCCATTTTCCCACTATTCCTTTCTTCTTAACAAATCTTGTTCTAGGGCTTCTTGACCCTTTTCAACTGCTTTATAGCATCCCTTGAACTAAGGAGCAACTTGGTCCACCTCTATAAGGAAACATTCCAAGGTACGCCTTTTCAACTCTGATTTCTTTCACTTTAACAGCTCCTTTAGAGCCACAAAAATTGGATACAAAGTAGAGTTACCCATACTTTCTCTTTTCCTTTCTAGCCTCTTTACCGAGGACTTTATAGCCTCTTACCTGAGGACTTTTATCGCTCCCAACAAATCCCCGAGGGTCTGACAGGCCCTCTGAGCTGACGATGAATTCCCCATCGTGCTTTGTGCAATTTGTCCCCAAACCGGGAGCCTTATCGTCTCAAACTGAGAACCTTATCATCTCAAACAGAGAACCTTAATTGTCCCACTTACCTGGGAATTTACTGGCTAGCCTCCCTGACCACAATGAGTTCTGAACGAGAGTCCCGGTACGGGCCACCATTTGTCGCTACTATCTCCGACCAGCAGAAAAGAGTGACTACACAGCGTTCTTCTCAATGTGGTTTAATCAGGAACCTTGAAACATACATGCAGGGAAAAAAGCCCCTCTCTCCCACTCCCCTTGCACAGTCCTTTTATATCCTCCCCAAGTCTGCCCCATCAGTCCACATCACAGTCTTCTCTGATTGGTGCACATAGAATGGTCTGATCACACGTGATTGGCTATACCTGCGCAAACCCCCAAGAAAGGTGTGGCCTACCCAGGAGCAGGAAGAAGTCAGGTGCTTAGTCATCTGACTTGGCAGGCCTCCAGGCTTGAGGCTACTGCCACACCCACTCTCTACAGAGACATATTCTGTTAATTCTGAAGTTTTCCATCTAACTTACGAATGAGAAAATGGATTATAACGTAGGAAAATTGATAAAATAGAAGATTTTTTAAAATAAAATCTCAGATACAATGAACAGTGTATAAAAATAGAATCACAATATAAGGGAGGAAAGGGCCTCCATATTGCTACCAGGACACAGCTAAGGAGGCCCAGGTAGACAGACTCCAGCTGGGGCTACCATCGCGCAGGGGAGATCCGCCAGGCTCTCACTACCAGGCAGGCCCAGTGCCGAGGCTCTGCGGGACTTCTCCACGCCCTCCGGCCTTGCACTGAGGCAGCAGGTGGCAGCCAGCTCGCGGTCCCTTAGAGCAGCAGTCACGCATAATCACCAGTAGAGAAACAACAGGTGAATCCAGCCTCGCGGGAGATTCAAACACCAGCCAGTGACTACAAGGCCAACTAACACCAGAAATAACCAGATGGCAAAAGGAAAACGAAGGAACATTACTAACAGAAATCAAGGCAATATGACAGCATCTGAACCCAGTTCACCAAAAACAGGAAGCCCTGGATACCCCAAAACACCAGAAAAACAAGACTTGGATATAAATTCACTGGTCAGGATGGTGGTAGCTGAACACATAGAAAAATCTCGTAAAGAAATAGAGGAGAAAATGGATCAAAAGTTAGAAGCCTTTACAAGGCAAATACAAAACTCATTTCAAGAAATTCAGGAGAAGATGGATCAAAAAGAAGAAGACAATAAGGACAAAAGACAAAAATCACTTAAATACAGAAGAACATGGGCAAACAAGTAGAAGCTATGAAAGAGGAAACAAACACAAAAATCTCTTAAAGAAATACATGAAAACATAATCAAGCAAGCGAAAGATCTGAGCATATCCATCCAGGTTCTAAAAACAGAAGTAGAAACAACTAAGAAATCGCAGAGGGACACAACATTGGAGATAGAAAACCTTGGGAAGAAATCAGGGGCCATAGATGCAAATATCAACAATAGAATACAAGAGATAGAAGACAGAACCTCAGAAGCTGAAGATACCATAGGAACCATTGATTCAACAGTCAAAGAAAATAAATACTAAATGCAAAAAGGTTGTAACCCAAAACATCCAGGAAATCCAGGACACAATGAGAAGACCAAACCAAAGGATTATAGGTATAGATGAGAGTGAAGATTTACAAGTTAAAGGGCCAGCAAATATCTTCTACAAAATTATGGAAGAAAACTTCCCCAACCTAAAGAGAGAGATGCCCAAGAATATACAAGAAGCCTATAGAACTCCAAATAGACTGGACCAGAACAGAAATACATCCCATCACATAATAATCAAAACTCCAAATATACTAAACAAGGAAAGAATATTAAAGGCAGTAAGAGAAAAAGGCCAAGTAACATATAAAGGAAGACCTATCAGAATAACACCAGACTTCTCACCTGAGACCATGAAAGCTCAAAGATCCTGGGCAGATATCATGCAAACTCTAAGAGAACACAAACTTCAGCCAAAACTACTTTCCCCAGCAAAACTCTCAATCGCCATAGATGGAGACATCAAGGTATTCCATGACAAAACCAAATTTGCATGATATCTTTCCACAAATCCAGCCCTACAAAGGATAATAGGGGGAAAACACCAAGACAAGGACAGAAACTACACCCAGGAAGTAGCAAGATAGAAACCTCCTCTTATCAAACCCAAAAGAAGATAACCTCTCGAATATAAAAAAAATAAATGAATAAAAATAATTTCAAAAATGTTGGGAGGTAATAATTACTATTCCTTAATATCTCTTAACATCAATGGACTCAATTCCCCAATAAAAAGACATAGATTAACAGACTGGATACAGAAAGAGGACCCTGCATTTTGCTGCATACAGGAAACACATCTCAGTGTTAAAGACAAACACTGCCATAGAGTAAAAGGCTGGAAGACAATTTTACAAGCAAATGGTCTCAGGAAACAAGCTGGAGTAGCCATTATAATATCAGATAAAATTGACTTCCAACCTAAAGTCATCAAAAGAGACTCAGAAGGTTACTTCTTGCTGCTCAAAGGGAAAATCCACCAAGAAGAGCTCTCAATACTGAACATCTATGCTCCAAATGCAAGGGTACCCTCATTCGTAAAAGAAACCTTACTAAAGCTTAAAGCACACATTACACCTAACACAATAATTGTGGGTGACTTCAACACCCCACTCTCCTCAATGGACCGATCAGGAAAGCAGAAATTAAACAGGGACACAATGAAACTAATTGAAACTTTGGACCAATTGGATTTAACAGATACTTATATATAGAACATTTCATCCTAAAGCTAAAGAATATACCTTTTTCTCAGCACCACATGGTACCTTCTCCAAAATTGATCATATGATTGGTCACAAGACAGATGTCAACAAATACAAGAAGATCGAGCTAATCCCATGCCTCCTATCAGATCACCATGGAGTAAGAGTGGTCTTCAATAGCAACAAAAACAACAGGAATCCCACATACACATGGAAACTGAAAAATACTGTACTCAATGACACCTTGGTCAAGGAAGAAATAAAAACAGAAATCAAAGACTTTTTAGAATTCAATGAAAATGAAGGTACAACCTACCCAAATCTATGGGACACAATGAAAGCAGTGCTAAGAGGAAAACTCATAGCTCTAAGTGCATCCAAAAAGAAACTGGAGAGAGCATACACTAGCAGATTAACGGCACACCTGAAAGCCCTGGAAGAAAAAGAAGTTAATTCACCCAGGAGGAGTAGAAGACAAGAAATCATCAAACCCAGGGCTGAAATCAATCAAGTAGAAACAAAGAGAACCATACAAAGAAGCAACAAGACCAGGAGCTGGTTCTTTGTGAAAATCAACAAGATAGATAAACCCTTAGGCAGACTAACGAAAGGACACAGAGACAGTATACAAATTAACAAAATTAGAAATGAAAAGGGAGACATAACAACAGAAACTGAGGAAATTCAAAAGATCATCAGATCCTACTACAAAGGTCTATACTCAAAACAACTGGAGAATCTGGAGGAAATGGACAATTTCCTAGACAGATACCAAATACCAAAATTAAATCAGCATCAAGTAGATCAGCTAAATAGTCCCATGTCTCCTATGAAATAGAAGGGGTTATAGAAAGCCTCCCAACCAAAAAAAGTACGGGATAAGGTAGTTTTAGTGCAGAATTCCACCAGACCTTCAAAGAACACTTAACACCAATACTTTTCAAACTATTCCATAAAATAGAGACAGAAGGGACACTTCCCAACTCATTCTTCGAAGTCACAATTACGCTAATACCTAAACCACAAAAAGATCCAACAAAGAAAGAGAACTACAGGCCAATTTCTCTTATGAATATCGATGCAAAAATACTAAATAAAATTCTTGCCAACCGAATCAAATAGCACATCAAAACAATCATGCACCATGATCAAGTAGGCTTCATCCCAGGGATGCAGGGATGGTTCAATATGGAAATCCATCAATGTAATCCACTACATAAACAAACTAAAAGAAGAAAACCACATGGTCATCTCATTAGATGCTGAAAAAGCATTTGACAAAATTCAGCATCCTTTCATGCTAAAAGTCTTGGAAAAAGCAGGAATTCAAGGCCCATACCTAAACATAGTAAAAGCAATCTACAGCAAACCAGTAGCCAACATCAAAATAAATGGAGAGAAACTTGAAGCAATCCCACTAAAATCAGGGACTAGACAAGGCTGCCCTCTCTCTCCATATCTTTTCAATATAGTACTTGAAGTTCTAGCGAGAGCAATTTAACAACATAAGGAAGTCAAAGGGATACAAATTGGAAAGGAAGAAGTCAAACTATCATTATTTGCAGATGATATGATAGTTTACTTATGCGACCCAAAAAACTCCACCAGAGAACTTCTACAGCTGATAAACAACTTCAGCAAAGTGGCTGGTTATAAAATTAACTCAAGCAAATCAGTAGCCTTCTTGTACTCAAAGGACAAGCAGGCTGAGAAAGAAGTTAGGGAAATAACACCCTTCACAACAGCCACAAACAACATAAAGTACCTTGGAGTAACTCTAAGCAAACAAGCGAAAGATCTGTATGACAGGAACTTCAAGTCCTTGAAGAAAGAAATCAAAAAATGGAAAAATATTTAATAATTAAGACCTCAGAAAATGGAAAAATATTTCTTGCTCCTGGATTGGCAGGATCAATATAGTAAAAATGGCCATCTTGCCAAAAGCAATCTACAGATTCATTGCGATCCCCATCAAAATCCCAAATCAATTCTTCATAGATCTAGAAAGAGCAATTCTCAAATTCATCTGGAGCAACAAAAAACCCAGGATAGCTAAAACTATTCTCAACAATAAAAGGACTTCTGGGGGAATCAATATCCCTGACCTCAAGCAGCACTACAGAGCAATTGTGTTAAAAACTGCATGGTATTGGTAGAGCAACAGGCAAGTAGATCAATGGAATAGGATTGAATACCCAGAAACGAACCCACAGACTTATGGTTACTTGATCTTTGATAAAGGAGGCACAACCATCCAGTGGAGTAAAGATAGCCTTTTCAACAAATGGTGCTAGTTCAACTGGAGGTCAACATGCAGAAGAATGTGAATTGATCCACTCTTATCTCCTTGCACTAAGATCAACTCCAAGTGGATCAAGGACCTTCACATAAAACCAGACACACTGAAACTAATAGAAAAGAAACTTGGGAAGACCCTGGAGGACATGGGAACAGGGGGAAAGTTCCTGAAGAGAACTCCAATAGCTTATGCACTAAGATCAAGAATTGACAAATGGGACCTCATAAAATTACAAAGTTTCTGCAAGGCAAAGGACACTGTCAGAAGGAAAAAACGGCAACCAACAAAGTGGGAAAGGATCTTCACCAACCCTACATCTGACAGAGGGCTAATATCCAATATATACAAAGAAATAAAGAAGTTAGACTGCAAAGAACCAAATAACCCTATCAAAAAATGGGGTACAGAACTAAACATAGAATTTTCACCAGAAGAAATTCAGATGGCAGAGAAACACCTTAAGAGATGTTCAACATCATTAGTCATCAGGGAAATGCAAATCAAAACAACCCTGAGATTCCACCTCACACCAGTCAGAATGGCTAAGATTAAAAACTCAAGAGACAACAAGTGCTGGCGAGGATGTGGAGAAAGAGGAACACTCCTCCACTGTTGGTGGGATTGCAAAATGGTAAAACCGCTCTGGAAATGAGTTTGGCAGTTCCTTAGAAAATTGGGCATGCCACTTCTAGAGGACCCTGGCATACCACCCCTGTGCATATACCCAGAGGATTCCCTTGCATACAATAAAGACACATGCTCCACTATGCTTATAGCAGCCTCGTTTATAGTAGCCAGAAATTGGAAGGAGCCCAAATATCCCTCAAAGGAGGAATGGATACAGAAAATGTGGTATATTTATACAATGGAATACTACTCAGCAATTAAAAATAATGAATTCATGCAATTTGTAGGTAAATGGTTAGACCTGGAAAATGTCCTGAGTGAGTTAACCCAATCACAAAAGAATACACATGAAATGCAATCACTGATAAGTGGATATTAATGAGCCCAGAAGCCCTAAATACTCAAGGCACAATTAGCAAGTCAAATGATTCCCAAGAAGAAGAAAGGAGAGGATCCTGGGCCTGTAAAGATTGGATCCAGTTTTGTAGAGAAACCGTGGGGGAGGGGGAATGATTGGGGAATAGTTGGGGGGGAGAGGAATTATGGGAAGTATGGTGGGGGGAACTGGGAAAGGGGAAAGCCTTTGGAATGTAAACATAGAATATAGACAATAAAAATTAAAAAAAAGAAAAAAAACAAAAAAAAACCAAAAAATTATATAACTTTAAAATAGAAAAAAAAAAAGGGAGAAAAGGGGAGACATTTTCGTATAAAACAAGATTTTTGTATAACATTTCTGATAAAATTATGGCAATTCATGTGAAAATGTTAAAATTTGAAAATTTTTCTGGTAATTTTCACAGATACAATGGTAGGCATACAAATAAAATAATAATATAGTTGAAAAAGGAAGTGGAGATATTTTCTGATAAATCTGAAGAAGTTTGCACAACATATATCTGATTAATTATGGAAATTCATAGGAAAAGTATAAAATTTGAAAATTTTTGTGATTTTCACAGATACAATGATAGGCTTACAACACAATTAGAATGTAATTGAAAAAGAAATAGAGACATTTTCTGATAAAACTGAAGATTTTCATCTAACATATGTATGTTAAAATTGAGGATAACATAAGATAATTTATAAAATTGAAGATATTTTGGAAAACAAAAACTCAGATGCAAGGATAGGTATACAAATACAACTAGAGTATTATTGAAAGAGGAAGAGGAGACATTTTTGTAAAGAACTGGATATTTTCATCTAACATATGTATAATAAAATTGATTACATAAGACAATTGATAAATTTGAAGATTTATTTGGAAAAAAAAGACAGATACTCTGTGCCCTGAAGGCGAACCCCACACTCCCTGCAGCCCCCTCCATCTTCCCAGCTGTTTCAATCCAACTGGCGGAACCAGGTATCTGAGATATCCCGAGTTTAAGACCTTTGGGGACTCAGGCCTTGAGCAGGAGCTGCGCACAGAGCAGCGGTTTCGGGGGCCCCAGCCAAGCCTGGGCTCTGTGCCCTGAAGGCGGACCCCCACACTCCCTGCAGCCTCTACCATCTTCCCAGCTGTTTTGAACCAGCGGTGGAACCAGGTACCTGAGATATCCTGAGTTTAAGACCTTTGTGGACTAAGGCCTTGAGCAGGAGCTGTGCACAGAGCAGCGGTTTGGGGGGCCCCAGCCAAGCCTGGGGTCTCTGCCCTGAAGGCAGACCCCGCACTCCCTGCAGCCTCCACCATCTTCCCAGCTGCTTTGAACCAGCAGGTGGAACCAGGTACCTGAGATATTAAGACCTCTGGGGACTTAGGACACCAGACAGCAATCCCTGAGCAGGAGCAGTGCAGAGCAGCGGCCCAGCAGGCGGAACCAAGTACCTGAAATATCCTGAGTTTAAGACATTGGGGGACTCAGGCCACCTGTCAGCAATATGTGAGCAGGAGCCCCACAGAGCAGTGGTTCAGGTCCCAGTCATGGGGAAATAGCCTTACGAACCCACAGGAGGTTCAAGCACCAGCAGGTAACTACAGGACCAATTAACACCAGAGATAATCAGATGGCAAAAGGCAAACAAGATCATTACTAACAGAAGTCAAGGCAATATGGCAGCATCTGAACCCAGTTCCCCAACAGCAATAAATCTCGGGTACCCCAACATACCAGAAAAACAAGACTCAGATCTAAAATCACTGGTTAGGATGCTGATAGAGGAATACTTAGATAAATCTCTTAAAGTAATACAGGAGAAAATAGATCAAAAGCTAGAAGCCAACACAAATAAATCTCAGATACCCCAACACACCAGAAAAATAAGACTCATCTAAAATCAGTGGTCAGGATGCTGATAGAGGAACATTTAGATAAATCTCTTAAAGTAATACAGGAGAAAATGGATCAAAAGCTAGAAACCCTTACAAGGCAAACACAAAAATCACTTAAAGAAATTCAGGAGAATATGGATCAAAAAATGGATGCCAATAAAGTGGAAACAAAAAAAATCACTTAAAGAAATACAAGAGAACGTGGGTCAACAAGTAGAAGTCATAAAAGAGGAAACCCAAAAATCCCTTAAAGAATTACAGGAAAACACAAACAAGCAAGTGAAAGATCTGAGCAAAACCATCCAGAATATAAAAACAGAAGTAGAAACAACTAAGAAATCGCAAAGGAAGACAACATTGGAGATAGAAAACCTTGGGAAGAAAGCAGGAGTCATAGATGCAAATAGCAACAATAGCATACAAGAGATAAAAGATAGAATCTCAGATGCTGAAGATACCATAGGAACCATGGATTCAACAATTAAAGAAAATGCAAAATGCAAAGAGATGGTAAACCAAAACATTCAGGAAATCCAGGACACAATGAAAAGACCAAACCTAAGGATTATAGGCATAGATGAGAGTGAAGATCTACAACTTAAAGGGCCAGCGAATATCTTCTACAAAATTATGGAAGAAAACTTCCCCAACCTAAAGAGAGAGATGCCCATGATTATACAAGAAGCCTACAGAACTCGAAACAGACTGGACCAGAACAGAAATACCTCCTGTCACATAATAATCAAAACTCCAAATGTACTAAACAAAGAAAGAATATTAAAGGCAGTAAGAGAAAAAGGCCAAGTAACATATAAAGAAAGACCTATCAGAATGACACTAGACTTCTCACCTGAGACCATGAAATCTAGAAGATCCTGGACGGATCTCTTGCAGACTCTAAGAGAACACAAACTTCAGCCAAAACTACTATACCCAGCAAAACTCTCAATCGCCATAGATGGGGAAACCAAGGTATTCCATGACAAAACCAAATTTGCATGATATCAATCTACAAACCCAGCCCTACAAAGGATAATAGGGGAAAAATACCAACACAAGGGGGGAAACTACACCCCAGAAGAAGCAAGATAGAAACCCCCTCTCATCAAACACAAAAGAAGAGAACCACTCAAATATAAAAAATAACACCCAAAATGTCAGGAAGTAATAATTACTATTCCTTAATATCTCTTAACATCAATGGACTCAATTCCCCAATAAAAAGACACAGACTAACAGCCTGGATGCGGAAACAGGACCCTACATTTTGCTGCATACAGGAAACACATCTCAGTGTCAAAGACAAACACTACCTTAGAGTAAAAGGCTGGAAGACAATTTTACGAGCAAATTCTCCCAGGAAACAAGCCGGAGTAGCCATTCTAATATCAGATAAAATTGACTTTCCACCTAAAGTCATCAAAAGAGACACAAAAGGTCACTTCTTGCTGGTCAAAGGAAAAATCCACCAAGAAGAACTCTCAATACTGAACATTATGCTCCAAATGCAAGAGCACTCTCATTCATAAAGGAAACTATACTAGAGCTTAAAGCACACATTACACCTAACACAGTAATTGTGGGTGACTTTAACACTCCACTCTCCTCAATGGACTGATCAGGAATCCACAAACCAAGCAGGGACACAATGAAACTAATTGAAGCTTTGGACCAATTGGATTTAACACACACACACCCACACCCACACCCACACACACACACACACACACCCATACACACACACACACACACACACACACACACATAACATTTCATCCCAAAGCAAAAGAATATACCTTTTTCTCAGCACCGCATGGTACCTTTTCCAAAATTGATCATATAATTGGTCACAAGACAGATGTCAATAAATGCAAGAAGATTGAACTAATTCCATGCCACCTATCAGATCACCATGGAGTAAAAGTGGTCTTCAATAGCAAGAAAAACAACAGAATGCCCACATATACATGGAAACTGAAAAATACTCTACTCAATGACACCTTGGTCAAGGAAGAAATAAAGAAAGAAATCAAAGCCTTTTTATAATTCAATGAAAATGAAGGTACAACCTACCCAAATCTATGGGACACAATGAAAGCAATGCTAAGAGGAAAACTCATAGCCCTGAGTGCCTCCAAAAAGAAACTGGAGAGAGCATACACTAGCAGCTTAACAGCACACCTGAAATCCCTGGATCAAAAAGAAGCTAATTCACCCAGGAGGAATAGAAGACAGGAAATCATCAAACTAAGGGCTCAAATCAATCAAGTAGAAACAAAGTGAACCATACAAAGAATCAGCAAAACCAAGAGCTGGTTCTTTGAGAAAATCAGCAAGATAGATAAACCATTAGCTAACCAAAGGGCACAGAGACAGTATCCAAATTAAGAAAATGAGGAATGTTCTGGTCTTACATTTTCTACCTCCTCTTCCAAAATGTTCTGCATCTTGGTAATGATGAGCGTGTTGAGGAGGATGTCCCATTGAGAGCTGAAGACTCATACTTTCAAGATGAAAATTCTGCTGCTTTGTGGATGATTGTTTGTATTTATATCCAACTTTGAGGCTGAAAGGTCCCTCCAAAGACAAGTCTTCATGCTATCTTGTAAATAAAATGTCCTCTAAAATGAGCACTGGTTGAAGCTTACACATCTCATCTATTTATACACGCCATGAAATAAACTTTATTGATCAATTGTAGATCAACTTTCTGTGTTCATTTTGATGCTTGTCTTAAGACCAGAACTAATACCTGCTGCAGTTACCTACACAAAACCTACATGAGACCAATCCTGTGTGTGTGTGTGTGTGTGTGTGTGTGTGTGTGTAATATTCTTGCATACACACACACACACACACACACACACACCTGGGAAAGGGAGAATCATTGCTTCAAATGTGTTCTATGGGTAGATTTCCTATGTTCAAGTGACTGGCAATGGCTTTACACCCCATAGACATAGTGTCAGCACTAATTTGACTTGGTAGATTTTGAAGAAGCAGAAGGAGGAGGAGGAGGAGGAGGAGGAGGAGGAGGAGGAGGAGGAGAAAGAAAAAGGAAGCATGGGAATGGGAGGGAACCATGTTAGAAGGTTTAGGGGAAGTTAGAGGGAGAAATGGGGGTAGATAGATATTGTTTCAATGTCTACATGTATTAAATTCTCAAGAATAAAGATTTTTTAATAAAAAAAAATAAAAATTTAAAATAAAAAAAAGAAAATGAGGAATGAAAAGGGGGATATAACAACAGAAATTGAGGAAATTAAAAAAATCATCAGATCCTACTACAAAAGCCTATACTCAACACCACTGGAGAATCTGGAGGAACTGGACAATTTCCTAGACAGATACCAAATACCAAAGTTAAACCAGGATCAATTAGATCAGCTAAACAGTCCCATAACCCCTAGAGAAATAGAAGGGGTTATAGAAAGTCTCCCAACCAAAAAAAGTACGGGACCAGATGGTTTTAGTGCAGAATTCTATCAGACCTTCAAAGAAGACCTAACACCAATACTCTTCAAACTATTCCACAAAATAGAAACAGAAGGAACACTGCCCAGCTCATTCTATGTAGCCACAATTACGCTGATACCAAAACCACACAAAGATCCTACAAAGAAAGAGAACTACAGGCCAATTTCCCTTATGAATATTGATGCAAAAATACTAAATAAAATCCTTGCCAACCGAATCCAAGAGCACATCAAAATGATCATTCATCATGATCAAGTAGGCTTCATCACAGGGATGCAGGGATGGTTCAATATACAAAAATCCACCAATGTAATCTGCTACATAAACAAACTAAAAGAAAAAAAAACCACATGATCATCTCATTAGATGCTGAAAAAGCATTTGACAAAATTCAGCATCCTTTCATGCTAAAAGTCCTAGAAAGAACAGGAATTCAAGGCCCATACCTAAATATAGTAAAAGCAATCTACAGCAAACCAGTAGCCAACATCAAAATAAATGGAGAGAAACTTGAAGCAATCCCACCAAAATCAGGGAATAGACAAGGCTGCCCTCTCTCTCCATATCTTTTCAATATAGTACTTGAAGTTCTAGCGAGAGCAATTACACAACACGAGGAAGTCAAAGGGATACAAATTGGAAAGGAAGAAGTCAAACTATCACTTTTTGCAGATGATATAATAGTATACATAAGTGACCCAAAAAAACTCCACCAGAGAACTCCTACAGCTGATAAACAACTTCAGCAAATTGGCTGGTTATAAAATCAACTCAAGCAAATCAGTAGCCTACTTGTACTCAAAGGACAAGCAAGCTGAGAAAGAAATTAGGGAAGAGCCACAATAGCCACAAACAATATAAAGTATCATGGCATGACTTTAACCAAACAAGTGAAAGATCTTTATGACAGGAACTTCAAGTCCTTGAAGAAAGAAATCGAAGAAGACCTCAGGAGATGGAAAAGTATTCCATGCTCTTGGATTGGCAGGATCAATATAGTAAAAATGGCCATCTAGCCAAAAGCAATCTACAGATTCAATGCAATCCCCATCAAAATCCCAAATCAATTCTTCATAAATCTAGAAAGAGTAATTCTCAAATTCATCTGGAGCAACAAAAACCCAGGATAGCTAAAACTATTCTCAACAATAAAAGGACTTCTGGGGGAATCAATATCCCTGACCTCATGCAGTACTAAAACTGCATGGTATTGATATAGCGACAGGCAAGTAGATCAATGGAATAGAATTGAAGACCCAGAAATGAACCCACAGACTTATGGTCACTTGATAAGACTTATGGTCACTTGATATTTGTTAAGGAGCTACAATCATCCAGTGGAAAAAAGATAGCCTTTTCAACAAATGGTGCTGGTTCAACTGGAGGTCAACATACAGAAGAATGTGAATTGATACAGTCTTATCTCCTTGTACTAAGATCAACTCCAAGTGGATCAAGGACCTCCTCATAAAGCAAGACACACTGAAACTAATAGAAAAGAAACTGGGGAAGACCCTGGAGGACATGGGAACAGGGGGAAAGTTCCTGAAGAGAACTCCAATAGCTTATGCTCTAAGATCAAGAATTGACAAATGGGACCTCATAAGATTACCAAGTTTCTGTAAGGCAAAGGACACTGTCAGAAGGACAAAACAGCAACCAACAAATTGGGAAAAGATCTTCACCAACCCCACATCTGAGAGAGGGCTAATATCCAATATATACAAAGAACTCAAGAAGTTAGACCCCAAAGAACCAAATAACCCTATCAAAAAATGGGGTACAGAGCTAAACAAGGAATTTTCACCAGAAGAAATTTGGGTGGCTGAGAAGCACCTTAAGAGATGTTCAACATCATTAGTCATCAGGGAAATGCAAATCAAAACAACCCTGAGATTTCACCTCACACCAGTCAGAATGGCTAAGATTAAAAACTCAAGGGATAACAGGTGCTGGCGAGGATGTGGAGAAAAAGGAACAGTCCTCCACTGTTGGTGGGATTGCAAGATGGTAAAACCGCTCTGGAAATCAGTGTGGCGGTTCCTCAGAAAATTGGGCATGTCACTTCCAGAGGACCCTGTCATACCATTCCTGGGCAAATACTCAGCGGAATCCCCTGCATACATAAAGACACATGCTCCACTATGTTCATAGCAGCCTTATTTATAATAGCCATAAGCTGGAAGGAGCCCAGATGTCCCTCAAAGGAGGAATGGATACAGAAAATGTGGTATATTTATACAATGGAATACTACTCAGCAACTAAAAATAATGAATTCATGCAATTTGTAGGCAAATGGTTGGATCTGGAAAATATCATCCTAAGTGAGTTAACCCAATCACAAAAGTATACACATGAAATGCAATCAGTGATAAGTGAATATTAATGAGCCCAAAAGCTCTGAATTCTCAAAGCACAATTAGCAAATCAAAAGATTCCCAAGAAGAAGGAAGAAAAGGACCCTGGTCCTGAAAAGACTGGATCAAGTTTTGTAGGAGAGTATCAGAACAGAGAAATGGGGGGGGTCGTGATTGGGGAATGGGTGGAGGGAAGAGGACTTATGGGATATATGGTGAGGGTGGAACTGGGAAAGGGGAAAGCCTTTGGAATGTAAACAAAGAATATAGAAAAAAAGAATAAAAAAAGACAGATACAATGATCGGCAAACAAATACCATAAGAATATGATTGAAAAGGGAAATGGAGATATTTTCTGATAGAACTGAAGATTTTCATCTAAAATATCCATGATAAAATTTAGGATTACATAGGATAACTGATAAAATTGAAGGTTTTTTTTTAAAAGAAAAACTCGGATACATTGATAGGCATCCAAGTATAATTAGAATATGATTAATAAAGGAAGTGGACACCATTATGTTGTAGGGATAGAAATGAGGACATTTAAGAACAAACATTTATAATTTACTGAGCACAAAAAATATAAAATTATCTTAAGCCATTACTCTCTTTTTTTTTTAGTTATTTTTATTTTCTATATTCTATGTTTACATTTCAAAGGCTTTCCCCTTACCCAGTTCCCACCCACCATAGTTCCCATAGTTCTTCTCCCCCCCAACTATTCCCCAATCATTCCCCCTCCCCGCTCGGTTTCTTTACTAAACAGGATGCAATCTTTACATGCCCAGGGTCCTCTCCTTTCTTCTTCTTGGGAATCATTTGACTTGCTATTTGTGTCTTGAGTATTTAGTGCTTCTGGGCTCATTAATATCCACTTATCAGTGATTGCATTTCATGTGCATTCTTTTGTGATTGGGTTAGCTCACTCAGGATGATATTTTCCAGGTCTAACCATTTACCTACAAATTGCATGAATTCATTATTTTTAATTGCTGAGTAGTATTCCATTGTATAAATATACCACATTTTCTGTATCCATTCCTCCTTTGAGGGATATTTGGGCTCCTTCCAATTTCTGGCTATTATAAACAAGGCTGCTATAAACATAGTGGAGCATGTGTCTTTATTGCATGTAGGGGAATCCTCTGGGTATATGCCCAGGAGTGGTATGCCAGGGTCCTCTGGAAGTGCCATGCCCAATTTTCTGAGGAACCGCCAAACTGATTTCCAGAGTGGTTTTACCATTTTGCAATCCCACCAACAGTGGAGGAGTGTTCCTCTTTCTCCACATCCTCGCCAGCACTTGTTGTCTCTTGAGTTTTTAATCTTAGCCATTCTGACTGGTGTGAGGTGGAATCTCAGGGTTGTTTTGATTTGCATTTCCCTGATGACTAATGATGTTGAACATCTCTTAAGGTGTTTCTCGGCCATCCGAATTTCTTCTGGTGAAAATTCTTTGTTTAACTCTGTGCCCCATTTTTTGATAGGGTTATTTGGTTCTTTGCGGTCTAACTTCTTGAGTTCTTTGTATATATTGGATATTAGCCCTCTGTCGGATGTGGGGTTGGTAAAGATCTTTTCCCACTTTGTTGGTTGCCGTTTTGTCCTTCGGACAGTGTCCTTTGCTTTGCAGAAACTTTGTAATTTTATGAGGTCCCATTTGTCGATTCTTGATCTTAGTGCGTACGCTATTGGTGTTCTGTTCAGGAACTTTTCCCCTGTGCCCAAGTCCTCCAGGGTCTTCCCAAGTTTCTTTTCTAATAGTTTCAGTGTGTCTGGTTTTATGTGGAGGTCCTTGATCCACTTGGAGTTGATCTTAGAGCAAAGAGATAAGAGTGGGTCAATTCGCATTCTTCTGCATGTTGACCTCCAGTTGAACCAGCACCATTTGTTGAAAAGGCTATCTTTATTCCATCGGATGGTTGTGGCTCCTTTATCAAAGATCAAGTGACCATAAGTCTGTGGGTTAATTTCAGGGTCTTCAATCCTGTTCCATTGATCTGTTTGCCTGTTGCTATACCAATACCATGCAGTTTTTAACACAATTGCTCTGTAGTACTGCTTGAAGTCAGGGATATTGATTCCCCCAGAAGTCCTTTTATTGTTGAGAATAGTTTTAGCTATCCTGGGTTTTTTGTTGCTCCAGATGAATTTGAGAATTGCTCTTTCTAGATCTATGAAGAATTGAGTTGGGATTTTGATGGGGATTGCATTGAATCTGTATATTGCTTTTGGCAAGATGGCCATTTTTACTATATTGATCCTGCCAATCCAGGAGCAAGAAATATTTTTCCATCTTCTGAGGTTTTCTTCGATTTCTTTCTTCAAGGACTTGAAGTTCCTGTTGTACAGATCTTTCGCTTGTTTGGTTAGAGTTACGCCAAGATACTTTATGTTGTTTGTGGCTATTGTGAAGGGTGTTATTTCCCTAATTTCTTTCTCAGCCTGCTTGTCCTTTGAGTACAAGAAGGCCACTGACTTGCTTGAGTTAATTTTATAACCTGCCACTTTGCTGAAGTTGTTTATCAGCTGTAGAAGTTCTCTGGTGGAGTTTTTTGGGTCGCTTAGGTAAACTATCATATCGTCTGCAAATAATGATAGTTTCACTTCTTCCTTTCCAATTTGTATCCCTTTGACTTCCTTATGTTGTCTAATTGCTCTTGCTAGAACTTCAAGTACTATATTGAAAAGATATGGAGAGAGAGGGCAGCCTTGTCTAGTCCCTGATTTTAGTGGGAATGCTTCAAGTTTCTCTCCATTTATTTTGATGTTGGCTACTGGTTTGCTGTAGATTGCTTTTACTATGTTTAGGTATGGGCCTTGAATTCCTGCTCTTTCCAAGACTTTTAGCATGAAAGGATGCTGAATTTTGTCGAATGCTTTTTCAGCATCTAATGAGATGACCATGTGGTTTTTTTCTTTCAGTTTGTTTATGTAGTGGATTACATTGATGGATTTCCGTATATTGAACCATCCCTGCATCCCTGGGATGAAGCCTACTTGATCATGGTGGATGATCGTTTTGATGTGCTCTTGGATTCGGTTAGCAAGAATTTTATTTAGTATTTTTGCATCTATATTCATCAGAGAAATTGGCCTGAAGTTCTCTTTCTTTGTTGGATCTTTTTGTGGTTTAGGTATTAGTGTAATTGTGGGTTCGAAGAATGAGTTGGGCAGTGTCCCTTCTGTCTCTATTTTGTAGAATAGTTTGGAGAGTATTGGTGTTAAGTCTTCTTTGAAGGTCTGGTAGAATTCTGCACTAAAACCATCTGGTCCCGTACTTTTTTTGGTTGGGAGGCTTTCTATAACCCCTTCTATTTCTTTAGGGGTTATGGGACTATTTAGCTGGTCTACTTGATGCTGATTTAATTTTGGTATTTGATATCTGTCTAGGAAATCGTCCATTTCCTCCAGATTCTCCAGTTGTTTTGAGTATAGACCTTTGTAGTAGGATCTGATGATCTTTTGAATTTCCTCAGTTTCTGTTGTTATGTCTCCCTTTTCATTTCTAATTTTGTTAATTTGTATACTGTCTCTGTGTCCTTTGGTTAGTCTGGCTAAGGGTTTATCTATCTTGTTGATTTTCTCAAAGAACCAGCTCCTGGTCTTGTTGATTCTTTGTATGGTTCTCTTTGTTTCTATTTGATTGATTTCAGCCCTGAGTTTGATGATTTCTTGTCTTCTACTCCTCCTGGGTGAATTAACTTGTTTTTCTTCCAGGGCTTTAAGGTGTGCCATTAAGCTGCTAGTGTATGCTCTCTCCAGTTTCTTTTTGGATGCACTTAGAGCTATGAGTTTTCCTCTTAGCACTGCTTTCATTGTGTCCCATAGATTTGGGTAGGTTGTACCTTCATTTTCATTGAATTCTAAAAAGTCTTTGATTTCTTTTTTTATTTCTTCCTTGACCAAGGTGTCATTGAGTAGAGTATTGTTCAGTTTCCATGTGTATGTGGGCTTTCTGTTGTTTTTGTTACTATTGAAGACCACTCTTACTCCATGGTGATCTGATAAGAGGCATGGGATTAGCTCGATCTTCTTGTATTTGTTGACATCTGTCTTGTGACCGATTATATGGTCTATTTTGGAGAAGGTACCATGCGGTGCTGAGAAAAAGGTATATTCTTTAGCTTTAGGATGAAATGTTCTATATATATCTGTTAAATCCAATTGGTCCAGAGTTTCAATTAGTTTCACTGTGTCCCTGTTTAGTTTCTGCTTTCCTGATCGGTCCATTGAGGAGAGTGGGGTGTTGAAGTCACCCACAATTATTGTGTTAGGTGTAATGTGTGCTTTAAGCTTTAGTAAGGTTTCTTTTACGAATGAGGGTGCCCTTGCATTTGGAGCATAGATGTTCAGTATTGAGAGCTCTTCCTGGTGGATTTTCCCTTTGGCCAGCAAGAAGTGACCTTCTGAGTCTCTTTGGATGATTTTAGGTTGAAAGTCAATTTTATCTGATATTAGAATGGCTACTCCAGCTTGTTTCCTGAGACCATTTGCTTGTAAAATTGTCCTCCAGCCTTTTACTCTAAGGTAGTGTTTGTCTTTAACACTGAGATGTGTTTCCTGTATGCAGCAAAATGTAGGGTCCTGTTTCCGTATCCAGTCTGTTAATCTATGTCTTTTTATTGGGGAATTGAGTCCATTGACGTTAAGAGATATTAAGGAATAGTAATTATTACCTCCAGACATTTTTGAAATTATATTTATTTATCTTATTTATTTTTTATATTCGAGAGGTTATCTTCTTTTGGGTTTGATGAGAGGAGGTTTCTATCTTGCTTCTTCCCGGGTGTAGTTTCCGTCCTTGTCTTGATGTTTTCCCCCTATTATCCTTTGTAGGGCTGGATTTGTGGAGAGATATCTTGCAAATTTGGTTTTGTCATGGAATACCTTGATGTCTCCATCAATGGCAATTGAGAGTTTTGCTGGGTAAAGTAGTTTTGGCTGAAGTTTGTGTTCTCTTAGAGTTTGCATGATATCTGCCCAGGATCTTCTAGCTTTCATGGTCTCAGGTGAGAAGTCTGGTGTTATTCTGATAGGTTTTCCTTTATATGTTACTTGGCCTTTTTCTCTTGCTGCCTTTAGTATTCTTTCTTTGTTTATTACATTTGGAGTTTTGATTATTATGTGACGGGATGTATTTCTGTTCTGGTCCAGTCTGTTTGGGGTTCTATAGGCTTCTTGTATATTCATGGGCATCTCTCTCCTTAGGTTGGGGAAGTTTTCTTCCATAATTTTATAGAAGATATTAGCTGGCCCTTTAACTTGTAAATCTTCACTCTCGTCTATACCTATAATCCTTAGGTTTGGTCTTCTCATAGTGTCTTGGATTTCCTG
Organism: Apodemus agrarius; assembly: GCA_964023405.1. Classification (NCBI taxonomy): domain Eukaryota; kingdom Metazoa; phylum Chordata; class Mammalia; order Rodentia; family Muridae; genus Apodemus; species Apodemus agrarius. The sequence goes on along the minus strand of OZ030021.1, from coordinate 50,610,815 downwards.
GATGTTTTGGGTTACCACCTTTTTGCATTTAGTATTTTCTTTGACTGTTGAATCAATGGTTCCTATGTTATCTTCGGCTTCTGAGATTCTCTCTTCTATCTCTTGTATTCTATTGTTGATACTTGCGTCTATGGCCCCTGATTTCTTCCCCAGGTTTTCTATCTCCAATGTTGTCTCCCTCTGTGATTTCTTAGTTGTTTCTACTTCTGTTTTTAGTATCTGGATGGATGTGCTCAGATCTTTCGCTTGCTTGATTGTGTTTTCATGTATTTCTTTAATAGATTTTTGTGCTTCCTCTTTCATAGCTTCTACTTGTTGGCCCACGTTCTTCTGTAGTTCTTTAAGTGACTTTTGTCTTTCTTCCTTATTGTCTTCTTCTCTTTGATCCATCTTCTCCTGCATTTCTTGAAGTGATTTTTGTATTTGCCTCGTAAAGGCTTTTAACTTTTGATCCATTTTCTCCTCTATTTCTTTACGAGATTTTTCTATGTGTTCAGCTACCAGCATCCTGACCAGTGATTTTATATCCAAGTCTTGTTTTTCTGGTGTTTTAGGGTATCCAGGGATTCCTGTTGTTGGAGAACTGGGTTCAGATGCTGTCATGTTGCCTTGATTTTTGTTAGTAACGTTCCTTCGTTTTCCTTTTGCCATCTGGTTATTTCTGGTTTTAGTTGGCCTTGTTGTCAGTGGCTGGTGTTTGAATCTCCTGTGAGGCTGGGCTCACCTGTTGTTTCTCTATTGGTGAATATGTGTGACTGCTGCTTTAAGGGATCATAAGCTGGCTGCCACCCATGCGATTGTAGCCCCTGTTGGAGTCTGTCTACCTGGGCTTCTCCAGCTGTGTCCTGGTTGCAAGGAACTCCGAGAGCCTAGCAGATCCCCCGTGAGGGTAGCCCTGGAAGGGGTGTTTACCTGGGCCTTTCCAGCTGTGTCCTGGTTGCAATATGGAGGCCCGCCGCTACACCGCTGGTCTAGGGGCCGGCGAGCTGGTTGCAGAACGCAGCCTAGGTGCTCACCAGAGGGCGGGGATGTCCCACAAAGCCTGGGCCTTTCCAGCTGTGTCCTGGTTGCAATATGGAGGCCCGCCGCTACACCGCTGGTCCAGGGGCCTGCGAGCTGGTTGCAGAAGCAGCCTTGGTGCTCACCAGAGGGCTCGGGGATGTCCCACAGAGCCTAGGCGGGACTCCGCCTGCTTGGCTCCGAGACCCTAGCAGATACCCCCGTGAGTGTAGCCCTGGAAGGGGTGTTTACCTGGGCCTTTCCAGCTGTGTCCTGGTTGCAATATGGAGGCCCGCCGCTACACCGCTGGTCTAGGGGCCGGCGAGCTGGTTGCAGAACGCAGCTTAGGTGCTCACCAGAGGGCGGGGATGTCCCACAGAGCCTGGGCCTTTCCAGCTGTGTCCTGGTTGCGATATGGAGGCCCGCCGCTACACCACTGGTCTAGGGGCCGGCTACACCGCTGGTCTAGGGGCCGGCGAGCTGGTTGCAGAACGCAGCTTAGGTGCTCACCCGAGGGCGGGGATGTCCCACAGAGCCTGGGCCTTTCCAGCTGTGTCCTGGTTGCAATATGGAGGCCCGCTGCTACACCGCTGGTCCAGGGGCCGGCGAGCTGGTTGCAGAACGCAGCCTTGGTGCTCACCAGAGGGCTCGGGGATGTCCCACAGAGCCTAGGCGGGACTCCGCCTGCTTGGCTCCGAGACCCTAGCAGATACCCCCGTGAGTGTAGCCCTGGAAGGGGTGTTTACCTGGGCCTTTCCAGCTGTGTCCTGGTTGCAATATGGAGGCCCGCCGCTACACCGCTGGTCCAGGGGCCGGCCAAGCCATTACTCTCTTGATGATATAAAAATATGCCTGTATAGCCAATTGTTTCCATATAGTTTGTCTGGGATATAAACTTTTGTGCCTTGCCTTAAGAGGTCTTTATCTAGGCACCTTTTAAAAGATCAATTATATTAAATATCTAGAAGATAGTTATTTAAATAACATATCTTTTTAACTTGAATCATATTTGTATAAGCAATTGTAAAAATTAAGAATTAGCAGTACTAAAATAAAAGAATAATTCTAAGCAATTGTAAATCATGAGCCATATATATCTATATTTGTTATTAATATGTAAATAAAAGCTTGATTTTTTAACATTTTAAAAATAACTGCTAGAGTACCCAAGTTAGTTATTTGTGCTGAACCACGGGGGAAACTCAAAGGAATAAATGTGATTTAATTATATAAACTTTATTCCCATAGATGATGTATTTTACATGGATGCATGTATATAAATATTAAAGCAAATTGTAACAAATCATCTTTTGGATAGCAAATATTAATTTTGCCTAAAAGGTTTGTCATGTAATAGATGAACAATTAATAATAATCTGATTGTTTCTTGAAGCAAGGAATAAATGTCCTCACCAGGTTCTTAAAACATTTCTCTAAAACACCCTTATAACATTTACCAACACATCAACATCTCCATTGAAAGGTGCAAAAACTTTATTTGGAGAGGAAAAAAGGTGATTTTGTATTAACGTTCTCTTTTGCCAATGAATGGCAATGAATAAATAATATAAACAGCTGATTATAGAAACCTTTATTACCTGTAAATTATCTTTGCCAGTTAATTTATATTTAGTTTGAAAACAGAGATTTAAGTCCTGCTGTGGCAAGCTTAAAGCAATGTCTTAGTCAATTAACTTATTTCAACAACTTTTGAAAATCATTTACTTAAAAAAATTTTAAAGACCCATAAGTGAAGTCCTGTAGCAAAAATATATTGAAAAATCTAAGATTCTAGCTTCTTGTATTGAAGTAGAGACAAAACATTTTTTTCCTCATATAAGCCATTTCTTGAGGAAAAAACTTTTTTTTGTTTTTTTAAAATTTTTATTGGATATATTCTATATTTACATTTCATTTCCCTTTTTCTGGTCCACCATCCCCCAAAGATCCCACATGCCCTTTTCCCTCCCCCTGTTCCCCCATCAACCCCTTCCCAATTCCCTGTTCTGGTATTTCCCTACACTGATGTTTTGATCCTTGAGGAAAAAACTTTTTAATGAAATTGTTTTATTGTTTTCTTACAATTATTAGAATATAAAGCAAAAACAACCCTTTAAATCTATAAGTGAGCCTTTACTCAGACTGCAAACTGCAGTCAATGGCACATTGGCAATTTTCTTTAAAAGTATTTTTATAGCAAAAGATTTGTTTGCCAGTTCCTATGTTTAAATGTATGACAATAAAATTAATTGAAGAGACAAAAATATCTTATTACTTATAAGTCTAATTTTTAGGTTAAGATTCATACAAAACACCATGTCAATTTAGAAACATCCTAGAGGCCTGTATTCTATGAGTTGTAACATACCATGTGCTTAAGATGGCCATAACTTTGAGCCATCAGCTTTAAACTCATTTATTACCAATTCTGTACCATATAAATCATGTATAATAATTTATAAGCCAATACCCTGTAGTCAAAACATGCAGAACATACTTATACTTTTAAGACTAATTATAAACAAGAATAAAATGATTACATGAATCTCATAAACTTAAACCAAACAATTTTTTCCTTTTTCTAGCTCTAATTTCGAGACTAAAACACACTTTGAACCAAAACCCACAATTGTAGATATTTTTCTTTAAAAGAAACAACCATTAATCTATTTGTCCTAGACTTGAGGCTGCTAGCCCCACCCCCCTTTTTTAAAAAGCAGCTTTTTCTTTAACTATGTTTGACTCCCAGCTGAGTGCTGGACACCTTAAATCAACCTTTGCTGTGTGAATTGTAGCTAGATTAAGAGATAGATGGCCTGTAGATAAAATTTTTATCAATTTTTTAAACATGAAACCATTAGACAGTCATTTGTACATAAGTCATTTGCACATACATGTAGACACTTGGTGCACCAAGAACAGACATTGACATAGAGAGAAGCATGCTTGTAATACAGTTAAATCCATTTATCTTTTCTCATTTTTTTATGTTTCTAGAATCTTTTTTGTTTTGTTTTTTACTCTTTTTATTTTGTTTAAGTTTGGGGCTGAAAGGTTGTCCCTGACTTAGTTTGAGTTTTTCCTTTTTTTTTTTTTTTAAAATATGAAAGCTGTTCCATCTTTGTGGAACCTGAATCTGCATTTATTATTTTAATGCTTGCCTTATTGGCATAGAGGGCAAACTCCTGGAGGAGCACCTCTTTTATTAGGGTCCTCCTTATTGCTTTCTGGACATTGCCTTTGTATATGCGCTTTATTTCCACACTTATAATAAGTGAGGCTGGAGGAGTGTCTTTCTCCCCCATGTATTTGCTTAATACTGGCACTGAATTCCTATCCTTTCATAGGTACAGCGTAGGCCATATTTTGTTCTATGACTGGTGAGGCATCTCTGCAGGAGTTATAGTCCTGCATGGTCCCTGTCTTTCTGACTGAAAGAAACATTCATTCCTGCTTTGACTCAGTTTGCCCCATGTTACTTATACAATTACTGGCACTTAACCCTTTATCGGCGGGGCTGCAGTCCCCTTGACCAGATCTGACCTCTACCTTGGGAAAAGAGAGAGAAATAAATATTACCTATTAAAAGTCCCTGTTCTGGGGCACCAGCTGCTGCAGGCCACACTCTACATGGAGTTGTGACTGCAGGGATCCAGGATTCTTTTGTGAAGCAGGAAGGCACAGGTTTGGTGAGCGACAGACAAACACCAGAATGCAGAAATGGTTTGGTATCTGAATGTATTGTGCTGCACTCAGCCAGGGCATTTTAAGCATGAGATCTTTACATATCAAAAGATGTATGCAGTAAAGCAGGCACAAAAAGACAATTAACATAACCATTTGCCATAAGGAAGTGTAAAGTCAACCAGGTAAAAACATTTCCTTGTAATAAACTAGAGGTAACATCCATCTTCCTGATATAGGCTTCAGTTCTAAAAGAGACTTTAAAAGACGTTAGGCCAGACCCCCTAGGTCTTAATAAGATTCTGTGAGTAATTTAACTGTCACCTAACCTTCTCTATGGAAGTTTAGTTAATGCTTTGAATATCACAAAGTCAGAGCCATTCTCATTAACATAGCCATAAAAGTTTATATTTTGTTGGGAGATCAATGTAATTATGTAAACTACTAGGCAAAGCGATGCAGTTCTAAGAACAGAGGGTTTTGACCAGTGACTTACTGCAAAGAAGAATTCTTTTACACCTATTTGCTTGGTAATTAGTCCCGGCTACTAGGAATAGGGGAAGTTTTTAGAAATAGAGTAGGCTGCCAATGAGATTTTTTGGCTTCTGAATGGAGGTGTTCTGGAAAGCTTCCAAGAGGCATTTCTCTACCTCATTCTGTAAAAACATGTTTCACAGAATTTATTGGATGCTACCAGCATGCAGCTACTGCGGACTGGTCCCTGCAAGAGAAAACTATGGGATGGATGGGGAAAGCAGCACAAAAGAATTGGTCAAGGAGACATTGCCTTTTAAGACCCGAATTTTAATAAATGTAACCCAATATATAGTGTGGAAGGTTCCCTCCCCCAGGCATGATCTTGCTGGCTCTGGATCTCAGCAGGTGGTTGGCTCCAGAATGCTTCCAGGGCTTCCAGGTGAGGCTGGGTTGTTCTATATAGAACAAAGGCCAGGAAATTCACAGACTGAGCAGAGCAGAGGTCAAACTGCCTAGCTCGAATGCTGAAGTGGGGGAAGGGACACAAATAGAATTATCACATAATTGAAAAGGAAGTGGAGACATTTTCTGATAAAACTAAAGATTTCATATAACATATTTCTGATAAAGTAAGGGAAATTCATAGGAAAAATTAAAAAATTGAAGATTTTTGTGGTAATTTTCACAGATACAATGGTATCCATACAAATACAATTAGAATGTAATTGAAAAAGAAAGTGGAGCCATTTTCCTATAAAACTGAAGACTTTCCTCTAACATGTGTGATAAAATTGAAGAAAACTTAGAACAATTTTTTTTTTTTTGGTTTTTTTGAGACAGGGCTTCTCTTTATAGCACTGGGTGTCCTGGAACTTACTCTGTAGACCAGCCATGCCTCGAAATCCAAAATTTCCTGCCTCTGTCTCCCAAGTGCTGGGATTAAAGGCATGCGACACTACCAATTGAAGATTTTTTTTTGCAAAAAAACTCAGATACAATGATAAGCTTATAAATACTATTAGAATACAATTGAAAAATGAAGATGAGACATTTTCTGATAAAACTGAAGATTTTCATCTAACATATGCATGATAAAACTGAGGATTACATAGGATAACTGATAAAATTGAAGATTTTTTAAAAAAAATCTCAGATACAATGATAGGCATGCAAATACAATTAGAACATAATTGAAAAAGGAGGTGGAGACATTTTTGTATGAAACTGAAGATTTTCATCTAACATATGAATGATAAAATTAAGGATAACAAGATAATTTTTAAAACTGAAATTTTTTTTGAAAAAGAAAATGCAGATACAATGATAGGCATACAAATGCAATTAGAATACAATTGAAAAAGGAACTGGACACATTTTCTGATAGAAATGAAGATTTTCATCTAACATATGTATGATAAAAATGAGGATTACATAGGATAACTGATAAAATGAAGATTTTTTGGAAAAATTTCAGACACAATGATAGGCATACAAATACAGTTATCACATAATTAAAAAAGGAAGTGGAGACATTTTCTGATAAAACTGAAGGTTTTGTAAACATATTTCATATAAAACAAGGGAAATTCAAGCAATGTTATATTCAGTTGTCTCTGTGGACCTGATGCTGCTTGTTTGCTCTTTTCTTGTCTGCGAAGATGGTGGCTGGGAGCCCTTCCAAGTGCTGATGACCCTACCCGCACAAGACCCAGGCCTGGCTGGCATACAGATGAACCACCTCTCTGCTCAGATCCTGTGTCATATATTAGAGGAAAATCTTTAGTTTCATAGGTAAATGGTTCCAGTTCCTTTTTCAATTACGTTCTAATTGTATTTATATTCTTACCATTGTATCTGTAAAAATAACCACAACAATCTTCAATTTTTAAATTTGTCCTTTGAATTTCCCTTACTTTATCAGAAATATGTTATATGTAATCTTACTTTTATCAGAAAATGTCTCCATTTCCTTTTCAATTATATAATTGTATTTGTATACCTATCATTGTATCTAAGATTTTTCCAAGAAATCTTCAAATTTATCATTTATCTTACATAATTCTCAATTTTACCATACAGATGTTTGATGAAAATCTTCAGTTCTATCACAAAATGTGTCCATTTAATTTTTCATATTTATTCTAATTGTACTTCTTTGCCTATCATTGTATCTGAGTTTTGTTTTTCAAAGAAATCTTCAGTTTTGAAAATTATCTCATGGTATCCTCAATTTTATCATACATGTGTTAGATGAATATCTCCACATCCTTTTTCAATTCTATTCTAATTGCATTTGTATGTCTATCATTGTATTGAGATTTTTCTAAGGAAATCTTCAAATTTATCAGTTATCCTATATAATCCTCAGTTTTTTCATACATAATATAAGATGAAAATCTTCAATTCTTTACGAAAATGGCTCCTCTTCCTTTTTCAATAATACCCTAGTTGTTTTTGTATGCCTATCCTTGTATCTGAGTTTTTGTTTTCTGAAATGTCTTCAAGTTAATAAATTATCTTATGTTATCCTCAATTTTAACATATATTTGTTAGATGAAAATCTTCAGTTTTATCAGAAAATGTTTCTATTCCTTTTATCAATTACATTCTAATTGTGTTTGTAAGTCTATCATTGTTTCTGTGAAAATTACAACAAAAATCTTCGAATTTTACAGTTTTCCTACGAATTTCCATAATTTTATCAGATATATATTATGTAAAATTCTTAAGATTTATTATAAAATATCTCCAATTCCTATTTTACTATATTATTATTTATTTTTATACCTAACATTTTATCTGCAAAAATTACCACAAAAATCTTCAAATTTTAACATTTTCTCATAAATTATCATAATTGTATCATAAATACTATACAAAAACCTTTAGTTTTTTCAGAAAACATCTCCACTTTCTTTTTCACTTATAATCTTATTGTATTTGTATGCCTTTCATTGAATCTGAGATTTTTATCAAAAAAATCTTCAATTTTACCAGTTTTCCTGTGTTATAATCCGGTTTCATACATAAGTTAGACGTAAATCTTGAGAATTAACAGAATATACCTCCTGTTCCTTTTTCAATTGTATTCTAGTTGTATTTGTATGCCTATCATTGTCTCTGAGGATTTTTCTGAATAAATCTTCAATTTTATCTATTATCCTATTTAATCCTCAATTTTATCATACATATATTGGATGAAAATCTTCAGTTTTATCAGAAAATGTCTCCACTTCTTTTTTCAATTGTATTCTAACTGTATTTGCATGCTTATCATTGCATCTGAATTTTTTTCAAAAAGACTTCAATTTTATAAATTATCTTATGTTATCCTCAATTTTAACATACACATGTTAGAGGATTTCAGTTTTATAAGAAAATGGCTCCAGTTCCTGTCTCAATTACATTCTAATTGTATTTGTATGCTTACCATTGTATCTGTGAAAATTACCTCAAAAATCTTCAATTTTTAAATTTTTCCAATGAATTTCCCTTACTTTACCTAAAATAGGTTATACAAAATCTTCAGTTTTATCAGAAAATATCTCTATTCCTTTTTAAAATTAAGTTCTAATTGTGGTTGGAAGCCTATCATTTTATCAGTGAAAATTACCACACATAAACTTCAAATTTTACACTTTTCCTATGTATTTCAATAATTTTATCAGATATATGTTATGGGAAAATTTTCAGATTTATCAGAAAATATCTCCACTTCCTTTTATAACTGAATTATTATTTATTTGTATGCCTAACATTCTGTCAATATTTCCACAAAAATTTTCAAAATTTAACATTTTCACATGAATTTCCATAATTTTATTAGAAAAGTTATACAAAAATCTTCAGTTTTATCAGAAAATATCTCCACTTTTTCACTTATATTCTAATTGTATTAGTATGCCTTTAAGTATATCTGAGATTTAATTAAAAACCTTCAATATTATCAAGTTTTCTATGTTACCATCCATTTTTATCATACATGTGTTAAGTGAAAATCTTGTTTTATACAAAATTGTCTCCGGCTACTTTTCAATTATATTCTAATTGTGTTTTTCTGCCTATCCTTGTATGTGAGAATTTTCTAAGAAATGTTCAATTTAATCATTTATCCTATGTGATCCTCAATTTTATCATACCTATGACAAATGAAAATCTTCAGTTTTATCAGAAAATGTCTCATCTTCCTTTTTCAATTGTATTCTAAAAGTCTTTGTAATATTATCATTGCATCTGAGGTTTTTTGCAAAATAATCTTCAATTTTATAAATTATCCTGTTTTTCTCAATTTTATCAGACATATATTAGAGGAAAATCTTCAGTTTTATAGGAAAATATCTCCATATCCTTTTACACTTACATTCTAATTGTATTTGTATGCCTACCATTGTATCTGTGAAAATTACCACAAAAATTCAAATTTTAACATTTTCTCATAAATTATCATTGTTTTATCTGAAATATTATACAAAAAATTTCAGTTTTTTCCAAAAATGTCTCCACTTTCTTTTTCGCTTATAATCCTATTGTAATTGTATGCCTTTCATTGAATCTGAGATTGTATCAAAAAATCTTCAATTTTATCAATTTTCCTATGTTATCAAACATTTTATCATCCATAAGGTAGATGTAAAGCTTCAGAATTAGCAGAATATGTCTCCACATCCTTTGTCAATTGTATTCTAATTGTATTTTTATGCCTATAATTGTATCCGAGTTTTTTTCTGAATAAATCTTCAATTTTATCAATTATCCTATGTAATTCTCAATTTTATCATACATGTTAGATAAAAATCTTCAGTTTTATCAGGAAATGTCTCCTCTTCTTTTTTGAATTGTTTTCTAATTGTATTTTTATACCTATCATTGCATCTTAGCTTTTTTTTTCAAAAAAAAGCTTTAATTTCATGAATGACAATAAGTTATCCTCAATTTTATGATACATATGTTAGAGGAAAATCTTCAGTTTCATAGGAAAATGTTTCCACTTCTTTTTGCAATTACATTCTAATTGTACTTGCATGCATACCATTGTATCTGTGAAAATTACTACAAACATCTTCAATTTTAAAAATTTTACTATGAATTTCCCTTATTTTATATGAAACGTGTTATACAAAAGCTTCAGTTTTATCAGAAATATCTCAACTTCCTTTTTGAATTATGTGATAATTATATTTGTATTCCTATCATTGTATCTGAGATTTTTTCAAAGGCATTCTTCAATTTTATCAGTTATCCTATAAAATCCTGATTTTTTTCATCCATGTTACATGAAAATCTTCAGTTCTATCACAAAATGTGTCCAGTTCCTTTTTCAGTTGTATTCTAATTGTATTTGTATGCCTACCATTGTATCTGAGTTTTCTTTTTCAAAAATAGCTTCAGATGTAAAAATTATCTTATATTGTCCTCAATTTTACTATACAGATGTTAGATGTAAATCTTCAGTTTTATACAAAAATGTCTCCACCTCCTTATCAATTATATTCTAATTGTATTTGTATGCCTATCATTGTATCTGAGATTTTTCTAGAGAATATCTTCAATTTAATCAGTTATCCTATGGAATCCTCAATTTTATCATATATATGCTAAATGAAAATCTTCAATTTTATGAGGAAATGTCTCATCTTCCTTTTTAAATTGAATTCTAATAGTATTTGTAAGCTTATCATTGTATTTGAATTTTTTTCAAAATATCTACAATTTTATAAATTACCTTGTTATGCTCATTTTTGCCATACATATGTTAGATGAAAAGCTTCAGTTTTATAGAAACATTTCTCCATATTTTTTTGCAATTACATTCTAGTTGTATTTGTATGCATACGTTTGTATCTGTGAAAATTACCAAAAAAACTTCAATTTTTAAATTTGTCCTATGAATTAGACTTATTTTATATGAAATATGTTATACAAAATCTTCAGTTTTATCATAAAATGTCTCCACTTCCTTTTATTACTTACATTCTAATTGTGTTTGTAAGCCTATCATTTTATCTATGAAAATTACCAGAAAAAACTTCAAATTTTACAGTTTCCTATAAATTTCCATAATTTTATCATTGTTATGCAAAATTCTTCAGATTTATCAGAAAATTTCTCCACTTCCTTTTTCAACTATATTATTTTTTATTTGTATGCCTACCATTCTGTCTGTGAAAATTACCACAAAATCTTCAAAATTTAACATTTTCTCATGAATCTCCATAATTTTATTAGAAATGCTATACAAATTCTTCAGTTTTATAAGAAAATATCTCCAATTTTTTCACTTATATTCTAATTGTATTAGTATGTCTTTAAGTGTATCTGAGATTTTATGAAAAATATCTTCAATTTTATAAATTTTTGTTTGTTACCATCCATATTATCATACATATGTTATGTGAAAAACTTAAGTTTTATACAAAAATGTCTCCAGCTACCTTATCAATTATATTATAATTGTGTTTGTATGCCTACCCTTGTATCTGTGAATTTTCTTAGAAAATCTTCAATTTTATTTGTTATCGTATGTAATCCTCAATTTTACCATACACGTTTTATTAAAATCTTTAGTTTTATCAGAAAATGTCTCATCTTCCTTTTTCAATTGTATTCTAATAGTATTGTAATCTTATCATTGCTTCTGAGATTTTTTCATAAGATTCAATTTTATAAATTATCATATGTTTTCTTCAATTTTATCAAACATATATTAGAGGAAAATCTTCAGTTTTATAGGAAAATGTCTCCACATCCTTTTCCAATTACATTCTAATTGTATTGCTATGCATTCCATCATATCTGAAAATTACCACAAAAATCCTCAATTTTTTATTTTTTCTATGAATTTCCCTTACTTTATCAGAAATATTATATGAAATCTTTAGTTTTATCAGAAAATACGCCCATTTCTTTTTCACTTCTTTCTAGTTGTATTTGTGTGCCTTTCATTGTATCTGAGATTTTATCACAAAAGTCTTCAATTTTACCAATTTTACCAATTTTCCTGTTATTATCCATTTTATCATACATAAGTTAGATGTAAATCTTCAGAATTAACAGAATATTTCTCCACGTCCTTTTTCAATTGTATTCTAATTGTATGCATAAGCCTATCATTTTATCTGAGAATTTTTTCTAAATAAATCTTCAATTTTGTCAATTATCCTATGTAATTCACAATTTTATCATATATATGTTAGAAAAAAATCTTTATCAGAAAATATCTCCTGTTCCTTTTTCAATTGTATTCTAATTTTATTTGTATGCTTATCATTGCATCAGTGTTTCTTTTCAAAAAAATCTTCAATTTCATAAATTACCTTAAGTTGTCATCAATTTTATCATACATATGATCGAGGAAAATCTTCTGTTTTATAGGAAAATATCTCCACTTTTTTTTGCAATTACATTCTAATTGTATTTGTATGCATACCATTGTATATGTGAAAATAACCACAAACATCTCAATTTTTAATTTTTTCTATGAATTTCCTTTATTTTATACAAATAGGTTATATGAAATCTTCAGTTTATTCAGAAAATGTCTCTACTTCCTTTTTCAATTATATGATAATTGTATTTTATGCCTATAATTTTATCTGAGATTTTTCAAAGAAAATCTTCAGTTTTATCAGTTATCCTACATAATCCACAATTTTATCATACATATGTTAGAAGAAAATCTTCAGTTCTATCACAAAATGTGTCCAGGTCCTTTTTCAATTGTATTCTAATTGCATTTGTATGTATGCCTATCAATGTATCTGAGTTTTCTTTTTCAAAAATTTCTTCATATTTAAAAAGTATCTTATGTTATACTCAACTTTGTCATACAAATGTTAGAAGAAAATCTTCAGTTTTATACAAAAATGTATCCACCTCTTCTTTCAATTATATTACAATTTTATTTGTATGCCTATCATTGTATCTGAGATTTTTCCTGAGAACATTTTCAATTAATCAGTTATCCTATGTAATCCTCAATTTTGTCATACATATATATGTTAAATGAAAATCTTCAGTTTTATGAGAAAATGTCTCGTATTTTTCTTTCTTTTTTTTTTTTTTTGGTTTTTCGAGACAGGGTTTCTCTGTGTAGTCCTGGCTGTCCTGGAACTCACTTTGTAGACCAGGCTGGCCTCGAAATCTGCCTGCCTCTGCCTCCCAAGTGCTGGGATTAAAGGTGTGCGCCACCACGCCCGGCTCGTATTTTTCAATTGAATTCGAATAGTTTTTGTAAGCTTATCATTGTATCTGAGTCTTTTTGCAAAAAAAAAAATCATCAATTTTATAAAATACCCTAAATTTTTCTCAATTTTATCACACATATGTTAGAGGAAAATCTTCAGTTTTATAGCAAAATGGTTCCATATCCTTTTTTAATTACAATCTAATTGAATTTATATGCTTACCATTGTATCTGTGAAAATTCCAACAAAAATCTTCAAGTTCCAAAATTTTCCTATGAATTGCCCTTACTTTATCAGAAATATGTTATAAGAAATCTTTAGTATTATCAGAAAATGACTCCACATTCTTTTCAATTTTCAATAATTCTACTTGTATGCCTATTATTGTATGTGAGATTTTTCCAAAGAAAAAAATCTTCAATTTGATCAAATAGCTTATGTAATCCTCAATTTTATCATGCATATTTTAGATGAATATCTTCAGTTCTATCATAAAATATTTCCACTTCCTTTTTCAATTGAATTCTAATTGCATTTCTATGGCTATCGATGTATTTGTGTTTTTTTCAAAAAAATCTTCAATTTTTTACATTATCTTTTGTTATCCTCAATTTTATCATACATATGTAAGATGAAAATTTTCATTAATTTACTAAACTGTTTCCATCTCCTTTTTCAATTACATTCTAATTGTATTTAAATGCCTATCAATGTATCTGAGTTTTTTAAAAATTATTCAATTTTATAAATTATGTATGTTGTCCTCATTTTATAGTACACATATCTGATGAAGATCTTAAGTTTTATATGAAAATTTCTCCATGTCTTTTAGTTATATTCTCATTGTATTTTATGCCTATCATTGTGTATGAGTTTTATCCAAATATATCTTCAATTTTATCAATTACCATAGTAATCCTTTATTTTATCATACATATGTTATATCAAAATCTTCAGTTTTATCAGAACATATCTACATTTATCAGAAAGTATCTCCACTTCCTTTTTCAACTATATTATTATTTATTTTTATGCCTACAATTGTATCTGTGAAAAGCACGAGAAAAATCTTCAAATTTTTGTTTCCTATGAATTTCCTTCATTTTATCCAATATATGTTATGCAAAATTCATCAGATGTATCAGAAAATATCTCCACTTCCTTTTTCAACTATATTATTATTTATTTGTATGCCTACCATTGTATCTGTGCAAATTACCACAAAAATCTTCAAATTTTAACACTTTCACATGAATTTCCACAATTTAATCAGAAATGTTATACCAAAATCTTCAGTTTTATCAGAAAATGTCTCCAATATCTTTTCCACTTATTTATTGTTGTACTTGTATGCCTTTCATTTTATCTGAGATTTTATCACAAAAATCTTCAATTTTATCAATTTTCCTATGTTATCATGCATTTTATCGTACATAAGTTAGATGTAAACTTCAGAATTAACAGAATATATCTCCATGTACCTTTTCAATTGTATTCTAATTGTATTTGTATGCCTATCATTGTATTCGAGTTTTTTCTGAATACATATTCAATTTTATAAATTATCCTATGGAATTCTCAATTTTATCATCTATGTGTTGGATAAAAATCTTCAATTTTATCAGAAAATGTCTCCTCTTTCTGTTTCAATTGTACTTTGTATGCTGATCACTGCATCCGAGTTTTTTTTAAATCTTCAATTTCATAAAATACCTTGTTATCCTCAATTTTATTATACATATGCTAAAGGAAATTCTTCAGATTCATAGAAAATGTCTCGACTTCCATTTTCAATTACATTCTAATTTTATTTGTATGCGTACCATTGTATCTATGAAAATTACCACAAAATTCTACAATTTTAAAGTTTTGCTATGAATTTCCCTTACTTTATCAGAAATATGATATATGAAATCGTTAGTTTTTTCAGAAAATGTCTCCACTTCCTTGTCAATTATCTGATAATTTTATTTGTATGCCTATCATATTATATGAGATTTTTTTCCAAAAAAATCTTCAATTTGATCAGATAGCCTAGTAATCCTCAATTTTATCATGTAGATTTTAGTTGAAAATCTTCAGTTCTATTATAAAATGTTTTCACTTCCTTTTTCAATTGAATTCTAATTATATTTGTATGGCTATCAATGTATTTGAGTTTTTTTAAAATATCTTCAATTTTATATATTATCTTATGTTATCCTCAATTTTTTCATAGATTTTTTTAGAGGGACATCTTCAATATTAAATAAAAATGTCTCCACTTCATTTTTCGACTACATTCTTATTGTATGTGTATGCCTTCCATTGTATCTGTGAAAATAACCACAAAAATTTTAAATTTTTAAATTTTTCCTATGAATTTCCCTTACTTTATCAGTAACATGTTATATCAAATCTTCAGTTTTGTCAGAAAATATCTCCACTTCATTTTCAAATATGTGATAATACTATTTGTATACCTATCATTGTATCTGAGGTTTTATCCAAAAACATCTTTATTTTATCATTTATCATATATAATCCTCAATTCTATGATGCATATGTTACAATAAAATATTCAGTTCTGCCAGAAAATATCTCCACTTCCTTTTTCAATTATAGTCTATTTATATTTGGATGCCTTATTGTATCTGAGTTTTTTTGTTCAAAAAATATAAAATTTTATCAGTTATCCGATGTAATCCTCAATTTTATCATGCATATTTTACATGAAAAGCTTCAGTTCTATCAGAAAATATCTCCACATATCTTTCAATTATATTCGAATTATATTTGTATGAAGATCATTGTTCCCTGCCCCCAAAGGTCCCACATGCACTTTTCCATCCACGTGTTCCCCCATCTACCCTTTCCCACTTCCCTGTTCTGGTATTCCCCTACACTGATGCTTTGAGCCTATCCAGAACCAGGGTCCCCTCCTTTCTTCTTGTCGGACATCATTTGGTATGTGGATTTTGTCTTTGGTGTCCTAAGTTTCTAGGCTAATATCCATTTATCAGTGAATGCATACCATGCGTTTTCTTTTTAGGCTGGGTTACCTCACTTAGTATGATATTCTCCAGCTCCATCCATTTCTTTGCAAATTTCATGAATTCATTGTTTCTAATGGCTGAATAGTACTCCATTGTGTATATATACCACATTTTTTTGTATCCATTCTTCCGTTGAGGGACATCTGGGTTCTTTCCAACTTATAAATATTATTATAAATAATGCTGCTATGAACATAGTGGAGCATGTATCCTTATTGCAGGCTCGGGAATGCCCAGGAGTAGGATGGCTGAGTCCTCGAGAATTTCCCTGTCCAGTTTTCTGAGGAACCACCAGACTGATTTCCAGAGTGGTTGTACCAGCTAGCAGTCCCACCAGCAGTGGAGGATTGTTCCTCTTTCTCCACATCCTTGCCAACACCTGCTGTTTCTTGAGTTTTTAATCTTAGCCATTCTGACTGGTGTGAGGTAAAATCTCAGGGTTGTTTTGATTTGCATTTCTCTAGTGACTAATGATATTGAACATTTTTTAAGGTGTTTCTCAGCCACCCGAATTTCTTCAGGTGAAAAGTCTTTGTTTAGCTTTGTACCCCATTTTTTTGATTGGGTTATTTGGTTTTCTGGGGTCTAACATCTTGAGTTCTTTGTATTCATTGGATATTAGCCCTCAGTCAGATGTAGGGTTGGTGAAGATCTTTTCTCAATTTGTTGGTTGTCAATTTGTCATTTTGACAGTGTCGTTTGCCTTGCAGAAACTTTGTAACTTTCAAGGCCCTTACCTAAACATAGTAAAGCCAATTTACATCAAACTAACGGAGAGAAACTTGAAGCAATCACACTAAAATGAGGGACTAGACAAGTCTGCCCCCTCTCACCACATCTTTTCAACATAGTACTTGGGGTACTAGCTAGAGCAATTTGGAAACACCAGGAAGTCAAAGGGATACAAATTGGAAAGGAAGAAGTCAAACTATCACTATTTGCAGATGATAAGATAGTTTATTTAAGTGACCCAGAAAACTCCCCCAGAGAACTCTTACAGCTGATAAACAACTTCAGCAATGTGACTGGTTATAAAATCAACCCAAGCAAATCAGTAGCCTTCCTATACTCAAAGGATAAGCAGGCTGAGAAAGAAATTAGGGAAATGACGCCCTTCACAATATCCACAAACAATATAAAGTATCTTGGTGTGACTCTAACCAAACAAGTGAAAGATTTGTATGACAAAAACTTCACGTCTCTGAAGAAGACCTCAGAGAATGGAAAAATCTCGTGGCTTGGCAGGATTAACATAGTTAAAATGGCATTCTTGCCTAAAGTGATATACAGATCCAATGCAATCCCCATCAAAATCCCAACTCAGTTCTTCATAAAGTTAGAAAGAGCAATTCTCAAATTTATCTGGAATAACAAAAAACCCAGGATAGCTAAAACTATCATCAACAGTAAAAGAACTTCTGTGGTGATCAATATTCTGGACCTCAAGCAGTACTACAGTGCAGTAGTGTTAAAAAACTGCATAGTATTGGTACAGTGACATGGAGGTGGATCAGTGGAATAGGACTGAAGACCCAGTATTGAAACCACACATCTATGGCCAATTGATCTTTGACAAAGGAGCTGAAACATCCATTGGAAAAAATAGCCTTTTCAACAAATGGTGTTGGGTCAACTGGAGGTCAACCTGCATAAGAATGAGAATTGATTCACACTTATCTCCTTGTACTAAGCTCAACTCCAAGTGGATCAAGGACCTCCACATTAAACCAGACACACTAAAATTAATAGAAAAGAAACTGGGGAAGACCCTTGAGGACATTGGCTCAGGGGAAAGTTCCTGAACTGAACACCAATAGCTATTCAATTATATTCTAATTGTATTTGTATGCAGATCAATGTATCTGAGTATTTTTCCAGATAAATCTTCAATTTTATCAATTATCTTATGCAATCCACAATTTTATCATACATATGTTAGATGAAAATCTTCAGTTCTCTTCAAAATTTGTCTTCTTCCTTTTCCAGAAATACTTAGTTGTATATGTATGCCT
Organism: Apodemus agrarius; assembly: GCA_964023405.1. Classification (NCBI taxonomy): domain Eukaryota; kingdom Metazoa; phylum Chordata; class Mammalia; order Rodentia; family Muridae; genus Apodemus; species Apodemus agrarius. The sequence goes on along the minus strand of OZ030021.1, from coordinate 50,592,425 downwards.
ATCCTTGTATCTGTGTTTTGTTTTCCAAAATATCTTCAATTTTATAAACTACCTCATGTAATCCTCAATTTTAACTTACATATGTTAGATGAAAATCTTCAGTTTTATCAGAAAATATCTCTCATCCTTTTTCAAATTACATTCTAATTTTGTTTGTAAGCCCATTATTGTATCTGTGAAAATTACCACAAAAATCTGCAAAGTTTACAGTTTTTTATGAATTTCTATAATTTTTTGATAAATGTTATGAAAAATTCTTCAGATTTATCAGAAAATATCTCCACTTCCTTTTTCAACTATATTATTATTTATTAGTATGCCTACCATTGTATCTGTGAAAATTACTACAAAATTCTTCAAAGTTTCCACATTTTCTATGAAATTCCATAATTTTATCAAATATATGTTATGCAAAATTCCTCAGATTTATCAGAAAATATCTCCACTTCCTTTTCAACTATATTATTATTTATTTGCATGCCAAACTTTATATCTGTGAAAAGTACCACAAAAACCTTTAAATTTTCACACTTTCACATGAATTGCCATAATTTATTCAGAAATGTTATACGAAAAATTTCAGTTTTATCAGAAAATGTCTCCACTTTCTTTTTGACTTATTTATAGTTGTATTTGTATGCCTTTCATTGTATTTGAGATTTTTCTCAAAAATTTTCAATTTTATCAGTTTTCCTTGCTATCCATTTTATCATCCATAAGTTAGATGTAAAGTTTTATAATTAAGAGAATATGTCTCCAGGTCTTTTTTCAATTGTATTCTAATTGTTTTTGTATGCCTATCATTTTATCTGATGTTTTTTCTGAATAAATCTTCAATTTTATCAATTATCCTATGTAATTGTCAATTTACTCATGCATATGTTAGAACAAATCTTCAGTTTTATCAGAAAATATCTCCTCTTCCTTTTTCAATTGTATTCTAATTGTATTTGTATACTTATCATTGCATCTGAGTTGGTGTTTTCTTTTCAAAAAAATCATCAATATCATGCAATAACTTAAGTTATCATCAATTTTATAATGCATATGTTAGAGGAAAATCTTCAGTTTTATAGGAAAATATCTCCAATTCTTTTTTGCAAATACATTCAAATTGTATTTGTATGCGTACCATTGTATCTGTGGAAATTACCACAAAAATCTTCAATTTTTTATTTTTCCTATTAATTTCCCTTATTTGATACAAAGCATGTTATATGAAATATTCTGTTTAGTAAGAAAATGTCTCTACTTCCTTTTTCAATTATGTGATAATTCTGAGATTTTTCAAAGAATATCTTCAATTTTAGCATACATATGTTAGATGAAAATCTTCAGTCCTATCACAAAATCTGTCCAGCACCTTTTTCAATTGTATTCTAATTGTATTTGTATTCCTATCATTGTATCTGAGTTTTCATTTTCAAAAATATCTTCAGATTTAAAAATTATCTTATGTTATTGTCAATTTTATCATACATATGTTAGATGAAAATAGTTTTATACAAAAATGTCTCCTCCTTCTTTTCAATCATATTCTAATTGTATTTCTATACCTATCATTGTATCTGAGATTTTTCTAGAGAATACCTTCAATTTAATAAGTTATCCTATGTAAGCCTCAATTTTATCATTCATATGTTAAATGAAAACCTTCAGTTTTATGAGAAAATGTCTTTTCTTAATTTTTCAAATGAATTCGAATAGTTTTTTAAGCTTATCGTTGCACCTGAGTGTTTTTTGTAAAAAAAAAATCATCAATTTTATAAATTATTCTAAGTTTTCCACAATTTTATCACACATATGCTAGAGGAAAATATTCAGTTTTATAGGAAAATGGCTCCACTTCCTTTTTCAATTACATTCTAATTGTATTTGTATGCTTACATATGTATCTGTGAAAATTACCACAAAAATCTTCAATTTTTTAATTTTTCCTATGAATTTCTCTTACTTTATCAGATATATGTTACACAAAATCTTTAGTTTTATCAGAAAATGTCTCTACTACCTTTTCAATTATCTGATAATTCTCTTTGTATGCCTATCATTGTATGTGAGATTTTGCCAAAAAAAAAAAAAAACGCAATTTGATCAGATAGCATATGTATCCTCAATTTTCTTGTGCGGATTATAGATGAAAATCTTTTGTTCTATCACAAAATATCTCCACTTTTTTTTCAAGTGAAATCTAATTATATTTGTATGGCTATCATTGTATTTGAGTTTTTTTTCAAAAACACCTTCAATTTTATACATTATCTTATGTTATCCTCAATTTTATCATACATATATTAGATGAAAAGCTTAATTTCTTTACAAAAATGTCTCCATTTCCTTTTTCAAATACATTCTAATTGTATTTATTTGCCTACCAATGTATCTGAGGTTCTTTTATAAAATATTCAATTTTATAAATTATGTTATGTAATCCTCATTTTTATCATACACATATTAGATGAAAATCCTCAGTTTTATATGAAAATGTCTCCATGTCTCCTTTATTTATATTCTAATTGTATTTTTATGCCTTTCATTTTATCTGAGTTTTGTCCAAAGAAATCTTCAATTTCATTAATTACCCTAGTAATCCTTTATTTTATCATATATATGTTAGATGAAAATCTTCAGTTTTGTCAGAAAATGTCTCCACTCCGTTTTTCAGTTGTACTCTAACTGTATTTCTATGCCTATCATTGTATCTCAGTGTTTTTCCAAAAAATCTTTAATTTTATAAATTACCTTATGATATCCTCATTTTATCATACGTAGGTTATATGAAAATCCTCAGTTTTATATGAAAATGTCTCCATTTCATCCTTCAGTTATATTCTAAATTTTTCCAAGAAAGTCTTCAATTTTATCTTATATTCTATGTAATCCTCAATTTTGTCATGCATATTCTAGATTAAAATATTCAGTTCTATCATAAAATATCTCCACTTCCTTTTTCAATTGAATTCTAATTATATTTGTATGTCTATCATTGTATTTGAGTACCAACATAAAAATCTGCTATTTTATACATTATCTTATGTTATCCTCAATTTTACCATACATATGTTACATGAAAATCTTCAATTCTTTACGAAAATGTCACCATTTCTACTTTCAATTACATTCTAATTGTATTTATATGCCTATCATTATATATGTGTTCTTTTAAAAAATATTCAATGTTAAAAATATCTTATGTTATTCTCATTTTTATTATACATACATTAGATGAAAATCTTCAATTTTATATGAAAATGTCTCCATGTCTGTTTGAGTTATATTCTAAATATATTTTATGCCTATCATTGTATCTGAGTTTTCTTCAAGTAAATATTCAATTTTATCAATTACCCTATTAATCCTCTATTTTATCCTACTTATGTTAGATGAAAATCTTCAGTTTTTTCAGCAAATTTATCTACTTTGTTTTTCAATTGTATTCTAATTGTATTTCTCTGCCTATTATTGTATCTGTGTTTTTTTAAATATTCAATTTTATAAATTATGTTGTTATCTTCATTTTTATTATACACACATTAGATGAAAATCTTCAGTTTTATATGAAAATGTCTCCATGTCTGTGTGAGTTATATTCTAATTGTATTTTTATGCCTATCATTGTATCTGAGTTTTGTACAAAAAAGTTTCAATGTTATCAATTACCCTAGTAATCTATTTTATCACATATATGTTAGATGAAAATCTTCAGTTTTATCAGAAAATGTCTCCACTTCATTTTTCAACTGTATTCTAATTGTATTTCTATACCTATCATTGTATCTGAGCCTTTTGTTCCAAATAATCTTTAATTTTATAAATTACCTTATGACATCCTCAATTTATCATACATATGTTATATGAAAATCTTCAGTTGTGTACGAATGTTTACATATGTTAAATGTATACCTTCATTACTTTACGAAAATGTCTGCATTTCCATTTTCAATTACATTCTAATTGTATTTATATGCCTATCAATGTATCTGAGTTGTTTTAAAATATTCAATTTTTTAAATTATGTTATGTTGTCCTCATTTTTATCATACATGTATTAGATGAAAATCTTCTGTTTTATATGATGATGTCTTCATGTCTCTTTTAGTTACATTCTAATTGTATTTCTATGCCTATCATTGTATCTGAGTGTTTTCCCAAAACAAATCTTTAATTTTATGAATTTACTTATGATATCCTCATTTTATCATACATATGTTATATGAAAATCTTCTGGTATATATGAAAATGACTTCACTTCCTCCTACTATTAAATTGTAAATGTATTTGTATGCCTATCATTTTATCTGAGTTTTTTTAAAAAAATCCTCTATTTTATACATTATCTTAAGTTATTCTCAATTTTATTATAGATATTTTCGAGGAAAATCTTCAATTTCAAATAAAAATGTCTCCACTTCATTTTTCGATTACATTCTAATTGTATTTGTATGCCTACCATTGTATCTGTGAAAAGTACCACAAAAATTTTCAATTTTTAAATTTTACCTCTGAATTTGCCTTACTTTATCAGTAATATGTTATAAGAAATTTTCAGTTTTCTAAGAAAATCCTCCACTTCATTTTCAAATATGTGATAATTCTATTTGTATGCCTATCATTGTATCTGAGTTTGTTTCCAAAAAAATCTACAATTATACCATTTTTCATATGTAATCCTGAATTTTATGATACATATGATAGATTAAAATTTTCATTTCTACCAGAAAATATCTCCACTTCCATTTTCAATTATATTCTAATTATATTTTGATGCCTATGATTGTATCTGAGTTTTTCTCTAAAAAATCTACAATTTTATCAATTATCCTATGTAATCCTTAATTTTTAAAATGCATATTTTAGATGAAAATCTTCAGTTCAATCAGAAAATATCTCCACTTCCCTTTTCAATTATATTCTAATTTTATTTTTATTCAGATCATTGTATCTGAGTATTTTTTCAAATCAATCTACATTTTATCAGTTATCTCATGTAATCCTCAATTTTATCATACACATGTTAGATGAAAGTCTTCAGTTAATTATAAAAATTGTCATCTTTCTTTTTCAATAATACTCTAGTTGTATTCATATGCCTATCCTTGTATCTGAGATTTTGTTTTCCAAAATATCCTCAATTTTGTAAATTATCTTATGTTATCCTCAATTTTCACATGCATATGTTAGATGAAAGTCTGTTTTATCAGAAAATGTCTCTATTCCTTTTTTTTATTTGATATATTCTTTTTTTATTTTCTATATTCTTTGTTTACATTCTGATGGCTTTCCCCTTTCCCAGTTTCCCCTGCACCCTATGTCCCATAAGTCCTCTTCACCCCACCCCCCATCCCCTGCCTCCCACCTATTCCCCCATCACCCCACCCCACCCCCGCATTTTTTTCTGTTCTGTTACTCTCCTAAAAAACTGGATCCAGTCTTTTCAGGACCAGGGTACTCTCTTTCCTTCTTCTTGGGAATCTTTTCATTTGCTAATTATGCCTTCAGTATTCAGAGCTTCTGGGTTCATTAATATCCACTTATCAGTGATTGCATTTCATGTGTATTCTTTTGTGATTGGGTTAACTCACTTAGCATGATATTATCCAGATCCAACCATTTCCCTACAAATTGCATGAATTCATTTTTTAAATTGCTGAGTAGTATTCCACTGTATAAATATACCACATTTTCTGTATCCATTCCTCCTTTGAGGAACATCTGGGTTCCTTCCAACTTCTGGCTATTATAAATAAGGCTGCTATGAATATATTGGAGCAAAACCAAGAGCTGGTTCTTTGAGAAAATCAACAAGATAGATAAACCCTTAGCCACACTAACCAAAGGACACAGAGACAGTATCCAAATTAACAAAATTAGAAATGAAAAGGGGATAAAACAACAGAAACTGCAGAAATTCAACAAATCATCAGATCCTACTACAAAAGCCTATACTCAACACAACTGGAGAATCTGGAGGAAATGGACAATTTCCTAGACAGATACAAAATTCCAAAATTAAATCAGGATCAATTAGATCAGCTAAACAGTCCCATAACTCCTAGAGAAATAGAAGGGGTTATAGAAAATCTTCCAACCAAAAAAAGTATAGGACCAGATGTTTTAGTGGAGATTTCTATTGGACTTTCAAAGAGGACCTAACACCAATACTCTTCAAACTATTCCACAAAATAGAAACAGAAGGAACCTGCCCAACTCGTTCTACGAAGCCACAATTATGCTGATACCAAAACTGCGCAAAGATTCTACAAAGAAAGAGAACTATACGCCAATTTTCCTTATGAATATTGATGCAAAAATACTAAATAAAATTCTTGCCAACCGAATCCAAGAGCACATCAAAATGATCATTCATCATGATCAAGTACGCTTCATCCCAGGGATGCAGAGATGGTTCAATATACAAAAATTCATCAATGTAATCCACTACATAAACAAACTAAAAGAAAAAAAACACATGGTCATCTCATTAGATGCTGAAAAAGCATTTGACAAAATTCAGCATCCTTTGATGCTAAAATCCTGGAAAGAACAGGAATTCAAGGCCCATACCTAAATTTAGTAAAAGTGATATACTGCAAACCAGTAGCCAATATCAAAATAAATGGGGAAACTTGAAGCAATCCCACTAAAATCAGGGACTAGACAAGGCTGCCCTCTCTCTCCATATCTTTTCTTTTTTTTTTCTTTTTTTTATTGTATATATTCTATATTTACAATTCATTTCCCTTTTTCTGGTTCCCCACCCCCAAAGGTCCCACATGTCCTTTTCCCTCCCCCTGCTCCCGCATCCACCCCCTCCCACTTTACTGTTCTTGTACTCTCCCACAATGATGTTTTGGTCCATTCTAGCACCAGTGTCCACTCCTTTCTTCTTGTGAGACATCACTTGATATGTGATTTGTGTCTTTGGTGTTCCAAGCTTCTAGGCTAATATCCACTTATCAGTGACTGTATACCATGGGTATTCTTTTGAGACTGGGTCACCTCACTTAGTATGACGTTCTCCAGCTCCATCCATTTCTCTAAGAATTTCATGAATTCATTGTTTCTAATGGCTGAATAGTACTCCATTGTGTATATATACCACATTTTTTGTATCCATTCCTCTGTTGAGGGACATCTGGGTTCTTTCCAGCTTCTGGCTATTATATATAAGGCTGCTATGAACATAGTGGAGCATGTATCCTTATTGCATGCTGGTGAATCTTCTGGGTATATTCCCAGGAGTGGTATGGCTGGGTCCTCCGGAAGTATCATGCCCAATTTTCTGAGGAACCGCCATACTGATTTCCAGAGTGGTTGTACCAGCTTGCATTCCCACCAGCAGTGGAGGAGTGTTCCTCTTTCTCCACATCCTCGCCAACACCTGATGTCTTCTGAGTTTTTAATCTTAGCCATTCTGACTGGTGTGAGGTGAAATCTCAGGGTTGTTTTAATTTGCATTTCCCTAATGACTAGTGATGTTGAACATTTTTTAAGGTGTTTCTCAGCCATCCGAATTTCTTCAGGTGAAAAGTCTCTGTTTAGCTCTGTACCCCATTTTTGGATAGGGTTATTTGGTTTTCTGGGGTCTAACCTCTTGAGTTCTTTGTATACATTGGAGATTAGCCCTCTGTCGGATGTGGGGTTGGTGAAGATTTTTTCCCAATTTGTTGGTTGCCGATTTATCCTTTTGACAGTGTCTTTTGCCTTACAGAAACTTTGTAGTTTTATGAGGTCCCATTTGTCTATTCTTGTTCTTAGAGTATAAGCAATTGGTGTTCTGTTCAGGAATTTTTCCCCTGAGCCGATGTCTTCAAGGGTCTTCCCCAGTTTCTTTTCTATTAGTTTTAGTGTGTCTGGTTTTATGTGGAGATCCTTGATCCACTTGGAGTTGAGTTTAGTGCAAGGAGATAAGAGTGGATCAATTCTCATTCTTCTGCATGTTGACCTCCAGTTGAGCCAGCACCATCTGTTGAAAAGGCTATCTTTTTTCCACTGGATGTTTTTCAATATAGTACTTGAAGTTCTAGCGAGAGCAATTATAAAACATAAGGAAGTCAAAGGGATACAAATTGTAAAGGAAGAAATCAAACTATCACTATTTTCAGATGACATGATAGTGTACTTAAGCAACCCAAAAATAACTCTACCAGATTACTCCTACAGCTGATAAACGACTTTAGCAAGTTAGCTGGTTATAAAATCAACTCAAGCAAATCAATAGCTTTCCTATACTCAAAGGACAAGCAGGCTGAGAAAGAAGTTAGGGAAATAACACCCTTCACAATAGTCACAAACAATATAATGTATCTTGGCGTGACTCTAACCAAACAAGTTAAAGATCTGTATGACAGGAATTTCAAGTCCTTGAAGAAAGAAATCAAAGAAGACCTGAGGAAATGAAAAAATATTTCATGCTCTTGGTTTGGGAAGATCAATATAGTAAAAATGGCCATCGTTCCAAAAGCAATCTACAGATTCAATGCAATCCCCATCAAAATGCCAAGTCAATTCTTCATAGATCTAGAAAGAGCAATTCTCAAATTCAACTGGAATAACAAAAAAACCAGGATAGCTTAAACTATTCTCAACAATAAAAGGACTTCTGAGGAAATCAATATCTCTGACCTCAAGCAGTACTACAGAGCAATTGTGTTAAAAACTGCATGGTATAGGTACAGCGTCAGGCAAGTAGATCAGGGGAATAGAATTGAAGACCCAGAAATAAACCCACGGACTTATGGTCACTTGATCTAGTCCTTTTTTAAATTATACTCTTAATGTGTTTGTAAATCTATCATTGTATCTGTGAAAATTACCAGAAAAATCTTCATATTTAATAGTTTTCCTATGAATTTTCTTAATGTTATCAGATATATGATATGCAAAATTCCAGTTTCATCAGAAAATATCTCCACTTCCTTTTGAACTATATTATTATTTATTTGACTATTTTTTAATCTGTGAAAATTACCATAAATATCTTCAAATTTTAACATGTTCACATGAATTTCCAAAATTTAGTCAGAAATGTTATATAAAAATATTCAGTTTTATCAATAAATATCTGCACTTTCTTTTTCACTTATTTATAGTTGTTTTGTATGGCTTTCATTGTATCTGAGATTTTATCAAAAATATCTTCATTTTTATCAGCTTTCCTATGTTATCATCCATTTTATCATCCATAAGTCAGATGCAAATATTCAGAATTAACAGAATATGTCTCCATGTCCTTTTCACTTGTATTCTAATTGTATTTGTATGCCTATTATTGTATCCGAGTATTTTTCTGAATATATCTTAATTATCAATTATCCTACATAATTCTCAATTATTTTATACATATGTTAAATAAAAATCTTCAGTTTTATCAGAAAATATCTCCTCATCCTTTTAGAATTGTATTCTAAATGCATTTGTATAGTTATCATTGCATCTGGGTTTTTTAAAAGAATTCTTCAATTTCATAATTTACCTTAATTTATCCTCAACTTTATCATACAAATGTTAGAGGAAAATCATCAGTTTTATAGGAAAATGGCTCCACTTCCTATTTCATTTACATTCTAATTGTATGTGTATGTGTACCATTGTTTCTGTGAAGATTACCACAAAAATCTTCAATTTAAAAATTTTTCCTATTAATTTTCTTTACTTTATCAGAAATATGTTATATGAAATCATCAGCTTTATCAGAAAATGTCTCCAAATCCCTTTCTGATAATTCTATTTGTATGCCTATCATTGTATGTGAGATTTTTCCAAAGTAATCTTCAATTTTATCAGATATCCTACTTAATCCTCAATTTTATCATGCATATTTTAGATGAAAATCTTCAGTTGTATCATAAGTCGTCTCCACTTCCTTTTTCTTTTTTTTTAAATTTTTATTTTCTATATTCTATGCTTACATTCCAAAGGCTTTCCCGTTTCCCAGTTACCCCCCCCACCATATGTCCCATAATTCCTCTCCCCCCCCCCCGCTATTTCCCACTCATTCCCCCCCCCCACAAGATTTCTCTGTTCTGGGTCTACAATACTGGATCCAATCTTTACAGGCCCAGGGTCCTCTCCTTTCTTCTTCTTGGGAGTCATTTGACTTGCTAATTATGCCTTGAGTATTTAGGGCTTCTGGGCTCATTAATATCCACTTATCAGTGATTTCATTTTATGTGTATTCTTTTGTGATTGGGTTAGCTCACTTAGGATGATATTTTCCAGATCTAACCATTTACCTACAAATTGCATGAGTTCATTATTTTTAATTGCTGAGTGGTACTCCATTGTATAAATATACCACATTTTCTGTATCCATTCCTCTTTTGAGGGATATCTGGGCTCCTTCCAATTTCTGGCTATTATAAATAAGGCTGCTATAAACATAGTGGAGCATGTGTCTTTATTGTATGCAGAGGAATCCTCTGGGTATATGCCCAGGAGTGGTATGCCAGGGTCCTCTGGAGGTGACATGCCCAATTTTCTGAGGAACCGCCACACTGATTTCCAGAGCGGTTTTACCATTTTGCAATCCCACCAACAGTGGAGGAGTGTTCCTCTTTCTCCACATCCTCGCCAGCACCTGTTGTCTCTTGAGTTTTTAATCTTAGCCATTCTGACTGGTGTGAGGTGGAATCTCAAAAAACCAAAACCAAAACAAAACAAAACAAAACAAAACAAAAAACAAAAACAAACAAACAAAAAGAATGGCTATTCCACTTCCTTTTTCAATTGAATTCTAATTATATTTGTATGGCTATCATTGTTTTTCTTTTTTTCAAAATATATTCAATTTTGTGCATTATCTTATGTTATCCTCAGTTTTATCATATATAGTAGATGAAAATCCTCAGTATTGTATAAAAATGTCTCCACGTCCCTTTTAGTTGTATTCTAATTGTATTTTTATGCCTATCATTGTATCTGGGTTTTGTCCAAATAAATCGTCAATTTTATCAGTTAGCCTAGTAATCCTTTATTTTATCATACATATGTTAGATGAAAATCGTCAGTGGCTATCATTGTTTTTCTTTTTTTCAAAATATATTCAATTTTGTACATTATCTTATGTTATCCTCATTTTTATCATATATCTTAGATGAAAATCCTCAGTATTATATGAAAATGTCTCCACATCTCTTTTAGTTGTATTCTAATTGTATTTTTATGCCTATCATTGTATCTGAGTTTTGTCCAAATAAATCGTCAATTTTATCAGTTAGCCTAGTAATCTTTTATTTTATCATACAAATGTTAGATGAAAATCATCAGTTTTATCAGAAAATGTCTCCACTTCCTTTTTCAATTATGTGATAATTGTGTTTCTATGTCTATCATTGTATCTCAGATTTTCAAAGAAAATCTTCAATTTTATCACTTATCCTATGTAATCCTCAATTTTATCATACATATGTTAGATGAAAATCTTCAGTTCTATCAAAAAATGTGTCCAGTTCCTTTTTCAATTGTATGCTAATTGTATTTGTATGCCTATCATTGTATCTGATATTTTTCTAGATAATATCTTCAATTTAACCACTTATCCTATGTAATTCTCACTTTTATCATACATATGCTAAATGAAAATCTTCAGTTTTATGAGAAAATGTCTAGTCTTACTCTTTCAATTAAATTCTAACAGTTTTTGTAAGCTTATCATTGTATCTTAGTTTTTTGCCAAGAAATCATGAATTTTAAAAATTATCCTAAGTTTTCCTCAATTTTATCACAATATGTTAGAGGAAAATCTTCAGTTTTATAGGAAAATGGCTTCACTTCCTTTTTCAATTACATTCTCATTGTATTTGTATGTGTACAATTGTTTCTGTGAAGATTACCACAAAAATCTTCAATTTTAAATTTTTTCCTATAAATTTCCCTTACTTTATCAGAAATATATTATACGAAATCTTTACTTTTATCAGAAAATGTCTCCACTTCCTTTTCAGTTATCTGATAATTCTATTTGTATGCCTATCATTGTATGTGAGATTTTTCAAAAAAAAAACTTCAATTTGATCAGATATCCTTTGTAATCTTCAATTTTATTATGCAGATTTTAGATGAAATTCTTCAGTTCTATCATAAAATGTCTCCACTTCTTTTTCAATTGAATTCTAAATATATTTGTATGGTTATCATTGTATTTGAGGGTTTTTTTATAAAAAATGTTCAATTTTATACATTATCTTATGTTAGCCTCAATTTAATCATACATAGGTTAGATAAAAATCTTAATTACTTTACGAAAATGTCTCCATTTACTTTTCCAATTACATTCTAATTGTATTTAATTGCCTATCAATGCATCTAAGATTTTTAAACATTATTCAATTATATATTATGTTATGTTATCTTCATTTTTATCATACATATATTAGAAGATAATCTTCAGATTTATATGAAAATGTCTCCACGTCATTTTTAGTTATAATCTAATTTTATTTTTATGCCTATCATTGTTATCATATGTTATGATACGCTATCATATGCTATCATATGTTAGATGAAAATCTTCAGTTTTATCAAAAAATGTCTCCAGGTCATTTTTCCATTGTATTCTAATTGTATTTCTTTTTTTTTTTTCTTCTTTTTTTTTATTTTCTATATTCTTTGTTTACATTCCGAAGGCTTTCCCCTTTCCCAGGTACCCCCCACCATATGTCCCATAATTCCTCTCCCCCCCCATGCTATTCCCCACTCTTTCCCCCCCCCCACGATTTCTCTGTTCTGGGTCTACAATACTGGATCCAATCTTCACAGGCCCAGGGTCCTCTCCTTTTTTTCTTCTTGAGAGTCATTTGACTTGCTAATTGTGCCTTGAGTATTTAGGGCTTCTGGGCTCATTAATATCCACTTATCAGTGATTGCATTTCATGTGCATTCTTTTGTGATTGGGTTAGCTCACTTAGGATGATAGTTTCCAGATCTAACCATTTACCTACAAATTGCATGAATTCATTATTTTTAATTGCTGAGTAGTACTCCATTGTATAAATATACCACATTTTCTGTATCCATTCCTCCTTTGAGGGATATCTGGGCTCCTTCCAATTTCTGGCTATTATAAACAAGGCTGCTATAAACATAGTGGAGCATGTGTCTTTGTTGTATGCAGGGGAATCCTCTGGGTATATGCCCAGGAGTGGTATGCCAGGGTCCTCTGGGAGTGGCATGCCCAATTTTCTGAGGAACCGCCACACTGATTTCCAGAGTGGTTTTACCATTTTGCAATCCCACCAACAGTGGAGGAGTGTTCCTCTTTCTCCACATCCTCGCCAGCACTTGTTGTCTCTCGAGTTTTTAATCTTAGCCATTCTGACTGGAGTGAGGTGGAATCTCAGGGTTGTTTTGATTTGCATTTCCCTGATGACTAATGATGTTGAACATCTCTTAAGGTGTTTCTCGGCCATCCGAATTTCTTCTGGTGAAAATTCTTTGTTTAGCTCTGTACCCCATCTTTTGATAGGGTTATTTGGTTCTTTGGGGTCTAACTTCTTGAGTTCTTTGTATATATTGGATATTAGCCCTCTGTCGGATGTGGGGTTGGTGAAGATCATTTCCCACGTTGTTGGTTGCCGTTTTGTCTTTCTGACAGTGTCCTTTGCCTTACAGAAACTTTGTAATTTTATGAGGTCCCATTTGTCAATTCTTGATCTTAGAGCATAAGCTATTGGTGTTCTGTTCAGGAACTTTACCCCTGTGCCCATGTCCTCCAGGGTCTTCCCAAGTTTCTTTTCTAATAGTTTCAGTGTGTCTGGTTTTATGTGGAGGTCCTTGATCCACTTGGAGTTGATCTTAGTACAAGGAGATAAGAGTGGGTCAATTCGCATTCTTCTGCATGTTGACCTCCAGTTGAACCAGCACCATTTGTTGAAAAGGCTATCTTTTTTCCACCGGATGGTTGTGGCTCCTTTATCAAAGATCAAGTGACCATAAGTCTGTGGGTTAATTTCTGGGTCTTCAATCCTATTCCATTGATCTACCTGCCTGTTGCTGTACCAATACCATGCAGTTTTTAACACAATTGCTCTGTAGTACTGCTTGAGGTCAGGGATATTGATTCCCCCAGAAGTCCTTTTATTGTTGAGAATAGTTTTAGCTATCCTGGGTTTTTTGTTGCTCCAGATGAATTTGAGAATTGCTCTTTCTAGATCTATGAAGAATTGATTTGGGATTTTGATGGGGATTGCATTGAATCTGTAGATTGCTTTTGGCAAGATGGCCATTTTTACTATATTGATCCTGCCAATCCAGGAGCAAGAAATATTTTTCCATCTCCTGAGGTCTTCTTCGATTTCTTTCTTCAGGGACTTGAAGTTCCTGTCATACAGATCTTTCACTTGTTTGGTTAGAGTTATGCCAAGGTACTTTATGTTATTTGTGGCTATTGTGAAGGGTGTTATTTCCCTAACTTCTTTCTCCGCCTGCTTGTCCTTTGAGTACAAGAAGGCTACTGATTTGCTTGAGTTAATTTTATAACCAGCCACGTTGCTGAAGTTGTTTATCAGCTGGTGGAGTTTTTTGGATCGCTTAAGTAGACTATCATATCATCTGCAAATAATGATACTTTGACTTCTTCCTTTCCAATTTGTATCCCTTTGACTTCCTTATGTTGTCTGATTGCTCTCGCTAGAACTTCAAGTACTATATTGAAAAGATATGGAGAGAGAGGACAGCCTTGTCTAGTCCCTGATTTTAGTGGAATTGCTTCAAGTTTCTCTCCATTTATTTTGATGTTGGCTACTGGTTTGCTGTAGATTGCTTTTACTATGTTTAGGTATGGGCCTTGAATTCCTGCTCTTTCCAAGACTTTTAGCATGAAAGGATGCTGAATTTTGTCAAATGCTTTTTCAGCATCTAATGAGATGACCATGTGGTTTTTTTCTTTTAGTTTGTTTATGTAGTGGATTACATTGATGGATTTCCATATATTGAACCATCCCTGCATTCCTGGAATGAAGCCTACTTGATCATGGTGAATGATCGTTTTGATATGCTCTTGGATTCGGTTGGCAAGAATTTTATTTAGTATTTTTGCATCTATATTCATAAGAGAAATTGGCCTGTAGTTCTCTTTCTTTGTTGGATCTTTTTGTGGTTTAGGTATCAGCGTAATTGTGGTTTCGAAGAACGAGTTGGGCAGTGTCCCTTCTGTCTCTATTTTGTGGAATAGTTTGAAGAGTATTGGTGTTAAGTCTTCTTTGAAGGTCTGGTAGAATTCTGCACTAAAACCATCTGGTCCCGTACTTTTTTTGGTTGGGAGGCTTTCTATAACCCCTTCTATTTCTTTAAGGGTTATGGGACTGTTTAGCTGGTCTACTTGATGCTGATTTAATTTTGGTATTTGGTATCTGTCTAGGAAATTGTCCATTTCCTCCAGATTCTCCAGTTGTTTTGAGTATAGGCCTTTGTAGTAGGATCTGATGATCTTTTGAATTTCCTCTGTTTCTGTTGTTATATCCCCCTTTTCATTTTTAATTTTGTTAATTTGGATACTATCTCTGTGCCCTTTGGTTAGTCTAGCTAAGGGTTTATCTATCTTGTTGATTTTCTCGAAGAACCAGCTCTTGGTTTTGTTGATTCTTTGTATGGTTCTCTTTGTTTCTGCTTGATTGATTTCAGCCCTTAGTTTGATGATTTCCTCTCTTCTACTCCTCCTGGGTGAGTTAGCTTCTTTTTGTTCCAGCGCCTTCAGGTGTGCTGTTAAGTTGCTAGTGTATGCTCTTTCCAGTTTCTTTTTGGAGGCACTCAGGGCTATGAGTTTTCCTCTTAGCACTGCTTTCATTGTATCCCAGAGATTTGGGTAGGTCGTACCTTCATTTTCATTGAAGTCTAAAAAGTCTTTGATTTCTTTCTTTATTTCTTCCTTGACCAGGGTGTCATTGAGTAGAGTATTGTTCAGTTTCCATGTGTATGTGGGCTTTCTGTTGTTCTTCTTGCTATTGAAGACCACTTTTACTCCACAGTGATCCGATAGGAGACATGGGATTAGTTCGGTCTTCTTGTATTTGTTGAGGTCTGTCTTGTGACCAATTATATGATCAATTTTTGAGAAGGTACCGTGCGGTGCTGAGAAAAAGGTATACTCTTTTGTTTTAGGATGGAATGTTCTATATATATCTGTTAAATCCAATTGGTCCAAAGCTTCAATTAGTTTCACTGTGTCCCTGTTTAGTATCTGCTTTCCTGATCGGTCCATTGAGGAGAGTGGAGTGTTGAAGTCACCTACAATCATTGTGTTAGGTGCGATGTGTGCTTTAAGCTTTAGTAAAGTTTCTTTTACGAATGAGGGTGCCCTTGCATTTGGTGCATAGATGTTCAGTATTGAGAATTCTTCTTGGTGGATTTTCCCTTTGACAAGCAGGAAGTGACCTTCTGTGTCTCTTTTGATGACTTTAGGTTGAAAGTCGATTTTATCTGATATTAGAATGGCTACTCCAGCTTGTTTCCTGGGACCATTTGCTTGTAGAACTGTCTTCCAGCCTTTTACTCTAAGGTGGTGTTTGTCTTTGACACTGAGATGTGTTTCCTGTATGCAGCAAAATGTAGGGTCCTGTTTCCGTATCCAGTCTGTTAGTCTGTGTCTTTTGATTGGGGAATTGAGTCCATTGATATTAAGAGATATTAAGGAATAGTAATTATTGCTTCCTGACATTTTGGGAATTATTATTATTTGTATTTGAGTGGTTCTCTTATTTTGGGTTGGATGAGATGGGGTTTCTATCTTGTTTCTTCTGGGGTGTTGTTTCCCCCCTTGTGTTGGTATTTTTCCCCTATTATCCTTTGTAGGGCTGGGTTTGTAGATAAGTATCTTGCAAATTTGTTTTTGTCGTGGAATATCTTGGTTTCCCCATCTATGGCAATTGAGAGTTTTGCTGGGTATAGTAGTCTTGGCTGAAGTTTGTGTTCTCTTAGGGTCTGCATGAGGTCTGCCCAGGATCTTCTAGCTTTCATGGTCTCAGGTGAGAAGTCTGGTGTAATTCTGATAGGTCTTCCTTTATATGTTACTTGTCCTTTTTCTCTTACTGCCTTTAATATTCTTTCTTTGTTTAGTACATTTGGGGTTTTGATTATTATGTGACGGGAAGTATTTCTGTTCTGGTCCAGTCTATTTGGGGTTCTATAGGCTTCTTGTATATTCATGGGCATCTCTCTCTTTAGGTTGGGGAAATTTTCTTCCATAATTTTGTAGAAGATATTTGCTGGCCCTTTAAGTTGTAGTTCTTCATTCTCATCTATCCCTATAATCCTTAGGTTTGGTCTTCTCATTGTGTCCTGGATTTCCTGAATGTTTTGGGTTACCAGCTTTTTGCATTTTGCATTTTCTTTAATTGTTGAATCCATGGTTCCTATGGTATCTTCAGCATCTGAGATTCTGTCTTCTATCTCTTGTATTCTATTGTTGATATTTGCATCTATGACTCCTGATTTCTTCCCCAGGTTTTCTATCTCCAACATTGTCTCCCTTTGCGATTGCTTAGTTGTTTCTACTTCTGTTTTTAGATTTTGTATGGTTTTGCTCAGATCTTTCAGTTGCTTGTTTGTGTTTTCCTGTAATTCTTTAAGGGATTTTTGTGTTTCCTCCTTTATGACTTCTACTCGTTGACCCATGTTCTCTTGTATTTCTTTGGGTGATTTTTGTTTCTCCCCCTTATTGGGATTCATTTTTTGCTCTATATTCTCCTGGATTTCTTTAAGTGATTTTTGTGTCTGCCTTGTATGGGCTTCTAGTTTTTGATCTATTTTCTCCTCTATTACTTTAAGAAATTTATCTAAGTGATCCTCAATCTGCATCTTTACCAGTGATTTTAGATCTGAGTCTTGTTTTTCTGGTGTGTTGAGATATCTGGGATTTAATTGTGTTTGTCTTGCAATGGCTTCTAGCTTTTGATCTATTTTCTCATGTATTACTTTAAGAGATTTATCTAAGTGTTCCTCTATCAGCATCCTGACCAGTGATTTTAGATCTGAGTCTTGTTTTTCTGGTGTTTCAGGGTATCCAATATTTATTGCTGTTGGGGAACTGGGTTCGGATGCCGCCATATTGCCTTGATTTTTGTTAGTAGCGATCTTACGTTTGCCTTTTGCCATCTGGTTAACTCTGGTGTTAGTTGGTCCTGTAGATACTAGCTGGTGCTTGACCCTCCTGTGGGGTTGTAAGGCTATTTCCCAGCGACTGGGATACCTGAATCACTGTCCTGCGGGGGTCTTGCTCACAGATTGCTGACAGGTGGCCTGAGTCCCCCGAGGTCTTAACCTCAGGATATCCCAGGTATTTGGTTCCGCCTGTTGGGCGGCTGCTCTGCACTGCTCCTGCTCAGGGTTCGCTGTCTGATATCCTGTTTCCCCAGGGGTCTTAAAGTTGGGATATCTCAGTTATCTGGTTCCGCCTGCTGGTCCCAAGCTGCTGGGAAGCTGGCTGGGTCTGGTTTCCAGCTTCCCTGCCACTGGCTGGATGGGAGGCTGGTTCGGCCTCCGGCTGGGTCTGGGCACCTGGCACACTGGCTGACTCCGGCTTCCTCACCACCAGCTGGACGGGAAGCTGCAGGCAATATGGCAGCTGCCTGCAGGGAGCTCGGGGTCTGCCCCGCGAGTGCAGAGTGCACCCGCTATTCTGTGCCCAATTCCCACTCCAGGCCTGAGTCCCCGAAGGTCTTAAGCTTGGGCTGTCTCGGGTACCTGGTTCTGCCGCCGCCGCCGCCGGATGGTTCTGAGCACCTGGCACGCTGGGTGACACTCAGGCTTCCCCACCACCAGCTGGGCGGGAAGCTGCAGGCAATATGGCAGCTGCCTGCAGGGAGCTCGGGGTCCGCCCCGCGCGTGAGTGCAGAGTGCAGCCGCTTTTCTGTGCCCAATTCCCACTCCAGGCCTGAGTCCCCGAAGGTCTTAAGCTTGGGCTGTCTGTCTCGGGTACATGGTTCCGCCGCCGCCGCCGCCGGATGGTTCTGAGCACCTGGCACGCTGGGTGACACTCAGGCTTCCCCACCACCAGCTGGGCGGGAAGCTGCAGGCAATATGCTCTAATTGTATTTCTATGCCTATCATTGTATCTGAGTGTTTTTCCAAAAAAAATCCTTAATTTTATAATTTAACTTATGATATTCTCATTTTATCCTATGTATGTTATATGAAAATCTTCAGTTTGATATGAAAATGTCTACACTTCCTCCTTCAATTATATTCTAAGTATATTTGCATGCCTATCATTGTATCTGATTTTTTTCAAAAACATCTTTAATTTTATAAATTATCTTAAGTTATCATCAATTTTATCATAGATATTTTAGAGGAAAATCTTCAATTTTGTAAAAACCAGTCTCCACTTCATTTTTCGATTATATTCTAATTGTATTTGTATGCATGCCATTGTATGTGAATACTAACAAATAGTTTTCAATTTTTAATTTTTCTTATTGATATCCCTTACTTTAACTGTTATATATTATATGAAATCTTCAGTTTTGTCAGAAAATATCTTCACTTCATTTTCAAATATGTGATAATTCTATTTGTATGTCTATCATTGTATCTGAGGTTTTTTCTGAAAAAAAATTTCAATTTTGTCAGTTATCATATGTAATCCTCAGTTTCCTGAAACATATGTTAGAATAAAATCTTCAGTTCTACCAGAAATATCTCCACTTCTCTGTATAGCCCTGGCTGTCCTGGAACTCACTCTGTAGATCAGACTGGCCTCAAACTTGGAAATCCGCCTGCCTCTGCCTCCCAAGTGCTAGGATTAAAGGTGTGCGCCACCACCGCCCAGCTTCCACTTTCTTTTTCACTTATTTATAGTCGTATTTGTATGCCTTTCATTGTATCTGAGATTTTATCACAAAAATACTCAACTTTATCAATTTTCCTATGTTACCATAAATTATATCATCCATAAGGTAGATGTAAAGCTTCAGAATTAACAGAATATGTCTCCACGTCCTTTGTCAATTGTATTTTTATGCCTATCATTATATCTGCATTATATCTGAATTTTTTCCTGAATAAATATTCAATTTTATAAATTATCCTATGTAATTCTCAATTATATCATACATATAATAGATAAAAATCTTCAGTTTTATCAGAAAATGTCTCATCTTCCTTTTTCAATGGTATTCTAATTGTATTTGTATGCTTATCATTGCATCTGAGGTGTTTTTCAAAAAAATCTACAATTTCATGAATTAAGTTATCCTCAATTTTATGATACATATGTTAGAGTAAAATATTCAGTTTTATAGGAAAATGTCTCTATTTCTTTTTGCAATTACATTCTAATTGTATTGTATGCATACCATTGAATCTGTGAAAATTACCACAAACATCTTCAAGTTTTAATTTTTTACTATGATTTCCCTTATTTTATATAAAACATGTTACAAAATCTTCAGTTTTATCAGAAAGTATCTTCACTTCCTTTTTCAAATATATAATTGTATTTGTATGCCTATCATTGTATCTGAGATTTTTCAAAGAAAATCTTCAATTTAATCAGTTATCCTATGTAATCTTCACTTTTGTCATACATATGTTAGATGAAAATCTTCACTTCTTTCACAAAATGTGTCCAGTTACTTTTTCAATTGTATTCTAATTGTGTTTGTATGCCTATCATTGTATCTGAGTTTTTATTTCAAAAAAATCTTCAGATTTAAAAATTATCTTATGGTATCCTCAATTTTATTATACATGTTAGATAGAAATCGTCAGTTTTATACAAAAATGTCTCCAACTCCTTTATCAATTTTATTCTAATTGTATTTGTATGCCTATCATTGTCTGAGATTTTTCTAGAGAATATCTTCAATTTAATCAGTTATCCTATGTAATCCTCAATTTTATCATACATATGTTAAATTAAAATCTTCAATTTTATGATGAAATGTCTCATCTTCCTTTTTCAATTGAATTCTTATAGTATTTGTAAGCTAATCATTGTATCTGAGGGTTTTTTTGCAAAAGAATCCTCAATTTTATAAATTATCCTAAGTTTTCCTAAATTTTATCACACATATGTTAGAGGAAAATCTTCAGTTTTATAGGAAAATGTCTCCATTTCCTTTTTCAATTACATTCTAATTGTATTTGTATGGTTACCATTGTATCTGTGAAAATTACCACAAAAATCTTCAATTTTTAAATTTTTCCTATGAATTTCCCTCACTTTATCAGAAATATGCTGCACAAAATCTTTAGTTTTATCAGAAAATGTCTCCACTTCCTTTTCAATTATCTGATAATTCTATTTGTATGCCTATCATTGTATGTGAGATTTTTCCAAAAGCATCTTCAATTTTATCAGATATCTTATGTAACCCACAATTTTATCATGCATATTTTTGATGAAAATCTTCAGTTCTATCATAAAATGTCTCCACTTCCTTTTTCAATTGAATTATAATTATATTTGTATGGCTATCATTGTCTTTGTGTTTTTCCAAAAAAATCTTCAATTTTATACATTATCTTATGTTATCCTCAATTTTATCATACACATATTTGATGAAAACCTTAAATACTTTACAAAAATATCTCCATTCTTTTTCAATTACATTCTAAATGTATTTATATGCCTATCATCATAACTGAGGTTTTTATAAAAAATATTCAATTTTACAAAAAGGAAGAATAGACATTTTGTGATATAACTGAAGATTTTTATCTAAAATATGCATAATAAAATTGAGAATTACAAAGGATAATTAATAAAATTGAAGATTTATTCAGAAAAAACTTGGATACAATGATCGGCATGCAAATACAATTAGAATACAGTTGACAAAGGACATGGAGACATATTCTGTTAATTCTGAAGATTTACATCTTACTTATGTATGATAAAATGGATGATAACAGGAAAATTGATAAAATTGAAAATTTTGTGATAAAATCTCAGATACAATGAAAGTCATACAAATTCAACTATAAAAAAGTGAAAAAGAAAGTGGAGACATTTTCTGATAAAACTGAAGGTTTTTGTATATTGTTTCTGAGTAAATTATGGAAATTCATGGGAAATGTTAAAATTTGAAGAATTTTGTGGTAATTTTCACAGATATAATTGTCGGCATACAAATAAATAATAATATAGTTGAAAATGGAAGTGGAGATATTTTCTGATAAATCTGAAGAATTTTGCATAACATATATCTGATATAATTATGGAAATTTGTAAGAAAACTAAAATTTGAAGATTTTTGTGGTAATTTTCACAGATGCAATGATAAGCTTACAAACACAATTGGAAGTTAATTGAAGAAAGGAATAGAGACATTTTCTAATTAAACTGGAGATTTTCATCAAACAAATGTATGAAAAGTGAGGATAACAAGATAATTTTTAAAATTGAAGATATTTTGGAAAATAAAAACTCAGATACAAGGATAATCATACAAATACAAGTAGAGTATTTTTGAAAAAGGAAGAGGACACATGTATGTCAAGAACCGAAGATTTCATCTAACAAATATATGATAAATTTGAAGATTACATAAGATAATTGATAAAATTTAAGATTTATTTGGAAAAATACTCAGATACAATGATCTGCATACAAATACAATTAGAATATAATTGAAAAGAGAAGTGGAACTATTTTCTGATAGAACAAAGCTTTTCATCTAACATATGCATGATAAAATTGAGGATTACATAGGATAACTGATAAAATTTCAGATTTTTTTGAAAAAACACTCATATACAATGATAGGCATCCAAATAGAATTATCACATAATTGTAAAAGGAAGTGGAGATATGTTCTGGTAGAAGTGAAGATTTTAATCAAACATATGTATCATAAAATTGATGATTACATATGACAACTGATAAAATTCAAGATTTTCTTTGGAAAAAATCAGATACAGTGATAGGCATACAAATAGAATTATCACTTATTTGAAAATGAAGTGGAGATATTTTCTGACAAAACTGAAGATTTTGTATGGCATATTACTCATAAAGTAAGGGAAATGCATAGGAAATATTTAAAAATTGAAGATGTTTGTGGTAATTTTCACAGATTCAATAGTAAGCATACAAATACAATTAGAATATAATTGAAAAAGGAATTGGAGCCAATTTTGTATAAAACTGAAGATTTTCCTCTAACATATGTGTGATAAAATTGAGGAAAACTTAGGATAATTTATAAAATTTAAGATTCTTTTGCAAATAAACTCAGATAAAATGATAAGCTTACAAATACTATTATAATTCGATTGAAAAAGGAAGACAAGACATTTTCTCATAAAACTGAAGATTTTCATTTAACATATGTATGATATAATTGACGATTACATAGGATAACTGAGTAAATTGTAGATATTCTCTAGAAAAATGGCAGATACAATGATAGGCATACACATACAGTTAGAATATGATTGAAAAAGGATGTGGAGACATTTTGTATAAAACAAAGTGAATGCATTCATGTTACTTTCAGGTCTAATGACGAGAAGTATCTTTGTCTCCAATTAATACGTTCAGTAAGTTTTAATACACAATGCGTTTAAAAGGGAAATTTAGCAACAATATGCGTTTAAAAGTATAATATCTCTAACCCTAAACCTAACCCTAACCCTAACACTAAAACTAACACTAACACTAACACTAGCACTAACACTAACACTAACACTAACACTAACACTAACACTAACACTAACACAAACACTAACCCTAACTTGGAACACTGTATTTAATTAGTATATTGGATTTTCAAATGCATTTAAGAGAGAAAGCTTTACAATGCCCTTTACAAGAATAAAACGTGTTTACACCTAGAGGCAACACCAAACACACTACACAGTGAATGCATTCATGTTACATTCAGGTCTAATGAGGAGAAGTTTCTTCATTTACAATTAACACGTTCAGTAAGTTTTAAAACACTATGCGTTTAAAAGTGTAATTTCCCTAACCCTAACTCTAACCCTAACCCTAACCCTAACCCTAACCCTAACCCTAACCTTAACCCTAACCCTAACACTAAGCCTAACCCTAACTTAACCCTAAGCCTAACCCTAACCTGATACACAGTATTTCATTAGTATAATGAATTTTCATATGCATTTTAGATAGAAAGCTGCCCAATGCCCTTTAAGAGGAGAAAACGTGTTTACACCTAGAGGCAACACCAAACACACTACACAGTGAATGCATTCATGTTATTTTCAGGTCTAATGACAAGAAATTTCTTCATTTACAATTAACACGTTCAATAAGTTTTAATACACTATGCGTTTAAAAGTGTAATTTAGCAACACTATGCCTTTAAAAGTGTAATTTCCCTAACCCTAACTCTAACCCTAAACCTAACCCTAACCCTAACCCTAACCCTAACCTTAACCCTAACCCTAACACTAAGCCTAACCCTAACTTAACCCTAAGCCTAACCCTAACCTGATACACAGTATTTCATTAGTATAATGAATTTTCAAATGCATTTAAGAGAGAAAGCTTTACAATGCCCTTTATATGGATAAAACGTGTTTACACCTAGAGGCAACACCAAACACACTTACACAGTGAATGCATTCATGTTTCATTCAGGTCTAATGAGGAGAAGTTTCTTCATTTACACTTAACACGTTCAGTAAGTTTTAAAACACTATGCGTTTAAAAGTGTAATTTAGCAACACTATGTGTTTAAAAGTGTAAATTCCCTAACCCTAACTCTAACCCAAACCCTAACCCTAACCCTAACCCTAACCCTAACCCTAACCCTAACCCTAACCCTAACCCTAACACTAATCCTAACCCTAACTCTAACCATAACCATAAACCTAACTTGGAGCATGGTATTTCATTAGTATATTGGATTTTCATATGCATTTAAGAGAGAAAGCTGTACAATGCCCATTATGAGAGAAAACGTGTTTAACTTAGAGGCAATACCAAAGGCACTGCAAAGTGAATGCATTCATGTTACATTCACGTCTAATGACAAGAAGTTTCTTCCTTTACAATTTACACATTCAGTAAGTTTAAAACACTATGCGTTTAAAAGTGTAACTTAGCAACACTATGAGTTTAAAAGAATAATTTCCCTAACGCTAACCCTAACCCTAACCCTAACCCTAACCCTAACCCTAACCCCAACCCCAACCCCAACCCCAACCCCAACCCCAACCCCAACCCCAACCCCAACCCTAACCCTAACCCTAACCCTAACCCTAACCTGGAACACGGTATTTCATTAGTATATTGGATTTTCATAAGTATTTAAGAGAGAAAGATGCACAATGCCCTTTATGAGGAGAAAACGTGTTTACACCTAGAGACAACACCAAACACACTACACAGTTAATGCATTCATTTTACTTTCAGGTCTAATGAGGAGAAGTTTCTTCGTTTAAAATTAACACCTTCTGTAAGTTTTAAGACACTATGCATTTAAAAGTGTTATTTAGCAACACTATGCTTTTAAAAGTGTAACTACATTAACCCTAACCCTAACTCTAACACTATCCCTAACCCTAACCCTAACCCTGACCTGGAACACCGTATTTCATTAGTATATTGTATTTTCATATGCATTTAAGAGAGAAAGCAGCACAATGCCCTTTACGAGGAGAAAACGTTTTCAAACCTAGAGGCGACACCAAACACACTACACAGTGAATGCATTCACGTTACATTCAGGTCTAATGACGAGAAGTGACTTCAGTAAGTTTTTAAACATTATGTGTTTAAAAGTATAATTTAGCAGAAAACAAGAACTTTTGCACAAATATATTTACTGGCTGGTTTTTGTGTCAACTTGATTCAGGCTGGAGTTATCTTAGGAAAAGTAGGTTCAGGTGGGCAAGTGCCTCCATGAGATCCAGCTGTGGGGCATTTTCTCAATTAGCGATCAAGTGGGGAAGGCCCCTTGTGAGTGGTACCATGTCTTGCTGGTTTGGGGCAAGCTGAGCAAGCCAGGGGTAGCAAGCCAGTAAGGAATATCCCTCCATGGCCTCTGCCTCAGCTCCTGCTTCCTGACCTTCTTGAGTGCCAGTGCTTACTTCCTTTAGCGATGAACAGCTGTGTGGAAGTGTAAGCTGAATAAAGCATTTCCTCCCCCAAGTTGCTTCTTGGTCATGATGTTTGTGCAGGAACAGTAACCCTGAATAAGACAAAGTATGTTCACTTAATATTGCACATAAAGAGTTCTTATTAGTAAGTGATTGCCTTTACTCAGAAACACTGTACTTCAATAGTATATAGGATTTTCATATGCATTTATGAGAGAAAGCTGTACAATGCCATTTACGAGGAGAATACGTGTTTAAGCCTAGAAACAACACCCAACAATCCACAAAGTGAATGCATTCATGTGACATTCAGCTCTAAAACGAGAAGTTTGTGCTTTTACAATTAACAGGTCAGTAAGTGTTAACACATTATGCATTTAAACAACTAATTGAACAGAAAACGAGAACAGTTTGCACAATGTATGAGAACTACTCAAGTTCTTACTAGTATGTGATTTTCTTTATGTGTGAACACGCTATTTCAATCTTACATTTGATTTTCATATGCATTTCTCAGAGAAAGCTGTACAATGCAGAGTACTTAGTAGAAACGTGTTAAAACCTAGACGCAAGACCAAACACACTGCAATGTGAATGTATTCATGTTATATTCAGGTCTAATGACTCAGAAGTTTGTTCTTTTACAATTAACAGGTTCAGTAAGTTATAAACAGCATGCGATTAAAGAAATAATTTAAGAGAAAGCGAGAACATTTCACACAAGGTGTTTTAACTGCTAACTGCACATACAAAGTTCTTGCTTATATGTGATTGCCTTTACTCAGGAACACTGTATTTCATTAGGATATATGATTTCATATGCATTTAAGAGAGAAGGCTGTACAATACCCTTTACAAGGAGAAAACGTGTTTAAACCTAGAGGCAACACCAAACACAATACAAAGTTAATGCATTCATGTTACATTCAGGTCTAATGACGAGAAGGTTTTTCGTTTACAATTAACACGTTCAGTATGTTTTAAAACACTATGCGTTTAAAAGTGTAATTTAGCAACACTATGCGTTTAAAAGTGTAATTTCCCTAACCCTAACTCTAACACTAACCCTAACCCTAACCCTAACCCTAACCCTAACCCTAACCCTAACCCTAACCCTAACCCTAACCCTAACCCTAACCCTAACCCTAACCCTAACCCTAACATAACCCTAACCCTAACCCTAGTGTGATAACACCGTATTTCATTAGTATATTGGATTTTCATATGCATTTTAGAGAGAAATCTGCACAATGCCCTTTACGAGGAGAAAATATGTTTACACCTAGAGGCAACACCAAACACACTACACAGTTAATGCATTCATGTTACATTCAGGTCTAATGACGAGAAGTATCTTTGTCTCCAATTAACACGTTCAGTAAGTTTTAATACACTGCGTTTAAAAGTGAAATTTAGCAACAATATGCGTTCAAAAGTATAATATCTCGAACCCTAAACCTAACCCTAACCCTAACCCTAACCCGAACACTAGCACTAACCCTAACTTGGAACACTGTATTTCATTAGTATATTGGATTTTCAAATGCATTTAATGAGAAAGCTTTACAATGCCCTTTACAAGGATAAAATGTGTTTACACCTAGAGGCAACACCAAACACACTACACAGTGAATGCATTCATGTTACATTCAGGTCTAATGAGGAGAAGCTTCTTCATTTACAATTAACACGTTCAGTAAGTTTTAAAACACTATGCATTTAAAAGTGTAATTTAGCAACACTATACATTTAAAAGTGTAATATCCCTATCCTTAACCCTAGCGTAAGTCCTAACCCTAACCTGGAACACCATATTTCATTAGTATATTAATTTTCACATTCATTTAAGGGAGAAAGCTGTACTAATGCTCCTTACAAGGAGAAAACGTGTTTACACATAGAAGCAACACCAAACACACAATACAGTGAATGCATTCATGTTACATTCAGGTCTAATGACGAGAAGTTCCTTCATTTACAATGAACAAGTTCAGTATGTTTTAAAACACTATGCGTTTAAAAGTGTAATTTCGCAACACTATGCATTTAAAAGTGTAATTTCCCTAACCCTAACTCTAACCCTAACCCTAACCCTAACCCTAACCCTAACCCTAACCCTAACCCTAACCCTAACCTAAACCTAACTCTAAACCCTAACCTGGAACACCATATTTCATTAGTATATTAGATTTTCATATGCATTCAAGACAGAAAGATGTACAATGCCCTTTACGAGGAGAAAACGTGTTTACACCTAGAGGCAACACCAAACACACTACACAGCTAATGCAGTAATGTTACTTTCAGGTCTAATGAGGAGAAGTTTCTTCATTTAAAATTAACACGTTCAGTAAGTTTTAAAACACTATGCATGTAAAAGTGTAATTTCCCTAACTCTAACCCTAACCCTAACCCTAAACCTAACTCTAACCCTAACCTAACCCTAACTCTAACCCTAACCTGGAACACCATATTTCATTAGTATATTGGATTTTCATATGCATTCAAGACAGAAAGATGTACAATGCCCTTTACGAGGAGAAAACGTGTTTACACCTAGAGGCAACACCAAACACACTACACAGTGAATGCATTCATGTTACTTTCAGGTCTAATGAGGAGAAGTTTCTTCATTTAAAATTAACACGTTCAGAAAGTTTTAAAACACTATGCACTTTGGGGGTGGGGAACCAGAAAAAGGGAAATTAATTGTAAATATAGAATATATACAATAAAAAGAAAAGAAACAAAGAAAAAGAAAAATAATGACAAAAAAAATAAAAGTGTAATATAGCAACAATATGCGTTTAAAAGTGTAATTTCCCTAACCCTAACTCTAACCCTAACCCTAAACATAACCATAACCATAACCCTAACCTGAAACACCGTCTTTCATTAGTATATGGATTTTCATATACATTTAAGAGAGAAAGCTGTACAATGCCCTTTACGAGGAGAAAACGTATTTAAACTTAGAGGCAATAGCAAACACACTGCAAAGTGAATGCATTCATGTTACATTCAAGTCTAATGACAAGATTTTCCTTCCTTTACAATTAACACGTTCAGTAAGTTTAAAACACTATGCGTTTAAAAGTGTAATTTAGCAACACGATGCGTTTAAAAGTGTAATTTCCCTAACCCTAACTCTAAACCTAACCCTAACCCTAACCCTAACCCTTACCCAACCCTAACCCTATCCCTAACCCTAACCCTAACCCTTACCATAACCTCGAACACTGTATTTAATTAGTATATTGGATTTTCATATGCATTTAAGAGAGAAAGCTTTACAATGCCATTTACAAGGATAAAACGTTTTTAAACTTGGAGGCAACACCAAACACACTACAAAGTGAATGCATTCATGTTACCTTCAGGTCTAATGACGAGAAGTATCTTTGTCTCCAATTAACACGTTCAGTAAGTTTTAATACACTATGCGTTTAAAAGTGAAATTTAGCAACAATATGCCTTTAAAAGTATAATATCTCTAACCCTAACCCTAACCCTAACCCTAACCCTAACCCTAACCCTAACACTAACCCTAACCCTAACCTACTTGGAACACTGTATTTCATTAGTATTTTGGATTTTCATATGCATTTAAGTGAGAAAGCTTTACAATGCCCTTTACAAGGATAAAACGTGTTTACACCTAGAGGCAACACCAAACACACTACACAGTGAATGCATTCATGTTGCATTCAGGTCTAATGACGAGAAGATTCTTCATTTACAATTAACACGTTCAGTAAGTTTTAAAACACTATGCGTTTAAAAGTGTAATTTAGCAACACTATGCGTTAAAAAGAGTAATTTCCCTAACCCTAACCCTAACGCTAACCCTAATCATAACCCTATCCCTAACCATAAGCCTAAGCCTAAGCCTAAGCCTAAGCCTAAGCCTAACCTAACCCTAACCCTAACCCTAACCCTAACCCTAACCCTAACCTAACCCTAACCCTAACCTAATCCTAACCCTAACCCTAGCATGATAACACCGTATTTCATTAGTATATTGGATTTTCATATGCATTTTAGAGAGAAATATGCACAATGCCCTTTACGAGGAGAAAATATGTTTACACCTAGAGGCAACACCAACCACATTACACAGTGAATGCATTCATGATACTTTCAGGTCTAATGAGGAGAAATTTCTTCGTTTACAATTAACACGTTCAGTAAGTTTTAAAGCACTATGCGTGCAAAAGTGTAATTTAGCAACACTATGCGTTTAAAAGTGTAATTTCCCTAACCCTAACTCTAACCCTAAACCTAAACCTAACCCTAACCTGGAACACCGTATTTCATTAGTATATTGGATTTTCATATGCATTTTAGAGAGAAAGCTGTACAATGCCCTTTACAAAGAGAAAACGTGCCAAACACACTGCAAAGTGATTCCATTCATGTTACATTCACGTCTAATGACAAGAAGTTTCTTCCTTTACAATTAACACATTCAGTAAGTTTAAAACACTATGCGTTTAAAAGTATAATTTAGAAACACTATGCATTTAAAAGAATAATTTCCCTAACGCTAACCCTAACCCTAACCCTAATCATAATCCTAACCCTAACCCTAACCCTTAACCCTAACTCTAACCCTAACCTGGAACACCATATTTCATTAGTATATTGGATTTTCATATGCATTCAAGACAGAAAGATGTACAATGCCCTTTACGAGGAGAAAACATGTTTACACCTAGAGGCAACACCAAACACACTACACAGTGAATGCATTCATGTTACATTCAGGTCTAATGAGGAGAAGTTTCTTCATTTACAATTAACACGTTCAGTAAGTTTTAAAACACTATGTGTTTAAAAGTGTTATTTAGCAACACTATGTGTTTAAAAGTATAATATAACTAACCTTAACCCTAACCCTAACCCTAACACTAACCCTAACCCCAACTCTAACCCTAACTCTAATCCTTAAAGCTAACCCTAACCCTAACCCTAACCCTAACGCTAACCTAACACTAACCCTAACCTTAACCTGAAACACCGTATTTTGTTAGTATATTGGATTTTCATATGTATTTAAGAGAGAAAGCTGTACAATGCCCTTTACAATGATAAAACGTGTTTACACCTAGAGGCAACACCAAACACACTACACAGTGAATGCATTCATGTTACTTTCAGATCTAATGTCTAGACGTTTCTTCGTTTACAATTAACAAGTTCAGTAAGTTTTAAAACACTATGCATTTAAAAGTGTAATTTAGCAACACTATGCGTTTAAAAGTGTAATTTCCCTAACCCTAACTCTAACCCTAACCCTAACCCTAACCGTAACCCTAACTGTAACCCTATCCCTAACCCTAACCTATGCCTAACCCTAACCCTAACCCTAACCCTGACCTAACTTGGAACATTGTACTCCCTTAGTATATTGATTTTCATATTCATTTAAGGGAGAAAGCTGTACTAATGCTCTTTACGAGGACAAAACATGTTTACACATAGAAGCAACACCAAACACACAATACAGTGAATGCATTCATGTTACATTCAGGTCTAATGATGAGAAGTTTCTTCATTTACAATTAACAAGTTCAGTATGTTTTAAAACACTATGCGTTTAAAAGTGTAATTTAGCAACACTATGGGTTTAAAAGTGTAATTTCCCTAACCCTAACCCTAACCCTAACCCTAACCCTAACCCTAACCCTAACCCTAACCCTATCCCTAACCCTAACCTAAGCCTAAGCCTAACCCTAACCCTAACCCTAACCCTGACCTAACTTGGAACACTGTACTCCGTTAGTATATTGGATTTTCAAATGCATTTAAGAGAGAAAGCTTTACAATGCCCTTTATATGGATAAAACGTGGTTACACCTAGAGGCAACACCAAACACACTTACACAGTGAATGCATTCATGTTTCATTCAGGTCTAATGAGGAGAAGTTTCTTCATTTACACTTAACACGTTCAGTAAGTTTTAAAACACTATGCGTTTAAAAGTGTAATTTAGCAACACTATGTGTTTAAAAGTGTAAATTCCCTAACCCTAACTCTAACCCAAACCCTAACCCTAACCCTAACCCTAACCCTAACCCTAACCCTAATCCTAACCTAAGCCTAAGCCTAAGCCTAAGCCTAACCCTAACCCTATCCCTATCCCTGAACCTAATCCTAACCCTAACTCTAACCATAACCATAAACCTAACTTGGAGCATGGTATTTCATTAATATATGGATTTTCATATGCATTTAAGAGAGAAAGCTGTACAATGCCCTTTATGAGGAGAAATCGTATTTAAACTAGAGGCAATAGCAAACACACTGCAAAGTGAATGCATTCATGTTACATTCAAGTCTAATGACAAGATTTTCCTTCCTTTACAATTTACACGTTCTGTAAGATTTAAAACACTATGCATTTAAAAGTGTTATTTAGCAACACTATGCTTTTAAAAGTATAACTACCCTAACTCTAACCCTAACCCTAACCCTATAACCCTAACCCTAACCCTAACCCTAACCCTGACCTGGAACACCATATTTCATTAGTATATTGGATTTTCATATGCATTTAGAGAGAAAGCTGCACAATGCCCTTTACGAGGAGATAACGTTTTCAAACCTAGAGGCGACGCCAAACACACTACACAGTGAATGCATTCATGTTACATTCAGGTCTAATGACGAGAAGTGTCTTCATTTACAATAAACACGTTCAGTAAGTTTTTAAACATTATGTGTTTCAAAGTATAATTTAGCAGAAAACAAGAACTTTTGCACAATTATATTTACTGGCTGGTTTTTGTGTCAACTTGATTCAGGCTGGAGTTATCTTAGGAAAAGTAGGTTTAGGCGGGCAAGTGCCTCCATGAGATCCAGCTGTGGGGCATTTTCTCAATTAGCGATCAAGTGGGGAAGGCCCCTTGTGAGTGGTACCATGTCTTGCTGGTTTGGGGCAAGCTGAGCAAGCCAGGGGTAGCAAGCCAGTAAGGAATATCCCTCCATGGCCTCTGCCTCAGCTCCTGCTTCCTGACCTTCTTGAGTGCCAGTGCTTACTTCCTTTAGCGATGAACAGCTGTGTGGAAGTGTAAGCTGAATAAAGCATTTCCTCCCCAAGTTGCTTCTTGGTCATGATGTTTGTGCAGGAACAGTAACCCTGAATAAGACAAAGTATGTTCACTTAATATTGCACATAAAGAGTTCTTATTAGTATGTGATTGCCTTTACTCGGAAACACTGTACTTCAATAGTATATAGGATTTTCATATGCATTTATGAAAGCTGTACAATGCCGTTTACGAGGAGAATACGTGTTTAAGCCTAGAAACAACACCCAACAATCCACA
Source organism: Apodemus agrarius (assembly GCA_964023405.1). Taxonomy (NCBI): domain Eukaryota; kingdom Metazoa; phylum Chordata; class Mammalia; order Rodentia; family Muridae; genus Apodemus; species Apodemus agrarius. Next base: position 50,559,086 of record OZ030021.1, on the reverse strand, counting down.
AAGTGAATGCATTCATGTGACATTTAGCTCCAAATGCAACAATATGCGTTTAAAAGTGTAATTTCCCTAATCCTAACTCTTACACCTACTAAACATAACTAATAACCTAACCCTAAACATAACCATAACCATAACCCTAACCTGAAACACCGTCTTTCATTAGTATATGGATTTTCATATACATTTAAGAGAGAAAGCTGTACAATGCCCTTTACAAGGAGAAAACATATTTAAACTTAGAGGCAATGCCAAACACACTGCAAAGTGTGTTTGCATTCATGTTACATTCAAGTCTAATGACAAGATTTTCCATCCATTTTAATTAACACGTTCAGTAAGTATAAAACACTATGCGTTTAAAAGTGTAATTTAGCAACACGATGCGTTTAAAAGTGTAATTTCCCTAACCCGAACTCTAAACCTAACACTAACACTAAACCTAACCCTTACCCAACCCTAACCCTATCCCTAACCCTAACCCTAACCCTTACCATAACCTAAAACACTGTATTTAATTAGTATATTGGATTTTCATATGCATTTAAGAGAGAAAGCTTTACAATGCCATTTTCAAGGAGAAAACGTTTTTAAACTTGGAGACAACACCAAACACACTACAAAGTGAATGCATTCATGTTACTTTCAGGTCTAATGATGAGAAGTATCTTTATCTCCAATTAACACGTTCAGTAAGTTTTAAAAGACTATGCGTTTATAGGTGTAATTTAGCAACACAATGCGTTTAAAAGTGTAATTTCCCTAAGCCTAACCCTAACCCTAACCCTAACCCTAACCCTAACCCTAACCCTAACCCTAACCCTAACCCTAACCCTAACCCTAACCTTAACCTAATTTGGAACACTGTATTCCCTTAGTATATTGGATTTTCAAATGCATTTAAGAGAGAAAGCTTTACAATGCCCTTTATAAGGATAAAACGTGTTTACACCTAGAGGCAACACCAAACACACTACACAGTGAATGCATTCATGTTACATTCAGGTCTAATGAGGAGAAGTTTCTTCATTTACACTTAACACGTTCAGTAAGTTTTAAAACACTATGCGTTTAAAAGTGTAATTTAGCAACACGATGCGTTTAAAAGTGTAATTTCCCTAATCCTAACCCTAATCCTAACACTAACCCTTACCCAACCCTAACCCTATCCTTAACCGTAACCCTTACCATAACCTCAAACACTGTATTTAATTAGTATATTGGATTTTCATATGCATTTAAGACAGAAAGCTGTACAATGCCCTTTACAAGGAGAAAACGTGTTTACACCTATTGGCAACACAATACACACTACACAGTGAAAGCATTCATGTTACATTCACGTCTAATGATGAGAAGTTACTTCGTTTACTATTAACATGTTCAGTAAGTTTTAAAAGACTATGCATTTAAAAATGTAATATAGCAACAATATGCGTTTGAAAGTGTAATTTCCCTAACCCTAACTCTAACCCTAACCCAAAACATAACCATAACCATAACCCTAACCCTAAACATAACCCTAACCTTGAACACTGTATTTAATTAGTATATTGGATTTTCATACGCATTTAAGACAGAAAGCTGTACAATGCCCTTTACGAGGAAAAAACGTATTTAAACTTAGAGGCAATAGCAAACACACTGCAAAGTGAATGCATTCATGTTACATTGAAGTCTAATGACAAGATTTTCCTTCATTAAAAATTAAAACGATCAGAAAGTTTTAAAACACTAAGCGTTTAAAAGTGTAATTTAGCAACACTATGTGATTAAAAGTGTAATATCCCTAACCCTAACCCTAACCCTAACCCTAACCCTAACCCTAACCCTAACCCTAACCCTAACCTGAAACACCGTATTTCATTAGTGTATTGGATTTTCATATGTATTTAAGAGAGAAAGCTGTACAATGCCCTTTACAACGATAAAACGTGTTTACACCTAGAGGCAACACCCAACACACTACACAGTGAATGCATTCATGCTACTTTCAGGTCTAATGTCTAGAAGTTTCTTCGTTTTCAATATACACGTTCAGTAAGTTTTAAAACACTATGCATTTAAAAGTGTAATTTAGCAACACTATGTGTTTAAAAATGTAATATCCCTATCCCAAACCCTAGCGTAAGACCTAACCCTAACCTGGAACACCGTATTTCATTAGTATATTAATTTTCATATTCATTCAAGGGAGAAAGCTGTACAATGCTCTTTACGAGGAGAAAACGTGTTTACACATAGAAGCAACACCAAACACACAATACACTGAATGCATTCATGTTACATTCAGGTCTAATGACGAGAAGATTCTTCGTTTACAATTAACACGTTCAGTATGTTTTAAAACACTATGCGTTTAAAAGTGTAATTTAGCAACACTATGCATTTAAAAGTGTAATTTCTCTAACCCTAACTCTAACTCTAACTCTAACCCTAACCCTAACCCTAACCCTAACCCTAACCCTAACCCTAACCCTAACCCTAAACTTAACCCTAACCTCGAGCACTGTATTTAATTAGTATATTGGATTTTCATATGCATTTAAGAGAGAAAGCTGTACACTTTACAAGGAGAAAACATGTTTACACCTAGAGGCAACACCAAACACACTACACAGTGAATGCATTCATGTTATATTCACGTCTAATGACGAGAAGTTACTTCGTTTACTATTAACATGTTCAGTAAGTTTTAAAACACTATGCATTTAAAAGTGTAATATAGCAACAATATGCGTTTAAAAGTGTAATTTCCCTAAGCCTAACTCTTACCCTAACCCTAAACATAACCATAACGATAACCCTAACCTGAAACACCGTCTTTCATTAGTATATGGATTTTCATATACTATTAAGAGAGAAAGCTGTACAATGCCCTTTACGAGGAGAAAATGTATTTAAACTTAGAGGCAATACCAAACACACTGCAAAGTGAATGCATTCATGTTACATTCAAGTCTAATGACAAGATTTTCCATCCTTTACAATTAACACGTTCAGTAAGTATAAAACACTATGCGTTTAAAAGTGTAATTTAGCAACACGATGCGTTTAAAAGTGTAATATCCCTATCCCAAACCCTAGCATAAGACCTAACCCTAAGCTGGAACACCGTATTTCATTAGTATTCATTCAGGTCTAATTGTGTAATTTCCCTAACCCTAACTCTAAACCTAACCCTAACCCTAAACCTAACCCTTACCCATACCTAACCCTATCCCTAAACCTAACCCTTACCATAACCTCGAACACTGTATTTAATTAGTATATTGGATTTTCATATGCATTTAAGAGAGAAAGCTTTACAATGCCATTTTCAAGGAGAAAACGTTTTTAAACTTGGAGACAACACCAAACACACTACAAAGTGAATGCATTCATGTTACTTTCAGGTCTAATGACGAGAAGTATCTTTATCTCCAATTAACACGTTCAGTAAGTTTTATTACACTATGCGTTTAAAAGTGTAATTTAGCAACAATATGCCTTTAAAAGTATAATATCTCTAACCCTAACCCTATCCCTAACCCTAACCCTAACCCTAACCCTAACCCTAACCCTAACCCTAACCCTAACCCTAACCCTAAACCTAACCCTAACCCTAATCCTAACCCTAACACTAACTCTAACACTAACACTAACCCTAACCTACTTGGAACACTGTATTCCCTTAGTATATTGGATTTTCAAATGCATTTAAGAAAGAAAGCTTTACAATGCCCTTTATAAGGATAAAACGTGTTTACACCTAGAGGCAACACCAAACACACTACACAGTGAATGCATTCATGTTACATTCAGGTCTAATGAGGAGAAGTTTCTTCATTTACACTTAACACGTTCAGTAAGTTTTAAAACACTATGCGTTTAAAAGTGTAATTTAGCAACACTATGCGTTTAAAAGTGTAATTTCCCTAACCCTAACTAACCCTAACCCTAACCCTAACCCTGACCTAACTTGGAACATTGTACTCCCGTAGTATATTGGATTTTCAAATGCATTTAAGAGAGAAAGCTTTACAATGCCCTTTATAAGGATAAAACGTGTTTACACCTAGAGGCAACACCAAACACACTACACAGTGAATGCATTCATGTTACATTCAGGTCTAATGAGGAGAAGTTTCTTCATTTACACTTAACACGTTCAGTAAGTTTTAAAACACTATGCGTTTAAAAGTGTAATTTAGCAACACTATGTGTTTAAAAGTGTAATATCCCTATCCCAAACCCTAGCGTAAGACCTAACCCTAACCTGGAACACCGTATTTCATTAGTATATTAATTTTCATATTAATTTAAGGGAGAAAGCTGTACAATGCTCTTTACGAGGAGAAAACGTGTGTACACATAGAAGCAACACCAAACACACAATACACTGAATGCATTCATGTTACATTCAGGTCTAATGACGAGAAGATTCTTCGTTTACAATTAACACGTTCAGTATGTTTTAAAACACTATGCCTTTAAAAGTGTAATTTCGTACCACTATGCATTTAAAAGTGTAATTTCCCTAACCCTAACTCTAACACTAACCCTAACCTTAACCCTAACCCTAACCCTAACCCTAACCCTAACACTAACACTAACACTAACACTAACACTAACACTAACACTAACCTAACTTGGAACACTGTATTCCCTAAGTATATTGGATTTTCAAATGCATTTAAGAGAGAAAGCTTTACAATGCCCTTTATAAGAATAAAACGTGTTTACACCTAGAGGCAACACCAAACACACTAGACAGTGAATGCATTCATGTTACATTCAGGTCTAATGAGGAGAAGTTTCTTCATTTACACTTAACACGATCAGTAAGTTTTAAAACACTATGCGTTTAAAAGTGTAATTTAGCAACACTATGCGTTTAAAAGTGTAATTTCCCCAACCCTAACGCTAACCCTAACCCTAACCCTAACCCTAACCCTAACCCTAACCCTAACCCTAACCCTAACCCTAACCCTAACCGTAACCCTATCCCTAACCCTAACCTAAGCCTAACCCTAACCCTAACCCTAACCTAAGCCTAACCCTAACCCTAACCCTAACCCTGACCTAACTTGGAACACTGTACTCCCTTAGTATATTGGATTTTCAAATGCATTTAAGAGAGAAAGCTTTACAATGCCCTTTATATGGATAAAACGTGGTTACACCTAGAGGCAACACCAAACACACTACACAGTGAATGCATTCATGTTACATTCAGGTCTAATGAGGAGAAGTTTCTTCATTTACACTTAACACGTTCAGTAAGTTTTAAAACACTATGCGTTTAAAAGTGTAATTTAGCAACACTATGTGTTTAAAAGTGTAAATTCCCTAACCCTAACTCTAACCCAAACCCTAACCCTAACCCTAACCCTAACCCTAACCCTAACCCTAACCCTAACCCTAACCCTAACCCTAACCATAACGATAAACCTAACTTGGAGCACGGTATTTCATTAATACATGGATTTTCATATGCATTTAAGAGAGAAAGCTGTACAATACCCTTTATGAGGAGAAAACGTATTTAAACTTAGAGGCAATACCAAACACACTGCAAAGTGAATGCATTCTTGTTACATTCAAGTCTAATGACAAGATTTTCCTTCCTTTACAATTAACACGTTCAGTAAGTTTAAAACACTATGCGTTTAAAAGTGTAATTTAGCAACACTATGCTTTTAAAAGTATAAATACCCTAACCCTAACCCTAACCCTAACCCTAACCCTAACCCTAACCTAACCCTAACCCTAACCCTGACCTGGAACACCATATTTCATTAGTGTATTGGATTTTCATATGTATTTAGGAGAGAAAGCCTTACAATGCCCTTTACAACGATAAAACGTGTTTACACCTAGAGGCAACACCCAACACACTACACAGTGAATGCATTCATGCTACTTTCAGGTCTAATGTCTAGAAGTTTCTTCGTTTTCAATATACACGTTCAGTAAGTTTTAAAACACTATGCATTTAAAAGTGTAATTTAGCAACACTATGTGTTTAAAAGTGTAATATCCCTATCCCAAACCCTAGCGTAAGACTTAACCCTAAGCTGGAACCCCGTATTTCATTAGTATATTAATTTTCATATTCATTTAAGGGAGAAAGCTGTACAATGCTCTTTACGAGGAGAAAACGTGTTTACACATAGAAGCAACACCAAACACACAATACACTGAATGCATTCATGTTACATTCAGGTCTAATGACGAGAAGATTCTTCGTTTACAATTAACACGTTCAGTATGTTTTAAAACACTATGCGTTTAAAAGTGTAATTTCGCAACACTATGCATTTAAAAGTGTAATTTCCCTAACCCTAACTCTAAGACTAACCCTAACCTTAAACCTAACCCTAACCCTAACCCTAACCCTAACCCTAAACCTAACCCTAACAGTAACATTAACACTAACACTAACCCTAACCTAACTTGGAACACTGTATTCCCTAAGTATATTGGATTTTCATATGCATTTAATAGAGAAAGCTGTACAATGCCCTTTATGAGGAGAAAACATGCTTTTACACCTAGAGGTAACACCAAACACACTACAACGTGAATGAATTCATGTTACATTCAGGTCTAATGATGAGAAGTTTCTTCATTTACAATTAACACGTTCAGTAAGTTTTAAAACACTATGCGTTTAAAAGTGTAATTTAGCAACACTATGCGTTTAAAAGCATAATTTCCCTAACCGTAACTTTAACACTAACCCTAACCCTAACCATAACCCTAACCCTAACCCTAACACTAACCCTAACCCTAACCCTAACCCTAACCCTAACCCTAACACTAACCCTAACCTAACTTGGAACACTGTATTCCCTTAGTATATTGTATTTTCAAATGCATTTAAGAGAGAAAGCTTTACAATGCCCTTTATAAGGATAAAACGTGTTTACACCTAGAGGCAACACCAAACACACTACACAGTGAATGCATTCATGTTACATTCAGGTCTAATGAGGAGAAGTTTCTTCATTTACAATTAACACGTTCAGTAAGTTTTAAAACACTATGCGTTTAAAAGTGTAATTTAGCAACAATATGCCTTTAAAAGTATAATATCTCTAACCCTAACCCTAACCCTAACTGTAACCCTATCCCTAACCCTAACCTATGCCTAACCCTAACCCTAACCCTAACCCTGACCTAACTTGGAACACTGTATTCCCTTAGTATATTGGATTTTCAAATGCATTTAAGAGAGAAAGCTTTACAATGCCCTTTATAAGGATAAAACGTGGTTACACCTAGAGGCAACACCAAACACACTACACAGAGAATGCATTCATGTTACATTCTGGTCTAATGAGGAGAAGTTTCTTCATTTACACTTAACACGTTCAGTAAGTTTTAAAACACTATGTGTTTAAAAGTGTAATTTAGCAACACTATGCGTTTAAAAGTGTAATTTCCCTAACCGTAACTCTAACACTAACCCTAACCCTAACCCTAACCCTAACCCTAACCCTAACCCTAACCCTAACCCTAACCCTAACCCTAACACTAACACTAACACTAACACTAACACTAACACTAACACTAACACTAACACTAACACTAACACTAACACTAACACTAACCCTAACCTAACTTGGAACACTGTATTCCCTAAGTATATTGGATTTTCAAATGCATTTAAGAGAGAAAGCTTTACAATGCCCTTTATAAGAATAAAACGTGTTTACACCTAGAGGCAACACCAAACACACTAGACAGTGAATGCATTCATGTTACATTCAGGTCTAATGAGGAGAAGTTTCTTCATTTACACTTAACACGATCAGTAAGTTTTAAAACACTATGCGTTTAAAAGTGTAATTTAGCAACACTATGCGTTTAAAAGTGTAATTTCCCTAACCCTAACCCTAACCCTAACCCTAACCCTAACCCTAACCCTAACCCTAACCGTAACCCTATCCCTAACCCTAACCTAAGCCTAACCCTAACCCTAACCCTAACCCTGACCTAACTTGGAACACTGTACTCCCTTAGTATATTGGATTTTCAAATGCATTTAAGAGAGAAAGCTTTACAATGCCCTTTATAAGGATAAAACGTGGTTACACCTAGAGGCAACACCAAACACACTTACACAGTGAATGCATTCATGTTTCATTCAGGTCTAATGAGGAGAAGTTTCTTCATTTACACTTAACACGTCCAGTAAGTTTTAAAACACTATGCGTTTAAAAGTGTAATTTAGCAACACTATGTGTTTAAAAGTGTAAATTCCCTAACCCTAACCCTAACCCTAACCCTAACCCTAACCCTAACCCTAACCCTAACCCTAACCCTAACCCTAACCCTAACCCTAACCATAACCATAAACCTAACCTGGAGCACGGTATTTCATTAATATATGGATTTTCATATGCATTTAAGAGAGAAAGCTGTACAATGCCCTTTATGAGGAGAAAACGTATTTAAACTTAGAGGCAATAGCAAACACACTGCAAAGTGAATGCATTCTTGTTACATTCAAGTCTAATGAAAAGATTTTCCTTCCTTTACAATTAACATGTTTTGTAAGTTTTAAAATGCTATGCATTTAAAAGTTTAATTTAGCAACACTATGCTTTTAAAAGTGTAATATCTCTATCCCTAACCCTACCCTAACCCTAACCCTAACCCTAACCCTAACCCTAACCCTAACCTAACCCTAACCCTGACCTGAAACACTGTATTTCATTAGTGTAATGGATTTTCATATGTATTTAGGAGAGAAAGCCTTACAATGCCCTTTACAACGATAAAACGTGTTTACACCTAGAGGCAACACCCAACACACTACACAGTGAATGCATTCATGCTACTTTCAGGTCTAATGTCTAGAAGTTTCTTCGTTTTCAATATACACGTTCAGTAAGTTTTAAAACACTATGCATTTAAAAGTGTAATTTAGCAACACTATGCTTTTAAAAGTGTAATATCCCTATCCCTAACCCTAGCGTAAGACCTATCCATAACCTGGAACACCGTATTTCATTAGTATATTAATTTTCATATTCATTTAAGGGAGAAAGCTTTACAATGCTCTTTACGAGGAGAAAACGTGTTTACACATAGAAGCAACACCAAACACACAATACAGTGAATGCATTCATGTTACATTCAGGTCTAATGACGAGAAGTTTCTTCGTATACAAATAACACGTTCAGTATGTTTTAAAACACTATGCGTTTAAAAGTGTAATTTAGCAACACTATGCATTTAAAAGTGTAATTTCTCTAACCCTAACTCTAACTCTAACCCTAACCCTAACCCTAACCCTAACCCTAACCCTAACCCTAACCCTAACCCTAACCCTAACCCTAACCCTAACCCTAACCCTAACCCTAACACCTAACACTAACACTAAAACTAACACTAACCTAACTTGGAACACTGTATTTAATTAGTATATTGGATTTTCATATGCATTTAAGAGAGAAAGCTTTACAATGCCCTTTACAAGGATAAAACGTGTTTACACCTAGAGGCAACACCAAACACACTACACAGTGAATGCATTCATGTTACATTCAGGTCTAATGAGGAGAAGTTTCTTCATTTACACTTAACACGATCAGTAAGTTTTAAAACACTATGCGTTTAAAAGTGTAATTTAGCAACACTATGCGTTTAAAAGTGTAATTTCCCTAACCCTAACTCTAACCCTAACCCTAACCCTAACCCTAACCCTAACCCTAACCCTAACCCTAACCCTAACCCTAACCCTAACCCTAACCCTAACACTAACACTAACACTAACACTAACACTAACACTAACACTAACACTAACCTAACTTGGAACACTGTATTCCCTTAGTATATTGGATTTTCAAATGCATTTAAGAGAGAAAGCTTTACAATGCCCTTTATAAGAATAAAACGTGTTTACACCTAGAGGCAACACCAAACACTCTAGACAGTGAATGCATTCATGTTACATTCAGGTCTAATGAGGAGAAGTTTCTTCATTTACACTTAACATGATCAGTAAGTTTTAAAACACTATGCGTTTAAAAGTGTAATTTAGCAACACTATGCGTTTAAAAGTGTAATTTCCCTAACCCTAACGCTAACCCTAACCCTAACCCTAACCCTAACCCTAACCCTAACCCTAACCCTAACCCTAACCCTAACCCTAACCTAAGTCTAACCCTAACCCTAACCCTAACCTAAGCCTAACCCTAACCCTAACCCTAACCCTGACCTAACTTGGAACACTGTACTCCCTTAGTATATTGGATTTTCAAATGCATTTAAGAGAGAAAGCTTTACAATGCCCTTTACAAGGATAAAACATGGTTACACCTAGAGGCAACACCAAACACACTACACAGTGAATGCATTCATGTTACATTCAGGTCTAATGAGGAGAAGTTTCTTCATTTACAATTAACACGTTCAGTAAGTTTTAAAACACTATGCGTTTAAAAGTGTAATTTCCCTAACCCTAACTCTAACCCTAACCCTAACACTAACCCTAATCCTAACCTAAGCCTAAGCCTAACCCTAACCCTAATTCTAACCCTAACCCTAACCATAACCATAAACCTAACTTGGAGCACGGTATTTCATTAATATATGGATTTTCATATGCATTTAAGAGAGAAAGCTGTACAATGCCCTTTATGAGGAGAAAACGTGTTTAAACCTAGAGGCAACACCAAACACAATACAAAGTTAATGCATTCATGTTACATTCAGGTCTAATGACAAGATTTTCCTTCCTTTACAATTAACACGTTCAGTAAGTTTTAAAACACTATGCGTTTAAAAGTGTAATTTAGCAACACTATGCGTTTAAAAGTGTAATTTCCCTAACCCTAACTCTAACACTAACCCTAACCCTAACCCTAACCCTAACCCTAACCCTAACCCTAACCCTAACCCTAACCCTAACCCTAACCCTAACCCTAACCCTAACCCTAACCCTAACCTGTAACACCGTATTTCATTAGTGTATTGGATTTTCATATGTATTTAAGAGAGAAAGCTGTACAATGCCCTTTACAACGATAAAACGTGTTTACACCTAGAGGCAACACCCAACACACTACACAGTGAATGCATTCATGCTACTTTCAGGTCTAATGTCTAGAAGTTTCTTCGTTTTCAATATACACGTTCAGTAAGTTTTAAAACACTATGCATTTAAAAGTGTAATTTAGCAACACTATGTGTTTAAAAATGTAATATCCCTATCCCAAACCCTAGCGTAAGACCTAACCCTAACCTGGAACACCGTATTTCATTAGTATATTAATTTTCATATTCATTCAAGGGAGAAAGCTGTACAATGCTCTTTACGAGGAGAAAACGTGTTTACACATAGAAGCAACACCAAACACACAATACACTGAATGCATTCATGTTACATTCAGGTCTAATGACGAGAAGATTCTTCGTTTACAATTAACACGTTCAGTATGTTTTAAAACACTATGCGTTTAAAAGTGTAATTTAGCAACACTATGCATTTAAAAGTGTAATTTCTCTAACCCTAACTCTAACTCTAACCCTAACCCTAACCCTAACCCTAACCCTAACCCTAACCCTAACCCTAACCCTAACCCTAACCCTAACACTAACACTAACACTAACACTAACACTAACCCTAACCTAACTTGGAACACTGTATTTAATTAGTATATTGGATTTTCAAAAGCATTTAAGAGAGAAAGCTTTACAATGCCCTTTATAAGGATAAAACGTGTTTACACCTAGAGGCAACACCAAACACACTAGACAGTGAATGCATTCATGTTACATTCAGGTCTAATGAGGAGAAGTTTCTTCATTTACACTTAACACGTTCAGTAAGTTTTAAAACACTATGCGTTTAAAAGTGTAATTTAGCAACACTATGCGTTTAAAAGTGTAATTTCCCTAACCCTAACTCTAACACTAACCCTAACCCTAACCCTAACCCTAACCCTAACCCTAACCCTAACCCTAACCCTAACACTAACCCTAACCCTAACTCTAACCCTAACCCTAACACTAACCCTAACCTAACTTGGAACACTGTATTCCCTTAGTATATTGTATTTTCAAATGCATTTAAGAGAGAAAGCTTTACAATGCCCTTTATAAGGATAAAACGTGTTTACACCTAGAGGCAACACCAAACACACTACACAGTGAATGCATTCATGTTACATTCAGGTCTAATGAGGAGAAGTTTCTTCATTTACACTTAACACGTTCAGTAAGTTTTAATACACTATGCGTTTAAAAGTGTAATTTAGCAACAATATGCCTTTAAAAGTATAATATCTCTAACCCTAACCCTAACCCTAACCCTAACCCTAACTGTAACCCTATCCCTAACCCTAACCTATGCCTAACCCTAACCCTAACCCTAACCCTGACCTATCTTGGAACATTGTACTCCCTTAGTATATTGGATTTTCAAATGCATTTAAGAGAGAAAGCTTTAAAATGCCCTTTATAAGGATAAAACGTGGTTACACCTAGAGGCAACACCAAACACACTACACAGAGAATGCATTCATGTTACATTCTGGTCTAATGAGGAGAAGTTTCTTCATTTACACTTAACACGTTCAGTAAGTTTTAAAACACTATGTGTTTAAAAGTGTAATTTAGCAACACTATGCGTTTAAAAGTGTAATTTCCCTAACCCTAAGTCTAACCCTAACCCTAACCCTAACCCTAACCCTAACCCTAACACTAACACTAACCCTAACACTAACACTAACACTAACACTAACAATAACAATAACAATAACAATAACAATAACAATAACCCTAACCTAACTTGGAACACTGTATTCCCTTAGTATATTGGATTTTCAAATGCATTTAAGAGAGAAAGCTTTACAATGCCCTTTATAAGGATAAAACGTGTTTACACCTAGAGGCAACACCAAACACACTACACAGTGAATGCATTCATGTTACATTCAGGTCTAATGAGGAGAAGTTTCTTCATTTACACTTAACACGATCAGTAAGTTTTAAAACACTATGCGTTTAAAAGTGTAATTTAGCAACACTAAGCGTTTAAAAGTGTAATTTCCCTAACCCTAACCCTAACCCTAACCCTAACCCTAACCCTAACCCTAACCCTAACCCTAACCCTAACCGTAACCCTATCCCTAACCCTAACCTAAGCCTAACCCTAACCCTAACCCTAACCCTGACCTAACTTGGAACACTGTACTCCCTTAGTATATTGGATTTTCAAATGCATTTAAGAGAGAAAGCTTTACAATGCCCTTTATAAGGATAAAACGTGGTTACACCTAGAGGCAACACCAAACACACTTACACAGTGAATGCATTCATGTTTCATTCAGGTCTAATGAGGAGAAGTTTCTTCATTTACACTTAACACGTTCAGTAAGTTTTAAAACACTATGCGTTTAAAAGTGTAATTTAGCAACCCTAACCCTAACCCTAACCCTAACCGTAACGCTATCCCTAACCCTAACCTAAGCCTAACCCTAACCCTAACCCTAACCCTAACACTAATCCTAACCCTAACTCTAACCATAACCATAAACGTAACTTGGAGCATGGTATTTCATTAATATATGGATTTTCTTATGCATTTAAGAGAGAAAGCTGTACAATGCCCTTTATGAGGAGAAATCGTATTTAAACTAGAGGCAATAGCAAACACACTGCAAAGTGAATGCATTCATGTTACATTCAAGTCTAATGACAAGATTTTCCTTCCTTTACAATTTACACGTTCTGTAAGATTTAAAACACTATGCATTTAAAAGTGTTATTTAGCAACACTATGCTTTTAAAAGTATAACTACCCTAACTCTAACCCTAACCCTAACCCCATCCCTAACCCTAACCCTGACCTGGAACACCATATTTCATTCGTATATTGGATTTTCATATGCATTTAGAGAGAAAGCAGCACAACGAGGAGATAACGTTTTCAAACCTAGAGGCGACGCCAAACACAATACAAAGTTAATGCATTCATGTTACATTCAGGTCTAATGACGAGAAGGTTTTTCGTTTACAATTAACACGTTCAGTATGTTTTAAAACACTATGCGTTTAAAAGTGTAATTTAGCAACACTATGCGTTTAAAAGTGTAATTTCCCTAACCCTAACTCTAACACTAACCATAACCCTAACCCTAACCCTAACCCTAACCCTAACCCTAACCCTAACCCTAACCCTAACCCTAACCCTAACCTAACCCTAACCCTAACCCTAACCTGTAACACCGTATTTCATTAGTGTATTGGATTTTCATATGTATTTAAGAGAGAAAGCTGTACAATGCCCTTTACAACGATAAAACGTGTTTACACCTAGAGGCAACACCCAACACACTACACAGTGAATGCATTCATGCTACTTTCAGGTCTAATGTCTAGAAGTTTCTTCGTTTTCAATATACACGTTCAGTAAGTTTTAAAACACTATGCATTTAAAAGTGTAATTTAGCAACACTATGTGTTTAAAAATGTAATATCCCTATCCCAAACCCTAGCGTAAGACCTAACCCTAACCTGGAACACCGTATTTCATTAGTATATTAATTTTCATATTCATTCAAGGGAGAAAGCTGTACAATGCTCTTTACGAGGAGAAAACGTGTTTACACATAGAAGCAACACCAAACACACAATACACTGAATGCATTCATGTTACATTCAGGTCTAATGACGAGAAGATTCTTCGTTTACAATTAACACGTTCAGTATGTTTTAAAACACTATGCGTTTAAAAGTGTAATTTAGCAACACTATGCATTTAAAAGTGTAATTTCCCTAACCCTAACTCTAACCCTAACCCTAACCCTAACCCTAACCCTAACCCTAACCCTAACCCTAACCCTAACCCTAACCCTAACCCTAACCCTAACCCTAACACTAACACTAACACTAACACTAACCCAAACCCTAACACTAACACTAACACTAACCCTAACCTAACTTGGAACACTGTATTCCCTAAGTATATTGGATTTTCAAATGCATTTAAGAGAGAAAGCTTTACAATGCCCTTTATAAGAATAAAACGTGTTTACACCTAGAGGCAACACCAAACACACTAGACAGTGAATGCATTCATGTTACATTCATGTCTAATGAGGAGAAGTTTCTTCATTTACACTTAACACGATCAGTAAGTTTTAAAACACTATGCGTTTAAAAGTGTAATTTAGCAACACTATGCGTTTAAATGTGTAATTTCCCTAACCGTAACACTAACCCTAACCCTAACCCTAACCCTAACCCTAACCCTAACCCTAACCCTAACCCTAACCCTAACCCTAACCCTAACCCTAAACCACTAACCCTAACCTAACTTGGAACACTGTATTCCCTAAGTATATTGGATTTTCAAATGCATTTAAGAGAGAAAGCTTTACAATGCCCTTTATAAGAATAAAGCGTGTTTACACCTAGAGGCAACACCAAACACACTAGACAGTGAATGCATTCATGTTACATTCAGGTCTAATGAGGGGAAGTTTCTTCATTTACACTTAACACGATCAGTAAGTTTTAAAACACTATGCGTTTAAAAGTGTAATTTAGCAACACTATGCGTTTAAAAGTTTAATTTCCCTAACCGTAACTCTAACACTAACCCTAACCCTAACCCTAACCCTAACCCTAACCCTAACCCTAACCTAACACTAACACTAACACTAACCCTAACCTAACTTGGAACACTGTATTCCCTTAGTATATTGTATTTTCAAATGCATTTAAGAGAGAAAGCTTTACAATGCCCTTTATAAGGATAAAACGTGTTTACACCTAGAGGCAACACCAAACACACTACACAGTGAATGCATTCATGTTACATTCAGGTCTAATGAGGAGAAGTTTCTTCATTTACACTTAACACGTTCAGTAAGTTTTAATACACTATGCGTTTAAAAGTGTAATTTAGCAACAATATGCCTTTAAAAGTATAATATCTCTAACCCTAACCCTAACCCTAACCCTAACCCTAACCCTAACTGTAACCCTATCCCTAACCCTAACCTATGCCTAACCCTAACCCTAACCCTAACCCTGACCTAACTTGGAACATTGTACTCCCTTAGTATATTGGATTTTCAAATGCATTTAAGAGAGAAAGCTTTACAATGCCCTTTATAAGGATAAAACGTGGTTACACCTAGAGGCAACACCAAACACACTACACAGAGAATGCATTCATGTTACATTCAGGTCTAATGAGGAGAAGTTTCTTCATTTACACTTAACACGTTCAGTAAGTTTTAAAACACTATGCGTTTAAAAGTGTAATTTAGCAACACTATGCGTTTAAAAGTGTAATTTCCCTAACCCTAACTCTAACCCTAACCCTAACCCTAACCCTAACCCTAACACTAACCCTATCCCTAACCCTAACCTATGCCTAACCCTAACCCTAACCCTAACCCTAACCCTAACCCTAACCTAACTTGGAACACTGTATTCCCTTAGTATATTGGATTTTCAAATGCATTTAAGAGAGAAAGCTTTACAATGCCCTTTATAAGGATAAAACGTGTTTACACCTAGAGGCAACACCAAACACACTACACAGTGAATGCATTCATGTTACATTCAGGTCTAATGAGGAGAAGTTTCTTCATTTACACTTAACACGTTCAGTAAGTTTTAAAACACTATGCGTTTAAAAGTGTAATTTAGCAACACTATGCGTTTAAAAGTGTAATTTCCCTAACCCTAACTCTAACCCTAACCCTAACCCTAACCCTAACCCTAACCCTAACCCTAACCCTAACCCTAACCGTAACGCTATCCCTAACCCTAACCTAAGCCTAAGCCTAAGCCTAACCCTAACCCTGACCTAACTTGGAACACTGTACTCCCTTAGTATATTGGATTTTCAAATGCATTTAAGAGAGAAAGCTTTACAATGCCCTTTATATGGATAAAACGTGGTTACACCTAGAGGCAACACCAAACACACTTACACAGTGAATGCATTCATGTTTCATTCAGGTCTAATGAGGAGAAGTTTCTTCATTTACACTTAACACGTTCAGTAAGTTTTAAAACACTATGCGTTTAAAAGTGTAATTTAGCAACACTATGTGTTTAAAAGTGTAAATTCCCTAACCCTAACTCTAACCCAAACCCTAACCCTAACCCTAACCCTAACCCTAACCCTAACCCTAACCCTAACACTAATCCTAACCCTAACTCTAACCATAACCATAAACCTAACTTGGAGCATGGTATTTCATTAATATATGGATTTTCATATGCATTTAAGAGAGAAAGCTGTACAATGCCCTTTATGAGGAGAAATCGTATTTAAACTAGAGGCAATAGCAAACACACTGCAAAGTGAATGCATTCATGTTACATTCAAGTCTAATGACAAGATTTTCCTTCCTTTACAATTTACACGTTCTGTAAGATTTAAAACACTATGCATTTAAAAGTGTTATTTAGCAACACTATGCTTTTAAAAGTATAACTACCCTAACCCTAACCCTAACCCTAACCCTAACCCTAACCCTAACCCTAACCCTAACCCTAACCCTAACCCTAACCCTCACCTGTAACACCGTATTTCATTAGTGTATTGGATTTTCATATGTATTTAAGAGAGAAAGCTGTACAATGCCCTTTACAACGATAAAACGTGTTTACACCTAGAGGCAACACCCAACACACTACACAGTGAATGCATTCATGCTACTTTCAGGTCTAATGTCTAGAAGTTTCTTCGTTTTCAATATACACGTTCAGTAAGTTTTAAAACACTATGCATTTAAAAGTGTAATTTAGCAACACTATGTGTTTAAAAATGTAATATCCCTATCCCAAAGCCTAGCGTAAGACCTAACCCTAACCTGGAACACCGTATTTCATTAGTATATTAATTTTCATATTCATTTAAGGGAGAAAGCTGTACAATGCTCTTTACGAGGAGAAAACGTGTTTACACATAGAAGCAACACCAAACACACAATACACTGAATGCATTCATGTTACATTCAGGTCTAATGACGAGAAGATTCTTCGTTTACAATTAACACGTTCAGTATGTTTTAAAACACTATGCGTTTAAAAGTGTAATTTCGCAACACTATGCATTTAAAAGTGTAATTTCCCTAACCCTAACTCTAACACTAACCCTAAGCTTAACCCTAACCCTAACCCTAACCCTAACTCTAACCCTAACCCTAACCCTAACCCTAACCCTAACCCTAACCCTAACCCTAACCCTAACACTAACCCAAACCCTAACACTAACACTAACACTAACCCTAACCTAACTTGGAACACTGTATTCCCTAAGTATATTGGATTTTCAAATGCATTTAAGAGAGAAAGCTTTACAATGCCCTTTATAAGAATAAAACGTGTTTACACCTAGAGGCAACACCAAACACACTAGACAGTGAATGCATTCATGTTACATTCAGGTCTAATGAGGAGAAGTTTCTTCATTTACACTTAACACGTTCAGTAAGTTTTAAAACACTATGCGTTTAAAAGTGTAATTTAGCAACACTATGCGTTTAAAAGTGTAATTTCCCTAACCCTAACTCTAACCCTAACCCTAACCCTAACCCTAACCCTAACCCTAACCCTAACCCTAACCCTAACCCTAACCCTAACCCTAACCCTAACCCTAACCCTAACCCTAACCCTAACCCTAACCTACTTGGAACACTGTATTCCCTAAGTATATTGGATTTTCAAATGCATTTAAGAGAGAAAGCTTTACAATGCCCTTTATAAGAATAAAACGTGTTTACACCTAGAGGCAACACCAAACACACTAGACAGTGAATGCATTCATGTTACATTCAGGTCTAATGAGGAGAAGTTTCTTCATTTACACTTAACACGTTCAGTAAGTTTTAAAACACTATGCGTTTAAAAGTGTAATTTAGCAACACTATGCGTTTAAAAGTGTAATTTCCCTAACCCTAACTCTAACCCTAACCCTAACCCTAACACTAACCCTAACCCTAACCCTAACCCTAACCCTAACCCTAACCCTAACCCTAACCCTAACCCTAACCCTAACCTAACTTGGAACACTGTATTCCCTAAGTATATTGGATTTTCAAATGCATTTAAGAGAGAAAGCTTTACAATGCCCTTTATAAGAATAAAACGTGTTTACACCTAGAGGCAACACCAAACACACTAGACAGTGAATGCATTCATGTTACATTCAGGTCTAATGAGGAGAAGTTTCTTCATTTACACTTAACACGATCAGTAAGTTTTAAAACACTATGCGTTTAAAAGTGTAATTTAGCAACACTATGCGTTTAAAAGTGTAATTTCCCTAACCCTAACTCTAACCCTAACCCTAACCCTAACCCTAACCCTAACCCTAACCCTAACCCTAACCCTAACCCTAACCCTAACCTAACACTAACCCTAACCCTAACCCTAACCTAACTTGGAACACTGTATTCCCTTAGTATATTGGATTTTCAAATGCATTTAAGAGAGAAAGCTTTACAATGCCCTTTACAAGGATAAAACGTGTTTACACCTAGAGGCAACACCAAACACACTACACAGTGAATGCATTCATGTTACATTCAGGTCTAATGAGGAGAAGTTTCTTCATTAAAAATTAAAACGATCAGAAAGTTTTAAAACACTAAGCGTTTAAAAGTGTAATTTAGCAACACTATGTGATTAAAAGTGTAATATCCCTAACCCTAACCCTAACCCTAACCCTAACCCTAACCCTAACCCTAACCCTAACCCTAACCCTAACCCTAACCCTAACCTGAAACACCGTATTTCATTAGTGTATTGGATTTTCATATGTATTTAAGAGAGAAAGCTGTACAATGCCCTTTACAACGATAAAACGTGTTTACACCTAGAGGCAACACCCAACACACTACACAGTGAATGCATTCATGCTACTTTCAGGTCTAATGTCTAGAAGTTTCTTCGTTTTCAATATACACGTTCAGTAAGTTTTAAAACACTATGCATTTAAAAGTGTAATTTAGCAACACTATGTGTTTAAAAATGTAATATCCCTATCCCAAACCCTAGCGTAAGACCTAACCCTAACCTGGAACACCGTATTTCATTAGTATATTAATTTTCATATTCATTCAAGGGAGAAAGCTGTACAATGCTCTTTACGAGGAGAAAACGTGTTTACACATAGAAGCAACACCAAACACACAATACACTGAATGCATTCATGTTACATTCAGGTCTAATGACGAGAAGATTCTTCGTTTACAATTAACACGTTCAGTATGTTTTAAAACACTATGCGTTTAAAAGTGTAATTTAGCAACACTATGCATTTAAAAGTGTAATTTCCCTAACCCTAACTCTAATCCTAACCCTAACCCTAACCCTAACCCTAACCCTAACCCTAACCCTAACCCTAACCCTAACCCTAACCCTAACACTAACCCAAACCCTAACACTAACACTAACACTAACCCTAACCTAACTTGGAACACTGTATTTCCTAAGTATATTGGATTTTCATATGCATTTAAGAGAGAATGGTGTACTATGCCCTTTACAAGGAGAAAACGTGTTTAAACATAGAGGCAACAGCAAACACACTACACAGTGTATGCATTCATGTTACATTCTGGTCTAATGAGGAGAAGTTTCTTCATTTACACTTAACACGTTCAGTAAGTTTTAAAACACTATGTGTTTAAAAGTGTAATTTAGCAACACTATGCGTTTAAAAGTGTAATTTCCCTAACCCTAAGTCTAACCCTAACCCTAACCCTAACCCTAACCCTAACCCTAACCCTAACCCTAACCCTAACCGTAACGCTATCCCTAACCCTAACCCTAACCCTTACCATAACTTGGAACACTGTATTCCCTAAGTATATTGGATTTTCAAATGCATTTAAGAGAGAAAGCTTTACAATGCCCTTTATAAGAATAAAACGTGTTTACACCTAGAGGCAACACCAAACACACTAGACAGTGAATGCATTCATGTTACATTCAGGTCTAATGAGGGGAAGTTTCTTCATTTACACTTAACACGATCAGTAAGTTTTAAAACACTATGCGTTTAAAAGTGTAATTTAGCAACACTATGGTTTAAAAGTGTAATTTCCCTAACCCTAAGTCTAACCCTAACCCTAACCCTAACCCTAACCCTAACCCTAACCCTAACCCTAACCCTAACCCTAACCCTAACCCTAACCCTAACCATAACTTGGAACACTGTATTCCCTTAGTATATTGTATTTTCAAATGCATTTAAGAGAGAAAGCTTTACAATGCCCTTTATAAGGATAAAACGTGTTTACACCTAGAGGCAACACCAAACAGACTACACAGAGAATGCATTCATGTTACATTCTGGTCTAATGAGGAGAAGTTTCTTCATTTACACTTAACACGTTCAGTAAGTTTTAAAACACTATGTGTTTAAAAGTGTAATTTAGCAACAATATGCCTTTAAAAGTATAATATCTCTAACCCTAACCCTAACCCTAACCCTAACCCTAACCCTAACTGTAACCCTATCCCTAACCCTAACCTAAGCCTAAGCCTAACCCTAACCCTAACCCTAACCTAACTTGGAACACTGTATTCCCTTAGTATATTGGATTTTCAAATGCATTTAAGAGAGAAAGCTTTACAATGCCCTTTATAAGGATAAAACGTGTTTACACCTAGAGGCAACACCAAACACACTACACAGTGAATGCATTCATGTTACATTCAGGTCTAATGAGGAGAAGTTTCTTCATTTACACTTAACACGTTCAGTAAGTTTTAAAACACTATGCGTTTAAAAGTGTAATTTAGCAACACTATAGTTTAAAAGTGTAATTTCCCTAACCCTAAGTCTAACCCTAACCCTAACCCTAACCCTAACCCTAACCCTAACCCTAACCCTAACCCTAACCCTAACCCTAACCCTAACCCTAACCCTAACCCTAACTGTAACGCTATCCCTAACCCTAACCTAAGCCTAAGCCTAACCCTAACCCTAACCCTAACCTACTTGGAACACTGTATTCCCTTAGTATATTGGATTTTCAAATGCATTTAAGAGAGAAAGCTTTACAATGCCCTTTATAAGGATAAAACGTGTTTACACCTAGAGGCAACACCAAACACACTACACAGTGAATGCATTCATGTTACATTCAGGTCTAATGAGGAGAAGTTTCTTCATTTACACTTAACACGTTCAGTAAGTTTTAAAACACTATGCGTTTAAAAGTGTAATTTAGCAACACTATGCGTTTAAAAGTGTAATTTCCCTAACCCTAACTCTAACCCTAACCCTAACCCTATCCCTAACCCTAACCCTAACCCTAACCCTAACCGTAACGCTATCCCTAACCCTAACCTAAGCCTAAGCCTAAGCCTAACCCTAACCCTGACCTAACTTGGAACACTGTACTCCCTTAGTATATTGGATTTTCAAATGCATTTAAGAGAGAAAGCTTTACAATGCCCTTTACAAGGATAAAACATGGTTACACCTAGAGGCAACACCAAACACACTTACACAGTGAATGCATTCATGTTACATTCAGGTCTAATGAGGAGAAGTTTCTTCATTTACACTTAACACGTTCAGTAAGTTTTAAAACACTATGCGTTTAAAAGTGTAATTTAGCAACCTAACCCTAACTCTAACCCTAACCCTAACCCTAACCCTAATCCTAACCTAAGCCTAAGCCTAACCCTAAGCCTAACCCTAACCCTAATTCTAACCCTAACCCTAACCATAACCATAAACCTAACTTGGAGCACGGTATTTCATTAATATATGGATTTTCATATGCATTTAAGAGAGAAAGCTGTACAATGCCCTTTATGAGGAGAAAGCGTATTTAAACTTAGAGGCAATAGCAAACACACTGCAAAGTGAATGCATTCATGTTACATTCAAGTCTAATGACAAGATTTTCCTTCCTTTACAATTAACACGTTCTGTAAGTTTTAAAACACTATGCATTTAAAAGTGTTATTTAGCAACACTATGCTTTTAAAAGTATAAATACCCTAACCCTAACCCTAACCCTAACCCTAACCCTAACCCTAACCCTAACCCTAACCCTAACCTAACACTAACCCTAACCCTAACCTGAAACACCGTATTTCATTAGTGTATTGGATTTTCCTATGTATTTAAGAGAGAAAGCTGTACAATGCCCTTTACAACGATAAAACGTGTTTACACCTAGAGGCAACACCCAACACACTACACAGTGAATGCATTCATGCTACTTTCAGGTCTAATGTCTAGAAGTTTCTTCGTTTTCAATATACACGTTCAGTAAGTTTTAAAACACTATGCATTTAAAAGTGTAATTTAGCAACACTATGTGTTTAAAAGTGTAATATCCCTATCCCAAACCCTAGCGTAAGACCTAACCCTAAGCTGGAACACCGTATTTCATTAGTATATTAATTTTCATATTCATTTAAGGGAGAAAGCTGTACAATGCTCTTTACGAGGAGAAAACGTGTTTACACATAGAAGCAACACCAAACACACAATACACTGAATGCATTCATGTTACATTCAGGTCTAATGACGAGAAGATTCTTCGTTTACAATTAACACGTTCAGTATGTTTTAAAACACTATGCGTTTAAAAGTGTAATTTCGCAACACTATGCATTTAAAAGTGTAATTTCCCTAACCCTAACTCTAACACTAACCCTAAGCTTAACCCTAACCCTAACCCTAACCCTAACTCTAACCCTAACCCTAACCCTAACCCTAACCCTAACCCTAACCCTAACCCTAACACTAACCCAAACCCTAACACTAACACTAACACTAACCCTAACCTAACTTGGAACACTGTATTCCCTAAGTATATTGGATTTTCAAATGCATTTAAGAGAGAAAGCTTTACAATGCCCTTTATAAGAATAAAACGTGTTTACACCTAGAGGCAACACCAAACACACTAGACAGTGAATGCATTCATGTTACATTCAGGTCTAATGAGGAGAAGTTTCTTCATTTACACTTAACACGATCAGTAAGTTTTAAAAACACTATGCGTTTAAAAGTGTAATTTAGCAACAATATGCGTTTAAAAGTGTAATTTCCCTAACCCTAACTCTAACCCTAACCCTAACCCTAACCCTAACCCTAACCCTAACCCTAACCCTAACCCTAACCCTAACCCTAACCCTAACCCTAACCCTAAACCTAACCTAACTTGGAACACTGTATTCCCTAAGTATATTGGATTTTCAAATGCATTTAAGAGAGAAAGCTTTACAATGCCCTTTATAAGAATAAAACGTGTTTACACCTAGAGGCAACACCAAACACACTAGACAGTGAATGCATTCATGTTACATTCAGGTCTAATGAGGAGAAGTTTCTTCATTTACAATTAACACGTTCAGTAAGTTTTAAAACACTATGCGTTTAAAAGTGTAATTTAGCAACACTATGCGTTTAAAAGTGTAATTTCCCTAACCCTAACCCTAACCCTAACCCTAACCCTAACCCTAACCCTAACCCTAACCCTAACCCTAACCCTAACCCTAACCCTAACCCTAACCCTAACCCTAACCCTAACCCTAACCTAACTTGGAACACTGTATTCCCTTACTATATTGGATTTTCAAATGCATTTAAGAGAGAAAGCTTTACAATGCCCTTTACAAGGATAAAACGTGTTTACACCTAGAGGCAACACCAAACACACTACACAGTGAATGCATTCATGTTACATTCAGGTCTAATGAGGAGAAGTTTCTTCATTTACACTTAACACGTTCAGTAAGTTTTAAAACACTATGCGTTTAAAAGTGTAATTTAGCAACACTATGCGTTTAAAAGTGTAATTTCCCTAACCCTAACTCTAACCCTAACCCTAACCCTAACCCTAACCCTAACCCTAACCCTAACCCTAACCCTAACCCTAACCCTAACCCTAACACTAACACTAACCCTAACCCTAACCTAACTTGGAACACTGTATTCCCTTAGTATATTGTATTTTCAAATGCATTTAAGAGAGAAATCTTTACAATGCCCTTTATAAGGATAAAACGTGTTTACACCTAGAGGCAACACCAAACACACTACACAGTGAATGCATTCATGTTACATTCAGGTCTAATGAGGAGAAGTTTTTTCATTTACACAAAACACGTTCAGTAAGTTTTAAAACACTATGCGTTTAAAACTGTAATTTCCCTAACCCTAACTCTAACCCTAACCCTAACCCTAACCCTAACCCTAACCTAACCCTAACCCTGACCTGAAACACTGTATTTCATTAGTGTAGTGGATTTTCATATGTATTTAGGAGAGAAAGCCTTACAATGCCCTTTACAACGATAAAACGTGTTTACACCTAGAGGCAACACCCAACACACTACACAGTGAATGCATTCATGCTACTTTCAGGTCTAATGTCTAGAAGTTTCTTCGTTTTCAATATACACGTTCAGTAAGTTTTAAAACACTATGCATTTAAAAGTGTAATTTAGCAACACTATGTGTTTAAAAGTGTAATATCCCTATCCCAAACCCTAGCGTAAGACCTAACCCTAACCTGGAACACCGTATTTCATTAGTATATTAATTTTCATATTCATTTAAGGGAGAAAGCTGTACAATGCTCTTTACGAGGAGAAAACGTGTTTACACATAGAAGCAACACCAAACACACAATACACTGAATGCATTCATGTTACATTCAGGTCTAATGACGAGAAGATTCTTCGTTTACAATTAACACGTTCAGTATGTTTTAAAACACTATGCGTTTAAAAGTGTAATTTAGCAACACTATGCATTTAAAAGTGTAATTTCCCTAACCCTAACTCTAACTCTAACCCTAACCCTAACCCTAACCCTAACCCTAACCCTAACCCTAACCCTAACCCTAACCCTAACCCTAACCCTAACCCTTACCATAACCTCGAGCACTGTATTTAATTAGTATATTGGATTTTCATATGCATTTAAGAGAGAAAGCTTTACAATGCCCTTTATAAGGATAAAACGTGGTTACACCTAGAGGCAACACCAAACACACTACACAGAGAATGCATTCATGTTACATTCAGGTCTAATGAGGAGAAGTTTCTTCATTTACACTTAACACGTTCAGTAAGTTTTAAAACACTATGCGTTTAAAAGTGTAATTTAGCAACACTATGCGTTTAAAAGTGTAATTTCCCTAACCCTAACTCTAAAACTAACCCTAACCCTAACCCTAACCCTAACCCTAACCCTAACCCTAACCCTAACCCTAACCCTAACCCTAACCCTAACCCTAACCCTAACCCTAACCTAACCTAACTTGGAACACTGTATTCCCTTAGTATATTGTATTTTCAAATGCATTTAAGAGAGAAAGCTTTACAATGCCCTTTATAAGGATAAAACGTGGTTACACCTAGAGGCAACACCAAACACACTACACAGTGAATGCATTCATGTTACATTCAGGTCTAATGAGGAGAAGTTTCTTCATTTACACTTAACACGTTCAGTAAGTTTTAATACACTATGCGTTTAAAAGTGTAATTTAGCAACAATATGCCTTTAAAAGTATAATATCTCTAACCCTAACCCTAACCCTAACCCTAACCCTAACTGTAACCCTATCCCTAACCCTAACCCTAACCCTAACCCTAACCCTAACCCTAACCCTGACCTAACTTGGAACACTGTACTCCCTTAGTATATTGGATTTTCAAATGCATTTAAGAGAGAAAGCTTTACAATGCCCTTTATAAGGATAAAACGTGTTTACACCTAGAGGCAACACCAAACACACTACACAGTGAATGCATTCATGTTACATTCAGGTCTAATGAGGAGAAGTTTCTTCATTTATACTTAACACGTTCAGTAAGTTTTAAAACACTATGCGTTTAAAAGTGTAATTTAGCAACACTATGCGTTTAAAAGTGTAATTTCCCTAACCCTAAGTCTAACCCTAACCCTAACCCTAACCCTAACCCTAACACTAACACTAACCCTAACACTAACACTAACACTAACACTAACAATAACAATAACAATAACAATAACAATAACAATAACCCTAACCTAACTTGGAACACTGTATTCCCTAAGTATATTGGATTTTCAAATGCATTTAAGAGAGAAAGCTTTACAATGCCCTTTATAAGAATAAAACGTGTTTACACCTAGAGGCAACACCAAACACTCTAAACAGTGAATGCATTCATGTTACATTCAGGTCTAATGAGGAGAAGTTTCTTCATTTACACTTAACACGATCAGTAAGTTTTAAAACACTATGCGTTTAAAAGTGTAATTTAGCAACACTATGCGTTTAAAAGTGTAATTTCCCTAACCCTAACCCTAACCCTAACCCTAACCCTAACCGTAACCCTAACCCTAACCCTAACCTAAGCCTAACCCTAACCCTAACCCTAACCCTGACCTAACTTGGAACATTGTACTCCCTTAGTATATTGGATTTTCAAATGCATTTAAGAGAGAAAGCTTTACAATGCCTTTTATAAGGATAAAACGTGGTTACACCTAGAGGCAACACCAAACACACTACACAGTGAATGCATTCATGTTACATTCAGGTCTAATGAGGAGAAGTTTCTTCATTTACACTTAACACGTTCAGTAAGTTTTAAAACACTATGCGTTTAAAAGTGTAATTTAGCAACACTATGCGTTTAAAAGTGTAATTTCCCTAACCCTAAGTCTAACCCTAACCCTAACCCTAACCCTAACCCTAACCCTAACCCTAACCCTAACCCTAACCCTAACCCTAACCTAAGCCTAAGCCTAAGCCTAACCCTAACCCTGACCTAACTTGGAACACTATACTCCGTTAGTATATTGGATTTTCAAATGCATTTAAGAGAGAAAGCTTTACAATGCCCTTTATAAGGATAAAACGTGTTTACACCTAGAGGCAACACCAAACACACTACACAGTGAATGCATTCATGTTACATTCAGGTCTAATGAGGAGAAGTTTCTTCATTTACACTTAACACGTTCAGTAAGTTTTAAAACACTATGCGTTTAAAAGTGTAATTTAGCAACACTATGCGTTTAAAAGTGTAATTTCCCTAACCCTAACCCTAACCCTAACCCTAACCCTAACCCTAACCCTAACCCTAACCCTAACCGTAACCCTATCCCTAACCCTAACCTAAGCCTAACCCTAACCCTAACCCTAACCCTGACCTAACTTGGAACACTGTACTCCCTTAGTATATTGGATTTTCAAATGCATTTAAGAGAGAAAGCTTTACAATGCCCTTTACAAGGATAAAACGTGTTTACACCTAGAGGCAACACCAAACACACTACACAGTGAATGCATTCATGTTACATTCAGGTCTAATGAGGAGAAGTTTTTTCATTTACACAAAACACGTTCAGTAAGTTTTAAAACACTATGCGTTTAAAACTGTAATTTCCCTAACCCTAACTCTAACCCTAACCCTAACCCTAACCCTAACCCTAACCCTAACCCTAACCCTAACCCTAATCCTAACCTAAGCCTAAGCCTAACCCTAACCCTAATTCTAACCCTAACCATAACCATAACCATAAACCTAACCTGGAGCACGGTATTTCATTAATATATGGATTTTCATATGCATTTAAGAGAGAAAGCTGTACAATGCCCTTTTTGAGGAGAAAGCGTATTTAAACTTAGAGGCAATACCAAACACACTGCAAAGTGAATGCATTCTTGTTACATTCATGTCTAATGAAAAGATTTTCCTTCCTTTACAATAACACATTCTGTAAGTTTTAAAACACTATGCATTTAAAAGTGTAATTTAGCAACACTATGCTTTTAAAAGTGTAATTTCCCTAACCCTAACTCTAACACTAACCCTAACCCTAACCCTAACTCTAACCCTAACCCTAACCCTAACCCTAACCTAACACTAACCCTAACCCTAACCTGAAACACCGTATTTCATTAGTGTATTGGATTTTCATATGTATTTAAGAGAGAAAGCTGTACAATGCCCTTTACAACGATAAAACGTGTTTACACCTAGAGGCAACACCCAACACACTACACAGTGAATGCATTCATGCTAATTTCAAGTCTAATGTCTAGAAGTTTCTTCGTTTTCAATAAACACGTTCAGTAAGTTTTAAAACACTATGCATTTAAAAGTGTAATTTAGCAACACTATGTGTTTAAAAGTGTAATATCCCTATCCCAAACCCTAGCGTAAGACCTAACCCTAACCTGGAACACCGTATTTCATTAGTATATTAATTTTCATATTCATTTAAGGGAGAAAGCTGTACAATGCTCTTTACGAGGAGAAAACGTGTTTACACATAGAAGCAACACCAAACACACAATACAGTGAATGCATTCATGTTACATTCAGGTCTAATGACGAGAAGTTTCTTCGTTTACAATTAACACGTTCAGTATGTTTTAAAACACTATGCGTTTAAAAGTGTAATTTAGCAACACTATGCGTTTAAAAGTGTAATTTCCCTAACCCTAACTCTAACACTAACCCTAACCCTAACCCTAACCCTAACCCTAACCCTAACTCTAACCCTAACCCTAACCCTAACCCTAACCCTAACCCTAACCCTAACCCTAACCCTAACACTAACCCAAACCCTAACACTAACACTAACACTAACCCTAACCTAACTTGGAACACTGTATTCCCTAAGTATATTGGATTTTCAAATGCATTTAAGAGAGAAAGCTTTACAATGCCCTTTATAAGGATAAAACGTGTTTACACCTAGAGGCAACACCAAACACACTACACAGTGAATGCATTCATGTTACATTCAGGTCTAATGAGGAGAAGTTTCTTCATTTACACTTAACACGTTCAGTAAGTTTTAAAACACTATGCGTTTAAAAGTGTAATTTAGCAACAATATGCCTTTAAAAGTGTAATTTCCCTAACCCTAACTCTAACCCTAACCCTAACCCTAACCCTAACCCTAACCCTAACCCTAACCCTAACCCTAACCCTAACCCTAACCCTAACCCTAACCCTAACCCTAACCCTAACCCTAACCTACTTGGAACACTGTATTCCCTTAGTATATTGGATTTTCAAATGCATTTAAGAGAGAAAGCTTTACAATGCCCTTTATAAGAATAAAACGTGTTTACACCTAGAGGCAACACCAAACACACTAGACAGTGAATGCATTCATGTTACATTCAGGTCTAATGAGGAGAAGTTTCTTCATTTACACTTAACACGATCAGTAAGTTTTAAAACACTATGCGTTTAAAAGTGTAATTTAGCAACACTATGCGTCTAAAAGTGTAATTTCCCTAACCGTAACTCTAACACTAACCCTAACCCTAACCCTAACCCTAACCCTAACCCTAACCCTAACCCTAACCCTAACCCTAACACCAACACTAACACTAACACTAACCCTATCCTAACTTGGAACACTGTATTCCCTAAGTATATTGGATTTTCAAATGCATTTAAGAGAGAAAGCTTTACAATGCCCTTTATAAGAATAAAACGTGTTTACACCTAGAGGCAACACCAAACACACTAGACAGTGAATGCATTCATGTTACATTCAGGTCTAATGAGGAGAAGTTTCTTCATTTACACTTAACACGTTCAGTAAGTTTTAAAACACTATGTGTTTAAAAGTGTAATTTAGCAACACTATGCGTTTAAAAGTGTAATTTCCCTAACCCTAACTCTAACCCTAACCCTAACCCTAACCCTAACCCTAACCCTAACCCTAACCCTAACCCTAACCCTAACCCTAACCTAACACTAACACTAACACTAACCCTAACCTAACTTGGAACACTGTATTCCCTTAGTATATTTATTTTCAAATGCATTTAAGAGAGAAAGCTTTACAATGCCCTTTATAAGGATAAAACGTGTTTACACCTAGAGGCAACACCAAACACACTACACAGTGAATGCATTCATGTTACATTCAGGTCTAATGAGGAGAAGTTTCTTCATTTACACTTAACACGATCAGTAAGTTTTAAAACACTAAGCGTTTAAAAGTGTAATTTAGCAACACTATGTGATTAAAAGTGTAATATCCCTAACCCTAACCCTAACCCTAACCCTAACCCTAACCCTAACCCTAACCTAACCCTAACCCTAACCCTAACCTGAAACACCGTATTTCATTAGTGTATTGGATTTTCATATGTATTTAAGAGAGAAAGCTGTACAATGCCCTTTACAACGATAAAACGTGTTTACACCTAGAGGCAACACCCAACACACTACACAGTGAATGCATTCATGCTACTTTCAGGTCTAATGTCTAGAAGTTTCTTCGTTTTCAATATACACGTTCAGTAAGTTTTAAAACACTATGCATTTAAAAGTGTAATTTAGCAACACTATGTGTTTAAAAATGTAATATCCCTATCCCAAACCCTAGCGTAAGACCTAACCCTAACCTGGAACACCGTATTTCATTAGTATATTAATTTTCATATTCATTCAAGGGAGAAAGCTGTACAATGCTCTTTACGAGGAGAAAACGTGTTTACACATAGAAGCAACACCAAACACACAATACACTGAATGCATTCATGTTACATTCAGGTCTAATGACGAGAAGATTCTTCGTTTACAATTAACACGTTCAGTATGTTTTAAAACACTATGCGTTTAAAAGTGTAATTTCGCAACACTATGCATTTAAAAGTGTAATTTCCCTAACCCTAACTCTAAGACTAACCCTAACCTTAACCCTAACCCTAACCCTAACCCTAACCCTAACCCTAACCCTAACCCTAACCCTAACACTAACCCAAACCCTAACACTAACACTAACACTAACCCTAACCTAACTTGGAACACTGTATTTCCTAAGTATATTGGATTTTCAAATGCATTTAAGAGAGAAAGCTTTACAATGCCCTTTATAAGAATAAAGCGTGTTTACACCTAGAGGCAACACCAAACACACTAGACAGTGAATGCATTCATGTTACATTCAGGTCTAACGAGGAGAAGTTTCTTCATTTACACTTAACACGATCAGTAAGTTTTAAAACACTATGCGTTTAAAAGTGTAATTTAGCAACACTATGCGTTTAAAAGTGTAATTTCCCTAACCGTAACTCTAAAACTAACCCTAACCCTAACCCTAACCCTAACCCTAACCCTAACACTAACACTAACCCTAATCCTAACCCTAACCCTAACCCTAACACTAACCCTAACCTAACTTGGAACACTGTATTCCCTTAGTATATTGTATTTTCAAATGCATTTAAGAGAGAAAGCTTTACAATGCCCTTTATAAGGATAAAACGTGTTTACACCTAGAGGCAACACCAAACACACTACACAGTGAATGCATTCATGTTACATTCAGGTCTAATGAGGAGAAGTTTCTTCATTTACACTTAACACGTTCAGTAAGTTTTAAAACACTATGCGTTTAAAAGTGTAATTTAGCAACAATATGCCTTTAAAAGTATAATATCTCTAACCCTAACCCTAACGCTAACCCTAACCCTAACTGTAACCCTAGCCCTAACCCTAACCTATGCCTAACCCTAACCCTAACCCTAACCCTAACCCTGACCTAACTTGGAACATTGTACTCCCTTAGTATATTGGATTTTCAAATGCATTTAAGAGAGAAAGCTTTACAATGCCCTTTATAAGGATAAAACGTGGTTACACCTAGAGGCAACACCAAACACACTACACAGTGAATGCATTCATGTTACATTCAGGTCTAATGAGGAGAAGTTTCTTCATTTACACTTAACACGTTCAGTAAGTTTTAAAACACTATGTGTTTAAAAGTGTAATTTAGCAACACTATGCGTTTAAAAGTGTAATTTCCCTAACCCTAAGTCTAACCCTAACCCTAACCCTAACCCTAACCCTAACCCTAACCCTAACCCTAACCCTAACACTAACACTAACAATAACAATAACAATAACAATAACAATAACAATAACAATAACCCTAACCTAACTTGGAACACTGTATTCCCTAAGTATATTGGATTTTCAAATGCATTTAAGAGAGAAAGCTTTACAATGCCCTTTATAAGGATAAAACGTGTTTACACCTAGAGGCAACACCAAACACACTACACAGTGAATGCATTCATGTTACATTCAGGTCTAATGAGGAGAAGTTTCTTCATTTACACTTAACACGTTCAGTAAGTTTTAAAACACTATGCGTTTAAAAGTGTAATTTAGCAACACTATGCGTTTAAAAGTGTAATTTCCCTAACCCTAACTCTAACCCTAACCCTAACCCTAACTGTAACCCTATCCCTAACCCTAACCTAAGCCTAACCCTAACCCTAACCCTAACCCTGACCTAACTTGGAACACTGTACTCCCTTAGTATATTGGATTTTCAAATGCATTTAAGAGAGAAAGCTTTACAATGCCCTTTATAAGGATAAAACGTGTTTACACCTAGAGGCAACACCAAACACACTACACAGTGAATGCATTCATGTAACATTCAGGTCTAATGAGGAGAAGTTTCTTCATTTACACTTAACACGTTCAGTAAGTTTTAAAACACTATGCGTTTAAAAGTGTAATTTAGCAACACTATGCGTTTAAAAGTGTAATTTCCCTAACCGTAACTCTAACACTAACCCTAACCCTAACCCTAACCCTAACCCTAACCCTAACCCTAACCCTAACCCTAACCTAACACTAACACTAACACTAACCCTAACCTAACTTGGAACACTGTATTCCCTTAGTATATTGGATTTTCAAATGCATTTAAGAGAGAAAGCTTTACAATGCCCTTTATAAGAATAAAACGTGTTTACACCTAGAGGCAACACCAAACACTCTAGACAGTGAATGCATTCATGTTACATTCAGGTCTAATGAGGAGAAGTTTCTTCATTTACACTTAACACGATCAGTAAGTTTTAAAACACTATGCGTTTAAAAGTGTAATTTAGCAACACTATGCGTTTAAAAGTGTAATTTCCCTAACCCTAACCCTAACCCTAACCCTAACCCTAACCCTAACCCTAACCCTAACCCTAACCGTAACCCTATCCCTAACCCTAACCTAAGCCTAACCCTAACCCTAACCCTAACCCTGACCTAACTTGGAACACTGTACTCCCTTAGTATATTGGATTTTCAAATGCATTTAAGAGAGAAAGCTTTACAATGCCCTTTACAAGGATAAAACATGGTTACACCTAGAGGCAACACCAAACACACTTACACAGTGAATGCATTCATGTTACATTCAGGTCTAATGAGGAGAAGTTTTTTCATTTACACAAAACACGTTCAGTAAGTTTTAAAACACTATGCGTTTAAAACTGTAATTTCCCTAACTCTAACCCTAACCCTAACCCTAACCCTAACCCTAACCCTAACCCTAATCCTAACCTAAGCCTAAACCTAAGCCTAAGCCTAACCCTAACCCTAATTCTAACCCTAACCATAACCATAACCATAAACCTAACCTGGAGCACGGTATTTCATTAATACATGGATTTTCATATGCATTTAAGAGAGAAAGCTGTACAATGCCCTTTTTGAGGAGAAAACGTATTTAAACTTAGAGGCAATAGCAAACACACTGCAAAGTGAATGCATTCATGTTACATTCAAGTCTAATGACAAGATTTTCCTTCCTTTACAATTAACATGTTCTGTAAGTTTTAAAACACTATGCATTTAAAAGTGTTATTTAGCAACACTATGCTTTTAAAAGTATAAATACCCTAACCCTAACCCTAACCATAACCCTAACCCTAACCCTAACCCTAACCCTAACCCTAACCCTAACCCTAACCTAACCCTAAACCTAACCCTGACCTGAAACACCGTATTTCATTAGTGTAGTGGATTTTCATATGTATTTAGGAGAGAAAGCTGTACAATGCCCTTTACAACGATAAAACGTGTTTACACCTAGAGGCAACACCCAACACACTACACAGTGAATGCATTCATGCTACTTTCAGGTCTAATGTCTAGAAGTTTCTTCGTTTTCAATATACACGTTCAGTAAGTTTTAAAACACTATGCATTTAAAAGTGTAATTTAGCAACACTATGTGTTTAAAAGTGTAATATCCCTATCCCAAACCCTAGCGTAAGACCTAACCCTAAGCTGGAACACCGTATTTCATTAGTATATTAATTTTCATATTCATTTAAGGGAGAAAGCTGTACAATGCTCTTTACGAGGAGAAAACGTGTTTACACATAGAAGCAACACCAAACACACAATACACTGAATGCATTCATGTTACATTCAGGTCTAATGACGAGAAGATTCTTCGTTTACAATTAACACGTTCAGTATGTTTTAAAACACTATGCGTTTAAAAGTGTAATTTCGCAACACTATGCATTTAAAAGTGTAATTTCCCTAACCCTAACTCTAACACTAACCCTAACCTTAACCCTAACCCTAACCCTAACCCTAACCCTAACCCTAACCCTAACCCTAACCCTAACCCTAACCCTAACCCTAACCCTAACACTAACACTAACCCAAACCCTAACACTAACACTAACACTAACCCTAACCTAACTTGGAACACTGTATTCCCTAAGTATATTGGATTTTCAAATGCATTTAAGAGAGAAAGCTTTACAATGCCCTTTATAAGAATAAAACGTGTTTACACCTAGAGGCAACACCAAGCACACTAGACAGTGAATGCATTCATGTTACATTCAGGTCTAATGAGGAGAAGTTTCTTCATTTACACTTAACACGATCAGTAAGTTTTAAAACACTATGCGTTTAAAAGTGTAATTTAGCAACACTATGCGTTTAAAAGTGTAATTTCCCTAACCGTAACTCTAACACTAACCCTAACCCTAACCCTAACCCTAACCCTAACCCTAACCCTAACCCTAACCCTAACCCTAACCCTAACCCTAACCCTAACACTAACACTAACCCTAACCTAACTTGGAACACTGTATTCCCTTAGTATATTGTATTTTCAAATGCATTTAAGAGAGAAAGCTTTACAATGCCCTTTATAAGGATAAAACGTGTTTACACCTAGAGGCAACCCCAAACACAATACAAAGTGAATGCATTCATGTTACATTCAGGTCTAATGAGGAGAAGTTTCTTCATTTACACTTAACACGTTCAGTAAGTTTTAAAACACTATGCGTTTAAAAGTGTAATTTAGCAACACTATGCGTTTAAAAGTGTAATTTCCCTAACCCTAACTCTAACCCTAACCCTAACCCTAACCCTAACCCTAACCCTAACCCTAACCCTAACCCTAACCCTAACCCTAACCCTAACCCTAACCTAACTTGGAACACTGTATTCCCTTAGTATATTGTATTTTCAAATGCATTTAAGAGAGAAAGCTTTACAATGCCCTTTATAAGGATAAAACGTGTTTACACCTAGAGGCAACACCAAACACACTACACAGTGAATGCATTCATGTTACATTCAGGTCTAATGAGGAGAAGTTTCTTCATTTACACTTAACACGTTCAGTAAGTTTTAATACACTATGCGTTTAAAAGTGTAATTTAGCAACAATATGCCTTTAAAAGTGTAATTTCCCTAACCCTAACCCTAACCCTAACCCTAACCGTAACCCTAACTGTAACCCTATCCCTAACCCTAACCTATGCCTAACCCTAACCCTAACCCTAACCCTGACCTAACTTGGAACATTGTACTCCCGTAGTATATTGGATTTTCAAATGCATTTAAGAGAGAAAGCTTTACAATGCCCTTTATAAGGATAAAACGTGTTTACACCTAGAGGCAACACCAAACACACTACACAGTGAATGCATTCATGTTACATTCAGGTCTAATGAGGAGAAGTTTCTTCATTTACACTTAACACGTTCAGTAAGTTTTAAAACACTATGCGTTTAAAAGTGTAATTTAGCAACACTATGCGTTTAAAAGTGTAATTTCCCTAACCCTAACTCTAACCCTAACCCTAACCCTAACCCTAACCCTAACCCTAACCCTAACCCTAACCCTAACCCTAACCCTAACCCTAACCCTAACAATAACAATAACAATAACAATGACAATAACCCTAACCTAACTTGGAACACTGTATTCCCTAAGTATATAGGATTTTCAAATGCATTTAAGAGAGAAAGCTTTACAATGCCCTTTATAAGAATAAAACGTGTTTACACCTAGAGGCAACACCAAACACACTACACAGTGAATGCATTCATGTAACATTCAGGTCTAATGAGGAGAAGTTTCTTCATTTACACTTAACACGTTCAGTAAGTTTTAAAACACTATGCGTTTAAAAGTGTAATTTAGCAACACTATGCGTTTAAAAGTGTAATTTCCCTAACCCTAACTCTAACCCTAACCCTAACCCTAACCCTAACCCTAACCCTAACCCTAACCCTAACCCTAACCCTAACCCTAACCCTAACCCTAACCCTAACCTAACTTGGAACACTGTATTCCCTTAGTATATTGTATTTTCAAATGCATTTAAGAGAGAAAGCTTTACAATGCCCTTTATAAGGATAAAACGTGTTTACACCTAGAGGCAACACCAAACACACTACACAGTGAATGCATTCATGTTACATTCAGGTCTAATGAGGAGAAGTTTCTTCATTTACACTTAACACGTTCAGTAAGTTTTAAAACACTATGCGTTTAAAAGTGTAATTTCCCTAACCCTAACCCTAACCCTAACCGTAACCCTAACTGTAACCCTATCCCTAACCCTAACCTATGCCTAACCCTAACCCTAACCCTAACCCTGACCTAACTTGGAACATTGTACTCCCTTAGTATATTGGATTTTCAAATGCATTTAAGAGAGAAAGCTTTACAATGCCCTTTATAAGGATAAAACGTGGTTACACCTAGAGGCAACACCAAACACACTACACAGAGAATGCATTCATGTTACATTCTGGTCTAATGAGGAGAAGTTTCTTCATTTACACTTAACACGTTCAGTAAGTTTTAAAACACTATGTGTTTAAAAGTGTAATTTAGCAACACTATGCGTTTAAAAGTGTAATTTCCCTAACCCTAAGTCTAACCCTAACCCTAACCCTAACCCTAACCCTAACCCTAACCCTAACCCTAACACTAACACTAACACTAACACTAACACTAACAATAACAATAACAATAACAATAACAATAACCCTAACCTAACTTGGAACACTGTATTCCCTAAGTATATTGGATTTTCAAATGCATTTAAGAGAGAAAGCTTTACAATGCCCTTTATAAGAATAAAACGTGTTTACACCTAGAGGCAACACCAAACACACTACACAGTGAATGCATTCATGTTACATTCAGGTCTAATGAGGAGAAGTTTCTTCATTTACACTTAACACGATCAGTAAGTTTTAAAACACTATGCGTTTAAAAGTGTAATTTAGCAACACTATGCGTTTAAAAGTGTAATTTCCCTAACCCTAACCCTAACCCTAACCCTAACCCTAACCCTAACCCTAACCCTAACCGTAACCCTATCCCTAACCCTAACCTAAGCCTAACCCTAACCCTAACCCTAACCCTGACCTAACTTGGAACACTGTACTCCCTTAGTATATTGGATTTTCAAATGCATTTAAGAGAGAAAGCTTTACAATGCCCTTTACAAGGATAAAACATGGTTACACCTAGAGGCAACACCAAACACACTTACACAGTGAATGCATTCATGTTACATTCAGGTCTAATGAGGAGAAGTTTTTTCATTTACACAAAACACGTTCAGTAAGTTTTAAAACACTATGCGTTTAAAACTGTAATTTCCCTAACCCTAACTCTAACCCTAACCCTAACCCTAACCCTAATCCTAACCTAAGCCTAAACCTAAGCCTAAGCCTAACCCTAACCCTAATTCTAACCCTAACCATAACCATAACCATAAACCTAACCTGGAGCACGGTATTTCATTAATACATGGATTTTCATATGCATTTAAGAGAGAAAGCTGTACAATGCCCTTTTTGAGGAGAAAGCGTATTTAAACTTAGAGGCAATAGCAAACACACTGCAAAGTGAATGCATTCATGTTACATTCAAGTCTAATGACAAGATTTTCCTTCCTTTACAATTAACACGTTCTGTAAGTTTTAAAACACTATGCATTTAAAAGTGTTATTTAGCAACACTATGCTTTTAAAAGTATAAATACCCTAACCCTAACCCTAACCCTAACCCTAACCCTAACCCTAACCCTAACCCTAACCCTAACCTAACCCTAACCCTGACCTGAAACACCGTATTTCATTAGTGTAGTGGATTTTCATATGTATTTAGGAGAGAAAGCCGTACAATGCCCTTTACAACGATAAAACGTGTTTACACCTAGAGGCAACACCCAACACACTACACAGTGAATGCATTCATGCTACTTTCAGGTCTAATGTCTAGAAGTTTCTTCGTTTTCAATATACACGTTCAGTAAGTTTTAAAACACTATGCATTTAAAAGTGTAATTTAGCAACACTATGTGTTTAAAAGTGTAATATCCCTATCCCAAACCCTAGCGTCAGACCTAACCCTAAGCTGGAACACCGTATTTAATTAGTATATTAATTTTCATATTCATTTAAGGGAGAAAGCTGTACAATGCTCTTTACGAGGAGAAAACGTGTTTACAC
The DNA here is from genome assembly GCA_964023405.1 of Apodemus agrarius. Classification (NCBI taxonomy): domain Eukaryota; kingdom Metazoa; phylum Chordata; class Mammalia; order Rodentia; family Muridae; genus Apodemus; species Apodemus agrarius. Next base: position 50,519,519 of record OZ030021.1, on the reverse strand, counting down.
ATAGAAGCAACACCAAACACACAATACACTGAATGCATTCATGTTACATTCAGGTCTAATGACGAGAAGATTCTTCGTTTACAATTAACACGTTCAGTATGTTTTAAAACACTATGCGTTTAAAAGTGTAATTTCGCAACACTATGCATTTAAAAGTGTAATTTCCCTAACCCTAACTCTAACACTAACCCTAAGCTTAACCCTAACCCTAACCCTAACCCTAACCCTAACCCTAACCCTAACCCTAACCCTAACCCTAACCCTAACACTAACCCAAACCCTAACACTAACACTAACACTAACCCTAACCTAACTTGGAACACTGTATTCCCTAAGTATATTGGATTTTCAAATGCATTTAAGAGAGAAAGCTTTACAATGCCCTTTATAAGAATAAAACGTGTTTACACCTAGAGGCAACACCAAACACACTAGACAGTGAATGCATTCATGTTACATTCAGGTCTAATGAGGAGAAGTTTCTTCATTTACACTTAACACGATCAGTAAGTTTTAAAACACTATGCGTTTAAAAGTGTAATTTAGCAACACTATGCGTTTAAAAGTGTAATTTCCCTAACCGTAACTCTAACACTAACCCTAACCCTAACCCTAACCCTAACCCTAACCCTAACCCTAACCCTAACCCTAACCCTAACCCTAACCCTAACCCTAACCCTAACACCAACACTAACACTAACACTAACCCTAACCTAACTTGGAACACTGTATTCCCTAAGTATATTGGATTTTCAAATGCATTTAAGAGAGAAAGCTTTACAATGCCCTTTATAAGAATAAAACGTGTTTACACCTAGAGGCAACACCAAACACACTAGACAGTGAATGCATTCATGTTACATTCAGGTCTAATGAGGAGAAGTTTCTTCATTTACACTTAACACGATCAGTAAGTTTTAAAACACTATGCGTTTAAAAGTGTAATTTAGCAACACTATGCGTTTAAAAGTGTAATTTCCCTAACCGTAACTCTAACACTAACCCTAACCCTAACCCTAACCCTAACCCTAACCCTAACCCTAACCCTAACCCTAACCCTAACCTAACACTAACACTAACACTAACCCTAACCTAACTTGGAACACTGTATTCCCTTAGTATATTTATTTTCAAATGCATTTAAGAGAGAAAGCTTTACAATGCCCTTTATAAGGATAAAACGTGTTTACACCTAGAGGCAACACCAAACACACTACACAGTGAATGCATTCATGTTACATTCAGGTCTAATGAGGAGAAGTTTTTTCATTTACACAAAACACGTTCAGTAAGTTTTAAAACACTATGCGTTTAAAACTGTAATTTCCCTAACCCTAACTCTAACCCTAACCCTAACCCTAACCCTAACCCTAACCTAACCCTAACCCTGACCTGAAACACTGTATTTCATTAGTGTAGTGGATTTTCATATGTATTTAGGAGAGAAAGCCTTACAATGCCCTTTACAACGATAAAACGTGTTTACACCTAGAGGCAACACCCAACACACTACACAGTGAATGCATTCATGCTACTTTCAGGTCTAATGTCTAGAAGTTTCTTCGTTTTCAATATACACGTTCAGTAAGTTTTAAAACACTATGCATTTAAAAGTGTAATTTAGCAACACTATGTGTTTAAAAGTGTAATATCCCTATCCCAAACCCTAGCGTCAGACCTAACCCTAAGCTGGAACACCGTATTTAATTAGTATATTAATTTTCATATTCATTTAAGGGAGAAAGCTGTACAATGCTCTTTACGAGGAGAAAACGTGTTTACACATAGAAGCAACACCAAACACACAATACACTGAATGCATTCATGTTACATTCAGGTCTAATGACAAGAAGATTCTTCGTTTACAATTAACACGTTCAGTATGTTTTAAAACACTATGCGTTTAAAAGTGTAATTTCGCAACACTATGCATTTAAAAGTGTAATTTCCCTAACCCTAACTCTAAGACTAACCCTAACCTTAACCCTAACCCTAACCCTAACCCTAACCCTAACCCTAACCCTAACCCTAACCCTAACACTAACCCAAACCCTAACACTAACACTAACACTAACCCTAACCTAACTTGGAACACTGTATTCCCTAAGTATATTGGATTTTCAAATGCATTTAAGAGAGAAAGCTTTACAATGCCCTTTATAAGAATAAAGCGTGTTTACACCTAGAGGCAACACCAAACACACTAGACAGTGAATGCATTCATGTTACATTCAGGTCTAATGAGGAGAAGTTTCTTCATTTACACTTAACACGATCAGTAAGTTTTAAAACACTATGCGTTTAAAAGTGTAATTTAGCAACACTATGCGTTTAAAAGTGTAATTTCCCTAACCGTAACTCTAAAACTAACCCTAACCCTAACCCTAACCCTAACCCTAACCCTAACCCTAACACTAACCCTAACCCTAACCCTAACCCTAACCCTAACCCTAACCCTAACCCTAACCTAACTTGGAACACTGTATTCCCTTAGTATATTGTATTTTCAAATGCATTTAAGAGAGAAAGCTTTACAATGCCCTTTATAAGGATAAAACGTGGTTACACCTAGAGGCAACACCAAACACACTACACAGTGAATGCATTCATGTTACATTCAGGTCTAATGAGGAGAAGTTTCTTCATTTACACTTAACACGTTCAGTAAGTTTTAAAACACTATGCGTTTAAAAGTGTAATTTAGCAACACTATGCGTTTAAAAGTGTAATTTCCCTAACCCTAACTCTAACCCTAACCCTAACCCTAACCCTAACCCTAACTGTAACCCTATCCCTAACCCTAACCTATGCCTAACCCTAACCCTAACCCTAACCCTGACCTAACTTGGAACATTGTACTCCCTTAGTATATTGGATTTTCAAATGCATTTAAGAGAGAAAGCTTTACAATGCCCTTTATAAGGATAAAACGTGGTTACACCTAGAGGCAACACCAAACACACTACACAGAGAATGCATTCATGTTACATTCTGGTCTAATGAGGAGAAGTTTCT